>CM072816.1:101406977-102073892 GCA_036937905.1 Salvia rosmarinus | reverse complement strand
TCTACGTGGATCGATACTTGAACACCCCATACTTACACTTTGCGTGTGAAAAATGACGATCACTCCACATCGATAGATGGTGTCTAGAGGCTTGGGACGGGGTGTGAGAGTACAAATAGATTTTCTTCCACAGTAAGAACATTCTTAATGTTTCGTTTCACTCGATAAAATTTGGACGGATAAGGGATTTTGTGTGAGCATATTGATAATCGATTATAGAGACATATCGAAATCGATAAAGTAAACACATAAGCATACGATCGCATGATTCGTAACTATAATATTGTAACCTTTTGATAAAACAATATTAATTGAAACCTCGAATAATGAGAATCACGTACGAAGCCGGCGTGTGGGCGTTTACATGAACCCCTTGACCGGACTAAAATATATCTTTTAGTCGTTTAATTTCAATCCATGTCAACTTATCCTTATGACAAATGAAATTAACTGATTGGACCTTACTGTACCACACATTACTATCCAAGAAGGGACTTAGGTGGGAAGTTGTACTTGATGTGATGTCTAAGCAATGACCACATTTTAATGTGGCGAAGCGAATTCTTAGAATTAGCATACTCACTAGGACCATGCAACCAATTCAAATTCTTTTGTTGTATCTCATTTATATCTATCTCTAGAACTTATGAAAATAGCACATACTGAAGCCCGCAGCGTGTGGGCGTTTACGTGAAACTCCCAACACCGATAGATTTAAAATGTTTTATTTAGAAATCTCATCTAACAAACTTATGATAAGCGATGCAAGCAAGCCCGCGCGTGTGGGCGTTTACTCCGCAGTGCGTATCACTTTGTTTAGAGATCAAAAAGTGGAGGTCTTGACATTTTAATTTAAAAATTAATTTGTCGGTTCTTGCTTAGTCTTTTTGTTCGAAAGGTTTGTCCATGCAGATCACGTAATCTAGCATGCTTTTCTATACAACTCAACATGTAAAACATGCTCGCAATTCTAAAATATGCTTAGCGATAAACCTAGCATGCTTACTATGCGCGCAGATTGAAAACACTTAAAGGTTTGTCAGCGTAATTTAAACACATAGTATCTGTCGCATAATTTAAACATCCGACATGCGATAAGCGATAAAATAAAATAAAAGCGTTCATGCCGTGGCCCACTCGTGGAATACGCACTTTCTCCGCTAATCTATTACATAGAATTACAAAGTGCAGATCTTTATAATCTTCAACGGACCTCGCGTTACGCAGGCGTGACGGGCCGTCAACGGATTGGGGTGGAAAAGCGGATGCGGACGGGCTCGGCACTTGTCCAGCGGCGCGTCCGTGGCGCCGTGCACGTGCGACCCATTTTTCCGTCGTCTCGATCACGGGATCGATATCTTGGCTCTGTTGGAGTAATTCACGTTTGATTATTATGTGCAATATATTAATTGTTGAATATATGCGTTCGTCGTGGCTCGTTTTATTTTGTGGGATTTTGTTTTCACCACGAGAAAAGTCGTGGTTAGATGGAGATTTATTTTTACGTAAATCTTATGCAGCAAAAGTAAAACGAAGCGAAAGCGGCGGATCGAGCAGCGGGAAAAAGCGGGTCGCCGGCGTGTGGGCGGCGACACGCAGGCGTGCGCGGCGCTACCATGAGTCCCTGCTGCGATAGTGATGTGAGTGCAGAAAGGTCCAATCGTTAATTTCATTTGTCATGAGATAAGTTGACATGGATTGAAATTAAATGACTAAATGGTATATTTTAGTGCGGTCGGGGGTTCGTGTAAACGTCCACCGGCGTGGCTTGCATGTGGGATTCCTTGGGCGATTGGGTTTCATTAATATTGTTTTATCAAAGATTACAATATTATTATTCACAATATGTGTGATCGTATGTATATGTTTACATTATCGTTTCAAATATGTCTCTTTGCAGATTATCAATATACTCGCACAAAAATCCTTTATCAGGTCCAAATTTTATCGAGTGGAAGCGAAACATTGAGAATGTTCTTATTGGAAGAAAATCTATTTGTACTCACTCGCCCGTCCCAAGCCTCTAGACAATTCATCCGATGAGGAGGCGCAAGGAGTACGAGAAATGGGACAAATCAAATAGAATGGCAAAGTGCCTTCTTTTGGTCACCATGTGCGAGTCCACCGCAACTCCGGCATCAAGAGATGGAAGATCTGACCACGATATGGCTAAGTCTTATGAAATTGTATGAGGAGTCGGACGAATCGCTGTCGTAATTTGATAAAATCAATAATGTCGAGTTCGATGAAGGAAAGCGATTCGGTGCGTAACCATGTAGAGCAAATGATTAATCTCTTGGAGGCTTCGAATTGGTTGGAGGATATATTGATGGCGTGGTCGAGAATCGATATGATCCTCAATACTTTGCCCAAGTCTTTTGATGACTTAGTTATAAAGCGTCCTTTATGATAAAGTTATACTCTAGATTCATTGCAAGAGCATCTAGTAGCGGAAGAGCATAAAATGGGCAAGGTGCCGATCTTTAATGCGACCTCGAAAACCAACGCTTTATCGAAGATGAAAATGAAAAGTGGAATTGAGATGCTAAGGCTAAAGAAAGAGTGAGAGTATCTGAAAGGCTCTACCACCGGTTTGAAAAAGCGAAGGAGAAGGGCAAATGCTTAGTGCGGTGAGTGGTAGGCATAGGAAGGCTAAGTGCCCCAAGCTCGAGGCTCTGGAGTCGCCATTGCTTTAATGTGAAACATGTTTAGCGACTTGTTCTACCATTCTTGGGTAGTGAACGCAGTGCGGCCAGTCATGTTTGTTACACCTGCGAGGGTTCTGCGGACAAGGAGGTGAATGATGGCGAGATAACGATCTCCAAGAACCTTGCGAAAGTCGAGGCCCGTTGCGATCGGAGATGTTACTTTATGTTTGAGAAACAATTTTAGTTTTAAAGAAGTTTTACATGTGGGATTTTTCGGTGGAACCTTGTTTGCATTTCAAATTGTTTATTCATGGATATTCGATTGTTTTTGATAGTGGTGTTTCTATCATGAAATAGCGAAGTTATACGTGTGAGCACATTATATAATTAAGCTTTATACTATTTCTGCAATACATAATACCTATAACTATGTTGCATCTACATCAAACCTTAAAAGAGAAAGTTTTCTTCGAAGATGACACCTCTCTTCTCGGCATCTTAGATTAGGTCACATCAATCTAAATAGGATCCAAAGGCGGCTAAGAATGGGCGTTGGGTAATCTCACGATTACTCAGTTCGGTATGCGAATCCTATATAGAAGGTAAGATATTGACGGACCCTTCAAAGCGAAGGGTCGTAGAGCCAAAAAAATTGAGACTAGTCCATTTCGACTGTGTGGACCGATGTCCACACAAGCTCGTGAAAGTACGAGTATTTTGTCTCTTTCGTTGGCGATTACTCAAGGTACGGATACGTATACCGCTGCACCGCAAGTGCGAATGCTTTGAGAAATTCAAAAATTTTGAGCGGAAGTGGAGCGAAGCTAGGTAAGAGTATCGAGTCACTAGATTCGATCGCGGTGGAGAATACCTCAACAACGAGTTTATGGACTATCTAGTGAAGTGTGGGATTACATCCCAACAAGACTTCACCGAGCACACCAACAAAATGGTATGTCGGGCGAAGAAATATGACTCTTTGGAAATGGTTAGATCAATGATGAGTTATGAAACTTTTACTATTTAGATTACGGGGTATGCCTTAGAAAGCGGCGACATACTTGCTAAATCTAGTACCGTCCAAGTCGATCAAGAGACCCTTTCGAGTTGTGGTTTGGGCAAGCCGAGTTTAAACCACATAAGGATATGAGACGATCCGGACATGTCTTTGAACAAGAAGGTTGACAAGTTGGAGGCTAGATCCGGCGCAAAGGCTGTTTATTGGCTATCTGAGGGCGAAGGTGGTTTATTCTATAGTCTAAGGATCGAGAAGGTCATTATTAGCATTAATGCCCGATTCTTGAAGAGGACTACATGAAAATCATAAATCAAAGTTGAAATCATTCTTCAAGAATTAGAAGATGATCGTATTCCACCACCGATTAGACCAAAAGTGCGAGATATCGAGTCTAGTGGGAGGATCGACACCAGATACTTGAAGAAATTGAAGTGGTCGAGTTCCTTTGGAGATACTGGCCGTGCAAGTGGTACCTACCAAGCAGTTGTGCAAGATGAGAACCACAAGTTCTTGCACCCACCGTTGCCATTGTGCTGTAGTGCCTCGTCGTAGTGGGAGGTTGTTCTTCAACCCGGCGATGTATGTTTGTGGGTGAATCTTGGTTGGTCGAGAAAGCGAGCAGCAATAATCGACCCACAGGACGTCTGTTGGCGATACAAGACAATGATGCGAGATCATGGAACTTACGTTTGGGCGGTGGTAAAGTCACATGGATTTACCAGTTGCCTAGCGAGAGTTGTGTGTATCGTTTAGATATCAAGCGGTAATGGTATTTCTTGCACTTTCGTACATGACATTCTTCTGTTGTCAACAATGTGAATTTGTTATCGGGGCGTAAAGAGTTGGTTATCCGATCGGTTTCAAGCGAAGACTTAGGAGATGCGGTGTACATTCTTGGGATCGAGGTTTACCGAGATCGCAAGAGAAAAATTGAGCTTATCTCAGCGTCTTACATTGATCTTGTGATTACTCGTTTTAGTATGCGGACCGTCGAAAGGATTGCTACCTTTCGACATGGCGTTCCTTTATCAAAGGCGGTCACCTATGACCGCAAAGATAGAGGAAATGAGACAAGTTTCCTACGTTTCGCGTAGGAAGTCTCATGCATGCAATGTTATGCACGAGACCCGATATCGCTATCGCGATGGGCATAGTGGCTGATATCGATCTAACCACTGGACAAGCTCATTGAATGCGGTAAAGCATATATTCATACACGAAAGGACTCGAGATTATAGGTGGCTTACCATGCGAGATAGTCTAATGCCTTTGGGTTATTCGGACTCGGTTCCAATCGACCGTGATGAGAAAAAGTCTACCTCGGCTATGTGTTTACCTTGGGAGGTGGAACCGTATCTGGCGGAGTGCAAAGCAGCGATGCATTGCGGACTCTACCATGGAAGCCGAATATATCGCCACCCGGAGGTCGCTAAGGAGGCTGATGGTTCGAGAACTACCTCGTGGATCTAGATGTGGTACCTGGTTTGCCCATGAGTATCATGGTTTCTTGTGATAACTCGGTGCAATGGCAAACTCGAAGGAACCACGGATCACAAGGCAAGCAAACACATAGAGAGAAAGTACCATGTCATACGAGAAATCGTTAGGCGAGGGGACTTCTTGATTGCAAAATTGATATGACGGATAACCTGGCGGATCCATTCACGGCTGCCGCAATAAGTCTCGTTGGGCAACGTTAGAGGACTTGAATTGACTAGATGGCACCCGCTAAAGCCTGCCGCAATAAGTCTCGTCGGACGCGTTAGAGGACTTGAATTACGCTAGATGGCACCGCTAAAACTGCCGCAATAAAGTTGAGGCGTTTTGCTTGTTATTTTCACCAAGGGTTGGTTTCCACCCACTTTGTGAAGTAGTCGATCGCGATGTCGGGAATTGAAGCGCCACGGAGCTTTGCGAAGGACCTACAATATCAATCCCCATTGCATAAATGGCCAAGGGCTTTGCATCTTTGGCGAGGTCGGTTTGAGGTAGCCTCGACGCGTTTCCATGGTTGGCACTTGGACACTTCACAAGGTCGATTGGTCTTGGAACATACATGGCCAATAGTATCCCCATCGCATGACTTTCTTGATAGGAGGCGGGGTCGATGTGACTTCCACATGATCCTTCATGTACTTCTCGTGAGTACGTGGTCGGCTCGGTTTGGGCTAGCACCTTAGGAGAGGTGGAGGTATGATTTTCTATAGAGAATTCCGCTCAAGTGTATATCAGAGATTTGCTCAAGATTTTCCTAACCCGAGCTGTCGTGGGGTAGTTCGCCCTTTTCGGTATTCTTGAATGGGAGTCATCGATTGGATTAAATCGTCGGAGACTACGTTGACCTCGGCTCGATGTCGATTATCGTCTATGCTTACATTTTGGACTTCTTCTACATGTTGGCTTGTTGATGTGAGGCCAATTTGCTCAGATGTCGGCTCGGCTATTTTGCTCCCTTGGGATGTGAACCAACTTGAAGTGTGAGAAAGTTTGTTGTAGGCTTTTGGCCTTTTCAAGGTATTTCTTCGTCTTGTTGCCTTTTGCCTTGTACTTTCCCAACATGTGGCTTACTATGACTTGAGAGTCACTATGAACTTGCTGCGGCTCGTGTCGAAGACTTTGAGCTAGGCGAGTCCTGCAATTAAGGCCTCGTGTTCCACTTCGTTGTTCGTATTCTTGAATGTGAACCCAAGTGAGTGGATGATCTCTTGTCCTACGGTCCCGAGCAGGATACCACCCTGCTACCGTTTTCCCAAGCTCCGTCCACATAGATTTGCCAGCAACTCTCGGGTACTTCTTTGATGAGTTCGGCTTCGGTGGTGTCCGGGGTAAACTCGATGGGTTTTGGTTGCTCGCGAAATTAGCCTCTACAAGGAAATGCGCTGGGCGACCTTGATGGCTTGGCGAGGGCAAAATGATATAGCGTGTTCGCTGGTTCAATTGCCCACCAGCGATTCTCCCAGGGCTTACGGTCGTCAACACTTGCCGAAGTGGATTGTCGGTGAGAACTTGTATGGGATGCGCATGGAAGTATGGACGTAGTCTCCGCGGCATTTACTAAAGCCAGGCGAGCTCTCCAAAGGCGATACCTCGTTTACCGCCCTTTAGTGCTCGGTGATGAAATACATACGAGGGCGTCGTCCTCCTCTCGTACCAACACCGCACTTATGGTTTAAATGCGAGGTGGCTAGGTATGAGGAAAGGACCTCTCCTTCTTTGGGGACAGATAAAGTGGGAGTTTGGCGAGTTAGTTCTTGAGATCCTCAAAAGGCGACTTGTGTTTATCATCCCACGAGAACTTTGGAGCCTTTTTAGTATTTTAAAAGTGAGTCGCTATCCATGACTTTTGAAAGAAAGCTGCTCGGTCTTGACTATGCAGCCCGTCAATCTATGTACGTCATGGATGGTCTTCGGCATCTTCATCTTCAAAATGGTTTGAACCTTGGACGGGTTGGCTTTTAACCCTTCTTGTGAAACCCAAAGCACCCAAAATTTTCCCGACCGGTTGCGAATGTACACTTACGGGGTTTAGCTTTAGATTCACCTTCCGGTAAGTAAGCCGAGGACGATCCGAGGTCGGCAACAGATGTGGCTTCCTCCTTGCTCTTGACGACGATGTCATCTACGTATACCTCCACATTCAGACCTATGTAGGGCTTGAATATCTTGTCCACCATTCTTTGATAGGTAGCCCCTGCATTCTTGAGTCCGAATGGCATTTTCTTACATGCAAAGACTCCAAAGTCTGTAATGAAGGCAGTCTTGGATGCATCTTCGTCGTTCATCAAGACTTGGTGATATCCCTTGTATAAATCCAAAAGTCAAGACTTCAGATCCGACCAAAGCGTCGACCTTCTTGTCGATATTGGGAAGAGGTATGATCCTTCGGGCAATGCTTATTGAGATTGGTGTAATCGATACACATTCTCCACCCCCTCCTCCTTTCTTGACCATCATCGGATTGGCTATCCAGGTCGGATACTTGACTTCGAACAGTATGCGAGCTTTTAATAATTGATTTACCTCGTCATGGATGACCTGATTCCGTTCACCGCAAAGATCCGTTGCTTTGCCGGCGGTTTTACACCGGTCGATGTTGAGGCGGTAAGTGATGATATTTGGTGAGACCCCGGTCATGTCAAGGGTGACCAAGCAAACACGCCTCTCGAACTCCTTAGGAGTTGGATGATCCGTTCTTTAATTGAGGTTCCTCGGTAGAACCTACTTTGACGACCTTGAGTGGCTCGTCTTTTATACAACATGACCTCCTCTATCGGGTTGTCGAGGGGACGGGCGACATCTTTCCCGCCCAACTCATCGGGTTTCCTTAATTGCTATGCTTGTGGGTCTGCCGGGCAAGTCCATGTGCCTTTTGTATGACCGCATGCATTCTTTGGCCCGTTTCTGATCTCCCCGGATCACGGCTACCCCTCCTTTTGTGGGGATTTTCATTGTCAGATGGTACGTTGAGCATACAACCCTTACTGCGTTTAGCCAGTCTCGTCCCAGTATGATGTTATACGGTGAGTAGGCCTTTACTACGAAGAACTGTACCACCTTGGTGGAGCTCATCGACACTCTTCCCTCCGTGATGGGTAGTTCGATTATTCCTTCTGGGCGCGTCTCTTCCTGCACAAAGCTTCGGAGTGGTAGCGGAGCTGGTGCGAGGCGTGCCTCCTCAACTCCTAGCTTGTCGAAGCATTCCTTAAAGAGGATGCTTACCGACGCACCGCTGTCGATATATACGCGTTTGACCAATTTATTAGCGACCACAGCCTGGATGACCATTGCATCCTGGTGGGGCACTACGGCCGATACGGGGTCGTCCTCGAAAAAGGTGAGTGCCTCGTCCCTTTTGAACCTTTTGTTGGCAGTGTTCATTGGTATGTGGACTTTGGCTTGATTTAAGAGGACTTCGTGACTCCGCGAGGGAGTCCGGTGATGGTGGAGATGACCCCGTCATGTTGGGGCTCGTCGTCTCCATCTTACGTCGATGTCGCTACTTGTTTTCTTGTGAGGGCACAGTTCCCCTCTTCTCTTGCTTCCTCTTTTCGACCTCGGTTGGGGGCTTCAGTCTTGACCACTCGGCGGCCATGCCCTTGGTACCTCTTTAGGACTCCGTCCTGTAGGGAAATCTGATTTTAACCCTCTCCCGAGGATCTATCTTGGATGTTTAATTCACCATACATTGATTATATTCCTAGCATGCACCTATATAATTAATTGCAACACGTAAGGGTTTTCTCGTGTTTACCTGCGAATCTGTCGGGGATGAACGGATCAAGACTCGTGCTTTGATCTTCTGGACTGTATCCCGGTTACCCAATCTCCAATATCGAGTGAGGATAAGCTATGGAGAATGCTACAGAAAATCACTCTCCTTCCCTATAGTATTTTCGAAAATTATCTCTCCCAAGCACTATGGGATTCTCGAAAATTGTGATAGGATAATTGAGGATTAGCCTTTATTTTCTCTCTTACCTTATATTTATAATGCATTACTATAATCCCATAAGGAAAGGATCTATGCATATCCCATAAATATAATAATATCCTTATAGGATAAAGAGAATCAAATCCGCCTTATGAGAGTGATAGGGCGTCGATTTTCCTTAAGCCACGGGCCCTGGATGGGCCAGCCAGTGGATCAAATGCAAGGAATAAAGATGCCTCAAATAAATTAATTATTTTATGTTCGACCCGTAACATAAATTAATTTATAAACATTCATTCATGCCACTAGAGAATAAATCTCGACTTACCCCTTTATTACCGAAGGTGAGTCGGGCCAGACTTAGACATTACGAATCCCCGTATTTAAGATATCGCATGCGTCCATTAATTATTTAGAGCATTCTGATCGCTTAAAATAATTAATATCTTTAATTCCATAAGTAGTACCACTCAACCTTATTATTGTACTTGAGATAACTCAACTGCGGGGTTTAGTAAAATAAACCTTTGAGCTCCTTAAAGGGCGCCATCATCCTAAACGGATACGGTGACTCGTCATGTATAACTAGCATGACATACAAGCACCGCCACCACCCAAGATGCGGAGAATATTGGGTTAGATCATATAACCTCACCCATAACAAGTCAAAGTGATGGTCAAGAACTCATACTCACCTAATACCTTATCGAGGTTTAGATCATCGTAAGTCACCGAGATCTGGGTTCTTCACGACGGTCGATAGAAGAACTCATCTCATCGTGATCCATTAATACGTCGAGACGCACTAAAGATAGATAAGCAACCAAGTCAAGTCACTTCTTATCTATACTGGCTATACCGACAACTCGTCCTCAAGTTGTCTCACCGTGATACTTTTATATCTCATTAAGCTTGACCAATCATACGGACTCGTGATCTTCTACACACCGTATGATCTAACTTATATATGAGATAAGGGGACATGATATATGTAATCAAGTAATCAATTCAGATAGGAGATTGTAATAGTGGTAACAGAAACATTGTATACAAGCTCAACCAAAGCGCTTTCAAGATACAAATCCAATAATCTCCCACTTATACTAAAGCAAACTTTTAGTATACAATGTGTCTCTACTAGCTATTACTTAAACCATCACTTTGCTTCTCCCACTTATACAAAAGTTTTCTTTCTAAGTGGGTGCCATCAATGATCAAGTCCTCGAACGTGCGCCGTAGACTTTTTGGCGGGATCTTTGTGAATGGATCCGCTAGGTTATCCGTCGATCAATCTTTTCAATCAGCCACGCCCCTCGCCTCACGATTCTCGTATGACATGGTACTTTCTCTCTATGTGTTTGGTCGCCTTGTGGGTCCGTGGTTCCTTCAAGTTTGTCATCGCACTTGAGTTATCACAAGAAACTATGATACTCTTGGGCAAACCAGTACCACACCTAGATCCACGAGGTAGTTCTTGAACCATACAGCCTCCTTAGCGACCTCAAAGCGGCTACATATTCGGCTTCCATGGTAGAGTCCGCAATGCATTGCTTTGCACTCCGCCAGATACGGCTCCACCTCCCAAGGTAAACACATAGCTTGAGGTGACTTTTCTCATCACGGTCGGCTTGGAAACCGAGTGCTCAGATAACCCAAAGGCATTAGACTATCGCATGGTAAACTAGCCTATAATCTCGGTCCTTTTCGGTACCGAGTATATGCTTCATCGATTCAATGAGCTTGTCCGTGGTTAGATCGATATCTAGCTACTATGCCTACCGTGATAGCGTATATCGGGCCTCGTACATAGCATTAGTACATGAGACTTCCTACGGCGGAAGCGTAAGGAACTTGTATCATTTCTCTATCTCCTTTGGGTCATAGGTGATCGCTCCCAGATAAAGGAACGTCGTGTACGAAGGTAGCAATCCTTTCTTGGGTCTCTGCATACTAAAACGAGTAATCACAGATCAACAAGAGGCGCTGAGATAAGCTCAACATTTTCCTCTTGTGATCTCGGTAAACCTTGATCCCAAGAATGTACGCTGCATCTCCTAAGTCTTTCTTTTGAAACCGATCGGATAACCAACTCTTACGATACGATAACAACTTCACATTGTTGCCAACTAGAAGAATGTCATCTACATAAAGTGCAAGAAATACCACATCATCGTCGACATCTAAACGACACACACAACTCTCGCTAGACAACCGGGTAAATCCATGGATTTTACCACCGTCAAAGCGTAAGTTCCATGATCGGGAGGCTCGCTTAAGTCCATAAATGGACTTCTTAAGCTTCCACACTAGATGCTCTTCACCCTTCACCACATAACCTTCTCTGCGATATAAATGTCTCTACCTTCCTCAAGGTAACCGTTAGAAAAGCGGTTTTCACATCCATTTGCCAAACCTCAAGGTTCAAGCTGGTCGCTATGGCGTAAGAATTACGATGGACTTGAGCATTGCTATGTGGCGAAAAGGTTTCATCGAAATCGATGCCCTCAACTGAGTGTACCCTTTCGCCACGGCACGGCTTTAAAAGCGAAACCTCCATCCGAATCTCTTCCTCTCAGATACCCACTTACTACCTATGGCTTCCTCGCCATCCGGTAGAGGTGTCTTTTCGTATACATCCATAGTCGTTATGAACTCAATTTCTAATTCCATAGCGGTGTGCCATGATCTTGCATCAATGTCTTGATCGCCTCAGACGTCCATGGGTCGATTATTGCCGATTCGTTTCTCGACTAAATCCAAGATTCACCCACGAACATAAATCGCTCGGGTCGACGAACAACCCTCCCACTCACGACAGTAGCTACGCACAATGGCAAGTGGGTGCGATAACTTGTGGTTCTCATCTTGCACAACTTGTTGGGTAGGTACCACTCATACGATCGGTATCTCCGGTGGAACTCGACCCACTTCAATTTCTTGAAGTATACGGTGTCGATCCTCCCACTAGATCGACATCTCGCACCTTTCGCTTAATCGGTGGTGGAATCGATCATCTTCTAATTCTCAAGAATGATTTCAACTTTGATTTATAATTTTTCATATAATCCTCTTCTAAGAATCGAGCATTAGTGCTAATAATGACCTTCTGATCCTTTGGACTATAGAATAAACCACCTTTCGTCCCTCTAGGATAGCCAATAAACAACCTTGCGTCGGATCTAGCCTCCAACTTGTCGCCTCTTGTTCGGCACATGTGCCGGATCGCCCCATATCCTTATGTGGCTTAAACTGAAGCTGCGCCCAAACCACAACTCAAAGGGTCTTTTCGACCGACTTGATGGTACTAGATTTAGCAAGTATGCCGTCGTTTTCTAAGGCATACCCCGTAATCTAAATAGGCAATGTTGCATAACTCATCATCGATCTAACCATTTCTAAAGAATCATATTTCTCCGCTTTGACACACCATTTTGTTGTGGTGTGTCGTTGTAATGTTGGGAGGTAATCCCACACTTCACCAAATAGTCCATAAACTCACATCGAGGTATTCGCCACCGCGATCGGATCATGATAATTTGATACTTTTTACCATGCTTCGCCTCCACCTCCGCCTTTAAACTCTTTGAATTTCTCAAAGCATTCTGACTTGCGGTGAAGCGGTATATGTATCCGCACTTGAGTACTGCCAATGAAAGTGACAAAATACCATACCTCCACGAGCTTGTGTGGACATAGGTCCACACTGTAAGAATGGACTAGCTCCAACACTTTTTGGCTCTATAACCCTTCTTTGAAGGGTTTGGTCGACATTTTACCTTCTATACGTGATTCGCAGATGGGAGCGGAGTAACTATGAGATCACCCAACGCTCCATTCTTAGCCGTCTTTGGATCCTATTTAGATTGATGTGACCTAATCTAAGATGCCGAGAAATGTGGTGTCATCTTATAAGAAAACTTTCTCTTTTAAGGTTTGAAGAAGATGCGACATATTCTGAGTATTATGTTTTGCGAAATAGTATAAAGCTAATTATATAAAGTGCCACCACGTATAACCGTCATTTCTTATGATAGAAACACCACTATCAAAATAAGCGAATATCCATGAATAAAAGTTTCAAACAGAAATAAGGTTTCACGAAACTCCGCACATATAAACGTCCTTTAAAACTAAAATTGTTCTATCAAACATAAAGAAACATCTCCATCGCAACAGCCTCGACTTTCGCCGCATTGCCCATGGAGATCGTTATCTCGCCATCATGCAGACTCCCTTGTCCGAGGAACCCCCGCAGGTGTAACAAACATGATCGGTCGCACCAGTATCTACTACCCATGAATGAGTAGAACAAGTCGCTAAACATGTTTCACATTAAAGCAAATGGTACCTTTGTGCCTTAAGCATAGGGCACTGGCCTTCCAATGCCCGCCTCTTGCATTGAAGCATTTGCCCTTCTCCTTCGCTTTTCAAACCATTGGTAGAGCCCTTTGTATTACTCCCACTCTTTTCTTTAGCCTTAGCATCTCTAGAATTCCACTTTCCTTTTCATCTTTAGATGAGCGGTGGTTTCTTTGAGGTCGTACTAAAGATCAGGCACCTTTGCCCATTTTATGTTCTTGGTTACTAGATCCTCTTGAATGAATCTAGAGTATAACTCTTATCATAAATGACTACTTTATAACGAAGTCATCAAAGACTTGGGCAAAGTATCGAGGATCATGTCAATTACATTTGTGTCATCAATGTATCCTCCAACCAATTCGAGCTCTCCAAGAGATTGATCATTTGTTTCTACATGGTCATGCATCAACTCTACATGGTGATGTCTAAGCATTGACCACAATTTTAACGAGAGAATGAATTCTTAGAATTCGCACACTCACTGGGACCATACCGCCTAATCAAATTCTTTTGTTATCTCATTTTAAATCTATCTCGAGAACTTATGAAAAATCGCATATGCAGCAACGCGTGTGGGCGTTACACATGAAACTCCCACTTCTCAATAGATTAAAATGTTTTATTTAGAAATCTCATCTAACAAACTTATGAAAAGCAATGCAAGCAAGCCACACGTGTGATCGCCGTTTACTCACAGTCGTATCACTTTGTTTAGAGATCAAAAGTGGAGGTCTTGACATTTTAATTTAAAATTAATATGTCGGGTTACTTGCTCGATCTTTTGTTTCAAAAGGTTTGTCCATGCAGATCACGTAATCCTAGCATGCTTTTCTATAGAACTCAACATGTAAAACATGCTCGCAGTAATTCTAAAATATGCTTGAAAAAAACGCGATAAACCTAGCATGCTTACTATGCTCAACCAATCACGAAAACATATAACATGTTTATCTATGTAATTAAACATACATAGCAAGCTTCGCGATAATTTAAACATCCACGACATGCTTTGAGCGATAAAAATAAAATAAAATCGTTCATCGCGCTAATCGTGGAACACAGATTTCCGCCTAATTTATTACATAAATTTGCAAAGTCTGATTCTTCAATCTCGAAAAATAGGCCTCGCGCACGGGCACGGACCGGATTCGTTAAAGCGGATTTGAAAAGAGCCGATCATCGAGCGGGCCGAACCGGTCGAAAACTGAACCGGTCAAAATTTTGGATCCGGGTCGAAAAATCGGTCGGTGAACCGGTGGGTCGACCCAAAACAAGCGGTCGGGTCGGGTATAAGAGGTGGCCGGGCCGCACGCTATGGCACAGCCCATGCGCGCCAAAGACCGCCGCCGCCCATCCTCGCGCGCGCTCGCTGAGAAAATTGCGCGAGCTTAGGTTTCTCGCGATAATCGAGCCAAGCCGCAGCCGCTGTTTCGAGAATTTCGGCGTGTTGAGGTTTTTCGCGCTCGCGCCGAGGTGGCCGAAGGCCGCCGAGAAATTCACGCAGACTCCAGCGCCTCGCTGCGGGTGCAACCAGCAGCGCGCGCGCGCCGCCGCTTGCCCCTTCGCGACGCTACCTCGCGGTCGCGTGCGCCGCGAGCATTGCTCGAGGTTTCGCGCGCTGCGCTGCGGCCTTTGTCTTGCGCCGCTGCCGAGCTCGCGACCGGGCGACCCGCGAGCCGCCGAGACGCCAGGTACGGTCGAACCTTCGTTGAGGTTTCCGCCAAGACCGCCGGAGGCGAGCCGCCGGCTCGCCGCCCGACCATGCCCGATGGCTCGCGCGCCAGCGCCAAGCAGGCGCCGAGGCGTCGCGCGCGAATCGCACGCCCGCACGCCTGCGTATCGGCCACCGGACTCCCGTCCGTTGTCGCCGACCTTAATCGCTTTACGACTGCCGTCGAAAGCGCGCGATGGCGCCGAGCGCGGCCTTTCGCGCCGTGCGTCGGTTTCGATGAACTCCGTCGTCTCGTTCTTCGTGCTTTGCTTCGTTCTTCTTTACGGATAAGATTTCTGAGGAAAAATCTAATCTAACGGATTTTCGTGGTGAAAAACAAAATCCGACAAAATAAAGCGAGCCACGATGAGCGCATGATTCACAATTAATTAATTGCGCATGTTATAATCAAACGTGAATTAATCCAGCGAGCCGAGATATCGAACACGGCTCGATACCAATTGTAGGAAAAGCGATTTTAACCTCTCCCGATGATCTATCTTGGATGTGATCGACGGAATATTGATCGCACGTAAATTAGCATACGATGTATAATGGTAAGTCAAGTATCGTATCCATGTGATTGCAATCCGAAAACACGAAGCTAACTCTAATCTTTCATCATTATCCAAGCAACATAATATGGTTTGAAGGTTTATGGCTTTTTATAATTAAATCCAAAGCAAAGGTAACAACTTGAAAATAAACAAAGGCAATAAAACTCAAAGATGAATATAAGAGATAAAGACTAACCCTAGGGATGCATTAATCCTATCCACAACGATGTTTATCCGATTTTATTATTAACCGTTTTAATCCGCATAAGATGAAAGATCACATATGTAGCCAACAACTTGATTCATTTATAATTGTGATAGCTTGATAACTAATTTTCCTATTATCATTACGCCTCTAGAGGAAAATAAGCAACCCAAAAGGATCACAAAGAATATGCTTCCTACGAATGTTCCTATCTCGATTCGACTTAAGGCTTATCCGTATCATGCATTCAAGATCGATTGACAATTAAAGCATTACGTAATTAATCGCAACTATGATATGCATCAAGATTGATCGTAAATCAACACATATAATTAAGCACCAAGAATCATGAATCAATGCCGGAAGGTAAATAACAATAGCGAGGAATCACAACATATAGGATAGAATCATGCAAACCCTAGGATTAGAAGCAGAATTTAGCTAGACATAAATAACTAAATTAAATACGAAATAATCATAAAACAGAAATTAAATTGATAAAACCCGTGGGAAGCGTCCTGAACAATGGTTGGGTTCGTATCCAAACCCAACGGAAAACGGAAAACGATAGAATTTGTTCGGACAAAAGCGTTCCGAAGCGTCGACAATGCGTAGAACTAATGCTAGAATGATGGTAAACTAAAGCTAGAATGAATCTAAATCAAAGCTAGAGTGAAAATAAATGAAAAACTAGAGAAAAACCGAGAAAACGTGTAAAAATAGGTCGGACCAGGGTTGAGGCGGCGGTGAAGTCTATTTATAGATTTGGGTGAAAACCCCAAATTTCACGTCCGCCAACGTCCATCCAATCGCCTCTTGTATTGCCCAATAACACTTCTCACATCTTCCTCCCGACTAACCGAGTTTAGCATTGATGATCACGGCAAGGTGTCGTCCTTCCCTAGAAAGATGTACTTGGTGGTGAGAGCGTCTTTAGCTCGAGTTTCGGTGCTCTCATAAGGGATGGAGCGAGCTTTTCTTCTTCCTTTAGCTTGGGCATGTTCGGTATATTGACCACTTGAGTCCCTCGGGTTCGCTCCGCAACAAAGCGAGGCCTCGACATTGCCCATAAGTCGCTTCTTCGTGGCGCCATCCTCCTTAAGGCCACTTTGAATTCTTTGCATCCAATGGATCTTGTAAACCTATCTCGGGCGTGATGTCTCCCACCATGGGTTCAATGTGATCAATGAATTCCACGACCTCAATATCGATAGGATGCTCCATGGCCTTGAAGATGTTGAAGGTCACCGCCTCACCGTCGAATTCACATGATAACTTGCCTGTCGCAATCAATCCTAGTTCGCCGTCTTCATGAATGAGTGACCCAAGAGCATAAGCGAGGATTTGTTACCCATCGTGCCCATATCCGAGCGTAGAAGTCGGCGGAAATATGAGTTCCTCCACTTTGACCAATCGTCTTGATGATTCCTTACGGATAAGCGTTGGACCCGCTCGCTAATTGGATAACCACTCGTGTTGGCTTCGAGGTTCCACCTTTAATTCATTGAACATTGACAAGGGCATGACGTTTATAGATGCCCCTAAACCAAAGATGGCCCTTTCAATCCTCGTGTTGCTTATTACGCAGGAATAAAAACATCCTGGATCTCCACACTTCTCCGCAATTTTCGCCGCAAGCTGCGGATACATTTTCTCCCACTGGAATTTTGCATCATCTTTGTATTTCACCTTTCTCGCACAATTCCTTCATGAGCTTTGCCCATTTGGCATCGTGCCCGGATCGATGATGAAGCGCAGATATTAATTTCCACTTTTCAAACACGCGATACATCTCGCTCATTTCTTCCTCTCTCACATTCTCGCCAATCTGCTCGGAAGGGAGGTAAAACATAGGATTAGGTTTGACATAGGTTGGCTCAATGATTGCCTCTTCTTTTTCTGCCTCGGGCGATTCCTCTTGATCATTGTCATCTTGACCATTGTGTTTCGTGAGATCTTCCACTTCGTGTATGTCTCGCATCGTCCTTAGGCATGAAAACTTTCTCGGTAGTTTCTTCCCACTTTAGGGCTACAAGATTCGATTGGGCTAACTCATTTACCTCCACTTGAGGAGGTAAATTTCCTGCTTCTTCTCAAGACGAGTTCTGTGACCGTCGATTGGGAAACTTGGTTCCCAAGGCTCGAGGCTCCTCTTGTCTCGACCTTAAATTTCTCGTTCTCTTGTTGAGCCTTCACATTTTCTCGTGCCATAGTGTGCACAAGTTCGCCAAAGATGGCCCACCGTGGTCACGCTGATTATTCCCTGTCGGTTGTTGTTGTCCCGCCTCCGCATCTTCTTTGTTGTTGTCCCGCCTCTGGCGGTTGTTAGACCACCTAAAGTTTTCGTGGTTCCTCCATCACGGGTTGTAGGTCCGAGAGTTTGGATCATATCTCATCTCGCTCGTATTGCCCATTACCATTTCGACCCACCGCATTGACTTCTTCTTCAAGCAGTGTGGGCATTGATCCGTGTGACGATGTCACGGCAGCCGCATATTTGGCAAACTTTAGCTTTCTTTTGCCCTTGCCACGGTCCCGGTCCCGGTCACGGTCACGGTCTGTGTTGGTTATGAACTTATCGAGCAGTTCTGAGTTTATCCACTTGGTCTCCACGGTTGAAAAGTAGCGGCTTACTAGAACTTCTCCTCCCGTCTCGTTTTCTTGACCATCTCACCCAATGTCTAAAGGCCTCACTGGGAACTTTATTCGATATTGATCCTCCACAAGTCGCATTCACCCAAATTTTCTCTGTTGCCCTCAACCCGCCATGAAATATTGGATCGGATCATGATCCGAATTTGATGTTGAGGCATTTCACTCTGTTGTTTAAACCTTCCCCAAGAATCATAAAAGGTCTCTCCGTGCCCATTTTGATCCGCTATCCTTTCCTCATGTTACGAATACGGTGGCGGGAAAATATTTCTCGAGGAACTTCGGTGAAGTTGTGCCCACGTGGTCACACTTCCAACGGCAAGGTGTGAGCCATTCTCTTGCCCCGTCATGCAGAGAGGGAATGACACTAATCTCACATACTCTCCAAGATTTTCATCATGCGGATAGTCCCACACGCCATCTCAAAATCTTGTAAATGTTTTTGTGGATCCTCCGGGCATGTCATGAATCGGGAGGATTTGGATGAAGGAATGCTTCATCTCCCGCTGTTATTGATCGCGGGCAAAGTGATGCCCGTTGCTTCGTGTTACGGTTGTTGGGAACACCATTTCCGTCGATGTTCGCTCTACTTGTGGTTGTTCACCCATCGTATTGACCTCGGGTTCTCTTCGATTAGCTACCCTCGCGACTTGTCGTGCCTCCGTCGCCGCTGCTCCTCCGCCTGCGTGCTTTCCGATCTCGGGATCGTACAAAGTCCTACGTTCTCTCCGCAAGGTTAGGTCGAGCATACAATAAAGAAAGTAATATAAATTCAAGAAATAGAGATACTCACCGAATGCGCAACTCCCAAGAACGGCGCCAATTCTTACACGCGTCGCTTAGCGTTCAAAATAAATTTATAACCTATTGCCCATCACGCGTAGCCGGCGATAAGTATATGGTCGATCCCACGAGGAGTTGGTGTAGCAATCTCGATGTCACGATGTCACTTAAAAGGATGAGGTAGTGTAATTATCTTGATCACTATAGATAAGACTAAAGTGACACGAAACAATCTCAACGAATATCAAATAATAACGAATCTAGCTTGGGCAACAACTCGGTGAAGACGATTAACACTCGGTCATAGGTGCAAAGATTTTCTCTACGACATGCATCAAGCGGTTATAAGAGACATACGTCGTGACCCGTTGTCACGCGCCACGCCCACGACGCACCCTCCAAATCTATCCTTTCTGTAAAGCAAGGCGAGGACACCCTATGCAAACTATCTAACCCGTAATGCCCACGCACGAGGACACCTCAAGACATGCGGACCACAGGCGTTATGATCTAGATGGACCCGATATTGGCAAAGGTAGGTGCTATGACTACTCCAACTCGCCCACGCGATCGAGATATTTGGGGTGCGGGACACCCGACACCTTAATCCAATTATTACTTGCAACCTCCCTTACCCACTATGTTATTTGCAACTAACACACCGAGTTTGGTTAAGTTATATAATGCCGGGACCTAGTGCTTGGGAACACACGCATGCGATTGTAATGCCTACTTAGACCTCTCGAGTTATATTAATCATGCTTCACCTTGTCACGCCCAAACCGTAATAAAGACTTAGCTAGACATAAAATAAATAAACATGCAATGCTTAATTGAAACCATAATTAAACGGAAACAACTTACTATTCTTCGAACGAAATAGAAGCGGCGAGCCCAAAGTGCGCAGGCAAAACATACGATAGCAAAATAATAAGTGTTTGCCCGAAGGACTTAATGTATGTGGTCTTCTTGGATGAATTTGATAATGAGAGTGAGAGTTGAACGCGGAAGAGTGGAAGAGACGCAAGTCGCGCCTTCATCCATATATATAGGCCTAGGAGATCGGCGATGGTGTTGGCCCATGGGCTGGATAATCTGTAGGTTTTCCTTGTTAATCGCGCTCTTTCCTTGCCCGAGACGGATCCGAGGTGATCTCCTCCGATTTCATGAGATTCGGTGTCGTGCGCATCCTTTCCGGTTAGCGAGATCGCCCGGATCTCGCGTATCTTGCCCATTAGCTCTCCTCCGCCTCTCTTGCCCTCCTTCTTCTTGGTCTCATTTCGCCTTCTTCACTCCGTTTGCCCATTAGCCTACCCTTCGGAGATTGAACATGCGGTGCAGTAAGGAGGTCACGCCGTGAAACCAACGACTCTTGGAGTTTGAAGCCCGGCCGTGAGCTAAGCTCCTGTGCCCTCGAGGTGCATCGTATCTCTATTCACCCGCCAAGCAAGTTCCACTCTTCTGCCCATTTACGCCCGCCTTGTTCCTGCAGACCAATGTGTCCTCCCGCACACAAAACACAACAAGAAAGACACAAAAGACTCGATCTAGACCTAGACAAAACACGTAAAAGAGCACAAAACTTGGGCTCGTCGGTCGGCAAGGTGATTAACACAATCAAGCCTCAGAAATATCTCAAATCTCAAAATTATTAGTGCACACGACGACATTAGTCAACTTGACAATGTACAACCATTGAAAACAAAAATCTCATTCAATTCAACCCTCACAATGGCATGTGCGTAATATATAGAGTACACTCAACTCATAAAGAAATAAAGGACGTGTATGCACTCAATAATCAATGCAATGCGAAAATCTCACCATAGGCTTGCCATTTCTCTAATATCTCCACCACGTCAAATGCATTCAAATTAGGATCAAAAAGGACTTTTCATAGGTTGTATTGTAGGCACATTGGTTAAGGTAGGATAATATATGGCTAAGTGACTCAAGTATACTCTAAGTACTTCCATCTCTATAATCAGCTCATATGGACTTTGTCCATTTCCTTTTCCTTTCCATCATGCTATTTCGACATTTATTAACTCAAGGTACCATATACTATGATAATTGACTTCCTTTATGCTCATACTATTCACAAATTTTTTTTTTGTTTTCTTGGCTTTGTACTAGAGCTTATAGGGTCTATTCTTTTCCACACGTGTACCATACTTTATCTTTTATCCCCACTTTGCATATCAAAACAAATTTTTCTCCCATTTGATTCCCATATCCATCCTCACCTCCTATCATCTGATTAACAAAAGAATAAGGTCTAATAAAGGCTCAAAGAAGGCGACAAATGGTATATATCATTGGGCTAATGTTTGGGTAAATATGTGGTTTAACAAAGATGGCCTTTTATCCTTTCCATATTCAAAACACATATTGCAGCCTCGACACGTAAAAACGGCAAGTTCTAGAAGATAATTACATGCACGATATCTCACAAATAAAAGAAGCGTAATAAGATGTGTATACAATGAAGCTCAAGTCTCACGTTTTAGCAAAATGGTTAAAAACAACAAGCTAAACAATCTCAAGTCATCCATGCGTCATTTTCTAACATATCATGTGCACTATCACAAAAAATTTCTATCGTCATTGGCCACATGGATTAACACACTTCACTTAACTCGTTGATCGACAGACACAACAAAAACACAAAAGACACGACAAAAGCTCCAACATATAAAAACTTAACAAAACAACGCAAAACATAAAAAGGAATCTCAACCACATCACACTCGACCACTCCTCCCGCCCCCCCAAACTTATTGTCAACAGTGTGCAATGGAGACAATAATGTTTGCAGAAGAGAGTGATTGGGAGAGATCTTACCTCAAATGTCGCGCTACTCCGGTGGTGGATAGAATTCTCGCCATTGATGATATACCTTGGGACTTAAAAACAAACAAACAAGACACGACAAAACAACGAAAACAAGAAAAACAAAGCGAAAAACATAAAGCATGTAAAATGTTGGGTTACCTCCCAACCAAGGTCTTTGGATTTAAATCGCTAGCTCGACGGTACCTCTCGTCAATCAAAGCGATTTGACAACCGAGAGCTTTCAAACTTCGATTTGCCGTATTTAGCATTTACAACCGCCCACCAATGGCACAAGAATGGCTTCCACTCGAACTTGAATAAATCACTCGGATTTTTATGCCGAGTCCACTTCTTCCTTGCAGCATGCCCGTCTGATGGTCTATTGAAGTTCGAGCTCAAGAGTGGGCTGGTTGTGGTAGTCGTGATCGAATAGCACTCTTCATATGTTGAGTTATCATCTCCCGTGATGGCATCATAAATCGAGATGGTTAACTCGTCTTTGTTCACACGGAAGGTGAGATCACCCTCCTGTACGTCGATCAGGGCCCTGCCTATGGCTAAGAATGGTCTCCCTAGAATGAGAGGCGTGTTCCCATCCTCTGGCATATCGAGGACCACAAAATCTGCTGGGAAGATGAACTGGACTTTGATCAGCACATCCTCCACTATCCCTTTTGGCCTTGTGATCGACGCGTCTGCCATTTGGAGAGTAATGGTTGTAGGCTTCACTCTCCAATCTCCAATTTATTAAATATGGACAACGGCATCAAATTGATGCTTGCCCCAAATCACACAAACAATTTGGAGAAGGTATGCCTCCAATGACACGGTATGAGAAGTCGCCGGATCTTTCGCTTTAATGGCGACTTCTTTCAAAGACAAAGACCGCACTCTTGAGATAGATTGACCGTCTCAATTTCTTAAGCTTCTTCTTATTGGTCACGGCATCTTTCAAGAACTTCATATACCCCAAGACATCTTTGAGTGCATCTAGCAAGGGAATATTAATGTTTACCTTCTCGAACATCCCCAGAAATCGAGTCAGCCTCTCATCCTGCTTGGGTTTGGCCAGACGACTCGGAAACGGAACAGGAAGGTTATACATCGGGAACTCGGCTCGGGGCGTCCCTCGTGGACTTCCTCGTGGTCGCGAGAGAGGTCGCTAGGGGCCGGCGCTACGGTGGTCTTCTCGCGTCGGCAGGCGCGCGAGCTCCTCGGGACTTCTCGCCGCATCATGGCTCGTGGCCGGGCTCGCGGTCGCGAGGTGCTGTTCTTTCGCGGCCGCTCTTTCCCCCGCGTGCGCCTCGAACTGACTAGATGCGTGATGGCTCGTGGCCTGGCTTGCGGTCGCGAGCTCAGTCGTGAGGTGCTCTTTAAATCGCTCCTTCTTCGTCCGGGTGGACACGTCCGCCCACTTCTCGTGCGGATGGCGGCATCGATTCTTTGGGTTCACTCAGACATTACTCGAAATTGGCCCTTCTTTGGGTGTGCATTCGCATGCGGCCATCCGATCGATCCGATTATCCAAAGTCTTCAAGTGTTTGCCCATGGCCGTCATGGTGGATTCGGATGTGCAATTTTACGAGTAGTGCTATTGATGAACGAGTTACGTTGTGTGGCCATCGAATTCGATTGTCGTCATTTGTTGGTTGCTCACAACCAACCGCGCATCAACTCCTCTAAACCCCGCTTTGGCTCTCGAATCATACCATTCTACACAAACAAGCTTCTTTGGAGGTTGATGGAAGTTATTGGGGTTGGTATACGAAATTTGGGTGATTTACATTGTTCGGATGGTATGCCCGATTTCCATTGTTCCTCCGATTGATATGATTAACCTCTTCGCCTCGATCGACTCTTCAAAAGAGTGAACTTTTCAAGATCGTCATATTTCGAGTCACTCTCTACAAGAATGCCGCCAGGCGCCTCTCCATCGCCATTGATAACTATATGCCGCCATCTCTTCTATGATGCGGTGGCCTCTACTCGACGGTTCAACAGCATCCCCCCGCCGATGCATCTACAATGCTCCTCGTGATGCAGCGTCACCACTATAGAAGCTGCGTGATCTGTTGCCCTTTGGAGAATCCATGTTGTGGGCATCTTCTCAATAAGCCTCTAAATCTCTCCCATGCCTCAAATAGTGACTCGCCTCCTTGTTGGCAAAAGTGGGAGACCTCGGCTATGATTTTCGGGCTTTTGGCGTAAAATACTTAGAAAGGAACTTCTCGCAAAGTTTCCCACCTATCTATCCGGTTCGGTCCGTGCTCTTGAACCATCTTTGGCTTTGGTCACAGAGAGAATCCAAACATGCGATCCGGATCGTATCTTGTGGCACCCCATTTTGCTTGATGGTGTCACATATATCGAGAATGTCTCGGATGAGCATTCGGGTCCTTAGTGACTCCGCCCAAACCGCCCCTGAACCATACTAATTAGGTGGCTTCAACTCGAAGTTATTTGCGCCCACGCAGGGCCCCATCCTCCTCCTTGGAATTGTTCGGTGGGAGGTCGGTACATGTAGTTCAGAGGTCTCGTCTCTGGGGTAGGGACAAGGAGTCCCATATTCGCCATCTGGCGCTGCATCTCTGCAAACTCGGCTAGCATGCGTGCAGCTTGCTCGGGAGGAATGCCCCCGTTCTGTGGATTAGCTGCCATTGCAGCCCTTCTTCTCTCTCGTCTCCTTCTCCTTTGGGAATTTTCGATCTCTGGGTCAAGATTTTGCTCTGGAGGTCCCCGGGACCTTGTGATCATAAACTACCTGGAGAAAAAGAGAGAGCTTAACTCTGGCAAGAATAAATAAATAATATAAATATATAGCTTGAATTAATAACTCCAAATCGTCAAATTATTCCTATGTGATCTTAACAATCCCCGGCAACGGCGCCAAAATTTGATCGACGAAATATTGATCGCACGTAAATTAACGCGCGATGTATAATGGTAAGTCGAGTATCGTATCCATGTGGATTGCAATCAAAACACGTAAGCTAACTCTAATCTTTCATCATTATCCAAGCAACAGAATATGGTTTGAAAGGTTTATGGCTTCAGATAATTAAATCCAAAGCAAAGGTAACAACTTGAAAATAAACAAAGGCAATAAAAACTCAAAGATGAATATAAGAGATAAAGACTAACCCTAGGGATGCACTAATCCTATCCACAACGATGTTTATCCTGCTTATTATTAACCGCTTTAATCCGCATAAGATGAAAGATCACATATGTAGCCAACAACTTCGCCATTCGACAATTGTGACGATTGATTACTAATTTTCCTATTATCATACGCCTCTAGAGGAAAATAAGCAACCCAAAAGGATCACAAAGAATATGCTTCCTACGAATGTTCCTATCTCGCCATTACGACTCAATGCTTATCCGTATCATGCATTCAAGATCGATTGACAATTAAAGCATTACGTAATTAATCGGCAACTATGATATGCATCAAGATTGATCGTAAATCAACACATATAATTAAGCACCAAGAATCATGAATCAATGCCCGGAAGGTAAATAACAATAGCGTGAATCACAACATATAGGATAGAATCATGCAAACCCAGGATTAGAACAAATTTAGCTAGACATAAATAACGAAATTAAATACGAAATAATCATAAAACAGAAATTAAATTGATAAAACCCGTAGGGAAGCGCTCGAACAATGGTTGGGTTCGTATCCAAACCCAACGGAAAACGGGAAAACGATAGAATTTGTTCGGACAAAAGCGTTCCGAAGCGTCGACAATGCGTAGAACTAATGCTAGAATGATGGTAAACTAAAGCTAGAATGAATCTAAATCAAAGCTAGAGTGAAAATAAATGAAAAACTAGAGAAAAACTGAGGAAAACGTGTAAAAATAGGTCTGGACCAGGTTGGGGGCGCGAGGGGGCGAAGCCCTATTTATAGATTTAGGGTGAAAACCCTAAATTTCACGTCTGCCGCCATGCCTCGCGGCCGGGCTCGCGGTCGCGAGGGAATACTTCGTCTCGGCCAATCTTCAATTCTCGGCAGGTCGCTCGCGCACATATTTTCCTCGCGGCCACACCTCGCGGTGGCTAGGTGTGGTCGCGTCGCACATGAAATCGTCGCGGGCGTAGCTCGCGTCACCGGGCGACTCGCGTGCTCGGCGTCCTCTCGCAGATGTTGGTGTTTGCTCATGGCCGACCTAGCGGTTGCTAGTTCGGTCATGAGACTTCTATTTCGCGCATGCTCGCGCCCGCTTTGTGTTGGCTCGCGGCCCCTAGCGGACGCCAAGGCGGTCGCTAGGCACTCATTTCGCCCTCGTCGCTTCGTCTTCGCTCCATGCTTCGGTTTTAAACTTATAAGCTACAAAACACCAAAACGGAACCCAAGAGCGAGATCTTCCAAAAATATGTAAAAGCATTGAAATCCAAGATATAAACGCACTTTATAGATCTAAAATCATCTTTAAATATCAATAATAAGCGTGTAAAATGCGCGCTTATCGTGATGTTTAATTCACCATACATTGATTATATGCCTAGCATGCACCTATATATTAATTGCAACACGTAGGGTTTTCTCGTGTTTACCCGCGAATCTGTCGGGGATGAATGGATCAAGACTCGTGCTTTGATCTTCGGATCGTATCCCGCTTGCTAAACTCCAATGTCGAGTGAGGACAATCTATGGAGAGTGCTTTGAAATTGTCTTCTTCCTCCTTACTTGATTTTGAAAATTCTCACTATATCAAGATAGTAATTTCTAAAATATGGTTAAGCATTAACATGATTTTCTCTCACCTTATATTTATAATGCAACCCTAAACCCTATCGTGATAGGATTTATGCATATCTAATAAATATAATCTTATCACTTAAGATAGAGAGGATCAAACCGAGTCCCAGTGGGACTCTATAAGGAAGGGGTAAAATCACTAAGCTCCGTGGCTGGATAGGCGGCCTGTGGATCAAATGCAAGGAATAAAGATGGGCCTCAAATAAATTAATTATCTTATGTTCACCCGTAACATAAATTAATTCATAAACTTTTATTCATGCCACTAGAGAATAAATGCCGACTTACCCTTTATTACCGGTTGAGTCAGCTTGCACTTAGACTTTACGAATCCCGTATTTAAGATATCGACGTCCATTAATTATTTACGCTGCTCGACCGCTTAAAATAATTAATATCTTTAATTCTTTAAGTAGTACCACTCAACCTTATTATTGTACTTGAGATAACTCAACTGCAGGGTTTAGTACAATAAACCTTTGAGCTCTTTAAGGGACGTCATCATCCTAAACGGATACGGTGACCGACATGTAACTAGCATGACATACAAGACCGCCACTACCCAAGATGCAGAGAATCTTTGGTTATCTCATGTAACCCTCACCCATAGCAAGTCAAAGTGATGGTCAGCAACTCATACTCACCTAACACCTTATCGAGATTTAGATCAACGTAAGTCTCCGAGATCTAGGTTCTTCACGACGGTCAGATAGAAGAACTCATCTCACTGTGATCCATCAATACGTCAGAGACGTACCAGTATAGATAAGCAACCAAGTCAAGTCACTTCTTATCTACACCGCAGCCTATACCGACAACTCGTCCTCAAGTTGTCTCAGCTGTGATACTATTTATATCTCATTAAGCTTGACCAATCATACAGACTTCTATGATCTACAACACACTGTATGATCTAACTTATATATGAGATAAAAGGACATACATATGCAATCAAGTAAACAATTCAGATAGGAGATTGTAATAGTGGTAACAGGAAACATTGTATACAAGCTCAACCAAAAACTGCTTCCAGTATACAAATCCAACACAATCTCATCCACTCATCTCACAAATCCTATGACGGAGATTTTTTTGGATTTTTAAGCTTAATTTCACTTATTTCGCTACTGTAAAAGTAGATTAGTAATTTAATTTGTTAAATATAGAAAACAAATCATGCATATAGTTGAACACAATTATGAATACAAATGAATACAAAAATACATGTAGTTGAACACAAACATGCATGTATATATGTTAGAAGCACGCACCCAATGCACACTCTCACTGCAGACACCGCACCAATAAGATACTGCCAAGACTCTCCAAATCGTTGCACAACATGCATGTTTATGTTTTCATAGATGCATTATTACGTTTTATTATATGTATTAATATGTTTTGTCTGCATGTTTGTGTTTGTGGCTAACATGCAGGTTTATGCTTTCTTATATGCATATTTGTGTTAATATATGCATGTTTGTATTTTTATATATGCATGTCTGTGTTTCGTAATCAACATGCTGATTTATGTTTATTTAAATGTATGAGTGTGTTTTATATATATGGATGTGTTTTTCGACAGCAAAACTCTCTCTCATACTTCTCCTTTAGTTTTACCATCTTCTTCTTCGATTATCGGTGAATTTCATCGGAAACTACCGTCATAGCCACCATCTCTTCGATCATCAATCTTCTCTCAAATTCTCCTTCTTATTTTTCCTCAAAAATCACTCAATTTTCTTTTCAAAATCATCAATTTCTTCTTTTTCTCTCAAAATCTAATGTTCGCCGTAAATTCGCCGCTATTGTCGTCCATCATCATCGCCGTCATCCACCGCCAAGAAGGAGGATGTTGTTTGATATCTTCCATTTTGCCTCTTGTGAATATTTTAAAAAAATGAAAAATGGGCTACCACTTGTCGAATTTGTAGTGCATCTGCGTATTCAAAATGTATGGTCTAGATTGACTAATACATATTACCTGAGGATCGGTACTACGACAACCCAACCATATATATATATATTCAAATTCTTTCCTATACATATACTATTTAGGGTTATTAGCATATAAATATATGAACTTTGCATATATTTTGATTTTGTATACTGAACTTTAAAATAGTATATAAATATTTAATTATACGTTGTAGTAAATTTATCATGGTTTTATTTTCTCCCAAATTGAAACACACGTGACAAACCGTAATGTTTATGTGGGCAAATTGAAAGTTTAAAAATAATATCGCATAAATTATCTTAAACGTCGTCATTTTATGTCACCTTACATCTTAAAAATATTGCGAAAGGGTTAATTCATAGGCGCATTCAAACTAGCAATATATATTCGAATGCGATGGATCACAATTAACATTTTCTTAGCTATTTTAAGAGTTTTAATTTTAAATTGTATCAAATTCGAATTAAAACGATGATGTTTTAAGATGATATGTATGATTTTTTAAAAGTCTGATCTTATCCACATCAATATTCCGACTTGCCATGTCTGTTTCAATTTGGAGAAAAATAAAAAGCACGATAAAATTATTACAACATATAAGTTCGTGTATTTATATAATTTTTAAAGTTGTGTAAAAAATCAAAATATATACAAAATTCATATACTTATATTCCAATAACCCTACTATTTATATAGATAAGTACAAGAATTATTTGGTGAAATGCTTGAGTGCGACATAAATCTCGAATTTTCTATAAACAAGAATTAGAATAAATTGCCAATACAAATTGAATATGAGTAAAAATAAATAATTGAAATTAATAGCAAATGTCCAATCTGGCACAGTAATAATGAGTGGGAACTGCCTGGGCTGCCTGCCATGTTATTGGCAACTTTCCCCAAACAAAACCTGACTTCACAAACATATGGAAATCCTTTATTTTATTTTATTTTATTTTATTTTATTTTATTTTCTCTTTTAATTTTAATTAAAACATATGAATTAGAATTATGTTTGAAGGGATAGGTCTAGCCCAGTTTTCAATCGGCCCGTATTCTACAACTTGGGCTGAATTTTGTACTAACAACCCAGAGGCTACAGCCCACCAATAAAAGAGAACTTTAATTATGTCAATTATAAAAAACTAGTTTTATTAAATACCATAATAATGCCATTAGACGATGATGAGTTCCTTCAAGCAAGACAAATATTCATTGATTTCGACACACTGATTTGAAAATAAAATGATAGGTCTGTTATTTAATTGAGATTTTCGATAAGTTAGGATATCTTTGTGAAAGAAAGTTCAAAAAGTTGGGATATAAATGGTATTATCCCTAACAAATAATACAACAGTAAGTCGTTCGCTAATTTAGACTGCGCTCATCCACAATTTGACGTTTTTTTGGATGAGAAATTTATGGTTGGATTTTAATTTTTATGTATCTTAAAATAATAAGAAAAACACTCAAAATTCAAATTTGAAGACAATGAATCAGGTTTAGTTTGATCGATACATGTGACATCAATTAAATACTCCTCCGTCTCGCTATTATTAAAATTAGTTTTTCGGACACATGGATTAAGGATAATTATGGTTTGTCATCAGTCAAGAATGATACTAAATTCGATACTTTTTATTACAATTGATTCCATTTTTAGACGCGCCAACAATAGAGGTAGTCAAAAAGGATATGAATCAATATTAACGGAACATGGAGAATATAACTTAGACAAACAGTACCTATTTTCTTTGTTTGTTTGTTTTGTTTTGCCATTTTGTTTTGGATCAAAGATTAGCCAATTTAAATACGATGAATACATCAGTATTTTGAACTCGGAAGATCCATTTCGATGGGAAAAAACATTTTTCATTTTGTATGGCTATATACGTGGCTTTCATAACATACATTACAAATTTGTTCACGAGACCTCTGTCTTATTGGTTAGAAGGAGACACGAAGATAAAAAAGTAAGACCCGATTTTGTCTTTATAGATTATCACTCATGTTTGAAATCGACTTGCTTTAAAACTACTGAGCATCGACATATACATTTTTAACCATGCAAAATTTCAATCAAATCACAATTTCTTGCCTAAATAGTAGCTGAGATGTTGAAAAGGAGTCTTTGTTTCCCTACAAAATATTTCACATCATCAATCACAATTGAACAATTATAGTGAAGAGATTATCACTTCATATCAAACTTGATTAAAATGAGCCCACTTAATTCATTGCGTCCACATTGAAACTGGATTTAACTTTTCTTTAAAAAGAATGAGCTTTTTTTATAAATATAAATAATTTATTATCATTAGTTTTAAATAAATATTTATTGTTTTTCTTTTAAACGATAAAAGGGTTGAGGTGCTCTAGAAGATGTGGTGCATTGGATGTTACAACTCTATCCATTAACAACACAACTTATTTACACATTTTATCGCTTCATGATCCATAATTAATTAATTTAACACTACACCTTCACTCCATTCAAAAACACATAACGATCTTTTATTAAAATTTGTACCGAAGATTCTTAGGAATATATTTGGGGACGAAGAGATTATATTTTTATACACCAATAAATTAAAATATACTACAAAACTTGGAATCAATTGATCAATGTATATATTAAATTCCATAGAGAATCAATTGGGAATAATTTTTTATTATGCATTCGATCAAGAGAATTCAAGCCATAAGTTGTGCTTCTTAAAACAGTTTATAAGATGTTTAGGAATATATAAGCTCTTAAGAAGTGCTTGACAAAATAAGTTTTTAAACAACTTATAAGTTGTGAAAATAAGTTGCAACAACTTATAAGCTTTCCAACAAATAAGTTCCTTAGCCTCAATTTATTTTTTCATAAACTTAAATAATAAATTTAGCAAAATAACCTTACTATAGTTCATTATTTTCAACATTATATACTATCAATTTTACCCCTCTTCAATTTTTATCAATAACTATGATTTTCTTCTTTAATTTGTTATTCTCTCTCTAGCTTATAAGCTCAATCGTCCAAACACTTGACAACTTATAAGCTCTTAAAATATCTTATAAGTTGTTGAAGTTTATAAAGCTTAGTCAAACAGCCTCTTATAATTAGACGAGAGTGGATTAAAATTGTAAGGTGCCAAGACAAAGAAAGATTATTTTGGGTCTTGTGTGTCAATTAATTTTGGAACACAAAAATTATAGTAGATGGACAAAATTATCATTTATTCTTAAGAAAAATTTACAACGAAAAAAAGTATTATTTGTCTTTTATCCTGTGATTAGTAAAAATAATTTACACTAAAAAAATATCAATTATCTTGAATAAAATATCAAAGTCGCATACGCAGACGTCACCATGATGGCACCTCATTTTGAAAATATATAACCAAAATAAAGTAGACCCTACACGTGGAAATTTTGGGGCGATTAAGTGTTTATTTTGTTAAGAATACATGTGCGCAAGAGCATAATTTTTCAATCGTAGTACTTATGATTTATAGAATTAGCTTTATATATATGCTACAAAATTTCAATTTCAACATAAATCTTAGTCAAGAGTTAATAATAGATTTAGATATTTCTGAAGGCGACTTCTCCAACATAATCTGCTTTCATGGAGTAGGACTAATGGCAAATTTTTTTTGCACTTTCTGATCTATATATATCAGGACTATTTTTTTTATATAGTTGATCGATCAAGCAAGTTCAATGTGAGTGGATGATTTTTCCCCCAAAATAAAATTATAAAATTATCCTTAAAGCGTGACCAATTAGCAAAGCGCGGAGACTTTCTAAACCATGATGATTATTTTTGGGTGATAATAAGAAAAATATATATACAAACTAATCTAATGCATATTTTTATTTATGTAATCCCTCAGATGCTCAATAGTCAATCGTATACACTATTGGTTCCTTTTAATCATCAACTAAAATAAACACTTCCATATAATACCAACTTGTCACCTGTGGTATAGTAATTATATATCCAAAATTTCCAAAATAAAAATAAAAATAGGTCGAGCCTCAACGGTGATTTGTATGATTTTCCAGAAGATTAATTACTTATTCCGCCCATTTAATGTGAATACAAGAATTCATGAACTGAACAGTATATTTCACTGGATCAAAAATCAATCTTTGTTAGGTGTTGTACCTATCAAAAGCTGATAAAAAATCCTCCAATTTCTGTGCAGCTATTTGAATAGAAACCTTATACTATCCCTATGGGCATGGCAATGAGATAATATAGAGGGTTGGTTGTTAATTAGTTAAATATTAAGAGTTCATAACCATTAATCATATTTGTGATTTTGACTAGGGGTGGAAGTTTGGTATTGGATATTCGGTTATTCGTATAACCGAACCGAATTTTCGGTTATCGGTTAACCGAATTACCGAAAAAAATGGATCGATTCGGTATTTGGTATCAAAAATTTAGAAAAATCGGTTATCGGTATACCCGATAACCGAATGGGTATACCGAATAAACCGAAACTACTGTATATATATGTATTACAAAATATCATTTTATCAAATTCTATTGTAGACTAGTTGGCTTGGGCGCATGCCTAAGCCTTTTGCCCTTGTTCGAATCCAGCGAAAGCCAACCCATTTGTTTTTATGACAACGGCTTAATTATAAATACAGTTAAAATGAATATATTACAAGAAACTATCACAGCTTAGTTGAGTAGGTGCTTGTTTTTTTTCATTGAGGTTATGGGTTCGATCCTCACTTGTAGTACAATTCATTTTTCAAAATGAACCGGTTAACCAATTAACCGATCGGTTAACCAACAGGTTCGGTATTTGATATATACATTCCATGTAATTCAGTTTCGGTTAACCAAAATTTCTGTTTCGGTTAACCAAAATCGAACCGATATCCACTCGTAATTTTGACATTACTTTTATAAATATTTCAAACAAACACACAAACTTTCAATTTATTGCAATTAAAACACGCTCGATCTTTCTCGTGATTGGAAGTCCAATGTGGCATTGAATTTTTCCATATAGCCACATATGAAGGAAAACAACGTTGTTTGACAAAGTTACCGATCCATAGCCTGAAGTGTCCAGAATAAGCTCTGAAAGCTTACGACATGCATTGCTCCGAGAACTAGAGGTCAATTGCCGCAGCAACATGCCCAATGCACTCAAAAGACTTTCGATAGGTTGTTGCAGCTAAACCTTTGGTTGACCTGAATCGCATTTAAAATCGACGATGTTGCTAGCGACACAAGCAACAATTATTCATACTATTCCAACAAAACTAGTTGTCATCAACAATTATTAACCGTTGATCTATATATTTATCAAAATATTCGGCTTCTCGATTTCGTGAAAGCACATGATCAGTTTTTTATTTTTCGAATCAAGAACTTGAACGACCAAACCTTTAGCCCAGTGCTGCCGTAATTCATCATCCTTCGGCCAAAATCCAACTTCAAATGATACATCAAATTGATCGTCACTACCGATCCAAACTTTTCCCTTCATCGATTTTCTGAATTTGCCCGAGATTATTGACCATGTTGATTTGCGAATTTTAAGAAAGTAATCGTTGATAGAGTCAAATGACGTTTCTTGCTTCAGATGCCGTGATACATGTGGAACTAATGTATATACGTGGGAAAAAAAATCAATCATTAATAATTTTATTCTAAGAATTCTTATAATAATAATAATAATAATCAAGTGATCTATATATAGGGGTGACACGGGTCGGGTATCCTACCTGAAAAATTCGGGTACTCGATCCCGATTTTACAGCAAATATGACACCCGATCTCGACCTAATATTTTTAGTCGGGTACCCGAATATCCAACTCGGGTAATCGAGTCAGGTATTCGGATACCCTAATTAGCCATTATTTATAAAATTAACCTTTCAATATTCAAAGTGGCGACAGCCTCTCGATTTCGGCGTTGATCGATCGCCTATTTTCCTAACAAATAAATGATAGTAAAACAAAGAAGTATATTATCGTATCCACGCGGTCGATACTCGAGAACACATCGATTAATTCACACGTAATCTTGATTATTATTCGTAACAAGATCAAGAGGGTGATTATTAAACTAGACTTTAATTAAATAAGAATAAACTCGGAATGAAAACCGATCTTATGGATGTATTTAACCTAACCGATTCACGAAATTAATCTATTAACTTGTTTACCAATTTAATCAACATTCATATGAAAGATCAATAATGTAACTACGCTTTTCACCGGGATGACTATAGTAGAGGTTAGCCTAAACTCTATCTATGTCGTGTCTCGAGAAGAAGCTAATTACCAAAAGCACACAAAGAATAACCTCCTAAAGTTCACCTATCTCCGCAAGTCTCAAGGTAAGATCTATATTATGTATTCAAGAGATCGATTATGCAATTAATTCCACGGGACATCAACCACATAACTAGCATGTATCAATATTGATCAGGTACCAACGCATGAGAATTAAAGCCAATAATCATAAAATGAATGGAAAGATAAAACAAGATCAACAGATAAATCACAGGAATCTAGTCAGACATACAAACCCTAGGATCAATAGAAGATTTAGTTACCCATAATTAAAATACCAAAACAAGAATTAAATAAAGGAAACATGAACTGAATTGAATAAATAAAATCGTGAAAATCCACAATGAATAACGTAGCAACTTGAATCCACAATAATTCTGAACTCCTGAAGAAAATAAAATATGAAATTGAATTCTCAAAAGCTAAAGCTAAACGTGTTCTGTTCCAAAAGGTATGGTAAAAAGCTCTCCCTCCAAAGGTCTCAGCTGCGCCAACAATATATAACCCTAGGTCCGCCTTAGCTCGCGAGATTGAGCTCCCGTGTCGCGAGACTACGTCGTGATCCCATGTCGCGAGGCATAACTGGTTTGATTTTCGTATTTTTTTTTTCCGAGCTATGCTCGCGAGTCTTCTTCACGCGGTCAGGTCGCGAGCTCACACGGGACAAAAATCCCTCTTTCTCGTGATCCACCTTTTTTACATCCAAATATGTGCATAAATGACACGAAATACACACGGCATAATATCTTTAATGTAAACATAAACATATCAAATGAAAGCTCAAATGACCTCTTAACTATTATAAAACGAATGGAAACAGCCTCATAAATCAGGCAGAAATGAGGTTTATCATGGACTCGCCCTTTAAATTGGTGGCAGGTCCTGAGTTCGATTCTCAACGGCTACTGATTCTAATTTTTTTTTCTTTGAGGTACTGTTTAATAAATATTATTGTATATAAATAAATTTATATTAAATAATTCGGGTATACCCGATTATCCGACGGGTATACCCGATACCTGATGATATAATTGTGCAATACCCGACCCCGACCCATATATCCGATTTTCGAGTAATCGGGTATCTAATACCTGATAAATTTTGAGTCGGGTATCGGATACCCGATTATCCGACATTCTAATAGTCACCACTATCTATATATATACAATAATTCCAGAAATAGTTATAGTTGCTTTTAGGACTGAAATGTAAAATGACCAAAATAAGACGATCATTGGTGGGGCAGCACAATTCCGAATATATTTTCCAGTTTTGTACGACGATAGTGATTGATTGAGTTTTATCCTTTGGATTCAGACTTTAATTTGATGGAAAAAAAATATAAATAATTTCCAAGTCAAAGAAAATGAAAAGTGACGAAAAAACCAGAATTTTAATCCTAACCTAGTCCCACCATATGTGATATGTGGTGTGAACATCAGATACATCATTGGATAATTGCAAATCAGGATGATACATATATATATATATATATAACACAAACTCTAGAGCACGTGCATATTAGCTCTGACCCTACCGCGTTGTCTCGTTCCACCATTCATGATTTTTATTTTTTTGAACCCCCGGACCCCCCACAAACCCTACGCTATATTTACGCTTATTGGACTTTCCCCTGATTCAACGCGCCGTGACTCGAACCAGAAATTCGACTTCAACCACCCATGGATCTTCTTAATTTGGACTCTGCTCTCACCATATATATACATAAACACACTCACCATTTCTCTCAGCCGTCAAATCATTAATTCATGCATGCAATTCTGGGACCGCCGCACCTCTCCTCCTAATCAATACCAACAAATCAAACTAAAATGTACAAGACCGCCGCTTCCACCGCCGCAGCCTCCTCCTCCGCCGCTGCGGCGGAGCCGAGGGCGAGCGGCGGCGAGCTCAAGTACAAGGGGGTGCGGAAGAGGAAGTGGGGGAAATACGTCTCCGAGATACGCCTCCCCAACAGCCGCGAGCGCATCTGGCTCGGCTCCTACGACACGGCTGAGAAGGCCGCGCGCGCCTTCGACGCCGCCATCTTCTGCCTCCGCGGCCCCAACGCCAAGCTCAACTTCCCCGCCGACCCCCCCAACATCACCGGATGGCAGGCCCTCACCCCCGCCGAGATACAGGCCGTCGCGCAGCACTACGGCAACACCTACTCCAGCAACCAACCGCCGCCGCCGGAGGACATTTCACCCTCGTCGAACTCGGAGGGGGCCGGGCCTATTGACTCGATTGACTGGTCTTTCCTCGACGTGCTGGACTCGGACGCAACGGCAAATGCGGGCCATGTTTCGGACTTCGGGCTTTTTCACGAGCCCGGTGACATGTACATGCCGCCGTATCTGCCCGAGAGGGGCGGCGGCGGCGAAGACGACGACAACGATGGTGGTAATGTGCTATCATCTTTTCTGTGGAATTTCTAATCATCGCCAAAAATCAAGTAAGCTTTAGTAATAATTTTATATATCTAAACAGGGATTTGGCAATTAATATTGTCACGCTTTCCGGTTACATATACAATATATCATAATATTAGTATATTTTTTCGCCGGGAAGTCAATTTGGGATTAGTTTATGGAGGAAATGGATACAATTTTACCTATTATGGTATTGTTTAAGGTAGTAAGTACCATTTACCTATATAATTCCCTGATAGATATGTATGTAGTTTTCTTTATAGTGTGGTGAGTGTTAAATATTGTAACATACTGTGTGATGAATATCAAATAAAATTGCTGATTATCTTTTGTCTCCTTTTCTGAATTCAAATTCAGCTTCCAGTATGATTTTTGAGTTCAAGTGTGTGGCAGCAAACATATATGCACCACACTAACTTCTATTAACATTACCTAAAATAATGTCATATCATAATCTATTAAAGTTGATTTTATTTCTGAAATCACTCGATTATAAATAGTTTCATTCCAAGGAAAAGTTGAATTCTTAAATTTTATGGAAAAATGATATAATTATAATTCTTTTCGTCTATAGTTAACGAGCTTTTTTTTATCTGAATTCATTTTTGTGTCTATTTCAATTTTATGGTTTAAATTAAATCTTAGGGATTTTTTATGTTTTGGGGTTATTTTGGGGAAGTCCGAGTGGATCCTATGTAGTGGCCAAAACACAGCAAGCCCTGCTGTGCATCAAACGCAAACATTTACGCATGAAACGCACAATTTACCACAGTTTATATTTTCTTTTCTTTACATTTTGTTCTTGTTATACTAAAAGGACTACAAAATCCATTTTCATAATAATAGTTTTTAGTTACATGTCATCTTTAATTTTATTTTCCTAGTTAATCATGTTTATTTTTTCATAAGGCTTAATAATATCTTTTATATGTATTTTTTTTATTATAAATAGAGCTCCTGTTTTATAGTTGGATTTTATAGTGTTTTTTAGTATTTCAAGGATTAATATTATTCTAGATCTAAAAGAGAATAAAACATGTATAAAAAGAAGACGAAAAGAAAGAAATTGTGCCAGACTATTGATCATCAGTTTCATGCACAAAAGGCCATGCTGTGTTTCGGCCACTGCAGATGATCCATTCCCATTATTTTTGTAACTCTAGGGTTTATTTCTTTGTAACTCTTGTGGGGGGGGGTTAATAAAAAAACTGGCTTTATACAAATTTTTACATTAAGAGAGACGACCATATTTTAATTTATCTTTGCGTAGATTGAAAGAAGTGAGTTTTTCTTTTAATTACTCACAATGAAACTTCGTGGTGGTGCGTGGTTCGTGCAAATCTAAATAACTTTGATAAATTATGATCTGACGCTAATTTTGATAATCTAATAGCAGATGTAAGATAATTATGTAACAAAATATTACATTAACTATTTCATGAGATATTTCTCTTATTGAAGATAAAATATGTTGCCAGCTATACCTGAACCCTGATATGTTTCTTTTGATTTATTATTATCATTATCATTCCAGCTATATGAACTTTTATATTTCAATACTCACGTTCAGTTCGGAGTAAAATCTGAATTTGCTTGAATTTCATTACATACTGGCAAGAACAAGTTTAATTTTCTATAATAGGGTGGTTTCATTAATTGAATGTATCCCACTTTTCTGTTTTAAACACATGGTTGTTGCAATTAGGGTTTTGAACTTCCATATTTAACTGACTGTCAAATTCTTTCCATACACCAATACTCTTGATAGTCCTCCAATAAACAATTAAGAAACGATTTGCATATTAAATATTGTACTCCCTTCGTCCCATCTAAGATGACATGCATTCTTGTTTAGGTTGTTCAACTCAAGATGACCTGTTTCATTTTTAGAAAATAATTATCTTTTCAAAAATTATGGGACCTATCTATTTTTTATCACTTTAATCACTTTATATCATTTTTCTAAATAATCGTGTCGAAAAGAAATGATCAGTCATCTTGGGTGAGACGGAATGAGTATAAATTAGCATAATATATAGCTTTTTGATATTCTTGGGTACATATATTAACGAATTGCGGAATTTGGACCGAGAAAGTATTAAGGAAGTTCAATTCTAACCTTAGATAATTACAAGAGCGGATTTCATAAATCTAATTAATTCTATTCAAATTTAGAACCGATTCAATGTTTCGATTCATCTTATTTCTCAAAAGTTAAAAGAGATGATGTAAGAAACCACTTCCACCTCTACAGCCAAACATATCGTTTGGATCGGTAACAATTTTTTATGAAAAAAAAAAAGAGTCGAAACATTAAGAGGGTGTTTGGCTGAGCTTATAAGCTCTTTAAAACGACTTATAAGTTGTTTAAGAGCTTATAATTTGCAAAGTGTTTGACAATATAAGTTTTCTAGCAACATATATTGTGAAAATAAGCTCCAACAAATTATATAGCTCCCCTAAAAATAAGTTGGTCAACCCTAACTTATTTTTTCATAAACTTATAAGCACCCATAAATTTACCAAAATAACCTTATTATAGTTCGTTATTTCCTACATATACACTATCAATTTCACCTTTCATCAATTTTATTTCTTTAATTATGATTTTCTCTCTCTAACTCACGATTCTTTCTCTAGCTTATAAGATCTATTATCCAAACACTTTAACAACTTATAAGCACTTGAGACATTACCTCTTATAAGCTCTTGAAACATCTTATAAGCTATTGAAACATCTTATAAGCTCTTGGAGCTTATAAGCTCTCTAAAATAAGCTTAGCCAAACACCCCCTAAATCGGTTCCAAATTTGAACCGAGTCGTGACTCGTACTTATGAAGTCCGTTTCTGTAAATATCTGAAGTATAACTAATAATAAAAACATGCTAATGTTTTGGCTCCAACGTTGTACTTTTCTCATTATCCAATACACTACTTTGTCTTAATATTTTAAAAAGAGTATTGCTAGATAAAAGCAACATTATAACAGATGATAATCTTCTAGGATTAATTGTGGGCAAATTAATATGGCCATCAACATTATGCAATATCATATAAGCGAACGTGGATATTAATATGAAAATAATATATTTAAAATAAAATTGTGACTGTTTGGGTGACAATGTGCGTGTACTGTATCATCGGCGGAAACTTGTTCACGGCTACTAATCAGCAGATAAACACAATTATTTTAAATTTGAAAATAATAAATTGGATGATGTTAAATGTGATCGAATCAATGTACTGTACTTCGGTTGCTATGTCTAGAAATTGTGAAGCTCTAGGCAAAATTATTTGGAGCCCAAACTACAAGGTAAGGCTTAAATTTTCATAATGTTCAATATAGTTTCGGGAAAATGTCATTTTTTCAAAATGGCATACCACACCAACGCTAGGTGAAATTATAAATTAATAGTTTTAATATCAATGTTGTTAACAATTATAATCTATTATATTATCAACATTTCTAAAATTATGACGTTTCCAGCCACCATTTTTATTTATCTTATTTATCGAATGTTATTAGGAAGTGGCCGCAACATTTCATTTTTAAAATTTTCATATTCATCTATAAATAAATTTGATTTGTACAAGTGCAGGAGGAAAAAGTAAACCTAAAATAGTGAAGAGCAGTTATTATTGTTACAAAGTTGAGGCACCAAAGACTTTTTTTAATAAAGAGGTCATTGGTTATATTTTCACCTACAAGTGGATTGTAGTTTCATTTTATGTGGATAAAGAATCTAGTTTGTACTGATTTGATTATTTGGTTATTAGGTAAATTAGTTGAATTTCTTTGTAATATTAGTTTGAAATTTATAATATAATATGTATTTTATATTGAAAGAAACCCTAAGGTTGCCTAATGCATGAAATTCGGATCACTGAGGCAAAAACCTGGCGTCTAATTCTAGTCCGATTATATGGACTTCTCAGGTTGGTTGAGGCTTGTTTCCGAGACATGCAACGATTTATGAAATATTACCCTTTCAAAGAAATAGAGGCAAAAGCCTTAGGGATATACGACCACATGTATCACTCTGGTTCATAGTATATGATAAGAGATAATTGTAATTTAAATTTCAAATTTGAATCTGCTTGTTGAAATTAGACATATCTTTCAATTTGTATTCATTCTAAGTATTTGCACCAATTTGGAGGTGAGATTTAAACATATATATGGATGTCAAAATTCAAAAATGATTGATATACGGTTTTTGATACTTATTGTTTAGGTTGTCCTTTTGTGTCGTCAACTTTATCCACGGCGTTGTCCGTACATATAGAACCATCGGTAAGCATTAACTCCGCAAAACCAACTCCAGTTGATTACTTAGTCGTGGATGTCCGATGACAAAATTGATATTATGGAGATGAACCCGGTGACAATAGGATCAACTTTGAGTTTCAGTTGAACGAATGTCTAAATCTCGACTTGAAGCTCGTGCAAAAAATTAGAGGGATGAATTTACAACAATAGAAAGATTAAGATATTGAAATGCTTAGAAAAAATAGGTCTAATTTGGAACAAGAAGTGTGCTATATGAAGCTTTGGACGAAGCTAGCTATCGTAAATGCAAAGAAATATTGTGTTTTATCAGTCAATCATATGCACCGAGAAACATATATATAAAGCGGCTCATATATATAAACTTGCATGTCTAACTAAAGTTTTTAATGATAACATATATAACTTGTCCCCTGGGATGACCCGATGGTTAAGGTGGGTTCACGTGGTAGGAGGTCACGGTTGAACCCCACCAAACGCCTCTATGGGTTTGAGCTGTCACACTGGTTTTCCAAGTGTGGTTTACATCTGTGTGGTTTGCGAGGCTATTGCAGGACCGTGGGGTTTACTCGGTCTTGCACCTAAGGTGGCGGTGCGGGTTCCCATGATATCAAAAAAAAAAAAAAAAAAAAAACATATATAACTCGTATGATAATTGGCCATATTGACTCATAGAGGTTATTATTTCAGTCTCTACTTGATTAATGAACGATATTTCCATCTGAAAAGAAAAGAAGAAAGAAAAAAAGAACCTAAACCCTAGTTCTTACTTGATAAATTTGGCAAGACATTATTGTCCATATATGTACAAACACATCCATCAACAACAGCTGTAGCTTTCCATGGCCGCACGACAGTTTTGGTTGGCATAATTCGTCAAAGCCCTAAACGGAATAGTTGACACGAAAATGGATTAGAAAGCACTGCTTGACTTTTATCGTAATTTAGTTTATTGGTTAGGAAAAAAATAATTAAAAAATATGAATCATCACTCACAAAAGTAGAGTAATATAATAAAAGCGAAGTCATTTTCGAGCTCCGTCCAAAAAATCACCTGAATTTCTACTAGTAAAGTCGTAGTTGTGAACGTATAAAATTGAATTACTGAATATGCCTAACTTATGTATACTTGAGGCGCCGCAAGCTCAGTCGTCTAAGCTTTTTTTAGCAAAATCATCGTACGTACGTTGTTGTATATTTGGCCGGCACTAATTTACAAGGCCACCAATTAGTCTCATCATCAATCGTGTCATATTGACCAACACTCTTAATTTATTATACTCATGTATGCCCATCTCATGTCACAAAAATTTCTACTAAAGAAAATAATTTCTATGCGATAGTATCTTTTTAAATTTCTTGACCCATGACAATTATCTGTAACTGCAAAATAACATATTTTTCTATAATAACATAATAGAGTGATCTTCCTTGCACACTTGCTAAACGTACTTAGGTAAAGCCAGATTTTGCTATACATTAAGTGCTTGTTTGGTTCACTAGATAAACCCAAGATTGCGTACGTATCTTGGCTAATCCGCTTGTTTGGTATCCTACTTTCAGGTCTTGCGAGCCCGCGTTCATTTGTCCGGCCCGGGGCTAAATCACTGTTTCAAGCAGCTTACCATCTCTCGTTTTGACCAAGTTTGGGTATCTTGCCATTTATCCTAGCTACAGATATAATTTTTCAACGGGAAAGTATGACTATTGTACCCCTGTATTATCTTTTTCAACGGGAAAGAAAAGCCCCATCTTCACAGAGACCGCCTAGCTCAACTTTTCCTCGGACTCCAAACTCCAGTATTCAAGTGCGTCGCGCGAGAGAATCTGCCTCTGGCGTTGTACCGGTCCCATAGTGTGGACTGGGTTGTCGAGGATCTCGATGTAGCTCTGGAATTCGGATCTGGAGAGGCGGGAGAGATCAAGAGAAGTTGTGGAGGTAGTCGAAGGAGCGGAGGGATGCGTCTTGGGATATTAGGGCCAAATAGGTGTTGGCGGGTCGTCGAGCATGGCGGTGGCGAGGAGGCGGCAGGCGGCGAGATGAGGGTGGCGGAGGAGGGTGCGCTTCGCGGGGATGAGGCGGCCGCGGAAGGCCTTGCGGAGGGTCCGATTTTGGAGAGTCGGCGTGGATGTAGATGTTGTAGTGTTTGGGGTCGACATTGGAGAAAAGCGATCGGAGAGGCAGTGGAGGAGTTGGTGAGGAAGAGGAAGGCGGTCTTGGGGGTGGAGGCGGAGAGGTGGGATTTTGGGCGGGAGGTGGTGTGGTGTGCGGGGGGCGGGAGGAGGAGTCCATGGCGATAACCTTGTGGAAGAGGAGAGGTCGTCGAGCTCGTCGGGGAGGAAATGGGGATTTATGGGGGAGGAACCTTCTTGCTCGAATCGAACCTCTACGTGCCGTTCGGAAGATGGGTCTCATAAAACAGAAGGCAAGCGAGGTCTTTTTTCTGATATCGGGGCTCACCACATTGTGCAGGAAGGGGCTCAGAAAACAGATTCTTGTAGCGAGGGATAGTTTGATACAGAAGTTGTTCTGCCAATTAAAATGTCGTGGTATTATCGTTGATAATAAGGTGGATGAAAGGGTAAATCTGTCCGGCAACAAGTTAATCTTGCCATTTATCTTGGATATCAAACAAGTGAGCTATTTTATCCAGGTTTTATATGTTGGTTACCAAACACTGAGATAGCGGCATCTCAAAGATTATCTCAGCAATAATCCATCTTGGCTAATCCTATCCCTCCTACCAAACGATTACTAATTCTTTTCATTTATCTTATCATTGCATGTCGACGGAATGTAAGAAAGAAGAGAAAAGAGAATCTGGGACCATTAATTACAATCATATACGTACTTTTGAATATTCAAAATATAGTAATGGCATGTCATCAACTTATCTACTTAAATGACCAACTGCAACCGATTCTGACACTTAGAGGATTTTGAGCGTGCTAAGTAGATATTTTAATTAGTAAAGTATAAATTGACACTCAAAATCCCCAAATTCTACTTCAAGCATGAATTTTGTATACTATATAATTCAAACAACGTGTTTTGTTTTCTTGACAAAGAAACACAATATCCTCAATCTTTTCTCACTTTTGAGCTTTCTATAGTTATTTTGCTTTTCAATAACAAAAAAATTAGTCACCAAAATATACTTTATGATAGCTAGGCTACTGTTTATCCTAATAAAATTGCACTATATGGATGACTTCACTAACCGAAGAAAGTGTAAAACAATATTATTATTATTATTATTATTATTATTATTATTATTTGTGGAGAATCAAATTGAAAAACTGATTTAGTAACCTTTAATTTAACTTGTACAAATTTTAAATATAATAGAGAAGGTGGATTATTATACGTGGACGGTGGGGTGCAGTTATCCATCATTAGAGGCGTGGTCCATCACTGCTTTATTTGGTTCGAACTTCGGAATTAAGTCAACAATATAGAATTAACTTCAATTTCGAAAGCCAAATCTGGAACTTATTACAAAAGTGAACTTAAGTAAGTTTTTTTATTATCATAATTTAGATAGACTTATACAATAAAACTAATAATATGAAACCAAAACATTCAACTTACATTCAACAATAAAAAGCAAGTCAATTAATATCTTAAATTTATAGAAAAGCGCAATAGATAATCTATTCAAATTGAAATGAGAGAAACAGTCAATGCACAAAATGAAAAAGAAGACGACCGGGGACATGTGCACCATAGAAAAACACTTAGAAGAATTTTGACTTAATTTCTTTTATTTAATTAATAATCAATTCATTTTAAGATAATAACATTCTACTTAATTTTCTATTAACTCAAATTTGTCAAACTACGCTTTCTCCTTAATGTTCAGATTAATGAGACAAGAAATAGTTTGTTATAAGCTAGTCAAACATATTTTAAAAAAGTTAGAAAATTATCAGTCAATTTTAGAAAATTAGGCATTAATTTATTGGCGCGGCGGCTCACATGGAACGGCGGGCGGCATCACCGTCGTTCCATCATTGGCAAAGACAAAGATTCTAGTATTTCGTACGATGAGCCCAAACCGTGGATTGAAATTCACATCAAGTTAGGCCGAATACAGTAAAGTTGACATTTTGGTACAAAATTGATTGAGACAGCTAAAATAATAATATCGCATTGCAAAATTTATGCTGTATTTAAATAAAAATAAAAATAATAAAGATCCGGATGTCGGCTTAGGACAGGCAGTAGCATGAGCAAAACAAACACAACAACGTAGATTAAATGATTACATTTAAGTATCTGATTTCGAAAATTGGACATCAACTGTTGATGGAAGAGTACAAAAATGAGGAATTTTCACTCTTGCATCTTTACGTATGACTGTAACTTTTGCATGGCTGATCAATGAAGTAAATCATTATGCAGCACTAATGTTTATATGTGTTTGCTTACATCGGATTTTGTTGCACTAAGACAAGAGCTGGGACACCATTGAACTCTGCGAATCCGGGCCGTGATTATTCACACTTGGGATGATGTTTGCAGGAGATACGAATTTAACGAACTCCCTCAGCTCCGTGAAGCTGCTGTGCTCGCTGTATGGTACCTCGTACCTGAACAAGTGTAAAATCATCATCGTAAAGCTCCCAAAACACTATAAATGAAGTTAGAATGTTCTCTTCTTTGAGCAATTTGATAGAGTTTCCTTTTACAGTTTGGTGTAACCGAATGAATGTGTTGGAAATTCTCACCTTATCATGGTGCCCTTCTGCCACCTTCTTCCAGTCGACTTCTTTCCTTTTCCAAACGACCAACCAGTAGGTGAAAATGCAACTATCAGACTAAATCGGCCCTACAAGATGATCCGAAAAAAATGCAAGAATAAACATGTTAAAGCAGGCTGAATCTTTATCAGATCCACTTTTTGCATATTCAGTTACCATGTAATGTTTAGACATATGGTCTAGTCTTTTGAAACTAGCGATACTCCACATGGGAACAACGTGAATGTGGCTCTCGTGTTCTTTTGTGGTAAACCATTGCATATCTTCCTGTGTAAAATCAAGGCATTCCAAGATGCGTAGTTTTGCAGTAGTGACATAGACTTTCTTGCGGAGTGCTCTAGCAACCTCTACAAACACCCTTTCTTTTCCTGTCTCAAATTGAAGTGTAGCATCATTTAGGGGATTTGGGTGAGTTGAGATTACAAGTTCCAGAGAATTGCATCAAAAACAATGGAGATGTACAGATCAAACGGATTGGGGTTTGAACAGACACCTACCAATGGTATAGCTGCCAATCAGAAACAAGGTCTTTGGGTTGAAAGCTTCAGCTCGGATGGCATCAATGACAAACTGGATTATGGCATCCTGTTTCGGAAAGTCATACTGCAAGAGTGGAAACGAAGCAAAGATAAATTTGCCAAGGATAAAGAGGTTGTAAATGCTAGGAGAAGATAGTTACAAGTCCCTTGTATAATGGACAGACATCGTGTAGAATAGGGTTTCAACCTATATCAAAGATTAAGACGACCTCTGTCTAGCAAAGGAGTTGGTGGATGGATAAAAATTCCCAGATATGAATAGGATCTATGTGCCACGGAGAAGAGCTACTGAACAGCCTGAACTATAAAAATTAATATCTGAAACATATGCTATGTTTGACATATTGATACCTTATAAATGATACTCATTTCCCACAATTATTGGAAGAGTTCAAGTAGCTCTCGGTCTATCACAATGTGAAGCCACTTTGGCATGACCAAACCAAGAAATAGCTTATCCTGAGTATCCACATATAGTAAGGAACAAAAAAAATAGTAGGTTTCCGCATCTATTACCTGGGGATTGCAGTAGGTTGTGTCAAGGATGAGAGTGTGGACGGGACATGCTTGGAAAATGGACAGCTCTGTCATTTCCTCGCAGAATCGAAAATCTCCAGTGTGTAATACAGGCTGTACATATGAATAGAATCCAACTTAGAAACATCAATACAGTAAAAAGTGAAAAACTGGACGGTTTTTCAACATTTTGTTTTACGCACCTTACCATTGGGCGGTTCAAATAATATTACGATCGCACCAGGGCAGTGATTAGCATCAAAGCAAGTTACATTTGTGCCTGCAATATTAATCTTTTTGTGGAGAGGCAAAACTTGAATGTTGTCCCATGGAATTCCAATTTTCAGATTGACTAGCTTTGCTGTAATTAAGGAGCAATATATCATCCCATGACTGAAGGACCTCGTAAGTCCTTGATAATCTGCAGAAAACAAAGCAATGTAAGTGTCTTAGGTAACTGCTCCGTTTCAAAGTTATTTCCAATTGAAATAAACATTGTTTGATTTTTGTTTTTTATACTAAGCTAAATGCATGAGCACTATGTTCCCCACTTCTATGTGATTTCACATATCTCCACAATGAGACATACTAGATTGCAATATCGATTCTTGACAGAATCCGGAACTTGCATGGTGGATTTTTCTGTCCATATTTCTTACAGTTGGGACATTTATATTGTTTTCATCACTGGAACTCTTAGAAAATCTTCAAATATGAGTAAAATGTAGGCCTTATTTCACAAGATGCAACTCTAATGAATTTGTTCAGAAATTGACAGGCTAAGTCAAGTCCAACAATGTCATATTCTATGAATATTTCTTTAACTTTTTCCACTTGGACTTACGATCTAAATGGAAGTGAGTGAGAAACCAGTGAGAACAATCTCTTCTTAGATACTTAAAGCCATCCTGCAAAATGTATAAAACTCATCATTATTTATAGTATGAACACAAAAGTAATAACTAATACCTTACGGCCATACCCACACTATCAACTCACAATTACTAATAATAAAAGAATCACAGAATAACTATGTTGAAAGCAGAACTTACCACACGAAATGGTGTTCCAGGTATGCTACACCACGAAGGGACTTCTTTCTGCTTCCCAGTCCTTATTTGATCTTTCTTTTCAATTCTCCTGTGGCTAGTATTTGCCTTACTTTTCGGAACCCTACTTTGTCCATTACTACCAGTGTCGATTCTTTTCTTATAGGAGAGGACCTGGAAAAAATCTGTTATTAACTTGTTTGTGCATAATTTAGTTTCATCTGGTACACTTCTTGATGGATTTGTCTTTGGCTCCACCGTCCTGGTCAACTCGCTCCTTAGCTCGCTGAGAGCATGAAGAATTTTTTTTCTTGGACCAAGTGTTGTAATGCCAATGTTACATAGATCCTGCAAGAAAACAATCGATTCTCAAAGTGTTGACAAACATGAAGAAAGGGTCCATATTGATATTTGATACCAGCTTAGCAAGCCTAGGCACCTAATGCATGGGGCATGACATCAGACTATGTTGCGAAAAGGTGCTTGTCTATCAAGAATCTAAGCATACTACACAAATTATATGTAGATATATAATTTATATATACTTGCATACTGGGAGGCATTTATGCAGTTTCAATTACTAATTTTATATAACTAAAATCTACATATAAGAAACACGGTTGTGAAATCATGTTAAAAGATTGCAATCAATTTCACTCGTAAAATGAAATGAACTCCTAAATAGTAATCAAGCATTCTCATCACACGTGAGTTTGAAGATGAGAACTTAAAAGGCATTTGTGAAATCCCTTTGATGGTTTCATTTGGCATTTTGTTTCATGTTTTAGCAAGAACAACTACTTTTAGCTAAGCTTGATTCCAAACTACCATTTCTTATTTCCATAATCTTTCATTTCTTGTGCAATCTTTACATTTTAGTATGTTTTGATTTATATAATGCCTAAGAAACAATTGTACTACAATAAAATTCTAGAGAATGCAGGTTCTGATCCGGTGATTCCCAAGTGCAAGAACCTTACAAAATCTCTACCATAAACCATCAAAAAATGTCAATAGGTACAATCAAGAAACGAACCTCTTCTTCCAGCCTTTGCAGTGCATCCCAGTCAACTTCTTGTCTTACAAAAATTTCTTCATATTTTCCAAGACCCAAGTTGCGCAGCCACTCTACAACTGGAGAAACACCCACCTCAGTTGTCACAGGTTTTAGAGGAGAACCATCAAGTACTTGGCCAGGACACTGATAAGCTCCTGTGTCATCATTAACGGCAGCCACCTGAAATACATTATGTTAATCTCTGACTAAAAATATATTCACGGCAGTTATTGACTTGAGGAGATGCAAATATGAAAACCCTCTGACTTGTTCCTTTGTTAAACTGGAGTGTAACTTGTCTCTAACCAACCATTGGCTATTTTCGACAATAAGTTGTCCTCCTTAGGAAGGACTTTAGTAAGTCATACAACTTTCTGTTGTACTGCGCTCTCCAAGTGTGCTTGTTCCCCCTTCTTCCTCTAATTATAATAGTACATTATGATAGGAGTTCTTCCTTCTTCAAATCTTTCGTTTCAAGAAGAAGGACGGGACATCTCTCTCCTTTTTTGGGGCAACCTGCGGTGGTACCACCGCTCTCCAGAAACTAACGGCTCATCCGTTACAATGGGAAGCAAGGTTAGCCAATAAGCTGAAATAGACTGTTCGGCACACATTAGGCGGGCATCGAAAGTTTATCAAACCCTGCACCGGATTTTCCTTAATCCAAATCTCCCACATTTAGAACCCACATCGGGAACATTTTTTCCTGCAAAATCTTATAATAACAAGGCACCAAATGATACAGTGAACTCAATCTCGGGTCAATAAATCCTTGAATTTACTTATGGGGCCTAAAGCTAAGTTTTCTATTAGCTTAACCATCTATTTATCAGAAAATGTAAATACAAGTTGATACCTTTCTTTAACACATCCACAACATCACATAAACTGAGTATTTTTCCCACCTCAGTCTTCAAGAATCACAATAAATGTACTTTTAGATTGGCACAGCGGGATTATGATAAAAAATCTAAATAACTTCATACTGAAACAGCAAGCACATATAACAAAAGCTACACTAAGTTAAGCAAAATTTCTCACATCAGCTGGGGCCTCCACATTATCCAGGCACTCATTAGTGTGAATCTGCCTCCGATCATCGCTTAACTCCGATATATCAGCCCCACAAAGAGGACAAGAAATCACAGCATCACATCTGGAATCATCCCCAGCATCATCAGCACCCTGCTCATCTACCTCGGCACACAGCTTGAGCAGCACATCGAGCTGCGAGCTTCCTTCCGAATCCTCTTCATGGCAGTTTCCTTCCTCCTCATCTCCGATCGATGGCGACTCCGCCGAGTCATCAGCGTGCGTGCAATCACTGACCCTTTTATTATTCAACAAATCGAGGGTCGGTTCGATTGAGTCAAACCACAACCCAGATCCGGCTCTGCTTCATCAAAGATACGATTTTCGTTTCCGGATTCGACGGTTTTCGTCTTTTCGGGGTTCTCGATGGGCGACGAGAGGTCGAATTACACGGTTTGAGCGGCGGCGGGAGTGAGCTGGTTCTGGGAGCGGCGGACAGAGAGGGCAAGGGTATTCCTGGAAATCGTCGTCGTCGAAAGCGATATTGGAAAATTGTGAAGAAGATGAGGAACTGGTGTCGAATTTTGATTTGGAAGGGGCGCCATTGATTTGATGTTCGAACCTCGAGGTTTGGTAGAGGAAGGAAGGACTGCTGATTGTAACTCTTTTCAAATTTAAGCAGGAGATGGATGGAGGGAAATATATTTTTATAGTTAAAATTATTTTAAAATTTTGTCCTCTAAAACTTAGTTTTTTTTTTTGTCTTTTCATATTTTCGCCTTCTCGGATTAACATCGACATTTTCTCAATTATACTATTTGTGAGTTTCGATGTTCAAGTAATTGAAGATCATATTAGGATTTCGGACCGTTGTATGGTTTTTTTTTCTTTCTTTTCAATAGGTGATTAGCGATCAATGTATCGAAAACATTCAATTGGTGAAAATATGTACTAACATTACTTTTAGATTTGTTTCTTTTATCCGGTTAAACTAAAAAAGACGTAGTCACAAGTGGATTAATATCTTACACATGTATATATTGGTAGAATTTGGATCATATAGTAGCCAAACTTTAGATAGATCTTGTAGTTGAGATTTTTCAATTTTATGTTTTATTTTCGTTGATTTCGCTACAGTAAAGATGATTAGTAATTCATTTGTTATGTGATATACAAAATCAAATTACGCATGTAGTTAAACAGAAAATTGCATACAATTGAACACAAAAATACATATTGTTATATGTAAAAATGCATACGATTAAACATAAAAATGCACAATTTGATTTGTTATGTGATACAGAAAAATAATTCATGCATGTTTTAAAGCAGAAACTGCATATGCTTGAACAAAAAACTACATGATGTTTGACACAAAAATACATGTGAGATTGATTCATCCATAATTTATTCTCTAGTTTATATCGATTACTTCTAACTTCATAATTTGAAATAAAAAAAATTATCAACAAGAAATGGGTTGCATATTGGAGAAAAGAGGAGAAGAGATAGGAGAATGAGAAACTACTGGGTTTATGTTTTAAAGCGTGTAATATTTCGTTTTATGCATGTTTATGTTTAGACATATGCATATTTCTGTTTTTTAATACACATGATTACTCCATCCGTCCACCTAATATGTTCATTTACTTTCATTTTGGTTCGTCCACAAAAAATGTTCACTTTCATTTTTTTGAAACATCAACTTTATATTTTTATCCTAAACCTACTCACTTATTTACAAAAAAAATCATACATCACATTTTTACAACTACTATCCATTAATATAATAATTTATTATCCATATGTCACACCTTTTAATCTCACCATCTATTAATCTATTAATTTATTATCTCTACTTACTTTACACTCATTACAATTTATTAAAACTCGTGTCACCAAAATCAAGGAACGGATATGATGGATTGAGTGAGTATTACGTATATGCAACTTTGTGTATATTGTTATGAAAGTTTATGTGTATTATATATATTGTTATTCAAGTTTATGTGTATTATTATGCATATTCTTCGCAGATGGCATTATCTTGTCCGATTTTTCGATGAACTCTACTATAGATCATTGCCTCATTCTTCGATTTTTGACAAACTTCACTATAAACATCATCGTAGTCATCTTCTTTCTCGATCATCCAATCTTATCTCAAAAATCTTTTTTTTTTCTTTTGTTTAAGGTAACTCCAACCATCGCGCCATCATTGCTCTTTTATTCTCTGGCGAACAACAACAATTTGTAAAGAAGAAGAGAAAGAAGATAAAATAATAATTACTATTTTTCCTCTAAACAAAAAATAAAAAAAAGTTCTGTCACGTGTCACTTATCTAAGCTATCCATGTGAACATAATGTATAATCTAGATTGAGTACTACATACTTACATATCAACATGATACAATCCAACACTATATATATATATATAAAAATATACATAGGGGAAGGTTAACGTGAAAACCATTTTTATCGTGAGAACCAAAAAATGATGAATTCACAATGAAAGTTGATGAATCCGTTGGGAAAGTTACTGAATCCAAAAAAATTGAATTTTCGCCCCTCATGAGATTCGAACCCGGGTGAAAAATTCTGAATTTTTGAATTCATTAACTTTCTCAATGGATTCATCAATTCATCATAATTCATTCGGTTCTTAGTTTTTAGGATAAACGGTTCTTATTTGAACCAAACTATATATATATATATATATATATATATATATGAGAAATAAACAATATATTCCAGCAATTGAAAACTCTATAAAAATATGTTTTGTACATCTAAATAAAAGGATATAATTTAAATCTCTAATTCATTTTATGATACTTCATTAATTCATAATCTAGAGATGCTATTCATAATTTTTTAATAATAAATATTTTGTTTAATTTAATATCAAGATGAAAACAAATATTCCATAGGTTCCTCAATTTTCTTTATAGTTTTTTTTTTGAGATGTTCCTAATTTTCTTTCTATCCATTTATGGTAACTATCTTCCCAACATATACCATCGTTATTATAATTTATTTACATATTTTACCATATATGGCCCACCACTATTTATCTTTCTTACCCTTAATAATTTATTTATTTGCATATTTTACCACATATGGTCCACCACTAAATAATTTAATATTATACTAATATGAAATCCTTACTTCACTCACAATACATTCAATAACTTTTATTAAAACACATGATCGAGATTCATATGAATGAATTTGAGGGACGGAGAGAATAGTTTTTAAAGTTTAATATGGCAACATAAGTACTTTTGAAATGAAAAGTAATGTTTGAATTTATATTGAGATAGATAACCAAATATTGTAATAATTTATATTTGATTATTTATATATTTATAAATTTAAACAATTTAGATAATTAGTGAGTATTACTATGCGAGAATCGGATGAGAATAGGTAGTTAACGAGTATTACTACACAAGTTTGGAACGAAATATATAGTAAAATCACCTTTAAATCGGGTTTGTGACAAGATGCAGTATATAAATTCTAAACGGGTCCGACCATTAAACTATACACTTAAGAAATTTTTTGTATTTTTAGTCTTTTGTTATTTATACTATTTATTATGAATGTTTACCTTTATATCAGGTTTTACTGAAACGAATAATCAATTTATTGTAACAAGTTATATTTATAAATTTAAACGGGTTCGAAAAATTAATCGGGTTTTAACGGTATGAGTATATCCAGACGGTCCAAGTAGTCAAACCATAACATCATCATTCGTCGTGCCATTGATTTTAAAACAATTATCATTGCAATGTGAATTAATTTTTCGTTTAAACTCGACGGACTACGTACTAATTAGTTATTATTTATTAACATATTATAAAACTTGTTATTCCAATAAGTAAACCTTGTTGCTTCATTTCCAATCAATTTTACTCCATTATCTGTTCCAAAAAGGAGAATGTTCACCTCAAGAGTCCCACACCTGAATACTACGAGAATATAAAATGGTAAATTATGATAATTTCACGGTTAAATAGTTAGGAAAATAAATGTTTAATATTAACAAGGAGTTATTATAAAAAGTGTGAAACCTCACACAGTGGTTGTTAGAACTCAATTCTCTTGTACTGAACGTCTAAAGTAACTATATTATGATAATACACTAGACGTATAATATTGTTGTATTGCAATTAATTTAAATACTTTCACAGTTCTCACGATAAAATATTTTTATTTTAACCAAATCGTATATATATATATATATATATATATATATATATATATATATATATATGAAACCATTTTATCGTGAGAATTAAAAAATGATGAATTATTTGTGAAAGTTGATGAATCCATCGGAAAATTATCGAATCCAAAAATGAAATTTTCGCTCCCATGAGATTCGAACCACGATGAAAATTTTAAATTATTGCATTCGAAGAACTTTCTCAACGGATTCATCAACTTTCACAAGAAATTCATTTGGTTCTTGGTTTTAGGATAAAAATAGTTATAATTTAAACCTAACTATATATATATATATATATATATATATATATATATATATATATATAGGGAAGAGTTGAATAAAAGCATATTTTTCAGTAAAACCTACAAACCAACGACTTTATTTACGAAGTTAATGCACTTTATGTATAAAGTTATCAGACACGAAATATTGATGAATATTATTATCTTTTATCATAATTCAATGGTGCATTAGTTTTATACTTAAAGTGCATTAACTTTGTATATAAAGTGCATTGGTTTTTAGGTTTTTACGAAAAAATAGGTTTTTATTATGAGTTTAACTCAACTATATATATATCTATATAAATAGAATCAAATAACGAAATTTTTCTCTGTGTTAACTAAAAAATAATTTAAAGCATAACTTTACTATAATTTATGATTATCTTAAATTAAATATTACCAAAAACTATTATTATATGTATAAAAAGTATTATTCAATGTGCAAAGTAGCAGTGATAAAGTTTTAACTTTTTATTAGAACATTCCTATCTATAGATTTGAGAGTATAATTCTTGATAATGATAATCAAATAAACTTGTTTCTAAATTACAAGATTAATCTCATTTTCATGATTCACTTTGCTAATCCGACGACTCTCACTCTCAGTCCAAGATCCAGGTAAAATCTCCAGCCATCAAAATCTCCATTCAATTTCATTAGCAATGCAAATTTGATTAGTTCGTTAGTCAGCAATTGACCAATAGCTCATAACTGCGATAATTCAGTTTACACATTTTAATCTCCATCCTCAGTTGGCAGCTTGGGATTTCCTACCAGCTGTTTTCGGCTGATACGACGTCGCTTTGAAGTAATCAGCGCCGGGAAAATGGGCGGCGAAGAGAAGTGGTGCGTGGTGACCGGCGGCAGGGGATTTGCGGGGCGGCATCTGGTGGTGATGCTCATCAAATACGGCATGTTTTCGGTTCGCATTGCGGATTTGGGTCCCACCATTAAGCTCGACGAGGATGAGGAGAATGGGGTTCTCGGCGAAGCTCTGAAATCCGACCGTGCCGAATACGTGTCTGCAGATCTTCGCGACAAAGCGCAAGTGCTTAAGGGTTAGTTATTCAGGCATTAGCCAGTTAATTTAGGGTTAATACTGTATACTTCCTTATGGTTTTGTGCGAAATATGGACTATTTGATAATGTACTAGTTTAGTTTACTTGAGTTCACTTGCCTTAAGATGAATTGAAGAATGGCCAATAGTGGAGTTTGAGACTAATGATCATTTTGGATGTCTTTTGATCGTCCTATGAACCATTTAAGCAAGTTTTAAGCGAAGAGGAATGTGACAAGAAGTCAAGAACTACAGTCGTTTGACAAATAATTGCGTGAGATATCATGAATGCAAACTTTGTAAGGATTAAGAATTCGATGACATAGATTGATGCTGAATATTAATCTGAAAGTTGATCATATTGAGCTAAAATGAACTTCCACTTGCATGAACTCAACTTTGGGTGGAATGCTTGCTTTCAGTCCTGCGGGCTGAGAACCAACAGTTTACTTGTTTAAGAAGTTGGTTCACAAGGGATAGATGTGATCATGCACTTCTTATCCTGCATTGCTTAGAAGTCTTGTACTGCTGACTGTTTGAAATCAAAGATGCGTAATGTACATCGAGCAGAGTTTGGCTTTAGAAGTAGAATGTGCTTGTTAAGAATCTGGTATGAGGTATTTTTTTTATCACTTGTGCATTTTTTTCATTAACATAGAAAGTGATTCATTGACACTGTGGACTTGTTTAAGAAGTTGGTTCATAATGGATACCCTGAGTGTTTGAACCATAGATGCCTAGAATTTGTAATGCACGTCTATGCATCTGTTATGGTGTAAATTATTTTCATCCCTTGCGCATTTCTTCATTGGAAAACTGGGCTTCAGTTTATTTAATTGTTTTAAAGTTGAGTGTAGAGTGTTGTTTGGAACAATTCCAGTCAGCTTCATTCCAATTTAAAATAAACACACTATATGATTGTTTTTATTTCAGCTTGCATAGGAGTTGTGGTTGTATTTCATATGGCTGCTCCTGATTCATCCATTAATAACCATCGGCTGCATTATTCTGTCAATGTACAAGGTTAGTTTTCAGGGCCTATGTATCTGACAAGGTGTGTGTTTTTATGTGGGTATTCCTTCTATGCATCTCTTTCTCTTTACTATAACTGCTTTATATACTCTTCTTACTCTTTTCTGTACACATGGCTAACAGGAACCCAGAACATTATTGATGCATGTTTTAAGCTGAAAATAAAAAGGCTTATATATACAAGTTCCCCAAGTGTTGTCTTTGATGGAGTCCATGGAATATCAAATGGAAATGAATTATTATCCTATCCTGCTGAGGTAATAGACGGATTATGAATATTAGCAATTATTTTCTGTTTGAATTATATTTTGGGTTATACACAGTATTTTTATTCCAGTTTATTTGTTTATTTAATTTGAATGCATCCTTTACTTTGAAGAATGAAGTGTCTTTGTCATCTACTTTTCTCTTTCCTTCTTCTCTCCTCTCCTGACTGATTGTTTTCTTTTATACTTTAGTCAAACTACTTGTGAAGGCTAAAGTTTGACATTTCTTGGCTATGTTACGGGTCACACTCAGCTAAACCATATCTGAATCTCTAGATATTGTATTTTTCAGCACTATGATACGTACTCTGCCACAAAAGCTGAAGGAGAATCCCTAGTTATCAATTCAAATGGTTCAAACGGACTTCTAACCTGCTGCATTCGACCTAGCAGCATTTTTGGCCCTGGTGATAGGTTGTTTGTTCCATCATTAGTTTCTGCAGCAAAGTCTGGGAAATTAAAGGTAATTATGAGCATTGCCTTGTTCTATCACTTGTTTAGTGTGGCTTCTCCATAATTTATATTAGATACTGGACACATAGTAATGCATGAGACTAATAAAACGAATCCCGTGACCCATTTACTTGCATGTTGCATTTGGTAGAAGTCGTGTCATACTACCTGCTTCTGCTTGACCATGGGGACTGAGGAGTTTGTGTTCATGAGTTCTTTCTACGTTTTATTTAATTGTTGCTATGGATTGCCTTTCTTTAATTCGTTTTTTTTCAGTAATCAGTAGATCATTGAACTTTGAATATTCCGATCTTACATTGTTGTACATTAACATTTAGTTAATTATGAATTATCAAAACTTAAAATCAAAATCTGTTAAGTCCTTTGATGTGTGGAGTGTTTCAGTTCATCATTGGAGATGGTAACAACATGTATGACTTTACCTACGTTGAGAATGTTGCACATGCTCACATTTGTGCTGAGAGGGCTTTGGCATCTGAAGGGGCAGTAGCAGATAAAGCAGCTGGACAGGTAAATTTTATTGTTCTGTAATTTCATTTGCAGGTCCTAGTTGACCACATTGGTTTAAGCCCCTCAGTTCTAGTTCAAATGCTTAAGTGATCCGTAAAACCACTAAATTATCTTACTTGACTGAGTCTGCTCAAATTCCTACAGTTTCAGCATACTTGACGATGGTTAGTCTGTCTCAAGAAAGTAGGTGCTTATACATACCAATTTGTTGGGTTGCGGTGTTCATAGTTTGCTATTATGTTAGCATCTTCTACTTCGTCTTAAATCTTAATTCATTATAGACTAAGAAACCAATGCTGCAATCCTATTTATATTTTCTGAAATAAAGTACATACATAAATTTGGTTTAAATATTTTTTATGCAACATTATAAACAACTTCCTGAGTTTTCCATATTTATCTTTCTGATCCGTTGCAATGCATTCCAATTTCACATCTCTGCTACTGTGTCAGATTTCCACCACTGTCTGTATATGCATTGGATTCTGTATTTTGTTTAAATGTATAACTTCTCTGCTTGGGGATATGTATTTCAAATACATAAGGTTCTTCAGATTCCTTCGCTGCTAGCTCTTTTGATTTAACAACTAGATTTGCGCATATGATGGTTCTATTGCCCGAGAATGGAAGCCATGATCACATAGTTTTGATTGCAAATCATGCTCGCAGGCATATTTCATTACCAATGGGGAACCGATTAAATTTTGGGAGTTTGTCTCTCATTCTGGAAGGTCTTGGCTACGAAAGGTACTTTTGTATCAAAGCTTGTCTATCTGAATGCTGGTGAGGGCAAGTTTGCCCTTCAAGCGGTTATTAAATATCTATCCTCTTGTGTTCTTTTAATGTTTCAAAAGCATCAGGGTGCAACTTGAACCTCATATGCTAATTTATCCTACAATGATCTATAATTACCAGTCAAACCAGCAATATTTTCGAGCAACCTCTTATGTCTTGAACTTTTCGCTTTTACTGGAGTCAGATATGTGCATGGAGGCTAGCAGTATCATATTGGCTTTATCATTGAAATTTACTTCTTCATAGATATTTTTCTGCTCTGTTGTTGATTTCTGCCTATTAGATTTGTCTATGATTCTACAACCAACCCTTCCATGGGAAACCGCTTATTTTGTTTTCTGAGACTCTTTGGTCCTATCCTTTGAGTTCTGCAACAAGCAATACATGGTCTGTAATTTTTATCTTGTCTATACAGGCCAAAACCAAAATTCCTGCCTTTGTTGTGATGCCAATTGCACATATGGTAGAGTTTATGTATAAAATATTTGGACCTTATGGAATAATGAAGGTGCCTCAGTTGATACCTTCAAGAGTTCGACTTCTGTCTGTTAGCAGAACCTTTAATGATTCTAAAGCAAATGAGCTTCTTGGCTACACCCCTATTGTGCCACTACAGGTTTGTTATGCATCGACCTTTGATGATTTAACTCAAATCTCTTTTGTCAGAAAATACTCTTATAAACGGGGTAGCTGGATGGCGTACCATTTCAATCAGGCTAATACAATCAGATTGTCTAGACTTAATTAGACTTGATTTATGGTTTATGTGGTGATTTGGTGCTATTGTTGAGTCCTTACACAGTCTTCTTCATCTAGATTAAATTTTATGAAATGCATGCCCATGGTTGTTTGTAAACTAGTGGCTTCCTTTGAGAATGGTGAACCATCTCTAGTCAGTAGAAAATATAGAGACACCCACCCGTCCTGGGGACCACTTATAATCCGTGATTTGTTTAAAACTTGTCATGAATTAGGATATTAACTAATGGAAAATGTTATTACTTGAGTTGTACTCATATGGAATCATCTCAGATTATGTGGCCCCATGAGATGTTAACTGCATGTGTTTATTTCTTCTGATGATTCCAAGTTGATATTTTATCTGTAGGAGGAATTAGAAGAACTATTGATTCTTACCAATATCTGAGAGCTGGTGTTCGAAGTGAAAGAAAGGGACCATCTAAAGCTGAATTACTTCTTGGCAATGGAAAAGGTGCCAATCTTTTGCTTTCTAACTGAACTTCGTGTAATAGATCTGACTATTTTTAAGTCAGATTCATGTATGACAACTCAGCCTATCTGGCATAACATATTAACCTTGTCTGCATTAGTCAAATGAGGACCTTGGAATTGTGTCTCCATTTCATATTTAGATTGAGTCGAATCCATAATGTTTAAGGATTGGAATTTGTTAAGGAAATAACTGAAAACACAAGGATACAGTTTGCAACTTTGACCCTCAAATTAGTTAGGGGAAAATTGGAATTAGTTACAAATAAAGAAAGAAGAAATTTAAGGGCAGGAGTTACCTGGTGCGGCTTCAATAGTGGCTGCAGGTCCCTTGTTAGAAGGAAAACGGGGCAAAAAGAAACGGAAAGCTGGTCAGGATTTTTGGAATGATCTGAGAGGAAAATAGATCATATCTACTTCTTTTTATCCTATTATAGTTACATTGCTTGATTTAGCCAGATTTATATTAACAGCTGTATGTTGTCTGGACGATGTTAGCCTGAATGTTTTACTCGTGGAGTATCACTTTTCTGCTTCTTTATCACGGTTATTGTGTGCTCTGATTTAATTTTCTAAATATATAATACACTTTCTGCATATTTTATCATGGTTTTGTTATTGAGTTTTTCATTTTCTTATCATGTGGTCGAAACAATTGTCTTTATTTTTTTGCGCTTTATATTGCTATTCCCGGTAGATATATCCTGTGAGGTGCATTCTTTCAATTTCATAATAATTATCTAATATGATCAACAGCCTGAAATGAGTATTTGACATGAAACCAGCATTTCATAAACCTGATCAGTGAAGTGACACTTGCAGTTGCTGAAACACTACTTTGGAGAAACAAAAAGCAGACACTCACTGTACTGGTGATCTCGGCTGCATTTTACTTCAATTTCGTAGCTACTGGATTCACCTTCATAACTTCACTTTCCAAGCTTCTATTGGTGGGATCAGTCTTCCTCTTTGTCCAGGAAAACTACCCCAGAAAATGTAGACATACTTACCTTTCTTTTCCATATGCTTGTTGTTTATCTTGCTAGACTTCAACAGCTGTAGAGTAAATAGAAATATCTGAGTTGCAAACCTGCTGATTTGGTTATGCAGAATATTCATAAATTTTGGGGGTTAGGGGGTTCCATATCAGCAGCGATTTGAATGCTCATTTTTCATTATATTTCTGCAGATTTGGATATAAAATAGAAAAGATTCCCGAGTCAAAATTTCACGTATCAGAAGCTGCTTCCCACCATATTGCTTTGTCTATGGTGTCGATATGGAATTCTGCTGTTCGTGATTTAAAATCACTTTGTAAAGGAATTGACACTAATTTTTTCCTCAAGGTAAATTTGGTTTTTTTTTGCTAGACCTCATTAATTTAATTTTCAATACACGATAATTTAACCTGATTATTTCATGATTGTAGGATTGCTGTTGTTAAAATATTCAACATAATCCCGTAATGGTGTTCTCATTTTGAGTTTGGCAGTTCTCTAGTTAGTAAGGCTTTTGAGATGTTTTAACATTTAAACAAGATTTAAAAGTTTTCCCATAGCTGTTATAACCGTGTTTCAGAGAATTAAATGAGGGATTCTGGGGATAATTTGCTCTTAATGCATGTTATATTTTCCTATGAGCACGAAGTACAGAGAATTGGCTAAGTTACTCTAGACATGCTTGGATAGAAAACCAGAAGCTTGTGATATACGAATTGGCAGTCATTCTTCATTAAAGCCAGATGGGAGGTAGAAACAATCATTCTAGTTCGAGCTTCGGTCTTGTTGTTTTACTTACGTATTGCAGCCACGACGCCAGCACCATTTGATATGGATCTTTAATCCTGCATTAGAATAATTTCTTAGCTGACAGTTTTTAGAATTATATTTTGCTCCTGAAACAGGTTGTTCTTTCATTATTGCTTCTCAGTATCCTTGGAGCAGTTTCACCACATAATGCTTTTGCTATAGGTATGTCCTGCCTATCTGTATTTTGTTATTACTTCGGGATGCATGTCTGTGTTTAGAGTTTAAATGCGCCGATTTAAATTATGGTCGTGTTTATAGTTGTTTTAAGTAAGTGTTGCATTTGTACCACTGTTCATTTGCTTTAAAGTCCTAGCTGATGTCACCTGTCGCTTGCTGCAGGACTACCCGTCCTCTTTACTTCTTTTGCTGTGTACGAGAGAAAGGAGGAAGAGATCGACAATCTAGTCCTAAAAGCTCTTTCATTTGGGTGCAAATTGAAGTCCAGCACTATTGCAAAGGTTTCTAACTCAAAGAAACTGCAATAACTGGTAAAAATGGCATACGGGTTAGTTTAATCCTCTACATTGGTGCAGAATGCTTCACCATAACCTGATAACCTCTACTGCTGATACACATTTCACTCTGTTGGGTTTTTGGGAATGAGCTAGAGCAACAACTTTAGGGCTCGTTTTGGCGTGAGTTTGTGGACCTTAAATTCGCCCGCTGTGTCGTTTAGGCGATGCTCTTCCCATGTGCCGTTTACATGTGACTCCAGTCCAATCAACTGGATATATTCTTTTAGGACAAAGACATGCTGTTTGCGCTGTTATGTAATAGTCTTATTGTTTGGATGGTAGTGGTGTTGAGTTCTTTAACTTGTCTACTCTGTTTCCTTTTTTATGCACAGGCAAGAATATCCACTCACTGCCCTGTGCCATCACCATCCTCTGAAAATGCCTTTTCGCCCAATGGCGGAAAGGGGGTAGGGGTGGGTAGTTTGGGTAGACACGAATCATGCATATTCACATGCAATGTATGTATACTCACATATATGTGTTTTGTGTATGTGTCTGTATGTTTATGTGTGTGTGATCCTAAAAGTGGCTACTATATCAAAGGTTAGATAATATATTGAAGTTCAGATGCATGATTATAGTGACTTTTAGTGTTTTCTTTTTTTGAGTGTGTTACCTCTATTTAATTTGAAAAGTTGTTTAACTATCGTATGTATCTATGTCTGCCATTGCCCAGAACCCAAATATATTCTTTCTGAAAAAGTAGTATAGGACTATTTGCATCACACTATCATCACTGTCACATCAACTAGAGAATTTTCAAGTTTTATCGCAGCGGATGAACGAGTTGAGGAGAAAGAGCCTCGAGCACAGGGCAGAAGGAAGAAATCCACATTGAGAACAAAAAGAGAAGAAGTTGAGAGAGAGAAAATTAGGGGAAACAAATTGGAGTGAATCTGCATAGAGAGAGGCAGAATGTGAGAAGGAAATGAATATATAAGATTTACTGAGAAAAGAAATGGGAGATGGATAGTCACTCGATGCCCGACGTGTATCAGGTGTGGGGCAGGGGGCGATCCACCGGGAACGGGCATTGAAGGCGGTCACTTGTCTCCTAACGCTCGATGTGGCACATGATGGAGATGAATGACAGATAACGCACCCGACTCTTTACTCGCCAAATCGCTCCCACGCCAAAAATGGCATTGCTCCACCATCATACAATCATGAATCATGAATCATGGAATTGAGGACTTGTGTTTATGGGGATGTGGATAACCACCCAAGCGGGCTAAGCACCCAATACCCGACGTGTCTTGCGTGCGGGGCAGGGGGCCATGCACGGGGAGACTGTTGGTCACCTAACGCCAAACGTGGCACACAAGCGAGGGGGATGGCATGGTGCACACCTTGCTCCCTACTCGTGAATCGGCCCCACACCTAAAATGGTCTTGCACCACCATCCATATACGATCAAGAATCACAAAGTTGAAGACTAGTGATTTTTTCTTTTTTTTGTCACTTAATATGAAATTTTAAAGGTTGCGTCACGGTGGACTCGAACCCGAGACCTTTGGTATCGGGCATTAACCACACTACCACTAGGCCAACACACACACACGACTAGTGCTTTTTTTCATTTCCAAACAATGGCATTTGGGACGAAACCTCAGAGTCACACATGTTAAAAGAGAAAATGGGGAGGGATGAATCGAAATGATAAATAATTGAATCTTAGTAGATCGTGGTAGCAACATCGCTCTGCTGTTTATATTGCCCTATCACATATGTAAGTCGTCTATAAAGAATTCTACCCTGTTGATTGCATGTAAATTGTACTTCAAGGCAACCAACACATCTATTCCGTCGTGAGGGCTTAGCCTAAAACACGTGCCCTTGGGGTATGCAGCCTCTACTACGGGTCAAGAAGTGAATAGCGGGTGCACACATCGCTTCTAGTCGAGATTTTGATTTAGAATTCATCTGTTAAGATGGGTAACCAATTATTATAATAACTTATATTTATAAATTTAAAGAAGGGTAATAATTAGTATCACTATATTAGTTTGGGACGAGAACATGTAGTAAAATTACTTTTAAATCGAGTTTAGAACATATACAGGTATATACATTTTGAACTGACCTTTAACCTACATGCCCAAGTGAAGTTTTCTTCATTTTTTTAATCTTTTGTTATTTATATTATTTATTATTAATGTTCATATTACAATGGATGACGACATTATACTTGTGCATATAGAAACAAAAAAAATTAAACGAACGAGATTACTTTTATTTATTTGAAAAGTAGAGAAAAATATGCAAAATGCAATGTAAATATAAATATAGTAAAAAAGAAATTGTTTTTACAATGCAAATAATTACTCATCTAAATTCAACAAAATAATACTTATATATTATTTCTAGAAGCATCGCCCTAATATATAAAGACTATTTACTATTTGAGACGAAGCTAGGATTTTGGGAATTAATTGAACTTTTGTTATTTGTTATATTTGTGTTTACTCTGTAATGTTCAAAAATCAATTAATATAATTATAATAACTTATATTTGATTATCTAGATATTTATAAGTTTAAATGGGTTTGAATAATTGGCTATTACTAAATGGAGTTGAGACATGAACGAGTAGTAAAATTAATTTTGAATTAAAGTTTGGATAGCAAGTATATAAACATTAAATTTTATAATATTCGAGTTTTAATTTAAAAAGATATATTAATTTATAAATTTAGGAGGGGGATTTCAGGTAATTAACGGGTATTACTCTACAAGTTATGATGAGAACGAATAGTAAAAAATAAAATTAATCAAATTTGGAATAAGTATGAATACTTACATTCTAGATAGGTATGGCTAGACCTCAAACTCATCATTTTGATTCATTGACGTATTTCTCCATGATCAATGACTTTAGGTGGTTAAAAACTAGCCTTATCGTTTCACTTCATACTTAGGATGACTGAATCCCGATCAAGTATTAAGTTATGTTTTAACTTTCTAATTATATATACAATGTAAAGTGATTCCCCGTTGAAATCCAATGGAATACAAATTACATGCTAGATCTAGATGCATTGCACCGATATATAACAAGACTATTTGTTTTGCTAAGACCGTAAACAAGAGACATGTAATCTTTTTTGAACGTAGGACTATACATACCAAAGTTTGTGTCTATTGATGGTCAATTATACATTATGACCTCACAAGTTACTAGCAAGAGATAGATGACTCAAAATTTTAATGTGTGACAAGGACACACAATACAACTAATGTGATGTATGATGGAATTTTTGCCATTTTTTTGAGGTAACTTCAAAGTTAATTTTCATAGTTTAGAGAAATATTTTATTTAAATTAGTCTTCACTTTTTTATATTTAGAGAAATATATAATTATTAGCTTTTATATTTTTATTTAATTTCTATTGGTTTCTTGAAGATAAATAAATGGAAAAGAAATAGAAGAAACACTTTCATTCTCATATTTTTCTATTATAATTTTATGCCTCTTCAAACACTTTTTTCAATAATTGTTGAAATACTAGCATTGTAATATATAATATTAACTTATTTTTTAAATTATATTTGTAAATTTCAACATATAGTCTAATCGGAATTCAATGAATTACACACTAGTTATTAAAATAAAGAAAAAAGAGCGACGTGGATGGGTGCTCACAACAGCTGCTCATTTTGAGTGCTCAACAAATCAGAATTGGGCAAGAAGAAAGAGAGATGACGTTGACGGAGAGAGAGAAGGAGGAGAGAATTTTAGAATGAGAAGAATAAAAGAAAAGAAAGAAAATGTGAACTGCTGATTTGGAAGAGGCGTTCACACTAGTCGCTCATTTTGAACAATGAGCGCTTAAGATATAAAATATAAATCAATCTTAAACTGATAACTAGAAACCAATGATATCTGTTGATTAGATTAGGAGGGTGTTTCGATGAGTTATAAGTTCTTTAAAATAAATTTTATAAATTTTGAGTTTTATAAACTATTACAAAGTGTTTGACAAAATAGTTTCATAAATGAATTATAATGTTGTGAAAATAGCTCCAATCGCTTATAAAGTCCCTAAAAATAAGTTGGTTAACCCTAACTTATTTTTTCATAAACTTATAAGCCACTATGAATTTACCAAAATAACTTTATTATAGTTTGTTATTTCACACATACACTATCAACTTCACATCTCGTCAATTTTATCTCTAACTAACGATTCATTCTCTCAGCTTATAGGTCAATTATCCAAATACTTTAACAATTTATAAGCACTTGAAACATTACCTCTGTCCTCTTATAAGCTCTTGAAACATCTTATAAGCTCTTTGAGCTTATAAGCTCTCTAAAATAAGCTTAACCAAACACCCCCTAGATCTATAACTGATAAATAATACTTATTTCAAGTTTTTTATTTTATTTTTATTTAATAAGGTTAGAATTGTCATTTATTTTAATAAATGAAAATTCGTTGCTGATTTTTAGAGATTCAAATTCTGATTTCCTTATTTAATTATTTGGTTAAGATTTTTGTCATCCTTCTTTAATTTTGATTTCATTTTTTAATTAATTATTTATTTGTTTGTTTAATAATTTTATTTAATTATTTGTTTAAGATTTTTTTTTCATTATTTCATTTTTATTTGAATTTCTGATTCTTAAACATGTTTTTTTCCAGACAAAAAGCATATACAAACAATATTCGAAAACATGCACCTTCATATTTCACCAACAAACATAGACAAAACATGCTTTGTCCAGACAAAAAGCATACACAAACAACATTTGAAAAATTAGGCATATCAGATCTCTATATTCTAGTTCACTATTAAACAAAAATATGCTTGTTTTAGGCCACAAAAGCGTATTCAAGTAATGATCGGAAGCATACACATATCACTGATGCACTTGCACGTGCTATCTAACGAGGGACCACATAAACATATACAAATCTTAATTTTTTTACAAGTTTTGGGGGAAGTGATGCGTCGGTTTTTTCATGTTTATACTATTTTAATATTTTTCTATTTTTTTATTCATTTTAAACATTTTTAAATTAAAAACATATTATATGGAGAAAAATTGTGAACAATATTAAAAATGAAGGGTTAAGATTAGTTTCTAGTTACTGGTTTAATGTTGGTTTCTAATATATATATATATATATATAAAATCATTTTTATCGTGTGAAAGTGAGAACCAAAAAATGATGAATTCGCTGTAAAAGTTGATGAATCCGTCGGAAATGTAACTGAATCCAAAAAAAATAGAATTTTCGTCCCTCATGGGATTCGAACCCGGGTAAAAAATATCGAATTTTGGGTTCAAGAACTATCCCGTGAGATGATCAACTTTCATAGATAATTTTATAGTTTTAGTTTCACGTTAAAATGGTTCTTATTGAACCTAACAATCTCTCTCTCTTTATATATATATGGGAGGTTGATGTGAGAATTATTTTTATCGTGAAAATGTGGAAACCAAAAATGATGAATTTCTTTGTGAAAGTTGATGAATCTGTCGGAAAAATAATCGAATCCAAAAATCCCAAAATGAATTTTTCGTCCTTCATAGGATTGAATCAGGGTGAAAATGTCGAATTTTGGTTTCAATAACTTTTCAATGGACGATCAACTTTCATTATTAATTCATTTTGTTCATAGAACTTTTGTGATTCTTAATCTCACGTATAAAATAATTATTATTTGAACCTAACATTCTCCATATATATATATATATATATATATATATATATATATATATATATATATTGCAATAATTAAGAAACATAATAGATAGAAGTTGGTCATGAAACATTATAAATAATGTGCGCCACTTAGATAACATAAGGACAAAACTCATGTGAGCGCGCGCTCACCATGTGCGCTCACATTAAAGTTGCTTTAATATAGTATTAATTAGATAATTAAGGATAATTTAATTTATTAATTATTAATTAGATGTATTAATTATCAATTATAATTATTATTTTTAGTTAAAATTTATTATTTTTAATTAGGTTTTATTAATTCAAAAATGATATTTATTAATTCACAATTAAAGTTTACTAATTCTAATTAGGGTTTATTAATTTCAATTAGGGTTTATTAATTCAAATTAGGGTTTACTAATTTTAGTTAAGGTTTATTAATTCATAATTGGAGTTTATTAATTTATAATTAGGGTTTATTAATTCAAAGTTAGGGTTTATTAATTCACAATTAGGGTTTATTATTCAAAATTAGGGTTTATTATTTTCAATTAGGATTTATTTATTCAAAATTAGGGTTTATTATTCAAAATTAGGGTTTATTAATTTCAAATAGGGTTTCTTAATTTAAAATTAGGGTTTCTTAATTCACAATTAGGATTTATTAATTCAAAGTTAGGTTTATTAATTCACTATTAGGGTTTATTAATTCACAATTAGAGTTTATTAATTTAAAATTAAGATATATTAATTAAAAATTATATTTATTAATTTATAATTAAAGTTTATTCAACTAATTAATTTTAATTACAAATAATTAAATTAAATTAGTTAATTAATTAGTATTAGTTAATTAGTTAATTAGTATTAATTAATTAATTGATTAGGGGTGGACTCACTGTGCGCGCAGGAGACCACCCCTAACATAATGCATCACCAACATCTGTATCATATTCTAAATCATCATTGCCAATTTGACTTCGATTAATATATCACAGATGGTTATCACGGACGGGATCACCAACCGCCAAACTATTGCATGCGAAGTTTAATAGATTAGCTTAATTTATCGTTGACGGAAAACAGCAGCTCTTTCATGAACACACGGTAATATTAGCTTTCGTGTATGTCACAAAAATAGCATTCATGATAATGGATCGATAAGCCCGACGCCTCTATATCTATCACTATTATTTCTTACAAACTTTGACATGCCTATAATATTTTGAGGTGATCTCTTATATATCGGTTCGTACATTCGGATTTTGATATTTTTTTTAGAGTAAATGATATTTGATACATTTCTTCAATATAAATGATACTTAAGCAAATAATACTTTTATTTAATATAAATGATAGTTTTTTAATAACAAATGATATTTTTATCCGTCCATATAATGCGGATGGATGTACAAGAGTTTTTGTGTAATATTTTTAGTTTTAAATTATAGGGGTAGTGTAGTAATATAGTGTCCATGTGAGTAAAAACTAGCACAGATATATGACCCCCCCCCCCCCCCAAAAAAAAAAAAATATGAATGTGACACCAATTCATATTAGGACGGTTATAATTCCCGTCTTAAAAGCTACCTAATCAATTAGGTTTAGATGAATGTATAAATAGAGACGTATTATTATTATTATTATTATTATTATTATTATTATTATTATTATGCGACTTTAATCAGTTATTGAGTTGACTATATATAATTATCAATCAAACAGATTAAGACACTCCATCAAATTAGATGAAAAGGCCTTCAAATGGTCAACTTCACCTCCAATAGTAACAATTATATATCACTATGATATAAGGCAGGTTTGTTGGCACACTATTACCGGTGAATTATTAAATTTGGACCCCATTTCGTAAGAGCGTATCTGTCATGAGATCAGATATATTATTTTTTATGAGATAGATGATCGGACATACTTTTAAAAATAAAAAAATTATAAGATCGTGATGATAAATTCGAACATGAAACCAAACAGATATGCTATCATATATTTTCCATTTGCTTTATCTACATAATTTGCTACTGAGTCCTCTTAAAACTGACTTGGTAAGGAAGTAAATGTTTTTAAGATTAAAAATTTCAAATTCAAATCTTACAAAGTCTTCTAAATGGAGCTTGTTACACCTTTTTCACAATTATAAAAAATAATAATATAAAAAGCAGAAAAAGGAAATTGATATTGCCGTGAAATAGGAAAGCCCAAAGTTGGAGCACGATTTTGAAATAGCGAGGTGCATGGTCCGATTGGGTGAGTGCTAACAATCCTAGGAGTGATTTTCAACAAACATTTATATATGTCTATGCCTCACCCCACCCAACACTCGCGCTAAAGAAAATAAAGAATAAAAATAAATAAAAGTTCGCTTACAAGATGCTATAGTAAGATAAGATTTATGAGATCTTAAGGTGGGTTCATGTGGCCGAGAGGTCACGGTTCGATCCTCATCAAATGTCAATGAGTTTGAGCCTATCACACCTAGTTTTTAAGTGTGGTTCACATGTCCTATGTGGTTTGCAGGCTATTGCACATGAACGTGGATTTATCTAATGCACACCGTAGGTAGCGGCTAGAGTTGGCAAAGTAGCGGGCCGGACCGGCCCAATCCCGAGCTTGTCGGGCTGGGCCCGAAATTTTTCGCCTAAAAATATGAAGCCCAAACCAACCATGGGCGGGCTTTTTTTAGATAATTTTTAATTTTTTTAATATATAAAATTAATATTTTAAATTAAAAAAAAATTACTTAATTAAGATCTCATAACTCCTTAACTTAAATAAAGAATCAGTGATGAGAATATTTTGAGCATACTTATTCTTATGATAATGCTTCTTGTATATCTTGACCTATTTATGTATTCATGCGATGATATTGAAAAGCAGTATAATTTAAATTCTTTAATTTAAGGAGAAAATATTAGTAATTACAAATCTAAGATAAATGATATTATTAAACTTCAATCTCACTTATACACATAAAATAATAGAATAAATTAAATTAATTATACTGTATATATTTAAGATCAAAGATTCAAAATAGATTTTACATACTATAAGATCATTAATCATCAATGTATATATTTTTGGAGATCATTTCTCTTAGGAATTATTTTTGAATAATTTATGAGGTTATTATTTTTTTCATAATTTATTTTCCCGACCAAGATGTGAATTAGTAAGAAAATTGTTACTATAAAAATAAATAATCATATAAAATGTAATTAATATTATTAAAAATTATAGATATGTATATTAAATAATATTATAAATATATATATTTAATAGAAATCAAGGGGCTTTTTAGCCCAAAACCCCAGTTTTTGGTCCAAGCCAGTAGGCCGGGGTTTTTTTCTTGGGCATTTTAGGCCCGTTTTTTTTCGGGCCTTTAATTTTGAAACCCAAACCGGCCCAAACCCCGAGTACCCCGGGCGAGTTTTTCGAGCCGGGCTCATTTTACCTGCTCTAGTAGCGGCTACGGATTCCTAGTGATAAACAAAAAAAGATTTAGGAGAAATTATGGTGAAAGTGTTTTTGGATTAGAATCTAGACTTATTGACTTCATATTTAGGATTCCTTATTAGTTAAGGATTGTTTTCACTAATTAATTACTTAATTTAACTAATAAGTTGAAAATGTCTAACGGTGAAAACGTATCTTATTTTCGATTTTTTGAATCAACTTTAATTTAATGTTAGAAAAAAGTGCATCGTTATTTAGAAAATGACGAAACGAGTATTTGGTTCCTTTAAAAAAATAGTAATCATTTAAACTCTCTTTTTATTCCTAAAATTCAAGTCCATTTCACTTTCATGTATGCCAAAATTACCCTTGCTTTTATTTATAAATTTTTAACCTTTCTTCACTTGATGACTACTAAACAAAAGACCAAAGTTAGTACACTTAAATAAAAGTGCATTAGTCAAATTTTAATGTAGATAGAAATGCAAACACAAAATTCTAATACCAATAGAGGTTCACACATTAAATCTTTATAAATGAAAATATAGTGACCAGTTCAAGAAGTGAAAATTTAATGACCTAGATTAGAGTTAATCTATTAAATATTTATTTTGTATTGCAAAAATAAAAAGTAATCTCTTCATCCCGCTCTAAGTGGTTTGCATTCATTTTTGGATTATCTCACTCTAAGTTGTTCATACCCAAAAAGAAAATACTTTTACACACAAAATATCTCGATTTCCGTGAGCCATACTACTTTACACATAAATCACAATTTTCCTTAATTTGCGTGCTCAAAAGCAATGAGTCACTTAGAGTGGAAAGACGAGAGTATCTATTACAATAAAAAAGATAAAAAAAACTACTTTTCTGTTAAAGTACTTTCTTATCTTTATAGATCTATTAAATTCGAGAACATTTCAAAAGTTATTGCTCATGAATTGCCTCTTTAATAATTAAATTCAAGAGTGACATCAAGTTTAATATTGAATTGAAGTAAAAAAGATAAATTCAAGAGTTAATTTAACTCAATTCTTAAATTATAGACAAAATTGACTAATTCAGTAATAAAAGTAAAACAATAACAATAGTTATTTCTTATCTTTTTATATGAATAATTAATTTTTATTTTTACCATATAAGAATGCATATTTTATTAGGATTATGTTATCCTTTACAATAATTTGAAAAATCATACTTCATTCGTCCACTAAAAATGTATCATTTTTTGTGGGTATGATTTTAATAAAATTGTCAGTGAATGTTGTTTGAGTGGAGAAATTATCCTATCATATGATGAGTTGTGAGTGGAATGAATGATTTTTTGATAAATAATGACTGATCATGAGGTGGAATAATATGAATAATGTTTTAAAAAAGAAAACGATAGTATATTTTTGGTTAACGCAAAAAATGGTAAAAGTGATACACTTTTGGTAGACAGATGAAATACTTTTTTTTTTGTAAATCCCTATAAAAATATAAATAATTTCGTACCATATATAATAAGCGGTTTCTCCATCGACAAGCAAATAATTGTTTTGTTCATCCATACGATAACTAGTTTGTTAAATCATGAATACTAATGGACCACATCGCCACAAATTAAATAATAGTGTATGATTATAATAAAACGGAAGCAAGGATATAAAAGTAAATTTCATATATCCAATGTTCGTTAAGAGTGAAGCAAACAGTTTAAAAATCAATGGCAAAAAGCCAATGCGATGCGTCCATGGCGTCGGCCTTTCGCTCTGCAAAAATTTAGAGAGAGAAAGAGTTAAATAAAGTGATTTTTGTGGATCACGCCAATTCCCACTTTTCTAAACCTCCTCAAAAAGCAAAAGGAAAAAAAAAGGAAAGGGAAGTGGAGCATATAATCACAATTCATGAAAGTTTTTGCTTTAGATTCTTCTTCAGTCTTTATTTCACTTCATATTGCGGTGCCCATCATTCCACACATTTGTTAACGTAAATACTTTTGCTTTACTATTGCCTTCATTCTTCGCCTTTCTCGCTGTTTTTAAAAAAATTGATTTTTTGAAAGCATTTTTAAAAAATTCGCGTATTCCTCTCTATGTGAAAATTGATGCATTGACCCTCTTTTGTATTAAACCCCCGCCCCCTTCATTTATGTACATTATACGAGAAATGTGATAGTGATGGTGTTCTTTACATGCTCAAAACTTTCAATTCCCCGACAACTTTCCTTTTTCTGCATTAAGCTGAATTTATGATTATAGAGTTGTATTGCTTGAGTTGATTGAATGATTTAGAAAATGGGTGGTGGAGTTGGGGGAGGGAGGGTGGAGGTGATAGCTGCGAAGGGGTGTTCGAGGCTGTTCATGGATTTTTCTTCCTCGTTCAGAGGAATCCCAACATTTTCTTTGGAGCCTCCGTCTCCAGCTGCCGCCGCAGTCTCCGAAACTCCGGTTAAAACTGTGAAAACGAAAGGGCCTTTCTCCGGCCTTGTTATTTGCGTGACCAGGCTCTCTAAAGGTATGTATACTGCTAAAATGTGTTTAATTCTGCGATTTGTATGTATATTGTGATTGTTGATGCTAGCTAAGTATTAGATTGGGAGCATGGTTTTTTGAGATAGATGGATTGATATAACAGTATTTAGATCTATGATGGCACATTTTATTAGTATTTTGAATATTTTTGCAGTGTGTATATATTAATAGGAAGCTCTTCTTGCAATTTAGCTTTCTATAAAGAAGAAGCAAGTGGCCAGTTTAATCCCTTCTTCAGTTAAATGTGATGGTTAATCAACCTTTTTTTTGGGTGTGGTTTGTTGGCCATATTTCCTGTGGTTGAATCATTTGATACTGTTTCGTTATTCAGTGATCCTACTTATATCCGACTGCTAATTATTGTACAACATATATAGTAATCTAAGACATTGAGCTGGATATATGCATGGTGTATTCCGAGTGTGGGGGCATAGAAAGAGTAGTTATCAGAGACATAGATTGGAATTTCTAAAATCTAAATGTAACCAGCTTTTACATATAATGTGTACGTAGCCATAGTAAGTGAACCGTTATGAATCTACAATGTTCTGCCATTGTGAAGTAGTACATATTTTCTGCTAATATCATACAGATTTTCTCTTTTCATTTATTGCATTAAATTATAATTTGTAGAAACAAGGAAGCAGGTGAAGGAAGCAACAGAGAGATTGGGAGGTCAATATAGTCCTCATCTCCATCCTCAATGCACTCACTTGGCTTGGTGGTTCAGATATCCTTTCTTAGTGCATGTTTTAATATTCGGACGGCTTTGATGTCACTAGGATCTGTAACAGTGTAAATCATATATTATTTTCAACTTTATTTGGCTGTTACTGAGTCAGAAACATATTTTTTCGATTTCCCATAAAATTATCTTTTGATGAAATATAAGTATTTTCTTCCTCTCATAGCAGGAATACATAATTATATCCACTATATTTTAGTTGTTGTGTTATACTTAACATTTATTACAGCTTTCATGGGCATAAGTTTGAGCATGCTATGCAAGATGGAACTACAAATGGTTTACTCCTGGTAACAATTGGGTGGTTCGTAGATAGCATCAAAAGGAATGGTAATAGTTCCATTTCTTTGTCGTTTACGTAATAAAAATTTCCTGCATTTGTATACTGTGATTGTTGACTTTTTCCATTAAATCCTGTCAGCAGAGTTATTGGGTTTCCAGTTCTGATGCTACCCTGTTTCTAAGGGAGCCTGCCGTCTAAACCCTCAATACAAGATCTTTTTTTGATGAAAGACATAGATAAATAAGCATATGCAGTTGCTAATAGATATTTATATTGTGCCAAAGATAAAAGTACTACCTCTATCAGCCACCGCTGAGCATAGTGAGACTTTTTTTTCTTCGTATTTATGTATTTTCCAAAATATATATTGGGGTACAAGGAAGATAACCGATTCTGGAAACATTAGTTTTCCATCTTCATTCCTTTCTATTAAGTATTACCTGCCCTTGCATGACATCAAAGTCATCTTACTGATGGTTCGGTTGGTATAACAAATATTGACATGTGGGCTCGGACGTGGTTGATGCAATATTCTCTAATACATGCATTCTGTTTGAGCTACACCGGGTGATAATCATTGGGTTTAATTTCAGTTAGGCTGAACGAAACACAGTACATCGTTAATGTCATTGGAGATAATGGACTAGCAATTAATGACTTGAAGCGGCTTGATCAGAACTCTGGTGCTGAAAATTCGTGTCTGCCATCTGGTTTGCTAAAGCATACTAAAGAACCCGACTTCTGTGGAGCTCCCGGCTCCCAGTTTTCAGAGAGGGAGAGTAAGCTACACACTACTTTGTCATCATTGTCCAGTCAACCCTTTTACATTGATGTAGATGTATCAGCAGAACTTCGCAGTAAGGTAGACTTGGATTTTCTCACATATCCACTTTTTGTAATCTATGTAATTAATTGAATTAATAATTTTGCCTCATTTAAACTGTTTTATCACTTTATGCATTGTAATAAATATTTGAGAAAACTGCATCAAATACATTCCTAGGTTTCTGAGGCTCTCTCTGCTGAAGGTGCTAGCTTACTGAAACAATGGTTTGTTGGCTGCAATGCTACTTATGTAGTATGTGAAGGACCTTCAGTACAAAAATATCTGGGACACTCGACCAACGTTGTAACAGTAAGTTCTCCATGTCTCTTGTCATATTGCTTCTTCATTTAAGTGGTTCTCGCCTTTTTAGATGCAGTCTAGCATTTTTTTGTTTTGATATTTTGGTTAGGATTGTCTGAATTTACTTGATTCCATCCAGTGACATCTACTATATCGTGCTCATGATGCCATCTTTTTCTCGCCCTCAGCCACTATGGGTTCTAAAGTCTGCAAAAGAAAAATCTCTTCAAAGACTCGTCCGTTTATCTGCCGATCTGGCCAGGTATACCGGTGCAAGGGTTGATGACTCCCAGCATGGAATTTCCAGCGAGGTATGGAGTGCCTTTACTTTGCCCCTTATTTTCTCTGTTCCTGACTTTCAGTACATTTACAATCACTCGACAACTCCAAATTTTTTAAGTATCAACAACTGTGTGAACTTGATTGATCTACCAGAGTTTTTGCAATTGATAGATGTGACTGGAGGTAGTTTTTTAAATCTAACTATAATTGGAAATGTGGTATTTATGACTTGCAGAATAAAAATCAAAGTTTGATAGGAAATTTCCCTCAACTTATTGTGTATTTTATGCAATATAATATTCAAATTGTTAAGGGCATTAAGTAATTTTTCTCTTTTAAATATATGTTCTATTCCTTTCCCATAGAGCCTTCACAGTTTGAATGTTTTCAGGGTGTGAGTACGGTGACTAGTTCTGCCGTTAAAAAGTCATGAAGAAAGGCAAATAAAGGTGAACCTAGCGAAGATGGTGTCAGAAAGCATCGGAACCGTCAAATGCAGGTTGATATTTGTTCCTTGAATTCATATTGATAAAATAGAACAGGACATGTTAATCTGGTTATGATTTGCTGGTATGATGATTGCAGACGTGTCAAACTCCAATGCGCCAATAACGCCAGGCAGTCTTTTGGATTCGATTTGCTGGTCAATATCTGAGCCAACCTCGACTGCATCCATTTATACAGAGTCCTCAAGTGTTGAGAATGCCGTTGAAGACCATCCATCCATATTTTTCGATGCAACGAAGATGGAAAAGAATCCGAGGCTTCTTTGTGAACTTATCTCGACCTCTCACAGAGAAGTTAGCTAAAACTCCTCCCTACTCCCATTTTATGAACCTCGAAAACTACACATTACAATAAGAACATGTTTATATTCTTAATATCCTAGAATTGCTCCTTTCTGTCTACTATAAACTTGAAAAGTTCTGTAGTTTCTCATAGCTTTCTTTACATATATTGCAGCGAGAAGTCTGAGTTAATACACAAAGGTCCTTTCCTCACAATCATGTTCCCTCTTGACCGGTTTTCTGAGATGGGCCCTTGTTCAAGAACATTCTTCAGCAACAAAGGGTTTACATGTTTGCAGGTGTTAGATTATATCTATGCCTTTTACCAGGTATGCAGTTTTCTTGGTACGTTACGAATTCAATAATGCAATGATCTTACTAAATTACTTGGTTCCTAGGAGAACATGTCTAGTGAGGAAAAGAAGTTGCCATCTATACAGACTTGAGGCACGCCGATCGGCTTAGGTCCATCTACTCAAGCAAGGAAGCAGCAGATCGCGGTCATGTAGAATTCAGACGGATTTATTTTCTTGGAAGTCGTAGGAGTTTTGAAAAGCTGAAACGCGTTCAAGGTGATAATAACAGTAACCTTTATGAGTTATTGATCAGAGCATGAGCTTGGTATTGTGGTAGCCGTCGCCTCTCTGAAGATCCCATCAGTTTCTGCTAAAATATTCTCAGTTTGAAACAAAGGATAAATATATGTATATACATGTATATTTTGTTCATATATGGTGTAGTAGATATACAGCAATGGCAGCCATGTATGGCATAGATATAGCCATGTGTGGTAGGCTATAACTATAGCCTGGGAATTTGACTGTTTTGGCTTCTTTGCTTTCTGAGCTTTAAGATTTTGATTTGTGTTTCCTGACTTGCATTTTCTGAACCATGTTCATGATAATAATTCTAGATACATGTTATACTCTTTCGTCTAAGAAAATTATACATTTACATCTCCTCAACTTTTAGTTTTTTCCGTTATCAGGTTTCTATACTCTTATATATATACTAAAATAGGATATTTGTATTTGTATAGTTGTATCGTTGCATGGATAGAAATATTTACACGGTAATCGAAATGTGTATGATGTAAATTATGCCATTTGCCCTTTCCATCTCTTTAGATGAAATAAATATATTGTGTGCATGTGTTGGCCTAGTGGTGGAGTGGTTAATATTGAGTCCATTGATCTTTAAATCTCTATATTTAATTTATCCAAAAATAAATAAAAAAGATATATTGTATTAAACTTCGTGTTGGGATGGCCAAGGATAGACAGAATATGATATTCCTCAAAGTTTAAAGGTTCAAATCTTACCAACAAAGTTTAAAGGTTCAAATCTTACCAACGTTTTATATAAATGCACATAAAAATAGTAGTACGGATTTTCATGAGCCAAAAAGTATTTGTTGTATTATATAAACACTGAGGCATGACAAGTATGTAAAATTGGAATGATAATTTTTGCGTCCATTCTTAGTAGTTTGATAAGATTTTTTAGTCAGAATCATTAATATTACCGAAGGAATGTCTTGTAATACCCCGTATTTCTGTAACAGAGATTAACCCATAATTAAGATCTCATTAAGAAGGGAATTGCATCCTTAAGAAAGAGTTGGTTAAGTTAGAAGCTTTTGCATTAAGCTTCGAGTTGAGACGATGGAATTTCGACAGATTTGAGATAGAATCTGAGATAAGATCCTTAAATCTAGTCGAACATAAGAAGACCTAGATTTAAATAGTCTTGATATGATAGATACATGCTCAACGAAGTCTTGATTTCGAAAATTGAGAATTTAAAATTTACGTTTTATGACGTCGGCTTTGCCGATTAAGCTCGGATGAAGAGCAAAATATTTAAAATGGTTTTTAAGGTCAAAAATATGTTTAATAAGTATATTTTGATATTTATGAGTAAATATTGAGGTTAAAAGTAGAGATTCAAAAGAGGTTATTTTATCGGATAATTAGCGTCGATTTCTTGCGATAAAAACGTTATGTTTTATTCTACAATATTTATAATTATTTTCTACAACAAAAGTGATTATTTTATATTAAAGAAAATGAGAAAAGAAAAGGAAAGAAAATGTTTCTAGAATATGGTGATTAATCACCTTAAATAAAGAAAATGAAAAATTAAATAATTTATTACATAATATAAAGTTTATACTTTAGACTTTTCAAACCATGTTCTTCTCCATTTCAGCCCCCAAACCCACGATACACACACTAAAACACACAGTAAATTTTGAAAAAATTGGGCCAAAAATAGGAAGATCCGGCCGTTGAATTTTCGATCGGTCTTGAATAAAGGTATAATCTCGCATCGAGAACACATCTACGGTTTTAAATTTTGAAAATATGTTTATGAACATATCAAATTTTCGGTCACATGCTGAAAATTTGAAGGATGATGTTTTGTTTAATTATTTCAAGTTATTATGATAGATTCGACGCTCACGTATTGTTTAACGTTGAATTTGTAAAGCATATGTTTATTGTTTGTAAATTCATGTAATTTTCAAAAAGGGCATGCTTGGATCTTGAATTTATGATGTTGTTATGATTGAATTATCTTCATATATGTGTTATTGGATTGATATAAACGTGTTTGGAACAAGAAAAACGTTTGAAATCGAAATTATACGAAAAACCCTAAATGGCCGAAACCCTAGGTCCATATATTGTTGGATTTTTGATTTTATTTGATCATTTTGACTTCGTATTTGGATTCTATGATATGAATAAAGTCTAAAATGATTTATTCGGATTTTTCCGCCGACGTATTCAAAAACGGTAAAATTTTAGTTTGTCGGCGAAAATTTGTTTTTAATGCCAAAGCTTTGATCCTTATATTTCGTTGATAAAATGATGATATTTAAAGATAGTTGAGCATGTATATAGGTTCGTTGGTGTTAGATGACGTCTCACGTGAATTTTCGACGTTAGACCTTAAGGGACGTCTTAAGGGGATTTTCGGTTGATGGCTAAGATAAGATGATTGAAGCTTGTTGTTGAGTTTCCTATGTATATTGAGACATATGGTGATGAATTGATGGAGTTTGGGCTATGTTTGGTTGATCTGGTGTTGATTTGGCGATGCGTTTTATAGGCGCGTTGCCGAAATTTCGATAGAATTTGGTTATTAATAAGATGTTAGAGGATGCAATGACCCAAGTTTTGATAGACCATAGTGTCTTAGATTTGATATCGAGAAGATATAGTCGTGTTGACGACTAAGATGAGTAATGTTCGTGTTTGTTTCTTGTTAGGCATTTATGCCGTTCTATGAGGATAAAATATGGATAAATAAAGAAATGGAATTGAGAATTAGTTCCTTAGCTCTAAGGAACATCCAGGTGGATATAAGTATTTTCTGTAATAATATGCTTATACTTTTATATACTTTCAAATGATATGATATGCTTTGACATGAAAAATAATATGAGATTTTATGATATGCATTTAATTGCATTGTTTTCAAAGTTGATTGACTTGCCAAAATTTTGAGCATGAGCATAAGCATAATGCACTACCTATCCACGGAAAAGAAAGAAAAGAAAGAAATTACCGACGTCGGGTATGACCGAAGTTGAGATCCTTCGGGACCAACTCGGGTATGTGAGTTAAAGTGTGTTGAGGAGGAGGCCTGCCTCCCGGATCAACACAAAGAAAATACGTGGATATGGGAAGGAAAGAAAGATGCATGCAGACATGAAACATGCATATGCATATGATATGATGATATGATGATATAATGTAAATGCATGCATGAACAGAGTTTGAGAAGCATTATGCAGGTAATTTCAATAAAATCCCTGCATAAATTTATTTTATTTCAAGTCAAATTTATAGCTCTAAAAGCAAATTTTAAATGTTTTTGGCGTGTACCCACTGAGTGCATTTTGTACTCACGCCCTGCATATGTTTCTAAATATGCAGGTTGAGCTGGAGAGAATGCTGGTATCGAATGCTGTGCGGAGGAGCTTCTCCAAACAAATTGATTCATGATTATATTGAGAATCTGTTGAGGTTATTCATTTGATACTCACATGTTAAATGCCCAGAGAGTTAGGTCTTCACACATAATTCTCAGCCACGTTTCCGTTGTCGAACTTTGACCTTTACCTGTTTATATGTTCTGCTATGAAGAATTGAGCATATTCAATGTTTTGTTATGATTCAAGATATTTATAATTCTATTGTGATAAATGTCCTCAGCCGTTGTCCTTCTTGTTTGATTCTTTATTTTGGTTTGAGGACATAAAATCATTCTTCGTTCAACTTTAGTTCACTTCTTGAGTCATAATGGTTTAATTTTATTCATGCTAAAAGTTGTTGTCACCTCTTCTCTTGACAAAATTTTGAGCCGTTGTTGTTAAATTTTCTTCCTAACCCGAGTCACGGCCTAATTACGATTAGGTAGTCGGTCGTGACATGTCTATTCTCATAAGCATGAGATTAGTCATATCTATTATCTCCCATGATATTGTTCATTCCCATAAACACGTGATTAGCCACAAATTTAATTTTTTACTATTATTATTTGTTTGTTGGTTTGGCAAAATTAATAATAATTATTATTATTATTATAATTATTATCTTGTTCATTTCATTTCTTTCTATTCCATTTAATCCTTGTATATATTAATTATAAAAAATTTATTTCATTCCATTACATAATCTCATCATCATTTTATAAATTCATCATCATTTCATTCATATATACCTATCATAAAATTATTGATGACTTCTGAAAGACACCCTTATTCGGGTTCGGGTATACGGCTGCATCAATCATCATTTATTTTTATTTTTATTTTTTGTGAGTTGGGCGAGAAAGTAAGTTGCGAATGATGAAACCTCATGTATACATCTCCAAATCAAGACACCTAGCCCACTTGAAAAAGAGGTGAAAACTATTGCAAATACACGTTAATGTGCTTAATAATAAACAATTTTTATATAGTGATTTTTCATTTGGAATTAATAGCAATAAATTGAAGCTTTGGAATTTATGTTTTGAATAGACAATCTACTAAATTAAACTTATTTAGTAGTAACATGATTTCAATAGCATAAAAAAATGTATCATAAAATTTATTATAACAAAATTTACTTACATATTTATATAGATGTAATAATAGTATACAAATGTATGTGTTAGGCTAGAAAGATGGGTTCAATCGACTAATTAGTGATCCCTGGGTCTATCTAACACATATGTCCTTGAAATAGGGATTGGTGGATCGGAAAGCTCGGGCAGAAATAAGACATTCCGTACTCATACAAAGATTTCTGACTTACAAAAAATTATATACCCTTAAATGTCACTAAATTTTATTACATGTAGTATAGTTACCCATAGCAAGATATCACAATTTTATTTAGTTATTTTTTTAAGGTAATAATTTTTTAAAAATCATGTCACTACTAGAACATTTTTGTTATAGTTATCTTAGTATATTTATTTTCTCTAATTCAATTTCAAATACACGAATTACAAAGTTGATTGCTAAAACATGAAGAACTGAGTGTGGTGATGAAGATCGATTCCACATTGAAATCTTTTAAGAGTAATCGAATGTGGTGCTGGTAATAATTCGTTTCGGACTGACTACAAGGATGATTTTCGCATCCAAGTTCGCAGAGGTGACCATTGATTTAATAATTTTTGACACTGGGCCAGCTCTCAGATCGAATATTATTCATTTAACTAGTATTTCTCCCGTGCGATGCACGAGATGATATGTTTAAAATTCTATTATATTACATAAATCCATATGTGAATAGTAATTATACTGTGAGACAATATATATAATTATTAAATTGGATGAAAATATTTTAATAAAGAAAGGGTAAATACGACGTAACACTCCAACGTTTTTGACTTTTTACATCCGTGTCCCGACGTAAACATAATAACAAATCAGACCATAACCTTTAAAATGGGTTCATAATAATGTCCCGACCACGGAATTGGGCCTTTTGTGTCTACATGGCACGCCTGAAATCCACGCCGACACACATGAAATAAATTTAAAAAAATTCCAAAAATTCTTATAAAAGAACACTTTAAACACATGAAATAAATTAAAAACACTTTAAAACCCTCCGACTTTCATCATCCGGAGTGAACTCAAAATCGTCGATTCGAAAATTCGGATATATTTTATCGAATTTATCTTGTAATATATATTAGTAGTTTAAACTTTTGACATCCGAAAATGAAAATCGAAAACTATTAACAAGAAACCTAATCTACCTTCGAATTTTATATTCACATCAATGCCGATTGTGAGTCTAGGAAGTAAATCAATAGCGTCGCAATATTTTACTGGCGATGTTCAATATAGCCAACATCTTTGTAGGGAGAATGTGCAATCAAGCCAAGGTGACAATTGCATAAAATCGAAGGCTCGTTATGATGGCATCACCGCTTTTGTGTGAAGAATCGATCGACAACATATTTCACTCTTAAATTTAAATTTAAAACTCAACTAATATGAAATTGTCAATCTGCATAAACGATAGAAGTCTCAGAAAACTCAATGCAGTCAAATAGACAACCGCAATAAATCGAATTTAAATCCAAAAGAAAGCAACCATCAAATATGATGCCACCAACTCCACACGACAAAAAGAGGCAATGAAGTTGAAGAAGCTTATGCACATGCTTTTCTTTGTTAATTTTCAAAATTTTGACAAATCATGAAAATTGATCCAAGTTCAATCCAACAATTTCTCCTTCTGGTGGAACCTCGTTTACACTCATCACTTATCTTTTTCTCTCTCTACCTCTCTCACTTCTCGGAGCTTTTAGAAACTTTTCAAGCCCTAATTTTACTATCTTGATTTGATGTGAAGACCTCTCGGTTTTGACGAGCGCCTTCGTGTCGTCGTTGCCCTACCTAAACTTTAGATCTTGGAAGAAGAAGGGCTTTCATTGGTGTTGATGTTGTTAATGGAGGTTGGGGTGTTGCTTCACGTGGGCTTGCGGTGAGCAATGGTGTTGAATCTTGACGGTGATAATGATTCGTGGATTGGATTTTTCTAACCGAATTTATGTAAAGATTTGATCTTTTCTCAAGAAGATGTTGTGCAAGGAGTGAATTGACTTGGAGAAGAAATTGATTCAAGAAATTGATTCATGGATTTTAATGAATGAGTTGAAGAAGAAGAAGCAAAGAACATAAAACGACGCCGCTTTCTTGTAACTTTTATATTATTTTTATTATTATTTCCTAATTACTTGCCACCTAGGCATAAGAGGCCCGATTCGGTCATCATCCACGGATATTCAAAATTTACAATGCTTATGGTCGATTTGTTATTATTCATACGTTGGGACACATATGTAAAAAGTCGCAAACGTTGGAGTGTTATATGGTATTTACCCATAAAGAAATAAGTATAAATATGAAATGGTACAAATTTAGGAACACTACTCCTTTGTGTATAACATTCTTCATTGATTTAAAATCAGAATCATTATCAAAGCTTGTTCATTATTTAAAAATTTATATTCAACTACATCAATAATTTTCAAGGAAAAATCCACAAACCAATCATTTATATATATATATATATGTCAAGTTTTATATATTTCAATTCATGTAAGGCTTTTAATGTAAGTTATATTTATCAGTGGTGTCATCTCCTTTTTTTAATACTATTTGTTAAGAAAAATTATGTACTCATTTAACTCGTTCATTTGTAGAATTTATATTGTTACTCTAAAAACTATGAGTTAAAATTGCAATAGTAGATATACACATTTTTTATAAATATGTGAAAGTGGAAAAGTAAGAATAGACTTGTGTTTGACCATTAAATGGTAACATAAGAGACTGACATTATCTTCCTTTCATAAAAATGATCCAAATAACATTTGATATGCTAGATGTTCATAATTTTCCATTCGATGATTTTTCAGTTTTTCTTGAAAAAAATAATGAAACAAATAACATTTGATATATCTATGTTTTAGAAAAATAATTAGTATATACAAAAAAGAAACATAAATTTATTGCAAAAATAAAAATAAATTTATAGATTTAACAATACATTTGCATGAAGACTGAATTATTTTACTATTAAATAGGTCTATAAGAACATTTATAACATTTATTGATGTGTTTAAACTCAATCAATTTTTTTTAATATAATATGATATGATATTTACAGTTATTATGGATTATTTTTATAAGTTGAATTCATACTCCATTATTATTATTATTATTATTATTATTATTATTATTATTATTATTATTATTATTATTATTATTATTATTATTATTATTATACCTTAAACTATGTATTAATTGTAAGATTATTACTTTACCTGAATATATATATATATATATATATATATATATATATATGTATTGGGTCATGTACATACAATCTTTAACATCATAAATGAGAACAAATCATATCCACTAGATTTGAAAATCTAATGGTTATTTTTAAGTGTGCATCTAAATTAGTTATATGGATATTTTTGCATATAATTGTGCATTTGCTTCATAATTGACATTTGTCCTCATGTTTACACTATAAGGAGTGTCCATACGATAACCATTTCATATATATATATATATATAAGATCTTATAATTTTTTTTATCATGTTGAATAAATAAATAAAATTCTTAAGTGTTTTGAAATAAATATAAACACAAATTATACTACATACACATATTAGAGATTATTGGATGACAAAAAAATTTTATACTTTTGTAGATTCATAGTTGTACCAACACAAACACAAATAATTTTTTTCTTTTATCTACTTTTTGAAAATTTCAAGTAAAAAATAATATTTCAATTTATTTGAGGTATATAGTTAATTCACGTAATATGCTATTTTATAAGATCTAATTAAATATATTATAGAACCACTTTAACTTTACATTAACGGTATATATATTTCTTTAATTTTTAATGTATTAGGTTCATAAGAACATTTATAACACTTCTTGAGATGTTTAGCCTCGATCATAATTTTCTGATATAATAATATATTGGACTTTTGTTATTGATATAAAATACATATTAAATTGAATTATTACTCTTTAGTTTTTAATGATTATTAAGAATGTATACACTTTAAAATATATATTTATATATTGAAAGACTATTATATTTTAAAAAGTTAGAGTCGTGCATTCAATTTCTTATTTCTAAGACCAACGACATTGTAAGAAAATTTAATATAAATTTGAAAATTTATTTTTAAACAAATACTTTATTTTTAAAATTAAATTTTAGATCACTATATATACATATATTAAATTAAAGTCGGATTTGAATGTCTATAGATACAAATATGATATTTTCATTTACACACCTTTTAATTATTATTTAAGAATACTGGTGATGTCATCTATTATTTAAATGCATATATATTCTTTTGTAATATATATATATATATATATAATTAAAATTTAAAATTTATACTAAATAAAAATAATTCATAACTTAAGGCTTTATTGATAAAAAATTTCCAACTTTATGTATATATTAAAATTACATAGAAGGATGGCTAAAAAATATAAAATAACATGAGAAAGATAAATTAAGTCTTATAATAACTCGCATGATATTTTATGATTTTATATTTTGTTAGATAAATTTATATATAATAATGCACAAAATATAAAGATATATACATATTTGTTGTTAACTCATATTAATGGGAAAGTAGATTCCTCATAGTCAACAAAGATGGACACGTTTAGTTTATTTCGATAGGTAAATATGTGAAAGTTTCACAACCATGAAGGATTGAAATGATGAAGAATTGAGTGATAAGTTTATATTTGTACTTATAATACCGGAAGAAGAGAAAAAGAATCTCTTGAACTAACAAATGAATCACTAAACTATTGAAGCCTGATATGTGTTCGTAATATTAAGACAAAAGAAATACTCAACCAATTGAAAGAGTATGTGAAGCAGAAAATGATGTATATAAACATATTGTCTCTGATCCCCATGAATATGAGAGTACTTCCTCAAAGTCAAAGCTCCAGCATCTATCATTTAAAACAAAAACAAAAGCAAAAGCCTCGACATCTATAAATATCTTTCCATAGCTTTCATAATTGCACAAAGCTCGGCCTTCAACGTTGCCTTTGACATCTAACACAACCAACTTTGCCGATCAAATATATATATTTAGCATTGTCTACCAATCAAAAAATTCACACATTGTAATGAATATATATATATATATATATATATATATATATATATATATATATATATATATATATATATATATATATATATGGTTGGGTTCCCGTAGTACCCGTTCTCGTGTAGACGTAGTACCCAATCTAGACCACACAATGTGTTCACATGGACAGCCTAGATAAGCGACACGTGGCATGATGTTTTCTTATTTTTTATTTTTAATTTTCTTTTAAGGGCAAGATAGTAATTTTTCTTCTTCTTCTTCTTCTTCTTCTTCTTCTTCTTCTTCTTCTTCTTCTTTGCTGCAAATTATTTTTGTTCGACGGAGTATAAAGAGAAGTAGATGGCAACGATGGCATGGTGGAGGCGGTCGAGGCGCAACAATGATGTCGTGGAGATCGCTGCATCGTAGCGTTCATGATGGTAATGGTTGGGCAAGTGGTTGTAGTGCTTGAAATTTAAGAAAAACAAGAGTATTTTGAGAAGGTTGAATGATTGAGAGGAGGATGACAATGGTGGTGTTTAAGATGAAGTTAGCCAAAACCAAGAAGGAGGCCGTGTTTTATGGTGGAGTTCACGAAATCGGAGAAGGAGGAGGCGAGATGAAAATCCAGCAAAGAATATGCATACTAATGCACATAAACATGTATATACATAATACTACATAAACATGTATATTACAAAACAGAAACATGCATACTATTAAACAATAACATGCATACTACGAAACACAAACATGCATGCTTTAAAATAGAAACTCATAGGTTTTTCATTCTCGATATCTCTCTTTCTCTCTTCTCCAATATGCACAAACACTTTTCTTGTTGATCATTTTTTTTTTTCGAATTATAAAGCTAGAATTAATCAATCTAAATGAGAGAATAGATTTGGGATAAATCAATCTAATAAGCATTTTTATGTTTAACATAATGCAGTTTTACGTTCATGCGTATGCAGTTTTTGGTTTAAAACATGCATGGTTTGTTTTTCTATATCACATAACAAAAAAATTTATGTAACTTTATATTCATCCGCATGCAGTTTTATGCATAACAATATGCAGTTTTATGTTCAATTGTATACAGTTTTATGTTTAATTACATGCATGATTTGATTTTCTGTATTACATAACAAACCAAATTACTAATCTACCCTTACTGTAGCGAATCAGCGAAAATGTGCTTAAAAATCCGAAAAAATCTCAACCATAGGATCTATGAGATGAGTGGATGAGATTAAGTACTACATACTACCTCGAGCTCGGGTACTATTTGATCCATCCTCTCTCTCTCTCTCTCTCTATATATATATATATATATATATATATATATGATGTTGAACACGATTATGTATTAATGATCAATTATCACATAATTATTGAGAGGTAATTTTGCTAATGCTAATACTATATATTTGTATATATAAATTATATCATACAAACATGAATTTCAAGGCATAATCCTTGCAGGTAATTGTCTAATGCTAATATCTAAACCTATACATGTTATATATGTATTGATTAGGAATTGAGTTAATATCAGTTGTTATTATATAGCTATAAAATAATATATTTCCATAAATAAAAAGGCTAAAATTATATGTGCTCATTCAACTCCCAATTTGGTTTGCCAATCTAAATGCACAAATCACGTTAATAGCATAAATTATGTTAATTGATTATAACTAATTTCTGACAAAATGAATAATATCATTAAAGATAAACAAATTGATTAACAATATTAATGTTTATCAAAAAATAGAATGGTAAAAACGAAGGAAAACTGAAGTTTCTATTTTCGACAATCTGGTATTGTTATTATATATTATATAGATATAGATATAGATATAGATTTCATCGGTTTCGTTTAGGGGTGTCTAAACGGTTTTCGATTTCGGTTAGAACAGGAACCGAATCGAAACCGACAAATTTGGTTAATCGAAAACCGACAAAAACGATTATCGGTTCGGTTTCGGTTCCATAGTTGAAATAAAATTCGGTTATTGGTTAACTGATAAACGAACAGTTCGGAACCGAAAATCGTTTTTATTTTAAATTATTATTTTAATAATTAATTAATTAATTAAAAATTCTGAAAATCAATTTTTAATTATTACTTTATTTATTATTTTAATTATTTGTCAAATATTTATTTGTTTTTAATAAGTTTCAGCTTTTTAATTATTATTTTATTTATTTTAATTATTAATTAATTTTAATTGCTTTTTGCTAACCGAAAATCGAACTATCGAATCGATCGCTTTTGGTTAACCGAAAATTTAAAACAGTTCGGTTTCGGTTCATTTTTTCCGAGAAATTGGTTCGGTTAACCAAACCGAACTGCTTAATGACCCCTAGTTTCGTTTACAAAATTACTCCTCGAAAAATTTATTCCATTCCATAACAAAAATTACTCCTAGAAAAGTGAGGAAAATTCAAGATTCATTTAATGAGGAAAATTTCATCGGGTTCACATAACAAAATTACTCCTAGAAATTAAAATGAGGAAAACAAGTGAAACAAATCTAAATAGTAATAACAAAACCACTCTTAGGAATATAAGAGAAACCAATAGAAACTAATATATCTAATTAAATTACTAAATCAAAAGGGAAAATGCAACAAGAAGATTTTTTTTTGGTATCATGGGAACCCGCACCGCTACCTTAATGTGCGACCGGGTAAACCCCACGTTCTCGCAATAGCCTACAAACCACACATACTGTGTAAACCACACTTGAAAACCAGGTGTGATGTGCTCAAACCCATAGAGATGTTTGGTGGGGTTCGAACATGTAACCTCTCGGCCACATGAAGCCACCTTAACCATTGGGCTGTCCCTAGGGGACAACAGTAAGATCTTCTTGACACGAGGCTTTTAGGCAATTTGATTTCTCTGTTCTATTTTCATGTTAATTACATCCTGTATTCAATTCATGAATACACGTGATGGGTGTTCGATTTTTGTATAAGTGTAATTAAATTAAACTCAAAATTTCTTTAATACACCTCTAGTAAAAATAAATAAATTTAACTATTATTTTATCAAACAAACTCAAGTTAGGTTTTATCGAATCGATATTCGAATAATTTAACTCATTTACAACCCTATTTATGGGCTAACAAACCGAATAAAGTCAACACTACAAAAAAACAGCAGAATAGCGACGGAAAATTCCGTCGCTAAATCTTAAAAATCCATCGCTATTAGCTTCTAACGACGGAATTGCTACGAAAACGTTCTGAATCTAAAATCATGGTCGCTAAATTAGATTAGCGACGGATTACGATCCGTCGCTAAAATAGCGACGGAACAAAGACAGAATTTTCCATCGCAAAAAATGGGTCACCTTCCGTAGTTGATTAGCGACGGAATTGAGACGGAATTTTCCGTATCTAATCAGCGACAGATAAAATTCCGTCGCTAATTTCAGTGTATTCGGTTGTGAACGTTCCGTTGCTAATTCGTCGCTGTTTTTTGTATTTTTAAAAAAATAATAATTATAAAACATGTCCAAACTGCAAATTCATCTTAAAAATACTAAATAAAAAATTCAACAAAATATGCACCAAATTCGAAACACAAAATAATCTATAAACGTAATCCATTACATAACATAATCCACAAATTGCGGAATGGAACTACAGAATGAGTTCCTTGTGATGAACCTCCCGTTCTTAGTGTTCTGCTGGATAAAGCAAAACGTGATTAAAAAATACTAAACTACAGAAGTTTTGGCTAACTGTTCTAATACATTAATTTTACCCAGTACTGAAAAGCACCAAATAAACAAGAAGTTGACAGTAACAAGTAGTTTGCATATCAGATGTCTAAACTACAAACTACCTATCCAATGAATAATGAATGTGAAAGCACGTATATACGGTATATTAATATTATATTATACCAAAAGCTAAAAAACTAACAACCTGAACATGAATGATGCTAAATGTCAAACTTGACAAGGAAAGTAAAATATTGAGAAGTGGAAAAGGAAAGTTGTTATAAGAGCAGGCATACATCAAAGATAATCAATAATAAATAATTTATAAATTAAAGTTCAAATAAAATCATAAAAAGTCATAAATTATGATTTATCAAGTGGGCAATGAGAAAGGTTAGGATACCCATAAAGCATCGAACTATCATAAAGAACATCTCTTTTCACAGGTAAAGGTTCCCGCACACCATCTGTGTCATCTTGTCTAACATCTGGACCACCCAAATCCTTCTCTATATCATGTAGGGGCAAATCATTTCCCAATGGTGGAAAATATAGAGGAGGTTGACCTGCCCTGCCTTCATTGCCAATGAAATAAAGTTGAATAGCTTCCTCCAGCTTCCAGCTAGTAGCCTGGGTCATGTGAAATTTTATCTCAATCATTCTAATTAAAATCCATCTCTGAGATATTAGCAACAAGATATTTAAGCAATCAGTGCCCAAAGCATAAAACAATATGGCATGGAGATTTAAACAACACACTGCAGTCTTAAAATGCTAAAACAATAAGCAACCCCTTCTACAATATAAAGGCTCCATTCCAATTTCCACACTCTCAAAAAATTCCAGTAATGCATTACAAGGGATGAGTTGATCCTAAAAATATAGATACACTATCTAGAAACCACAACTCCAGCCTCCAGTTAAATGTTGACACAGAATAGGCTTTAAACTCATTATGATATCGACACCCACCAAGCTACTCTAAACTTAACACATATAACACCTCCATTAAATAATCCTATTGATCCTTAAAAATCCTTCACATCCCATCAACAGTTACTTGCAGTTTGTGAGATGGGTTTTTATCTAGGAAAACGTCTAAACTATTATTTAACCTCTATTCCTCAATCCCGCAGACTAGACACAAAATTCCAGTTTCCGGATCTCTCATTATCTGCAAATGGCACCAAAAACCTATAATCTCTGTTTCGTATAGAATAAAATAGACTAGTAATAACATTTTGGTTAACTGCCTTTGTGCATCAACTAGAAACAGAAAAAGAAGAATATAAACTGCATTGTCAACGAGTTCACAACACATGGCAAATATTGCTCTGACATTATTGACTTCCTTTGGAGAACCATGTACTTATTTTTCCTTAAGTATAACATAAAAAGTAATTCTTTTATATTTTGATGTTCAGCTTTCACATACCTCAGCCAGAAAGTACTTTGTTTTATCTGAAGTGTGATTGAGAGGAGCCGCCTCTTTCCTCTGTTTCTCCGAGACCACCTTCATCAAATAACAAAAACTCACATAAGCAGTACTCTAAAATCAAACTTTGTAGGAAGCTAAGAGGGCGAAAACAGACCTCAGTTTCAATATTTCCGAGAATTGTAGCAACCCGTTCATGATATGTCCTTTCACCTTCGACCTACAAAGAATAACTCACATATAGTATATGGACATTTCCTGTTTTAGTCAAGAATATCTATTTTGCTTGCAGAACACTATACAATAATACACCAATACCATTGCACAAGTCTCTGAAATGTAAGCCTCTGTTGCTGTGCTTCTACAACAGATAATGATGCGGCTGCTTCTTTACCAAGTACTGCCATATTTGCTTTGAGTTCCTGCATTATAGTTTCTGCAGAATGCAGCTTTGCCACATTGTCAGGAACAGTGACTCCCTTACACGTGCTTGGCATCTAAAAACTTCGGCTGCCTGTAAATGTCACTTAGATAAAGCACCATTTTCAGATAACTGATGATGTTAAAAGAACTAAGCCACATTTCTGATGGTAACAAAAACCTACAGCTATATAAAAACAAACAACATAAAAACAAACTTTGATTGCCTGCAAAAGGAATTGATGATCAAAGCCTCGGAATTTAGATAGGAAATTAAAATTGTGGTATTGATAATGTTGGAAGTAAAAACGATTACATAATCAGCATCTTCTTCGCTTCTAAACTCTAAAATCAGCAATGGTTAATGCCTCGTATATACATTAACCATAACTAAGCATGACAACAACTAAATAACAAGTTAATGCAGTGTTGATAACAGCTCCCTCTAACACCAAACATGCTCATAGATAGTAACCCCAGTAAATGACTATCCGAAAACAAAATCCCTTTTTCAGAAAACAAAGAGATATTAGCTGCAAAATTCACGAATTACTTATCAAATGAGAGATATCAGCAACAAAGTGCATCACTTTCCCCCTCATTCAATTTTTGATACTTCTTCGAATTGTATTGGTAATCAAATCGATAAGTTTTGTCCAATAGAGCAGACGAATGCGGAGGAAAATCGGGAGACATATCATCAAATTACCTCACATAAAAGCAGCAGCTATATACCATTGAAAATCAATTCGTACAAAATAAACACGAAAAATGGCATAAACGAGAGAGAGGGACCTGAGAGAGCTGAGGAGATGGAGCTAGGGGAATAGAGGCAGAAAGCGCCATACTTCATCTGCCGACATCTGACCTCAAGCGCACCTTCAGACACGCAAACTCTGCATCTACCATGGCAAGAAATGGCACCATGAGAGAGAGAGAGAGAGAGAGAGAGCAAGGAGAAGCTAGGGATTATATAAAGGGAGAGAGAACACTTGGAGGTGGAGGAAGGAATTGAAATGGAGGGAAACGGCGCAGAATAGTAGGAGGATGAGGGTGATTGGCACGTGTCTTCCTTCCTATTGCACACCACACCTCACTATCTCCTTCCTAAAATCTCATTCCATCTCTAAAAAAACCATTTCATATACGAAGACTAAAAATTAGAGGCATTAAAGCTCGTTGCAATCACAAGTATTTCATGAATAAAAAACCATGGTTAATGTATATACGAGGCAGAGTGCTGACCGAGAAGATTTGCACCGACGCCCGACAGAGTTCTAGAGAAGAATGCGAGGGATGGCGGCGATTGACGGCGAGGGATGGCACCAGGTGGTTCACGGTGGCAGGCGTCTGGGGTAGGAATTTTCGGGGAGAGAGAGAGAAAGGGAAAATAGGGATTGAAGATTTGAAGTCTGATTCTGATTAGGGAGGAATTTCATAAAACTAAAATTTAGCTACGGATTTGCTACGGAAAAATTCCGTCGCAGATGACAAAACATAATATAAAGACGGAAAAAGTCGTAGCTAAATTCAACGACGGACTATCCGTTGCTAAATCCGTCGCAGATAACAAAAATAAATAAAATAAATAAATAAATAAAATATAACGACGGAAAAAGTCCGTCGCTAAGTTCAACGACGGAATGTCCGTCGCTAAATCCGTCGTAACGAGTCGATTCATATAAATCCGTCTTTAATCCGTTGTTAATTCTGTTGTTATTTTTTTGTATATATTCCGTTTCCAATCCGTCACTGATCCGTCGTAATTTAAAGACGGAATAAGTTCCGTCGCTAAATCCGTCGTTATTCGACTGTTTTCTTGTAGTGCAAGTTCAAGCTCAATTCATTTATTTAATTAATAAACTTCACTAAATAAATATGTTACAACAAAAATCTTGATCAATATGAAGATAATGCATCACCAATTGACTTTATATATTCGTTCTTGAGTTCTTCACCATTGCCAGGAATATCGAATCGAAACCAACATAGACTAGACATTTTGACTAAAATCTTGCCTAACGTTACACACTTATTAATTTTGTGATCGAATGTTGTTGAGATTTAAACAAGATTGAAAATACTTTCCTGTCCCATCTCTTCTTATTATAGCTATAGCCCATCAAATTCCCATCAATAGCCATTTTTCTTTTCTGACCATCAACATTTGATTTTGATTTGATGGTAAAGATTTCAATTCAAGAAACATGCTAATCAGAAGTAACCACATTTCTCCATTCTAGTTCTTCTCGAAACCCTAATTCCAAGATTACTGAGACCTACTAACCCTATCTACGAAAACGAATAAAATGCTGAGTTTCATCACTTCCAATTGCAAGGATATAGAGAGACCAGAAGATAACAAGGTGCAACCAAGAGAATAACAACAAAATCTAAACTTTTTTCTTTCTTATCTATTATTTATTACAGATTTTAACAGTTGGCTTGGCTTTGTCAATAGACCGTAATTCCTTAAACGGTTGTCTTTTGCTGTGTTTTTCGAAAGTTTCTTGTCCCTCATTCCCACAAAGGGAAAATGCCATTACATACCCCTCACATTCTTATCAATTTCTCCTCTTCTTCCTCAACATTAAAATTGTTCTTCTCCTGTTGAGAAAGCAAGAGAGAGAGAGAGGAGAGAGAAAGAAGTGATTATTGAAGATGGGGAGAGGTAAGATTGAGATCAAGAGGATTGAGAACTCAAGCAACAGGCAGGTGACCTATTCAAAAAGAAGAAATGGGATCATGAAAAAGGCTAAGGAGATCAGCGTCTTGTGCGAGGCTCATGTTTCTGTCATCATCTTCGCCAACTCCGGCAAGATGCACGAATTCTGCAGCCCTTCTACAACGTATGTGTGTGTGTGTGTGTTTATGTGTTTATGTGTGTTTTGAAGTTTCATTACATAATTCTTTTCTTTTTGAAGTTTGGTTGACATGTTGGATCAGTACCACAAACTGTCTGGAAAGAGGCTCTGGGATGCAAAACATGAGGTATTATCTCTCTCTATGTGTGTGTTTGGAATATCATATCATATCATTCAAGCCCTAGAATTTTTTTCAAGAATTTGGCAAAACAACATGGGTTTTGCTGAAAGTGTGTAAATGGCTCAAAGACTGAATTTTGTGAAAGATCTTTATATAGTTAGAAGTTTTCTCTCTCTGGATCTATTCTTGACCCTTTCTTTTTCTCTTATAACCTACCATTTTAGCACTTTTTCCATGATAAGAACTCCAAAGAACTGCATGAGATGTTACATCTGTCAACAGATCTGGTAAAGAAAATGTCATTCTCTCTCTTTCCTTTGGTTGCAACATTTTATGAAATAAAAATTGGGAATTATTACTGCAGTTTCTTAGCACAAGAAAGGGAAAGAAACTTATGTATTTATGTACCCTCAAATAGATCCAGTTGTAGGACTCCTCTTTTTTTACTTGATTGATGAGGCCCCTTCTTGGCCTGTTGGTTCTATTCAAGATTTCAATAGTTTTTTGATTGAATAAATCATTAGCTTAACCTATAGATCTGCAAATTTAAGTATTTTTATTTTTTACCATTTCATTTGTAAAGGTTCTAACATATATATGTTGGATCTACTAACACTAATTTCGACAAAAAAAACAGCACTTGGACAATGAAATCAATAGAATCAAAAAAGAGAATGACAGCATGCAGATTAAGTTGAGGTTTGTAAGAATTTGAGGTTTTCTTTTCATTTTTCTTTCTTTTTCTCGATCCTTTTACCATCTCGGCCTTTATATATATATATTTTAGGCACCTAAAAGGAGAAGATATTTCGACTTTGACTTACAAGGAGCTGATGGTGTTGGAGGAAGCCCTCGAAAATGGAATTACAACTCTCAAAGCCAAACAGGTCCTAATTATTATATATGTTGAATATTTCGTAAATGATTGTATATGCATCTAACATCTCTTAATTTTTATTTTTCTTTTACCTCTTTCTTTTCTCTTTATGGTGACAGATGGAGTTCGTGCGGATGATGAGGAAACATGTATAAAACATAACTCTACTTTCTCTCAATTTTCCTTGGCAACAGTATTGGATAACTTTTCTTTCTTCATACACACAACACCCACACATTTGTTATGTAATTGCTACTGATTTGTTGATGTTGAAAATAATTTCAGAATGAAATGATGGAGGAGGAGAACCAGAACCTTCTATTCAAGCTGGTAAGCTCAATACATTAAACAATTTGCCTACTATATAACCACATATATGTAAATGTATATGTATGTATGTATGCACAATATATATTTGAAAATGTACCATTTCCTACAACCTAGTTGATAAAAAAAAATTGTACCATTTTGTGATGAACAGCGGCAGATGCATCTGGATCCGATGGATGACCACGTGATGGAGGCCCAGGGCGTGTATGATCATCAAGGAGTTGCGGACTATGAAGCGCAGCAGCAGATGCCTTTTGCCTTTCGTGTGCAGCCGATGCAGCCTAATCTGCAGGAGCGTTTCTAGAGCTCCCTACTTACCTTAAACTTTACAATTAACTACTACACAACCTGGGGTTTAGTTGATGTTTGTGGAAGACTGTAATGTAATGTGTTAATTTGTTGGTTATCGTCTAAGTGTGTGTGTGTGTGTGGTGGCTGTCTTGTTCAAGCCTAGTTACCCATCCTCTCCTAGTATGTTGTTGTAACTTGTAATCTGACCTTGTCATGAACTAGTAGTGTGCTTTATCATGTGTTTGCATACCTATATGCAATGATAATTGTTTGTGTTCGTTTGTTTTTTTCGGTTAATTTGGTTTCTATATGATTAACCTTTTCTTCTCGGGACGTTTCACTCCATCTCAAAATTCTATGGCTTGAGTTAGACTTTACATCAGTGTTTTTATAATGATGTTTTGTATACCTTTCCACTTGATAAAATCTCAATATATTGTAAGGGACAAAGTCAAGTAGGAAGTTTCGATAGTACTGTAGAAATCATACTTTTCATATATAAGATAGTGCAATTATATATATATAATAATGCATTCTATATTATAAAAATGTATTTTTATGACAATCATAGATCATTCAAAAATCAATGGCCTAGATTGACTTTTTACATAACATGAAAGGAAAAGCTTCTATTGATCTTCTACCCATATTGTAATATGGATCATTTAGAAATGTGAGAGATATTGCTCTTATTGAATTTACCAAAGTCCATTTCGAAAATTTTCTTCTGAACTCTTCAAAAAAAATTATTTAGGTTTGAGGTTGCACTATTTTTTAGTGTAAATGCTATTTTTTTAGCTATAGGTAAAAAATAAATATTATTTTTCTTCAATGTAAATGTTATTTTTCTTTAGAATATTTGACAATTTTAATATGAGTTTGTGTGTTTAGGGTTTTTGGCTGATATGAGATACTAGCTAACTTGATCTTTGATAATTGTGCTTTTATTCTATTCCTTAAAAACATGATCATTTCTTATGCCTGAGGCCATAGCCCACAATTAAGCTCTTGGGCCACGTAACACTCAATCTGGGCCATGAATTTCGTGGCCCCTTATCAGTTTAAACCTGACAAAATGGCCTTCGATTATTCATAATTTCATTGTCTACAGAAAGCTCATTCTGTTAAAATAAATTATTTTATTTGTAACCCTTCATCAGTTTTATGTTATATCAAATAACATGTAATCAAGATGGTTAGTAAATTGGAAGGCCCAAAAAGGTATTAGTGGGCCCGTTGAACCCTCAAAAGCTTTCTTGGGCCCAGTTTAAAGCTCATTGCATAAAGTCAGCTGGCCCATTAACTCAGTAATTATGCTTTATGCTCCTCTCCGTAAACAAAAATGGAAACTATTAAAAAAAGGAAAGTAATTTAAAGCAACCCTTTTCTTCTCTGAGGGAATAAAGGCAATCTTTTTAGGGCACCTAGAATTGTTGGATAAAAATCTTTCTCAATTTTTGCAATCATTGACTATCACAGTTGTTAGTTTTAGTAAAAAAATAAAACCCGTTTTTTATTAGTTGATAATGGTATTTTTTGGGGGCCATATGTGCATTTAAAGTCATGGTTTAAAGGTGTCCAAAATTTTTGTCGCTACATGCATGAATCTGAGCTTTTCAATTGAAGTAAAATTTATACGATGATTTGACAATTATTATCTTATCTTTTTTCCAACCTCGGTCTCTTTAGATGCTTAATTGAAATTTAGAAAGACTTTTGAATAAGTAATAACAACTTATTCTCTCCGTTTTTATGTAAGTGTTTATGTCGTCAAACACATCAATGAAATAGAGAAATTACTTTTATAACCTTATTAATTATCATAATAACTACATATACATAATTAATTATCAAATTTCAAAAGTAATAAATAAGGGTTAAATAATAAATATATCATAATTTTACTCTCAAATTATAAACTATAACACTTATTAAAAATAATAATAAATTATCAATATGACACTTATAAAAGATGGAAAAAATATGTTAAACAATCTTTTATTTAATGTCTCAGTATAAACATCCTGTTATTTTAATTCTCAAAATTTTAAGAAAAATTTCTTAGTATCCTTCCAATAGGTTTCCAACATTCATGTGCACACGTGACTAACCGAGAGCTACGTATATCCCACGTAGATAATTTAAAAAAAAAATTAAAACAGAAAAATATAAGTCATCGTCTTCTTCAATTCACGGTCCATCTCATCACAATAAAATACACAAATTCTAATCATTCAAAAACTCAAAAGTAAATCCAACATAAATGAAAACAGAATTTGAATAGTCCAACAAGCCAGATTAATCCAAAGGAAAGCTAATCTAGAGAGAGAGAGAGGGTGTTTATGCTTTGGATTAGATGGATAAAGGATTTGTTGGTGGTGAGGATTCAGATGCTTCAGCGTCTTACACAACGGTGGCGGAACTGGGCAATGGTGTATCTCCGTTCTAGGCAAAGAGCAGCGCCGGTGGCGGCATGCTGGAGGGGAAATTGTAAGGGGGCCCAACTTATATACCCAACTATCAAAAATTAAGTACACCCCATATCCAAACTAAAAATTAACTACACCCTATACCCAAAACTATTAAAAAACTATATTCTTGTTCGAAAACAGTCAAAATTTGCAGAACAACACAGTGAAAAATTTGCAGAAATTTTGCAGACGTCTTATCTATTCTTTTTTTCTGTGCGAAATGGAATCTCTTTTTTTCTGTGCGAAATGGAATCTGATTCCTTTTTTTGTTTCTGTGCTAACATTAACTCTCTTAAAACAACCCACATTCACGCATTCAATTCACGCATTCAAATTCTTCTTCAAAAAATTTGAAAAACTCACCCACATTCACATAATTCATTCAAATTCTTCTTCAAAAATTTGAATTTCGTTCTTCATAATTTTCTTCAATTTTCATTCCATTCCGTGAATTTCGATTTGTATTTTCATTACCATTCTCATTCCCGTCGAAGATAAGAAGAGACGTGAAGAACAAGAGGTAACGCCAAAATAATTTCGCAAAATTGAAGTTTCGGTGGGATGTTTCCTATTTCGATCGGAGAGTTTTATTTGAATTTTTAATAATTATGTATTAACTCAATTTTCTAATAATTAGGGTTTTGCTTATTGAATCGAAGAAAGGAAGTGAGAATATTTGGTTGCTTATTCGAATCGGCGAGAATATTTGGTATGTTTTATGTTTTCGCCATATTATTTGCTATAAATATAGTTATGCGATTTTGCGATTTTGTTTTGATATGTTAAGATGATTTTGATGATTTTGATTTTTGTAAGATTATAATAATGTTTAGGAAATATAGGAAATATTTTGTTGGTTATTCGTTGTTTCGATCGAATTCACCTACTTTCCGATCGGTGAAGGCTTTCTCCGGTCGATGGGAGAAGCCTTCACCGATCGGAAAGTAGGTGAATCGATCGAAACAACGAATTGTTTCAATATATTTGTTGTCTCCGATCGGAAAGTAGGTGAATTAAAATTGAACTTTCCGATCGGTGAAGGCTCTCTCCGGTCGACCGGAGAGAAGCCTTCACCGATCGGAAAGTTCAATTGGTCGATCGGAGACAACAAATTAATTAGTTATTAATATTTAGTTATTAATTGAATTATTTAATTTTCTAATTATTAGTTATTAATTGAAATTATTAATTGAATTTTGTAATGATGCAGGTATTAATTCAATTATTAGTTATTAATTGAAATTATTAATTGAATTTTGTATAATTAGTTGTTAATTATTAGTTATTAATTGAAATAATTATTAGTTATTAATTGAAATTATTAATTGAATTTTGTAATGATGCGTATTATTTTCAAGGCAATATGTCGCATTTACGGTATGTTTTCGTGTGAACCCTTAGTATGTTTACCTTAAATATATTTTGTAATTGAGATTGGATAAATGTTGGTAGATGTGATTGAATAATATGATAGTATATGATTGAATATGAGTAGTTGAATTATGTTATTGAGATTGGATAAATGTTGGTAAATGTTATTGAATAATATGATTGTATATAATTGAATATGAATTATGTTATTGAGTATGTTAATATTGTTTATGGCATATGTTTTCGAGATATCTGTTTTGGAATATGATTGAATAAATAGCGTTTATGGTATATGATTGAATAATATTTCATTTATGGTTTAGAATGGTTAAATTGTATTACTTAATTATGGCGATTTTGATAGGTGATTTGTAGTTCTAATTATTTTTATATTTGTATGATAGGATGTTTATTGATGCGAATTATATACAAATGAAATAATTATCAAGTAGTTTGTTGGTTTGTTGACGTTGTGTAATATGTGACATTGATATAATTGTAGGTCGATCCTGTTTTCTTGAGGCCTACCACGATAAATGTGGTGGCGGATGTAAAGACTTATTATAGGATGATTATTTTAAATATATTAAGAATGTCTTGCTAGATAAGGCGGCGAAGAGTTGGTAGATATGTTTAGGGGTTGCTTTGGTCATCGATTGATTGGACTCCGGCCTAAGTCTAGTTTTTCTTTGCACCATTTAGTCTCCCGTCGATAGAGCCTACGATCCGGAGATGTATTTTTCATCAATGGAAGATATATATGTTTTCGATTAAAGATTATGCTCTAGTCACCGGCCCGCAATTTGGGTCATCATCATTTGATCCCACACTGACTACGACTTGAGCGACGTTGAGGTCTATAGTCTTTTTGCGGGGCACATGATTACATTACGTAATCTAGTAGATAGATTTGTAGTAGTGATTTTAGTGATGATGTAGATCTTCGTCACTATTTACGTGTGGCCCACGTTATTACCCTCTATGGGTTCGTATTTGGATACGATACGGGAAGATAATAGCTGATTGGGTTTGGGCATTGGTTGACGATCGGATGCATTTTGCCGATTTCCGTGGGGCCTACGGTTACAGATATTGAGATATTATACGACGCAGATGTCAACCTAATGCTCAATACCACTTTTACGGACCGATCTGGGCACTATATGCTTGGTCACCGAGATCATACCGAGCTTGGGAAGTATAGTGGACGACATCAATCCCACAACAGATCCGAGAGTGTTGAGGTGGAAGTTCAAGAGGCTCTCACCGCGACTTTCTGATCACTTTTTGAGCAAGAGGTATTGAATTTTATTATAATTTTAAATCATGTATGAGGTATTGTATTTATTAGAATATTAAATAACATCTTTCAATTTATTGTAGGTCGGTTATCATCTCACATCCATCGAGGACTCATTCGAGGTTAGCACCGTTCATGGGTGTCATCTCACACCTCTCCACTCGGTGTGACTTTTGTTATACCGTCAAATCCTTTGAGGGAGGGACTACGTTCCCCTCTCGTCGTGGTGTGTCTCATCCACCGGAGGTGGATGAGCCTCGACGTAGACGCCGAGTTCAGGAGGCTCCACGTTTATTGAGGATCCCGATCTTCGTGGTCTCCATCGAGCAGCCTCGAGCCTTCACCCGATACCCGCCGGAGGACATCGTCGGTTGGGTTCGTTGAGGTTCCGGCCGTTGATGAGCTGCAGCGGCCATATGTGGATAGCCGTCCATCCGCTGAGAGGCGGATACGGGAAGACACCCAGGAGGCGGCTTCATCGAGCGGTGGTGGTCAGCACCTGGCGCCTTAGTTCGCCGATCGTCGTTGGATTGTGAATCTATCCGAATCTGTCCGGAGGAGGAGACAGAGCGGCGACGATCGAGAGGTCTATCAAGACAAATTTATTCCAAAGATAAAGAAGTGGTTTGAAAACCTCTTAGAAGACTCGATGTGGTTGCACACATAGGGATGATCTGACTACACATGCACCTCATGTCCCACGTCATCCGACGGCGGCGGCGACGACGAGAGGTGAAGATCGAGACCACATCACCGCCGGTCCGGATGTCCTCGAGGCGGTGGACATATTGAGCCGCTGAGGCAAAGACCGCATCGCCAGTGATACCCTCCCGCTACTCTCACCGGATCCATGGTACCGATCCGGAACTACATCTCATCATTCCATGATGGGATGGACCTATTTAGTGATCGGCGCCTCGGGACGTCGTGAGGCGACTTTCGAGCCCGTGCAGCAGTTGGAGGAACAGTAACTATTAAGTCTCATATTTGGCGCTTTATAATATTTCATTATATTTGTTATGTTTTCATTTCTCTAAATTAAATGTTTGTAGTTCGGGATCCGGAGAGGTGAGCGGCACGAGACCTTCGGTGTAATGAGGTCACCATACGTGAATAGCCCGATGCCACGTCCATTATCCGATGATACATTGATAAATTACCGTTTCTTGAACACAAATAAGGTAATGGTGGTTGTTCGAGTCTTGATCGACAAGTCCAGGTTGCATTTTTCGTGAATATCGAAATGCCAGAGAGGCGTTTTGATGTTCGGGTACGTTTTTATACAATATGCTTCGTCTTTTTTAAGTACATCTACTTATATTGATATGTATCCCTAAAATAATTTTGCAGGTCGTCGATCTATTTATGGTGTATTTGAGGATGAGACTCGATGCGGGATCGGCGTATTGGATGGGGTGGATTATCAAACACAATCATCCTCGATACTAGTTTTTCGTAAGTCTTTAATACAATCAATATATAGTATATATGTGTAGTATCTCTAATTACTTAATTTTCAATGTTGAATAGATGTTTCTGCAAAATTCATGGTCCGAGGTACACGCAATGCTTTCGTCCTACATTCAAGACCCGCGTGAGGCACCATTGATCATGACCCCGAGAGCATTGTTTACATGGCGACCACCAGCGCATTGGATAGCAGATTGTCCTCGGCATGGCGGGTTATACATCATGGTTACGTGCCACGCAGTAACCTTATTTAATACAATAAATATTAATTTATCTAAATGGTTACGTGTCCTTGTTTATTTTATCTAAATATTAATTTTATAGATCATTATCCTTGCGTCATCGGCGTTTCGTGATAGTACGCGTGGATATGCACTCTGGTCATTCGTCTTCGTTTGACTCGCGTATTTGGAGGATGGACCGGGATCAAGTGGATGCGAGGATGATGGACTTCGTGTGCTGACTAGATTATTGCGGCCGTTTCTTCTCTTCACTAGATGGTTCGATGCTAACTCCCACCGATACCACCATGGAATAATGATGCGGTTATTACACGAGCCGCCTCTTCGAGGTATTTGACGAGAAGGCGATTTCGGTGATGGTCCATTTGCGTGCATGATGTGGAACGTCTTATTTCGGTTCACCGAGCATCGAATGGGTATGTCTAATGTTGTAGCATATAGACATAAAGTAGGTGAAAATATATATGAGATATGTGATCCGTATATAAGAAGCGGGAGGAAGAGGAAGAGGAAGAGGAAGAGGAAGAGGTAGAAATTAGCATGTCTTGGTATATTGGTATGTATTTGTATATTGGTATGTATTGGTATATTGGATGCAAATGGATGTTCATATTATTTATCGAATATTTGATTATACGATAGTTATTAATCCTCGTGACAACAACTTAGTATTTAACTCAAGCTAAGATCGTTGAATGAATTTGTGTCTTGTTTTGAAGAATCATAGCTCAATGAAATAAGTATTACATAACCCGTAAAAATGAAAGCAGGCGTTATTCGAACAAACAAACAAACTCGTGAAGATCAAAGTTTTTCACCGCTATTCAAACAAACAAACAAACTTCATCGCTCAAGCTTCTTCTTTTCTTTTTTGATAAAAGATTAATGTTTTAGTTAGTGAGATATATATGTGTTACGACGGATTGTTGATGTTTAGCGACGGATTTTTCCGTCATTGTCGCATGTTTTTTCTAGTGTCAATTCAATTCAATTCAATTTGATTAAGTTAAAATAATAATAATGTTAATAATATCTTTACATGAATGTTTTCTTTCATTACAATGTCACTCGTCTCGGATAAGTAAGGACACTTCCGACGCATGAGATTCATTACCACACAAGCTACATGTCCGTAGTGCGACTTCTACTACTCGATCCCACATTGGATGACGATATCGACCCACTTTCGCCGCCCCTGACGGACTCTATTAGGAGGCATAAGCGTAATTCCAAGCAACATCGGAGGAGCAGGTCCAAGTAGATCGTGGTGAACAGATTGATCCGATCTGAGTATGCTTCGCTAGCTTTGCGAATGGTAGTACTCCCACATAGTTAGATATATGGTGACCTTTATGACTAAAAATTTATATAATCAATTATATGTAAGTGAAATCAATTTGATCAAAAAATTAACATAATTAAACTTAAATTGTACCATATAGCTGCAATGACATGAGAACACAGTATCATATCCATGTCCCACTCCAAACACGCACGATTGCGTATTGAGATTGACTCAATGTTTTGCTTCCGTGCTTGACTTTGAAAGTGGAGTCGATGAGGGCACTACATCGATCTGCGTGATAGTTCCATTGATACCATCATCTACGCGTTGCTTGTGGGTCAATTCACCGCGTACCTCTTTGCCGCTTCATGTCTCTCATCGAACCATTTTTACGTAATGTGACGGATTGCCTCAATCATTGAGCAAATTGACAATCGTCAGCCCACAATATTCGAGAATTGAATGATTCGGCAATGTTCGATGTCATAAAACTGTAGCGCCTAACGGGCACCGTGATCAGCCCACTGCACTCCAACCTCCACCAACTTGGTATATGCGCCACTACCATCGGCCTTCACGAGACTTTAACATAGCCATCGCTTTTCAAAGTGTGCATCTTTGCACGCATAAGCGGCTTTCAAATAACTGCGGATGGTTGCCCAAACGGGTGATTTTTCGCAGATGGTAGTAGCATAATCCGTGTGTTGCATCGTGGGTGACACACTTGACCGCGTTCATTATCGACATGGGCATCCGAAACAATCAACATCTCGGATTTGATCCATAAGCGACTTGTAGTCGAGGCGAAACCAAGTCCATGAGACATCATTCTCGATCGGACCAATTCCATAAGCTAATGGAAAAACTTGCTCGTTGTCGTCCTTTGTCACGCAACGAATAATATGTCTTTATTGCGGCCCTTCAAGTGCGTGCCGTCGACTACAATCACGGTCGGAGGCACAATGTGTACGCCAACTGCATGAACCGAGGGCGACAAAGAGGTGACGGAACCGACCATCCGATCCAATATCCAAGTCGGTCATCGAACCGGTATTGCTCATCCGTAACATATGCGAGATAACTCGGTAGTAGCGAAATGATTCTTCATGTCCACCGTATATCATCTCGATCGCCTATTACGGGCTCGCATTGCTACTTGTATGTAACGTGTACACCGTACTCTCGCTGCAAATCAGCCATAATGGACCTCGGCTTTAGCACTTCACCGTCTTCGCGTATTTTTCGTGATATGTATGCTGCAATTACACGGGCATTAACCTTCCTTACTCCGATATTCACTAGGTTCTGTGCGCAAGTATGTATAGCATCAAACTTGCGGACAAACCAAAATCCACCTTACTGCGATGCACGTAGTAGAAAAGGACACTGATTATGATATCGACATTTGAATGTAATCCTCGAATTATCGGATCGAGGAATAACAAATTCTACTCGACGTTCCAAATGCCATAGCCCCACGGATATCTTCAGTTCACCCTTGTTGTCGAAGATGGAACCTTCGCTCAGCTCATCGGGGTCTGGAACCGAGTCCAGAGGACGAGCAAAGAGATTAACTGAAGCATCATGAGGAATAACAGGGACTAGCCAGTTGCTCATCTCCTCAACTTCTTCTGGCTCTAGGCCTCCTACGTGCTCTTGCGTGTTACTCTGCATAATCGTAGATAGAAGCTTCCCGAATCCACCCTCTCGACGGATCCATGCGTCAAACTCTACAAATGAGCCATAGCTCACCAAAGCAGACTCGCGATCTTCTTCCTCTTCATCTGACTCTGTTTCATCTTCTTCTTCAACGTAGTCGTCGTCATCGCTGTCCTCAACAAGTGTATCACCCCGGTTGTGGTTGCGCATATGTTGGAAAGCAATTCTGGATGGATCCATGTGTTGCGGCATATATTGAGATGTATCAGATCAAACCAATCGATGATGTAAATTGTTGTGTCAACGACGCGATCGAACGATATGTTTTGGGAAGTGTAGTCATATGTTGGCGAGGATGGTATCTCAAGCGAAGGTCTATATAGTTCTTGCTCGATTGGGATGTGTCGGCATCGTGAGTCACATAGACCTGCTTGGGCATCATGAACCAATCGAAAAGTTGATCATCATTACTCAAAAGTAATTTGATAATTCTACCACCCGAGATCTCGATAGATAATGCGGTTGGTAGGTTGTACTCAACAATTTCCCAACATAATTTCATTAATCATCTCTATGAACTCCCGAAAATTACATTGTCCATTCGAACAAAGGCATTTGATCGATACCGCCAATGTAACATAAAGAAGGATCCCACCGCCTCCATATCGAACAATAATGCTCTTCCATCCCGACATCTATAACAAATACAAGATTACATTAATGAAATATCTGATCTTAACATGATTTTTCTAATGTCTTAATGTTTACACTAAAATTATCGCTACAATAAGAAAAATAGCAATCTAATCTAAGTCTAATTAAACGAATTATGCCAAGAATTATCTAAACGAATTATCCAATAATTATAAATTGCGAAACAATCGAATTATCTAAACAAAATAATAATAAATCTAAAGATATTTGCTAGAATTTAAACAAAATAATAAATTGCTCGAATTATCTAACAAAATAATTCTAAAGATAGTATTATAAATTGCTCGAATTATCTAACAAAATAATTCTAAAGATAGTATTATAAATTGCTCGAATTATCTAACATAATAATAAATCTAAAGATAGGAATAATAAACAAAATAAACAAAATAATAATAACAAATCTAAATAAAACTAAAGATAGTATTATAAATTGCTCGAATTATCTAAACAAAATAAATCTAAAAAATTTAACAATAATAAATCTAAATAAAACTAACAATAATAAATCTAATATCATAAACAACAATAATTGGAAGATTATCCTAATTGATTTCATTTAAAATTAATTGATTTCATTTAAAATTAAAACAACAACAATAATTCGAAGATTATCCTAATAAATCTAAAATTATCCTAACAATAATTCAAGATTATCCTAATAAATCTAAAATTATCCTAATTGATTTAATTTAAAATTAATTTCTAAAACAAAAATCTCTCTCCAATTGAATAGTTTTATGTCTCGGTCGATATTTCCTTGTTTCCGATCGAGCGGAGACATCAATTAATAATTAGTATTAAATTCATTTGATAATTAGAAGATTCCGTTCGAAAATAAGCTCTCTCCGGTCGAAAATAGCTCTCTCTCCGGTCGACAAATCGAAGATTCCGGTCGACAATTCGAAGATTCCGATCGATACCGGAATCGTGTTAATTTGATAATTTCCGTGGACCAATTTTATGTTTTCGGAATGAATAATTAATTTAATTATGTTTACAGAATCAATAAAAAAATTAAATTACATTAAAATCCCTCTCTCCGGTCGACCAATTCCTTGATTCCGGTCGACCGGAATCAAGGAATTGGTCGACCGGAGAGAGGGATTTTAATGTAATTTAATTTTTTAATTCATTTATGATTTTTTTAAAAACCCATAAAATCATTTATTTATCTATTTTTTCATATAATTCCTTTAATTCATCGATTGGAGAGGATTCCTTTAATTCATTTATTTTTCATATAAAAAGCCATAAAATCGTATAAAACATCTAATTTCATCTAAACTAATTATATGCTATATAATTATAAATAATTATCTAAACGAATTATATCGAATTATATATACTAATAATACAATAAAATCCAAACACTAAACAAATTATCCAATTAATTTAATTATCTAAATTATATATCTAATTATGCAATAAATTCAAAACACTAAATGAATTATCCAATTAATTTAATTATCTAAACGCAATAATTTATCCATACCAATAAACAATAATAAATCTAAACAAAATAACAATAATAAATCTAAACACAAATTAATATCATAAACAACAATAAATTCAAAACACGTCGAAAATAAATAAAATTGAATAACTTACTTGTTGAGACACACTTATGGGTTGTGGATCGAAATGAAGAACGAAAATTCGAGGAGCAAGAGCAATAGCAATGTAATGAAGAAACGAAAATTCGAGGAGCAAGAGCAATAGCAATTTGTTGGATTTGTATTTGTTACTATCGAATTGTATAAATAGGGAGAATTGGTTCAATTATTGGTTTACTTTTTCGCAATTTTAGCTGTAATTTATTTGTCTTCTTCAATTTTTCGCAATTTTAGGCATGTAGCTTTTACTTTTCGTAGTACTATTTTGTACACTATTAATTAATACGGTAAATATGAAGGATAATTTCAATATTAAATATTTCAAAATTCATAAGTTGTGTTATAATTTCACATTTCAATATTTTACAAAATTTCCATAGATTACCTTTAAATATTAATTTAAATATCATACATTCAATTTAAATTAATTAGCCTTGTTTCCGATCGAAAAATCGTTGATTCCGGTCGACCCTTTGATGTTACCGGTCGACCGGAGACATGAATTAATAATTAGTATTAATTTCATTTCATAATTCCTCTCTCCGATCGACCAATTTCAACATGAATTAATACTAATTATTAATTCTTTGATGTTTCCGATCTGAATTAATTAAAATTGTATTAAAAATCCTGTCTCCAGTCGACCTATTCAAAATTTGAATTTTTAATTAAATCCTCTCTCCCCGGTCGATTTTTAATTAATTCCTCTCCGGTCGAGATGCATCCAGTCGACCTATTCAAAATTTGAATGTTTAATTAAATCATCTCTCCGGTCGATTTTTAATTAAATCCTCTCTCCGTCGAGATACATGATTTAATAATTTAATGCTTTAACATAATTTAATGATTTAATGATATCATTCATATATAAAGTAATTTAAAATAATAATAATATCCAATACATGAAAATAATTTCCCAATCATTTATTGATTTGTTATGTTTTCGAGTCGGTGTTATGTCATTTCATGACCAAATAGTAAACTCACTAGAAATATATATTAAAAATATAAATGGGTATGTTGTGTATTGATTTTGTAAAATGGGCGTGAATTGTACACACTTTTAGAAATGTGTGTAGTTTGATATATTTCAATTGTAACCGCCTCCATGAATCTTTGTATTGGAGGGCTTGATTCGCTTTTATTAGTGTCTCTTTTCTTATTACTCTCCCGGTTCTCCATATGCTACTATCCCAGCCGCACCAAAGACCCCATTTTTGCAAGGACGCCACAAATTGAGAAGCCCTAATTCTGCAAAGAAGATGATGAATTTAACCCTAATTCTTCCTATGTTTTTCTGTTCTTTTTTTTTTCAAAATAAAATAAAATTATATCTACTTGGGATTTATACGTAGCTCTCCGATTAGCCCGTACGCACATAAAAGCCAAAAATCCATCAGAAGTACATTAAGATTTTTTTTAAAATATTGAAAATTAAAATAACAATATATTTACGTTAAGACAATATATAAATATTGAAATATGAGCTGTTATTACCAAAAAAAAAACAGTGATCGAATTAAGTAGAAGTAAAGACAACTCAAAAAAACAAAGTAGAAGTAAGAGGTGCCTATCTTTGACTATTTGATATGTGTTTCCAATTCAAAAGGACCTCTTTGTTTCGTACATGAATCTCTTTAATATATTTCTTCATAGGGAAATTCTATTCACAATCTCATTCTCTCTTCTTCTTTTTTTATCTTTAACTTCAAAAAACAGAGGACACTTTATGAGTGGTGTGCAAAAATGAACAGGTCGTGAGCCAAAATGGTCACTTCCTCAGAGTTGGGTTGGATCGTGGACCAAAATCTCATTTTAGTAGGTCCAAAAGTCGATGTTAAGTTCCCTTGTCTAGATTGTGATATGGGCATCTAAACTTATCAAATAAACATGCCCGAATGCAACAAGAAAGAGTCTAGGCATAAAATGTCCCTTTACACTTCCCTTTACTATGTCATGTATGTTGTTGCATGAATGTGCGTGTGTTTCAGTTTGTATTTTGTAGATTTAGAATTGGTGAATGAGAAGAATACAAGGAACTTGACTTGGATAAACAAACCACATGAGGAATGTAAAGCCTGCTTAAAAGGAAGACAAGAATCTCCCTAAAAGCGAAACAATGGAGTCTAGCAGCAGACATTATCAATTCTTGTGCTTCCTTTTTTACCATCTCTCTCTCTCTCTCCTTATGCATGGTGCCCAGCCCAATGAGGAGGTCAATGAAAAGAACCCAAAAGAATGTTTTCTTCAAAGTTTGGGAATCCAATGTGAACTTGGATTTGTTAAGCGCACCTTAAATCTCTTTTTATCTCATGCTAACTTTCATATATTATTTCTATCATGCATACTCAATTATTAAAGTGCAAGAGCTTAAAATAGTTTTTCCATAATCAATCTTATCGATTCGGCACTAACATATTGATAGTACATGAAATTATATACATATGAGCACGGCCGTCCACGAGGAGGCGAGCATGGCGACCGTCTGCGCCCATCATTTTAGAGGGCCCAAAATTTTATATTTCCTCTTATGTTAATATAAATATTCCTTCAAAAAATAAATATTCAATGTCTCAAAATATTGTTATAAACTTTTGGGGGGCCAAATTTTGTAAAAAAATAAATAATTCTTTTATAAATAATATATTATGCATCTTTTTAGATATATTCAACTGTATCTCCATAGTGAAAAAGGGCCCATTTTTGTTGTTTCGTCCAGGGCCTATTATTTGTCAGGACCGGCCCTGCATATGAGATCTGAAAGAAAGTTGGTTGGCATGGAAATGGTAAATGTGTATATAGAGATATAATTTGATATTTTCATGATTTATCTTTATTACCAATGGTGATGAGCCCCATTCTATCAAGTACTATACATATAGAATTTAGATTTATTTGCATTTGGAAAGGGTTTAAATGTATCCTTTTTTATTTTTTTGAGGAAGGATGTTGAAAGTATTAACTCCAAATTAAACCACCTCCTATTACTATTTATATTCAAAAGAAAAGGAAACTCAAAGAGCGTTGCTAGTGTATTTGATTCCTGTAGTAGCCCGAAAATTTTATAGTAATTGATAAAGGTTAATTAAGTATTATTAAAGGCTTAAAAGCTATTTAAGCCTTAAGAATTCAGAAAATTCAATATATTAGAATATTAATCGATATGAGTTCGATTAATTTAAAATTTGAATATATAATAGGGAAAATATAGAAATTTATTAAAATGGGTTTATTTGTGATTAAATGTGAATTGTGTGTATATTAATGCATGTTTGCATGAAAAATGCTATTAATTAGAAATTATGCTATGAAATGCATTAATTATTTGTTTATGTTATTTTCTCATAAAATGAGATAAAATATTATTTATGATATTAAATGTCTTGAATAAATTTGATTTATTAATAATTAGTGATAAAAGAATTATTTTCCATAATTTTCGAAATTTAGAAGCAATATTTGGATTAATTGAATTTTAACATATGAATGGATTTAAATTATGCTATATAAATCTAAATTCAATTATGAATATAAGTTGCATTGAATTTTATAATTTATTAGAGATATAATAGTATTAATTAAATTGTAGTAAAGTATAACATTAGTAAATTTAGAGGTGTAAATATAAATTTATTGAAATTTGTGTTTAATTAAAACAAAATGAATATCAAATTAAATTTAAATGCACATAAACATTCTAGAAATTTTACTAAGAGCATAAAATCATCTTCAACCTTATTCCTCCCTCCATTTTCGGCCCTCACACTAGAACACACACCCAAATTTTAATTTTTCACTTTTAATCCATAATTAGCCTTGGAATTAAGGGCAAATCATCCCAAGTAAGGTAACTCCTTGATTTAGCTCAAAATTTTGCAATTTAAATTCATGAAAACATGTTCTCTATTCCTATAATTTTGAAAATTATGAAATATAAGTATGGATGATTTGTTTCATTTTATTATGTTTAATGATTTAATTATGTTTATGGAGTTAGATTAACATATGTTATGGATTTAATTTGTTTAAATGCATGAAATTTAAAAATTAAAGAATGGCACCTAAACCCTAATTTTTGAATATGACTTATATGTTATGATATGATTGAATTAAGCTTGAATACATGTTTAGAAATGAATATAAACATCATGTGATCAAAGAAATTAAAAATTAAATCATGTATGTTTAATAATTGAAATTTTCGAAAATTTCATAGTGTATGAACTTGATGATTTTAATTTTTATTGATGAATTTGACATGGTATTTATGCTTAGGGATATGAATAATGTATAAAATGAATTTATAAGAATTTAATTCAAACATATACTAATATTTCAAAATTTTCGAAAATGAAGGGCAAGTCTTGAACTATGAGTTCTTGATTTTATTTGATGAATTTGAATTGATATTTGAGATCTATGATAAAAATAAGGCTTAAGTAGAATTTATGGAATTTTGAACATAGATATCAAAAGTTACAAAAATTAAAGTTTAGGTTAAAGTTATGTTCATATGTGATATAATGAATCTATAATTGAATGGATCATGAATTAATGATCAATGATGTTAATTTAATATAATTATGTGATATTTGATAATTAATGGGTTGTAGATGTTCAAAATGTCAAAATGTATATATATAACTAGTTAATCGCCTTAGGCGATTAACATTGAATTAGATGATACTAGTCTTGTATAAGCCTCTTAAATGTATAACTGATGATGTGATGATGATATTGGGGAGTTTGGGATGACATTGGAGTAGTGTGTTATGTTTGGGATGTCCATATTACGGATGTTCTGTTTACGAAATTTCGGTAGAATTTGATATGCATAAGATGTTTTAAATATTACTTAATTACTAAAGGTATAAATAAGTGAGAAAGATTACTAAAGTCAATAATAATTCTTATGTTTTAAGGATCGAGCAAGAGAAACCGAGAAGTGAAGAACGAAGAAACAAACTTGGTAGATTGAACGTCGTCACGAGGTGGGTAATGCATTACGAACTTTATTTTGAAGCTAAACATATGATATGTTATGAGTTTGATTTCTTGTGAAAACATTTGATCACCACATGTTAATCATGCTAAATGTTTTACCACATTGTGGGTATGACGGCAATTACCTATCTGCGGTAGGAAAATGTGAATTACTGTGCACAGGTAGATGGCTGTGAGCTTGCTCATGTAGGCCGGCCATGGTACTGGGGAGGAGGCCTACTTCCCTTTACCGAATGACGTAGATAGGGTATGACCGTGGTTGTGATCCTTCGGGACCAACTCGGGTATGTTATGCCGGTATGTTTAAAACGAATTTTGTGGTGATATGTTATGAAGATAAATGTTTCTTATGAACAAATAAACTGTGGATTTCTAAAATCATTTGAAAGAAAAGTTTATTTGAACAAAGTTATAAGTTATAAATATTATGATAGCATTTACCCACTGAGTACTTCTAGTACTCACACCCGATAAGTGTTTTATGCTGCAGGTTGAGCATGGAAGAGGTGTGGCTAGAAACTGAGCAGAATAGCTATTTTGTTTTTCGTACTGTGAACCATTGTGGTTGAGTGTCATGTCTTCACACATGACATTCATTAGTCTTCCGCTGTTAACCTTGAAACGTGAAACCATACTTTTGATAACTTGTAAATATTTTTGAAAACTCTCATGTATGTATTTTGAGGTTGTGTTCTGGTTTGTATGGTTGTTGGATATTTTTCGAGTGCGGGTTGGCTTACTCTATTTACAAACGTTATATTGTCCGTTTGTTTCAAACTTATCTTCTAAATCACTCTTTATTGAAAGATTATCGTTAATTAAACCAGTCACGGCTTGATTATTTAGTTAATTAAGTAATTAAATAGTCGGGTCGTGACAATTCCACTAGCAAATCAAAATTATCAAAGATAAGAGTGTTAACGAATTTATATTATTATTAACCCCGAACACCTAACTTGTAAAGTCTTGAATAAAAAATTTGTATTATTGTAAATCTCGAACACCTAACTTCGAAAGTCTTAAATCATATTATTATAGTTGATCGAAATGGGCTCTTAAATTCATCACATATTATCAATGGCCAATTATTAAATCTTAAATTATTTGGTTTATCCTAAAAATGTTTTGAATTTTCAATAATATCAATAAAAGACCCAAATTATAAATAGTGTATCAAAAATGTCTATACTAACGTTTTTGGTTGACGAAATGCTGATTGAGATTACCACATGAAAAAACGACATCGTTTCCAACATAATAATCTTAAAAAGTTTATGATGGTTATGTTTAGTCATTCTTTTATGTAAACACAAATATATTTGGTGTTTATATTTTGATTATTACTTGATGACCATCAGATGACGAATTTGGTGGGAAGACTGTAAACTTGAACAAATTTGTTTTTTTTTTTTTTGGCAATTGTTGATGAAGATTTGATTGCATATGAATCTCTTATTTGTATAGTTAAGGTTGATGTCTGTCTGGATATTAGATTTATATTTTTTAGCTGCATCTATTTTGTTGATGAAGAATTTGGATGATTTTTGACTATGTATTCAGAGTTTTGTGAAGAGTCATTATAAAGTCTCATAAGCCTACAATTAATATTATCTCTTGAAATTTTTATAAAGATGAGATTTTGGATTCGTGAAGTTATTTGATATCATAATTTCTATTGGTAAGAAAGTACTTCATGACTCATTATAAGAGAAAATATTGGTTTTAATGGAACTCGAATCAGAATCAAAATATTATTTCTACAATAAAGAAAATCAGAAGTATTGTATAATGTAAGCCCTATTAGTTGTATTGTGTCTGCAAATTTTTCGTTGCAGTCCTTCAAAATCTTCATGAAAACCATTACTTAGAAATTTTGCATCCTTTTTTTGTCAATAGGCTTTTGTCAAGTTTCGTAAAAATACATAAAGCTCACTTTTAATAATACTCATTAGCCTTATGAAAGTATGAGCTGACTTTTACTATGTGAAAATCTCAGTCAATATTTCTTTGATAAAAAACATTAGACATTTTTGGTATAATATCGATATTTCATATTTTTTATTAATTGTATTGAAAATTCAAGATATTTTTGAGATGAGTTAAATAATTTAAGAATTAATTCAATAATTGCTCTTTTATTATTTGATAAATTAATATCGTACACGAAAAAAGTCCAATTTTGCCCCAACTTCCTCGAATTTATGGAATCAAATAGAACTGCTGGACACACCGATATTAATTAGATCTCAAAACAGCAAGAAGGTACAAGGCAATAATTAATGTCTCAAACGACTACAATTACTACTAATAAAATATTCAGCTCTACGTACCATGAATTGACCCAATGCTCCCTAAAGTTCAAAAAAGGAAATTAAAATATTAAAAAAGAAAAAGATAAAAATAGAAAATGACGATATTCCAAAGTAGCTACTGACAAGGGCCAAAAAGAAACATTCATCCTCGTCTTTTGTGTTCAAATCTTGACTCTCTCTTTCATCAACTGCAAGTCTCGAACCTGAAAAATAAAAATTAATAACAAATAAGCGAAATTTCGAACAATGTAATAAGGAAATATCAATGTTTTTTTGGGGGATGGGGGTTCTACCCAAAATTGGAGAATCTGCTGCACTAATTAGAACGAAGATTTGCTTCCGGTTTCTCTTGGAGCATTGCATCCGAAGCACTCCATCCTACTTGCATAATTGTGCTCATTGCAACCTGACCTGTTTACATATATTATCAATAACACAAATTATGTGCTATAATTATTGCTAATTTTCCGAATTTTATAGTATATATTTGTGTATATTCATATACTTATGCATGTGTAATATTGCTTCACCATAGTGATATATAGGGATGTCAACGGACGGAACTTTCTGACTGTAACCAATAAATTAGTATTGGTTACGGTTCGAACCGCCCAAGAAACACCGGTTCGGACGGATCCGGACCATCAAGTTATGGTTCGGATCGGGTATTACCCATTCTTGGCGGTTACCGTTGGGCGTTATACCCAAATCCCCAAAATTTTCAATATTTTATTTTATTTTGTTTTGTAATGAAAATTGAATAATCTCACTAGAAATTTTGGTGAAGTGGTCGGAGAGATCGTCGACAACTTCACCAAAATAAATATCTTATTTATTCTATTATTTGTGCCAAAGTCAAATAATAATTTTCCGTGTTCAGTAATTCAATAAACATGTGCCTCTTTTCGTTTTCTTTTTCTTACTAATATCTAACGTTTAATATATTTTTAAACGTCTCAAAACAAGGCTCAATGTTTCAAGAGAATTCCTATTTGTCGGGTAAATTTATAGGAAAATTATAAAACATATACATAATCAGTATTTAATGTTTTTGTTTGTTTTGTCTTTGGATTCATGACTCTCATTGAAAAAAATTTAAGATTTTAAGGAAAACACTTTTGATTTTAGGATTTATTTAGTTTCCATACTTTATAATTTCTTTCTTATTTTTTAATTTGTCAGTGTTTACTCAGAGTTTTGATTATGTGAATTATGGTTTCAAAAAATTATTATGTAAGACACTAGTGCATATTTGGTGACAACTGTAATGACACGTCTTGAATTTTTGATTGTGCATAATATATTATTTAAACACTTTGATAAATATAAACTTATAAGTCTTTTCGAGGATAAATTTATAAGTCCTAGCTCGAATTTCATATGTGATGTTTTCAAAATATAAAGAGAAAATGTTAAATGTTACAAGACAATTTTTATATTATTATTTTTGAATGCTAAATTATAAATAATTTTTAAAAAACATGATTTCTTCAATTTACTCACCACTTCTCTGGATCGTAATAATCTTGAAATTGGAGGTTTTGGAATCCAGCAGAGTTTAATGCTCAAATTTAAAAAAAAAAAAAAAAAAAACGACCGGTCGGACCGAACGGACAAAATGGACCGGTCTGAATCGTCGGGTCCAAGCGGTTCTAGAACCGAACCGAACCGGAACCGTTGCTTTAAAATTTAATGGGTTTTGAGCGGTTCGGATCGGTCCGGTAAAGACCACCGTTGACATCCCTAGTGATATATATATATATATATATATATATATATATATAGGGGAGGGTTAACGTGAGAACCATTTTATTGTGAGAACGTGAGAACCAAAACATGATGAAACCACAGTAAAAGTTGATGAATCCGTTGGGAAAATTCTTGAATCCAAAAAAATAAAATTTTCGTCCCTCATGGGATTCGAACCCGGTGAAAAATCAATTATTGAATTCATTAAGTTTCTCAACGGATTCATCAACTTTCATAACTAATTCATTTGGTTCTTAGTTTTAGGATAAGAATGGTTCCATTTGAACTAAACTCTCTCTCTATATATATATATATAGTGACAGAGCTAGGAAGTTACAAATGAATAGGTGAGATCCTATTAAAATCTCAAAAGATTTATTTCATAGACAAAATCCTCCTCAATATGAAACACAATATTTTGAAGAAGACAAACTAACATTAAATTTACAAAATGAAAAATAAACTGGACTCGTATTTTAATGTTTAACAAAATTTCTTAAACAATACAAACTAGATAATAGTTAGTACATATAAAAATTGGGGGAAGGGCAAATTGAAATAAATGTGGAAATATATATATATATAATGGTTAACGTGAGAACCATTTTCATTGTGAGAACGTGAGAACAAAAAATAATGAATTCATAGTGAAAGTTGATGAATCCGCTAGATAAGTTATTGAATAAAAAGAATTTTTGCCCTCATGGAATTGAACACGGGTAAAATTTTGAATTTTGGATTCAATAATTTTTCAGATGAATGCATTAACTATCATAGAAATTTATTTTGTTCACAATAAATTTTTCGTGTTCTTAATTCTCACGTTAAAAATAGTTATTATTGAGCCTCACTATATATATATATATCCCACCCGAACGGTGGCCGAGTCATGCCTAGTACTAGATCCGTGTTTGTATACATCAATGACACTTGAAAAGTTATTTTAAACAAGAGACAGATTGGTAGCACTAACATGCAGCTAGCCCAAATAGTAATTAAGCACAAAATTCATGTTTAAAGGAAAATTACAAGAAATCGTGCATTTTACAATGTGTAATTCTAACCTGGTGCAAATCCAGTCGCCGGATTTCCAGCCCGAGCGGCGGCGGCGGCGCCACCTACACCGAATCCGAAGGCGCGGGCACGCGACATCTCTGTGTCGGCGACGGGGCCGCTGCCTGCGTCGTCCTTGGCGGCGCCGCACTTGAAGCAGCTGGAGCGGTTGGCGAAGTTGTGGGCCCCGCAGTTGGAGACGGAGCAGTACCAGTCGCCGGGCCTGACGTCGGGTCCCGGGCCGAAGGAGGAGGCGGCGCGCCTCTGCCGCCGTAGTCAGCCCTTTCGCCGGGCCTGGGGTCGCGGCAGCGCTGGCAGGAGTCCCTCCTCTGAAAGTTGAGGTACTGGCATGACCTGCAATTCCAGTCTCCTGGCCTGTTCATCCTTTTCCCCTATATATTCATCAAAAACATCTATATCAAATTTTCCATCACACAAATTAATTAACATGCATATATGTGTGTGTCAAGGACGTAGCTATGACTTTAAAATTGGGCGGACAAAATATATTTTTATGTACAAAAAATCACGGAAAATACAAAACACAATTTAAATATAATAATTAAAACTAAATTGGCCGGACGACCATCAGGTCGTGCCCGGACCTGGTTCCGTCCCTTATATGTATGTATAGACATAAGCATTTGATGTTGAGAAAGATAGAAATCTTACAATGAGGAGACAAATTTAGAGAGAGAGAGAGATGTGTGAGTGTGGATGAGTAAGATATGTCTGAGAAAAATGGTGGTGGTGAAGAAGGTTTATATACTGGGGAATGGGCCTCGAGAAACGAGCAAATATTCTTCACTTGGCTGTTGCCACCATATTGAACTGTGGAACGGAATCACATAAAAGAAATAATTAAAATTAATTAAAGAGAGGGGCCAAAAAAAGAAAAAGAAAAAAAAGAGGGAATATTTCACTGCTGCTGTATCATTTGTAATAATTATGTATAATGAGATTCTGTTGTAAATATGGTAAATATTTCGTGGAATTTGATAAAGCTTATCTACATATGCTTTTGAGGCTCTATTGGATTTTGGAGTTTCTCAAGTGCAACTACCCCCTCCAACAAACAATGCTCTCCTTTACAAATTGTTCAAATTTCGACTTAATTTTTCTAATATTATTAGGGATTAATTCTTAGTTTATTTCATATTTTGAATAATCTTATTTTTGTGCCATATTAGATATGATGAGAAATTGTGAAACATGCGCAGATTTTCCCGGTTAGATATTTTGTCCTACAGTTTTATTATTATATATGACATCGTGTTCTCCTGTTTATCTTATCTATTTATAATACGATTACGGATTGGAGGCACCATATTCATTTATGCGCCTACGTGGCATCACCTCTATCCTTCATTCCTATTTATCTAAAATCTCTTTTATATGAATGTTTAATTTCTATATTATAGTGTTTATTTATTTAATATTCTCAATTAATGCTATACATAAATGATTGTAAAAATAGAAAGATATTAATGCAATTTAGTCAACTCCATTAAATTTAAATTACAGTTACTATGTGCATTTGTATGGCAATATATTTATTCAAGTTTCCTTTCGTTTGTTATATTATATGATTATAATTGTATTCTCAAATAGATTATATAAGTATAGAATGATAGTTTCCACACAAAAAATAAAAAATAAAAAATTTGGGGATGCCAAAGTTTATTAGTCATACCATTTTAGTTACTTAACTTTATCTATATTGTACCTTAATTGCATGTAAACGTGATTGTATCAAATTTTAGATAAATATTTTTGGTATTGTTATATATATACCTATTGTATGTATACATGTTAATATATTTTGAAATAAAAAACAGTGATGTAATTGCATGTGAAATATTTTACGAGATATAATCAGTAGAGAGGTTATAAATTTTTTTTAGGGATTCCAACTACTAATGTTAAAATGCAATAAGTAGAACTAAAAAATAAAGTTTGAAGTTAATATTATTTTTAGTGCAATCATAAATTCTAATTATGTACAACAATAAAGAGATCGATTGAATCTCCACGACATGATCAAACATTTTATTAATTGATTAACTTAATACCTTATTCTCACTCTTTATCTTGCTTATACACTTTAGATGTGCTTAGGTGGCTGATAATATTTTTAAATATAAATATATATCCTCTTTAATTCAAGTAATTAGTAGATATTACTATACGATATTGATAATTGAACAAATAATAATAATTATTGTAACAACTTATTTTTAATATTTTAAATAAGTTTGAGTAAATATGAGTATCACTACATGTTTGTGACGAGACCGAGTAGTATGGTCACCTTTTAATCTGATTGGAATGAGTGCATGTATATACATTCTAGCTAGGTTTATATGACTGAAATGTTTATATATGAAAGTATATGACCTCTTTCATTCGAATAATTAATGGCTATTACTATACGAGACTGATACGAGAATGAGTAGTAAAATTGCTCTTTAATCAAGTACGAGACATATACATATATATACATTCTAAACATATTTCATAAAATTTATAATTTTGAAATGTATACTTTGAATTTAATATGTATTTTTAAAGTCACTTTTAATCGGATTTAAGACGGTATATACATTATAAATGAGTCAGTTGACTGAAATTTTTGTAAATCTAAATATATGACATCTTTAATTCGGATAATTAGGTACTATTTTACAAGACAAGAACTATTTTGGGATGGGTGCAGGTAATATGTGCTAGACATGTTCTTCATTTTGTAATCTATTGTTATGTATATTTATCCTATAATGTTCGAGTCTTTATTGAGATAGAAATTAATTACTTTAACAACTTATATAAAATATGAACTTTAAACATATTTGGATAGTTAGTAGGTATTAACTACACGAGTTTGGAACATGAACGAATAGTAAAAATATTCTTTAATCAAATTTGGAACATGTACGACTATAAAAATTTCAAAGGATCATAACATCAATTTATCCTAGACATGTGTGAATTTTATTCAATTTTTTTGATATTTTGTTATTTATATTATTTATCATTAATGTTTACTTTGTAGTGTTGATTTTTATCGAAAATAATAATCAATCACTGTAAAAAATTATATTTATAATTTTAAAAAAGTTAGGGTAAATAATCAAATTTAAGATCGGTACGAGTATATACATTCCAGACGGGTTCGAACAAGTATCAACATGCCTCGAATATTTATATTTCTATTGATAATTTGATTTTTCATTAGAATTCGATGGAATATAACTTATACACATCAAATTAAAATATATTACCCTGATATAAAGATTATTTCATATGATAGACATTTTAATAAATGAAAAAACTCAATTTTCGTCATATTACATGAATGATACACTGGAAGAGTTTGAAATCTATAGCTATTATGATTGAATTGCTACAATAAAAGATGATATTTTTAAAGTATAAATAGTGGACATGTCAATACTGATATACCAAAGACATCTGCAATATAAAAATAATCTATTACTCCCTCCGTCCCACCCAAGACGGCTCCTTTCTTTTCGGCACGGTTATTTAGGAGAATGGTATAAAGTGAATAAAGTGATAAAAAGTAGGTAGGTCCCACAACTTTTGAAGAGTTATTTATTTCCTAAAAAGGAAACGTGTCATCTTGGGTGGGACAGCTCAAAAAGGAAAGCGAGTCATCTTGGGTGGGACGGAGGGAGTATATTTAAGAACTCATTTATGTTATTATTCAAAGGTTAAATTATCATATTGTCTGTTATTAATTAATTTACTTAAAAACATAAATTCTTATATATGTAATATCAATTATTTTAATAGTTTTTATTCATAAATTCAAATATATATGAGTAATTACGGATATCACTTTACAGATTTGAGATGAGAAGTGTATAAGAAATATGTTAAAAATATAAGAAATATCTATTAATATATAATTCCATTACATATTGAAGACATCACATTCATCTACAATCTTATGTGGTATTTTTATGATTTTTCATTTTTATTTTTCTAAATGTCACAAATTTCCTTATTTAACCACTTATCATTTAATATGTTGATTGATTGTTATGTTAATATTAAATATGGTATTATAAATGATTATCTATATTTATTACATTTATTTAATTCAATTTATAATCTTACAAAAAATCAATATCAATATTCTTTAATTTTAATTTGATTTAAAATCATGGTATTGTAACTATGATGTAGTGTATCCTATTAAATCATTCCTTTATCTTTTTCCTTCTAGAAATAAAATATATTTTAAGTGTAATATTTATTTTTGTAAATAAACTTTGTGAGATTAATATTTAAACTATGTGAGTTCATTAAGAAACATTCCATCATATTTTGATAGTTCGAGTAATATTTAGCGAATATTGATTTAGTGTGCAAATAATCAAACAATTAATCAATCATAATATCGACATGTAATAATGTTGATACTATGATTGTTATATTGTATTAATTTCTATATACTAATAATAGATGTATATATATATATATATATATTATTTTTATGTCATAATTATTCTTTTCTAACAATATGTTAAAAGTAAAAGAAATATTAATCCATAACATATATGCATTTATAAATCATATGAAAATAGTTTTAAAATATTTACTCATAAATATTAAAATATATGTAATAGTTTAAATATAATAAACCAACTAAAACAATGTTATACAAAATGCACAATACCAATTAATTTAATAGTTACGAAATTCATAAATTATAAGTTATATCCATTAACATATAATACACTTTAATAAATGAAAAAACTCAATTTTCATCATATTACATGAATGATACACTAGAAGTGTTTGAAATTCATAGCTATTATGATTTAAATTCTACAATAAAAGATGATCTTTTTGAAGTATAAATAGTGGACATGTCAATACTGATATACCAAAGACATCTGCAATTTAAAAATAATCTATTATATTTTAAGAAACTCATTTTATGTTATTATTTAAAGGTTAAATTATCATATTGTTTGTTATTAATTAATTAACTTAAAAACATAAATTATTATATATATAATATCAATTATTTTAATAGTTTGTATTTATAAATTCAAATATATATGAGTAATTATGGATATCACCATACATATTTGAGATGAGAAGGTATAAGAAATATGTTAAAAGTATAAGAAATATTTAATCCATAACATATGTGCATTTATAAATCATATGAAAATAGTTTTAGAATATGTACTCATAAACTTTAAAATATACATAATGGTTTAAATATAATAAACCAACTAAAACAATGTTACAAAAAATACACAAATATCAATTAATTTTAATAGTTACAAAATTCATAAAGTAGAAGCTATGTCCATTAATATATAATATATTTTAATAAATAAAAAAAATTTAATTTTTGTCATATTACATGAATGATACACTAGAATAGTTTGAAATACGTAGCTATTATGATTAAATTGCTACAATAAAAGATGATCTTTTTGAAGTATAAATAGTGGACATACCAACAATGATATATCAAAGACATCCGCAATGTAAAAATAATCTATTCTATTTTAAGAAACTTATTTTATGTTATTATTTAAAGGTTAAATTATCATATTATTTGTTATTAATTAATTGACTTAAAAATATAAATTCTGTATATATATAATATCAATTATTTTAATAGTTTGTATTTATAAATTCAAATATATATGAGTAATTATGGATATCACCATACGAGTTTGAGATGAGAAGGATAGTAGTTTTTAATTAGATTTTGGATAGATACGAGTATAGACATTCTAGACGGCCCAGGTAGTTGAATCTTACCCTCATCATTTTGGTCAATCGTCTCGCTCCATTACGATCAACGACTTCGAGTTTTTGAACTATAGCCTCAACAACAATCAATTATTATAACAAATTAATATTTGATTAGTAGATATTTTATAAATAAAAAAGTGTTTGGAAGTATAAAATTCTAAATGGGTTCAATCATTAATCATCAACGTGCCAATGAGATTTTTTTTTTCAGTTTTAGATCTTTTTTTATTTATACTTTTATTTTATAATATAGAGATTTTTATTGAGATGTATAATCATATTTGTAATAATTTATATTAATAAATTCACTTTTAAATGAGTCTAAATGCTAATCGACATGCCTACATTGAATTTTCTCTATTTTTAGTGATGGTTCATGATATTTTATATAAATTGTGAGATAATTACAAAGTTATTTTATCATATTTTAGAAAAAAAATTATTTTAAATTAGTCTTATTTTCTATATTTAAAATAATATTTTATTATTATATTTTTAAATATCTGTTGAATTTAATTTCTATTGAATTTTTATATGTATAGTAAGTAAAAAAAAATCAAATCCTCATAGACATAATTTTTTGAATTATTATTTTAAATTTTTATTTATAAATTACAAAGTAAAGTGATTTCCCGTCGAATTTCGACGGGTTATACACTAGTTAATTATATATGACATCGTGTTCTCCTATTTATCTTATTATTATAATATTCTTTTCGTCCTTAATATTTGTTCTTTAATTTTGATGGCATTGATTTTAATAAATATAATTAATGAGTGTAGAGTGGGTGAAAAATGGAACCCACATTAGAGCATCTTCAATAGCACATCCTCAACTTCAATTTTAATTTGCTGGCATCATCGCATGCACATCATCAGGGGCGGATCTAGGTAGTAGCCGCACCGGGCTTGCCCAGTGCAAGCCCCAAACTTTTTCTTTCGTTTATGTATTACATTAAGCTCAATTCAAAATTAGCCAAATCCAAAATAATTAAAAAATTAAAACAAAGTTGTTATTGTTGGATTTTCTTATATTCTTGACCTATGAGAAAAGATTAAGCAGCCAAAACAGAAAAATTCGTAGCCTTTTTTTCTCCTCTGGGATTTTCAGTGCGCAGCTTCAGAAAAATTATGTTTCCCGGGGATTGAACCGTTAACGTGATTTTTGGATAGAAGCTTCACAGCATCTGTGCCAACGTTTTGGACGATGGAGATCGGATTTTGAGTTTCGAAGGTCGGGTTTCGTCGATCTGAATAGAAGAGAATTTCTGGCGATTTTCTTGATCTTTGCTCGATTTTGATTCCATACATCTTGATGTGCTTATTTTCGAGTGTATGATATTTTGTATGCCTCTAATATAATCTAGAGAAGATTGTGTACTGCTCCATTGTTGATTATAGTGGATTTAAACGGCTCTAGTAGTCCCGTTGTTTTTTTTCTCTCTTTCGTTTTAAGAGGTTTTTCACGCTAAAATTTTGTGTCTCCTTATTGTTGTGTGCCTACTGTTTTGAACGACGTATATTGATGCTTTTGGAAACCCTATTTGTCTGCATCCTCAAAGGTTCATACGAGTCAGGAAAATTAACCAAACAAAGGTATCATATTCTTCCTCAGTGTTGTATATGCTCAAGTGTTTGCTTATATTACTCTCTACTCATTCGAAGCTCTCAAAGTTCAAGTTCAATCGCAGTCAAGTTTTGTCAGTGGTTTGGTTGATGGATTCCCTAAAGTTTACGCTAAAGAAGGGTTTATATTGAAAGAAATTTTATTAAAAATATAAATATAAACTCAATTATTGATGGATTTTGTGTGTTGAAATCTCGCAAGACAACTTATGAAAACATAGAAATATTTTAGCATTTATGATATTTAATACTCCGAAGTATTTATTTTCAGCCCACCCCATCATCAACTTCTGGATCCGCCCCTGCACATCATCATATTCTTCTCCTCCTTTTTTCACCTCTAACATTACCTCCTCGAACTCAAGTTTTTGCTGACAGCATTATATACATCATTTTCCACTCACTCAATATTTATTCACATTTTATTTAAATTTCATATTTATTATTTTTAATCTAAAATAAATTAATTATTATACAAATATTATATAATATAATATTAACAACTAATATGGATATTAAAATTATTAATCTAAGGAAAATAATAGATAAAAGAAAGGAAAGAAAGAGAAAAAAAAAGAAACACACGACAAGCAAAGTTTAGGAAAGAAAAAAAATAAAATAAAATATTCATACCTCTTAAGAGGCAATACTATTTTCCCTCTCTCCTCCTTAACACCACCCCTCTCCTCTCCCCCTCCCCCTCAACACAATGGTATATTTTAGAAATGCATCCTTGGAGCATCTCCATTATGTAAGTGGAAATATAGGTTATAGGTAAATTTTTTTTAAAAATAAGTGGGTTAACTAGTGAATAAAAATTCTGAAATTTATGTAAGAGCATGTCTATAAAAGGAAAGTGAACGTTTTTTATGGACGGGTCAAAACCAAAATTAAGTGAACACTTTTCAAAAACGGAGTGGGTATTATTTTATTAATAAAAAATAAATATATTATTATTATTGTATATCTTAATTACAGAATAATAAGTCCTAATAATTAATTATTAACTAAAAAGAATTTAAATGTAAGAAAATATTATAGATCCTAATTTGATTAATGAACTCCAATTAATAATTGTAAAACCTATCTAAAGCATTGGAGATCAAATTTGAAGAAAAAAATATGAAAACAAAAATTGAAGATGGGACATCAAAAAGTGCATTTGTGGCAGCTTGACGAAGATTTGAAAGAGAGAGTTTTCTTCTGTAATACAATTAGGTATTTTATTGAACAATTGATTGCAACTTTGCAAGGCTCTTGTGAAACACCCAAGATTCAAATTTATTTGGAGGATGGCAAAATAATTTAATTTAAATATATCTCAATTTCGATTAAGCCTGACTACGTTGTTACATAATAAGAAGACCGTTGATTACCTGGTTTGAGCCTATCACACCTGGTTTTTCAGTGGTTTACCTGTCCTGTATGGTTTGCAGGTTATTGCACAGGAACGTGGGATTTACCCAATGCACACCTAAGGTAGCGGCTGCGGGTTCCCCATGATAAAAAAAAGACCGTTGATTAATATTCCAAGTGAGAACAACTCAAAAAAGATATTCCAAGTGAGAGTAATCATTTATAAATGCCAGACAAATTGAATATTCTAAATCTTTTTCAACGACCCCATTTTATCTAATTCTTGTCACTCTTTCGATAATATACCTTCTAGACCCACCCTCAAGCAAGTCACTATTTAAGTTAAAAATTGATATTCCTTTTTCTTTCATTTCTTTTGAATATTCCTGTCTCGTACTTGAAGCTTGAGATGTACTATGCTAAGTCAAATGTGTGCTACTACACACTCAACTTTAATCACTTTAATTTAGACACTAGCTAATTTTCGGACTAAAATTTGTCATTTCATTACTAACACAGGCCTGGGAACTTAAATTCCTTTATTCTTGGTCTCCTTCACTTTATCTATAAATACAATCAATATTATACAACTCCACTACATATGTACATTTTTATTTTTATTTATTGTTTATTTTTTATTACCGGATTTTCAAGAATGGGGCGTTTGGCCGGTGGCTCCGTTGAAGTATTGGTTATGATAATATCAACTGTGAAAATCAATAAATTCTTAACTTTTTTCCCCAAAAAATTAAGAACAAAAAGAAGAGCGTTGTAAATTTGTAATATATGTACTCTATATTCTGGTTGAAATAAATATAGGGCTTCAACCAGAATAAAATATATTTATTCTAATATTATTGAATATTTGGATGCAATGATAGAGTACAGTGTTTCCACTCGTGTGTGTCAGATTTTAATAAAACTATCTGAAGCTGAAATCGAAGCCGTTGCATGGCTGGAACTCCCAAGGATGATGTTGGCCAGCAATTTTTAGTGAAAAAATATTTCTTTTTTCAATCCATTAAGGATGTTTATAATGGTATATTAATTAGTGGGGAAACTTAATTGGGAGGTGTTAAAAAATTAAGAAAGTGAAAATGGTAGAGTTTCGATAAAGATAGTCGAAGCTGATGATGGAAGAGAATTTGAAGTAGTCTTCGAGGTCCAATTTGGCCATCTTTTCTTTTATTATCTTTTCTTTTTCCCTCTCTATACCCTGCCATGGCTTTTTTGCTGTCACATTTTCTTTTGCCCTAATGATTTTAATACTTATACTCAGTTTTGAATCCTCTCTCTCTCTCCTGCAGTGAAATACTATTTTGTTATAAATTGTATTTCATTTTATCATGTGTATTTTATGATATCATTTTAAATATATTTAGAAATAGATAATTAATTCCGACTGAGTCATGTATAGATCTCTATCATATAAGAAGAAATCTTTATATCGATTAATATATGTAGGATGTATATATATGTAGGTGGGAAGAGAAAAGCTTAAGCATATTTGCCAAACTTCAAGAAACAAGATATGTTAATAATGGAAATGGAAAGAAAAGAAAACCCTAATTAAGATATGCATGAGTAGGTATATCACCCACCATTTTCTTGGGGAGTGTTAAAGAGAGCTGTTGCAAACTGTGAAAAAGCAAAAAGGAGGGAAAGGGGACTGATTCGATTCCTCTCTTATTGGGAGATGTGCTTCTTAATTTTCATGCAAGGCCACCATCACCATGTCTTATACCAATTAATTTATGCATTTGCTAACGTTACTATATACTTGTTTAAGTAATATATCTTAGTTAGCGTCAGCAATTACTCCCCCGGTATTTTTATAAGTGTCGTATTCTCACTTTTTTCAGTTTTCTAATAAGAGTGCTAGTTTGCAATTTGAGAGTATGATCTTATTCATATTTTATTCTTATTAATTTAATATTTTTGGAATTTGATAGTTAATTAGTTGTGTGTATGTATTTATTATGTCAATTAACAAGGTTACAAAGATAAATTTTTATATTTTCTTGCTTCAAATCAGCTAGCTCTCAACCAATTGAACTAATCTATAGTGATTATTTCTTTGATATGAACTAAGCCCGGTTGATTACCTTTTTACTTTAACCAATTACCCTTAAGCTGACTGTACATTCTTTCCAAGTGTAAATCTATATTATAATTGCATCAAGCTAGCTATCCACTTGAAAATTAAAGATGATCCACCAAAGTATTGTGAGGTGAAAACCAAATTAGTTTAGTTTTGAGTTGGAGGATATAAAAGTATGCATGTATGCATTTTATATCTCTATTACGCTTCATTATTGTATTTCATTTTCGTGTTCAAATTATATTAATTATATGCATGAAATAAAAACAAAATGTAGGACATGTATATAAATTCCTCGCTAAGCGTATGATTAGAAATCGGTCGGTAGTTTGTCGATAATCCCTCACGTTCTGTCGGTAATTCTGTAGGAAATTTTAAGAACTATATATTTGCAGTGTATGCTTATATGTATACTGCATTTCAATTGTTATATTTAATTCTAGTGTTCACCTTTATATGAATCATAGTATATAAATAAAATGCTAAAGCAAAGTATAACTTATTGTTTTCTTCGCTTGTTCCAAAAGTTGAATCTTGTATCGGCAGGCAGTGATATTGGGCTATCTTTGTGCCTAAACTTGTAAGGTAGAGAAGATGGGCAATCTAGCAAGCCAGCTAGCTACGGACTGGTTACTAATACTCCCTCCGTGCTGCTATTCTTGGCTCGTTATTTTTGGATACGTGAATTGGGGATGGTTGTGTTTTGTATGTAAAATAATGTGTGATACGAAATTCAAAATAATTTTTAATGTAAAATTCATTACATTTATGGTATGTGCCAACAATAATAAGACAGTCCAAAGAAGAATATGGACCAATAATAATGGGACAAATGAAGTACTATATAAGTCTATAATAACTAAATATTAGATTTGTACCTCAAAAATACAAAAAAAAAAAAAAAACTAGTAGATTGACTTTTGTAAAAAAAAAAAAAAAAAATTGGCACCAAATTATTAGATTGGTGGTGCAGATCGATATCAGTTTGCACACGTAACTCCAAGATAAAAATAATTTTGATGAATATTACTAAAATTTACCTTGATCTAAGTCTGTTTTTCTCTCCCCATATTGCCGCCTACCCGCCACAGCCAACAAGTTATGACAATTTTTTTTTACGATTAGGTACTATAAGAAAACTGATAAACCAAGATGTCACTCAACTAATGCAAACATGTATGCAAATTTCCACGGAAAGTCACAAAGTTTTTTAATTTGGTGCTGACTTGAAGGGGTGGATGGTGGATTATAATCATTTTGTATAAATGAATTCATGGGAGGCTGCCCGAAATTGGTTGGAAAATTTATGTACAAACCTGAAAGTGTCAGTAAGAATGTGTGATTTTTTTGACTAATTTCAAATTGCCTCTAACAAGATACCACGGAATATGAGACCGTAGCTATGCGCTTTTCCAACGGTGTCTTTGATTTATTAGATGTCGGACTGGAAAGTAATTGGATGGTAACATGTGTGCATATATGCTCTTGCACGATATCAAGTTGGAATTTCGATGTCGATTTAACATCCGGTCGTGTAATTGATGAAAGGCTTTAAAATCTGGAGTTGGGCTATATGTTACCGAACATTAATTAGAGTCCTATTTGATTTGAGGGTATAAATGCACCACTAATTTGGGCTTTGGACTTTGTTGCGCTCAAACTATCTTTATTGTGTATGTCCACCATTATAAACTTTGGGCCGTTTTTGCACTTTTGTCTCAAATAATTTCTTTTAATAGAACAATGGAGGCAATTCCGAGTTTCGAAAACTTCAATTCAAACACGGCTTTGGGATTTGAAATAATGGAGTATTATCGTGAATTTGAGTGTAAGATAAAACATGAAACACCTCCTAGAGCTGATGTATCATTTTCCAAGAGGCTAGGTCTAATATTTTTAAAGCAAGATTTATATAATTTTGTTCTCTTTAAATATTATGCGACACCTCCTACATTTCATGAGTGAGAATACGTGTTAGAATTGCTCTTACTTAGAAATTTTAAATGGTAATAATTATGTAAGGTGTTTGCTAATTATTTTCACACTACAAGTGTATGAGTGCAATCAGTGGCGGAGCCACGTTGAAACAGGGCCCTTGACCCCTGTAATTTTCAAGATTAGTAGTATATATTTAGTATGTAAACTAAGAATTCATTGTAGTCCAATTGGGTTGGTTGATTTCCCTCAATGTGAGGACGTGGGTTCGAAACCCAGCGGCAACTCCGTCTTTCATTTGATTCTCATTTCTTTTTCATCATTCTGCGGCTTTAATTCTATTCTCTTTTTCTTTTTTTCTTTCCTTTTTTTTGTGTTTCATTTTTATTTTCTTATAATTTAGTTATATTTTATTCTCTCTCTACTTTGTACTCTTTCTTTTCTTTTCTTTTTTTCTATTATTTGTATTATGTTGATAAAATAAAAAATGTATGCAAAAAATATAGCTTTTTATATGTGAACTAATATGATCAATCTAATTTCTAAAAATTTTATGATAAATTATTCTAACAACAACCAATTGAAGGCATCTAAATTATTTAAATTCTTATTTTAAGCATCTAAAAACTTGTTGATGATAAAACAATCAAAATATAGATAAATTGAATATATGATGACTATTTTAGAAATATAAGTGTTGAATCAAACTATTGAGTGAACTTAATTTCATACATGGAAAATGATGTGTTTGTTAAATGCTACTAATGAAATTATCATGCACGATTTTAGAAAATGAAGAATATGAGATAAATTTATGATGGTGATTGTGTTTAATTTTATTTTTCTAACATTTTGATGTAATTTAACTTCTAATTTTATTTAAAAAAAATTGGGCCCCCCAGAGTAAAATCTCGGCTCTCACACTCGAGTGCAATTGTATATAGTAGCAAGCAAGATCGTATTTCACATAGACTGTAATATTATGACTGCCTATTATCCTTAATTATAATTCTCTATCTAGACTTTGAATTTTCCGTTGTGATTAAACACCTAAAAAATATGCAATTAAATTAAAAAAATAAAGATAAAGAAATTGAAGATTAAAACAGATAAAAAAATATTCTAGAACTTTGATTTCAACAGATTCAGGCAATCAAATCGATCCAGATCAATTAACCAAATATAGATTCAATTTTTCCTAAGACAATCACAAAAATAGCTTAAACATACTCTCGTAACGAATAAACCGTGACCTATATGCAAGACTATTGTGTCCAAATCATTACTTAAATATGCAACTCTAAGCAGAACAATAAGGTGGTGTTTACTTTGCATGATTAACATTTTAAAGGATTGACTATTTGATGGATTAAATATGTGATAAGATAATTTTTATCTATCAATCCTTTGTTTACTACAAAGGATTAGTGAAGGATTAAGATTAGAATAAATAATTCCCCCTTTATTTGGAGGATTATTTCAATCCTACCTATATTGGTTGGATTAATATTAATGAAGAATAATTCAAATGATTAAAATAATCCCGGGCTTTAGGATATCCTCAAATATTAATCCTTAAAAGTAAACACTTGATTATGTTGGATTAATTTTATCTATCCAACCTAATCATGCAAAGTAAACACCTCCAAGATTATAAGTCCTAACACAAATCTCATGGCTGATATTGAAAAGTATGTTTTATGTTCCCAATCAAATATTAGTTATCATCTCTCGATAGCAAACTAATACAATCAATCATGCAAAATTGATGATCAAGAAATTAAGCAAACAATAAATCCAAAAACATAAAAAGGACAAAAAGAACTAGATTAATTAATCCATATTGTATCCAACAATCATATATTTTTACTCTCTAACTATAGGATAATAGACAATTAGCCACATATAGACATGTTAACTAGAAAACTAAAAACAAAGAAAAATAAAATCATAAACAATAAAAACCGTAGAGAGATTCTAAGAATCTCGCTATCTTCAAGCTCTTGATCTTCTCTTCTCGTCTCCAAAAGTTCCACAAAAATATCAAAGTTGTAAAATATGTGATGAAATTCTCTTTTTGCAAAGCTTTTATGGGGTATTTATATATGTTTGGATCTCCTAAATGGCTTCAAAATGGGTAAAAACCCAAAATTTTGTCTTTTACAAATGGGAGAGTCAGCGCAACACGCGGTCACGGCCCGTGGATGCGTGTCTGCTATCCAGGTGGCCTTCTGGACGAATTTTGCTTCCCGCAGTCACAATACGCGGCCGCGTGCCCATGACTGCGATTTCATTGAGCTTTTGCGTGCTGATCTTGTTTGGGCCCGTTCTCTTTCGTTCAGAGTCTGATTTTCGATCTGTTTGAGCTCACGAACTCATATCGAGATGAACCGCATTCCTATCGTGCTCATTCTCCTTAACTTTCTCACCATTGTTTTTTACAAATTCACCGAAGTATAAGCAAGTAACAAGTTCTACATAACAAACTCAAATTAGCTAACAAACACACAAATCCCTACAGAAATGACATCGTATTGAACTTATAAACATAGAAATATGAGTGTTTATCATAAGGACTATAATGATATTCGATATCTCAAAGTAACATTGAATATTAATTTAGTTCCTCCTTAGAGTTTACACATTTGGATCATCCGAATTTTATATTATTTTCAATCGATTTCAAGTTGCATGTATATTGTTTGTAATCTCATATCATTTTTAACACATTATTATTATAATCTCATATGTGGTTAGGTGAATGTTGGCGGATGTCCTCTTTCATCTTTTCTGGCATTTGATCCTAATTGGTCAAGAAACTACTTAGAAGTTTACCTTTACTTAAAATACAATTATTGCCCCATCAGGAATTGAATATATGAAAATGTTAGAAAAAACTGTTCCCTTCTACTTGAACTCATCAATCTCTGATGCATCAACATCCGTTTAAACTATTAACAAATTCAAATAAAAATTACCAGTCAGACTACATCTACATTCTGCCCTAATCAACTTGCGGAAAAAAACACCTATAAGAATATACAACTGGGAGAAAAGACAGCATCAACTCTACACTAGTTAGCTTAAAAATGCAGGCTGTTTAGGCAGAGGAAAAGCAGCTACATCGTTCGATGCCATGGCTACAAAATCCGGCATGGCCGGGCGATCTGAAGCTCGTTCCTGCACGCACAAGAGCCCTAATCGGACGTACTTTGCTGCTTCACTAGCCGCGCAAGAGTCAGCTTGCAGCGTCACGTCTAAGAACTCAACACTCCTTCCTTCTTTCCACAGCTTCCATGCCTAAAGAAGGTTTCATTTCCCTTCATCTTAAAACTATTTAGGTTTTAATGGATAGAGAAATGAGTAGAGTATTGAAGCTTACATAGCCGAGCAGATTCAGAGAGTGATCAGCCTCGAAGAAGGAGATGTTCCTCTTGCCACTTATGATCTCCAGCACTATAATGCCGAAGCTAAACACATCCGATTTCTCCGAGAAATTGCCGTCCATGGCGTATTCAGGCGACATGTAACCACTATCACAAAAACACACACACACACAAAATATAACAGCAAAATCAACGACGGCAGGAAAATCCGTTGCTAAATACTAAATAGCATACAATAATGACAGTATGATTTCTGTCATGAATCTACAACAGATATTTCGTTGCTGATCCGTCTTATTATGACCTTAGCCATGGATATTTTCATTGTTGATCCGCGGCTGGGCTTAATGACGAAAGTCAATTCGTCTTTGTTCCGTTGTTAATTTTTTTATTGTGACAGAATCATAGGATTCATCAGCAACGGAATTTTCTGTCGTTGATAGCCTGTTTTCTTTTTTTGATAAAGTCTACTTCTTGATCATAGAACTTAAGATGAGAAATGCTTACTAAGTTCCAGCAATTTTAGTCGTCTTTGCAGGAGCTCCGTTCTCACCATAAATCCTGGCCATCCCAAAATCGGAGATCTTGGGGTTCATATCACCATCCAAGAGAATGTTGCTCGCCTTTAGGTCTCGATGGATGATCCTCAGCCTCGAGTACCTGTGCAGATACAGGATGCCCTGCGCGATTCCTTCAATAATTTGAACCCGCATCTTCCAATCCAATAACACTTGTTTGGATTCATCTGCAACAAGGAAAATTCGTTCAACTGGATGTGTAAAGTGATGATATATATTTATCATTGAATACCTACCAAAGATGAAGGAATCCAAACTTCTGTTGACCAAGTATTCGTATACTAATATGTATTCTTCCCCTTGAATGCAGCAGCCTAAGAGTTTGACAAGATTCCTGTGTTGAAGCCTGGAGACTACAGCTGCTTCGTTTCCGAACTCCTTGGGGCCTTGAACGGACCTTTTGAGAGCCTTTTCACTGCGATTTCTTGACCACTCAGGAGCTTGCCCTGAACAATGCGAGAGAAAATCAATTACAACACTCTCTGAATTGGTGAATACAACAGAACAACGAACATGGTGAAACTTCACCTTGTACACCGGCCCAAAACCGCCTTCGCCAAGCTTGTTTGCTGGATTGAAACTGTCTGTTGCATTCTCAATCGTGTTGATGCAAAACCATGTTAAGTTGTGCTCTTCTCCGATAAACTCAATATCGTCTATTTTCCATACGTCAACAGCCTCTCCTTTGCTGCCGGAATCTTCACAATATACATAAAAAAAAATAATCAAGATATCACAATGAAACATCTGCAGATTGATTTTCACAGGTTGCTTATTGAGTTTCTGAGACGCTGGGGATAAAACCTGCAAAGATGCATTTATGGCGTCGATTAAAGCACCAGAAGACTGTAGTTGCTAGAATCACCGAAGCTATTGAGCTCACGAGGATGATTATTGCCAGCTTCCTTTTCTTTCCACCTGAGATAAACACAAGCATTCAACTATAGCAATTTTCATTTCTTAACTAGGAATATCATCGTCAAATTTGTTCATACAGCTCCAAAAGTTATCACAAGATGCTTAATTTATGCTCCTAGTAATCCCAATACAACAACAAGTGCCATAAAAACATCATCCAATATTTTCTGTTTTTTTCCTCCATTGACAAGTTGAATGTTTACTTGGAACATTACAAGACATTTAGCTAGTTTTTAAATGCTTTTAAAATCGTGCACTTCGCTCATAGTTTATTTTTTTCATTAATTTTAATTTGTAACACTAATAACATGAACTTATAGTTTGTTGCAATTTCCCCCCTATCTGTCCAAATTAAATTCTTAAATGTTATAGTAATTTGCCAAGAATCTTCTAATCTTAGACTACATATGTGATGGTAGTGTTTTAAATTCTTTTCTACGAGTTTTTTTTACCGAATTTTCGTTTGGGGAATAATATTGCAAGAAACCGTAAGTTTGTTTAATTAATGTTACAAAGTAAAGTTTATAAGACAACATACTATGGGCGATGTTCATGATTTTAGAAGCAATTGACCATTTAATCAAAAAATTACCCTGTTTCCGACTTGCTGCAATGCTCCGAGCATAAAAAACACCATCCCCACCGAGGCTGCCGAGATCATCTCTGCTTCCGTAGTAAAGCCTGCATCCGGAATATTCCCCGTAGGTGAAAGCCACGCAGGAACAGTTGGTCGAGCAAGTCACCTTACAATCATCAAAATCATCAATAATCGAAACGTTCAAAGCCAATACCGAAGCCGCCACGGATCCATTCACCGCCACAAACCCATCCCCATCCCGGCAGTTCCCCAACGAGGCCGCGTCTCTCAAACACACGCTGGCATTCACCTCCGCCCCCGCCGCATCACACAAGTCGTGCCGCACAATGGAGAGCCCCCCTTTGTAGAGCGCATACTCATCGAGCTGCCCCGTCGAGGCTATCACCAGCCACGCCACGTCGTAACCCTCAACGGTGTTGAAAGTCAGGTAATTATCATGAAAAGTCGATGTGTAGCTCAGATTGAAGGTGGAAAACGAATTCTTGAAAATGAATTTCATGACTCCACCTCTCTCCACCCAGCCGACGTCCACGTGGCCGACATCCCTGTTCCAGACAGCGACCCTTCCGGCATCCCCTGTCCCCACCGTGAACGCGCCGCGGGAGGGATTCTGCGGGCCCAGCCACGAGAGGAGATACTGTTGCCGCGGCTGAGCCGCCTGCAGACCGAACCAACCGAGTCTCATCCCGGGAGTAACGTATCCGTCGGAAATCAAAGCTCTGCCAAATAACCTCATCTGCCTGTTTGAGAATAAGGTTTCCGTGTCGAGAGCGTGGCAGTGGTGTTGGAGCTCTCGCGAGGCTGCCGTAGTTGACGAGCATCGGGCCTGCCTCCTGTCCGTAGCGATCAGGTTGCCATCGTCCCTGATCTTGAAGGATGCGAGAGATGCTCGAGAGGGTTGTCGCGGTTCGCGACCACACGGGCTTCTTGTTTGTGATGTTCTTAAACCAGATTCCGACGTACACGTGGCGGAAACAGCATCCTGGAAAAATCCCAGCTCGAAAACGCCACCGGCTGAGATTAGAGTTTGGTTCTCTTTCAGCGCTTTGTTAGGCCTCATTGTGTCTTCTGCATTGGATAAGCCAACAGAAGAGATCAAGAAAAGCAAGCACGCCGCATACATGATGTGAGCTGGCTAGGGAGCAAGAATGATCAAGAAACTCATGAAGATGAGGTAAAATTTTTGATGTTGCTGCAAGAAAGCGATGATGTTTCTGAGAAAATGCAGATGAGATGGTACAAGTGCACCCTTATTAAAGAGAAATTCAAACAAAAGTGTTAATTATAGTTTATGAACTTAACTTTAGCATTCATTTCATTTATGACTTTAACTTCATTATAATTATAAAATAGTCTGAATTTTGCAAAAATATTAAATAATGGCCCACGTCAAAAATCCTGCCGTTATAAACATGTTTCTTGTATCGTAGCTTCATTTTATCGACATCCCAACTTGAGAATCATGTTTTATGGATGATTTTAGTCAGCTTCAGATGAAAAAAATGACGTGAACCATAATTAAACAATTTTGCAAACTTCGAACTGTTTTAATAATAAATTAAAGTTGATATTATAAATTAAACAAATTCTAAAACTCATTTCATATGCTATAATTAACCCTAATAAAAAGAGATATGCATCAAAGTCATAAACAATGTCAACGCCATTTTTATTTTCACTTCAACCGTACACATCACCAGCTAATTGCAATATAAATTAAAAAAGATTATGTATGTGCCACTTTACCGAAACCTTACATTCTCCATGTTGACAATTTTACACCATTCGGGTTGACTCCCTTATCTAATTACAGGGGGGAAGATAATGATCTGTAGCTTAAAATATGATTGCTTGAAACGATCAAATGTTTGACTAGTTAAACACCGTGTCCCTTTCAAGTTATAGTAAAGAATGAAGATGTTGCTTGACTTTCTATGGTGTTTTTCATCAATCAGAAGCATCCCAAGAAAGAAATGCATTGAAAAGATTGCGACAGTTTATTATATGATATTTGACTGCAATCTAAGTCAGCATTACTATATGTTTAAACCATCAAGAATGACGGGAATTTGAGGGATGAGGAGTCAAGCTTAATGAACAAGTTTTATTTATTTATTAAAATGTCAATAAATAAAAGATTGAGGGCTTTAACCTTGGGAAACATTTCATCGAACAACTTGTACCATAGAAAAATGAAGATCTTTTTGATAATGTGGAATATCTCATTAAATATATATAAATTATATAAATGAAACTGTCGCACTTAAAATATGGTTGTCTACTTAATTTTTTGATTCTGCAGAAAATCACTAAAAAATTAAAATTATAACTGAGAGACTTGAATAATGAATTAATTGAAATTCGGATTAAAATTATTGCCAAGTTAATTTATGAGATTAAATGAGTGTATTTTCTCAATTGAATCCCGTGCATAATCCAAGTTCATTAGACAGAGAGATTGGGCCCGTTAGTGTAGGCCAACACTTTGTTAGGGTGATTGTCTATATAGAGGCCCACAATACTAATGGGCCTATTCCGGTTGGCGCTTGAGCCCTAACCTTAGTAAGATACGGCATTTCCCGTCGAAGTCAAGCTCAATTTAAAACCGCTCTACCTCCATATTTTTTATTTAATACTCCTTCTGTCCTATTTAAAATATCTCACTTTTTTTTTTGGATTGTCCCATTACAAATGTCCCATTCCATTTTAGGAAGTAATTATCCCTTCCAAAAGTGTGGACCCTACCAAATTTTTATCACTCTAACTATTTTATATCTATCTCCTAAATACTCGTGCCCAAAAGAAAGGGGACAGTTTAAATGGTTCGGACGAAGTATTTTTCATCTGCCAACACAAAAATGCAATAAAACTTTTTTATAATTTTCATCATATATGACTTGCTTATTTGACTCCAGAGTTCCCAAAGATGGAATTGAGTAGAGAGAGAGTAGCAGATGCGAATGCTGCATTTATCTTGGTCTGGTATTAGGGTTTCAGGAAATATAAGCTTTGCCTCAATATTCCAAACCTGCTTTCACCACTATTGGAACTAAAACAGCTCAAGTACATCGACTTTCTCTTCAGATTATCGGTCAATGCGATGTGGATCTATCTTAAATTTTACTAGTTTATTTCCTGGCTTGATTTTGTGTGACTGTCAAATGAACTAATGTTGAGACTTGAGATGATGGTGTTGAGATGTGTTCATGGTAAAATTGAGAAATGTTCTTGTCAATGTGGGGGAATCTTATTCTTGAATTGGATGTTATATATGTTTTTCAATAAAGTAAATGATTTGGTTTCCATGGATGGGGCTTATGAAGTACGAGTATCATTATATTTGGATTTTTTATATGGTTCTTCAGTTTGAAATGAGATGATATTGGTATCTGTTTGACGATATTTTTGCTGTTGGATTTGGCTTTTATCTAACATTTTGGTCATTTTGATAAAATAAAATGCTATATTGTAACCTTGCTGTGAAGAACAAAAAGCTGGAGCTGGGAATAAGGTGCTTTAGCTTGCTATATCAGAAATGACATTTTTTTTCTGTTGTTTGTTAACTGACTAGGACTGTTTTTGTAAAACATGGACTCCAGTGATCCAAAATTTTCATTTGAAATCATTAATCAAGCATCAGATGCAGGGCCGGTCCTGACAAATAATGAGCCCTGGGCGAAACAACAAAAATGGACCATTTTTACACTATGGAAATACAATTGAATATATCTAAAAAGATGTACAATATATCATCTATAAAAGAATTATTTTTTTTTACAAAATTTGGGCCCTCAAAAGTTTATAACAACATTTTGGGACATTGAATATTTATTTTTTGAAGGAATATTTATATTAATATAAAATGATATATAAAATTTTGGGCCCCCTAAAATGATGGGCCCTGGACGATCGCCCATGCTCGCCCGCCCTCAGGGACGGTCCTGATCAGATGCTGCATGCTCAATGTTTGCAGAAAAGCGCGAGCGTGAATATAATACAACGACAGGTGAAGATGTAACTTTTTCATCTGCTGCTATAAATGGGGAAATTGAAGAGGTAGATGAGCAAGATGGATCGATTATTGTCGGTGCAGAAGAAACTGATCCACAACAAAGAGACATCGTATCTAGCAATAAGTGCCCAGGGATTGAATCTGAGTTTCAGGAATACCAGGCTTTGAGAAATCAGAACCATGATTCAAGAACCATGAATCTAAGTGAACCGTAGCAAGTGTTTTCAACTGCTATATTAAGCAGTCATGCGCATATTGCTTCAAATGCTATCATTAATCACCACTATTAGCTTTCATAATTGATGGGATATGGCCCAACCGCTCAGGCCCAAGTGAACTGGACCTGACCTAATGGACAACCCTACGCGGTTAAGCCCGAAGCCCAACATCTAAACCCTATTCGAGACCAAATCAAAGGAGATATTTAAGGATCAAGATATGGAAGAAGATCGGATCCCACAAGGCAAGAGATCCAGTACAATCTTTAGAGATCCACAAACATGTATAAATGGAGGTTAGGTCGACGGTAGAAGGGTTAGCAACTACTTGAATACTAGAGCTTTTCAATACATTCATTGTAACCTACATAGTGAAAGTATTGAGGAATCATTCCTCCGTGGACGTAGATCTTATTCTTGATCGAACCACGTAAAAGCCTATGTGTTCTTTATCTTTCATAAATCTCGACACTAGATTTATCATTGGCATCGTCGTGGAAACTCGAACAAAAAGCTTGGTTTTCTACACAAATCAATGGCAAGAACTCGTGCAAATGCTAGCACCGCCGGTGGTGCTGGCAACAATCGCGCTAAGGACGATCAAGTGGTCACGCAGCGCCGGGGGAAGGGGATCGCGGAGGCCGACAGCAACAATACACCTGAGGGTTACATATAAAACATTCCTTTACACCCTTAGGATCGCCGCCCTATCGAAGAGGAAGATGCCGATCTCAACGCTGGTGAACAAACAATTCACCCATCTCACAAGGTCCTCGGCCGAGCCGTGTCCGAATTCCTCAACGCCAACATCGGCCAATTCCAGAATTTCCTCAACCAGAGGGCAAACGGAGCGAGCACCTCAAGAACTCCCGGACTGGTAGTCACGGGCGCCCGAGGTCGTTCGCCCCTCCGAAATAATCAACACTCACCTCGGCACGATAGCCGAGAACGCTCACCTCGGCACACCGTCCACGGAGCCGAACGGGACAAGCCCCAGCGTCACCCGCGGAGTAGGTCACCTCAGTACAACTACCGAAGTCGCTCACATCGGCAAAACGTCCACGCGGCTGGACGGGAAAGAAGAGATGAGAGGCGGAGCTGATCTCCCCCTCAAAGAGACAATAGGCGTCTCTACCGGTCTCCCACCCCTCCAGAGAGAGATGGCAACGAGCTTCCGGGGTTCGACCGGCACGGGAGGATCATCTCTCCTTTCTCCAGGGAAATCTTGGATACGCCCCTGCCTCAGCAGTATCGGGCACCCAACATCGCCGCCTACGATGGCCTCGGGGACCCCTCCGACTTCATTTTTGCCTACACCACCAACATGGCGAATCAAGGAATGGAAGATTTTCACATGTGCAAAATCTTCCCCGAGGTGCTGGTCTCCAATGCCCGACGTTGGTTCACCTCACTCCGCTAGAACAGCATACACTGTTTCAAGGATCTCATGGATCGGTTTAAATGGTGCTTTACCAAAAGATGCCACCTCAAGCAACCATCGTCCGACCGCCACCATCCGCTATATGCGGGACGAGGCGATGTCAAATTTCGTCTCGCGGTTTATCAAGGAGTCACTCAAAATTGATGAAGTAACGATCTCTACATCATCAATGCGTTCAAAAACGGATCCGACCGACGACCGAACAAAGAGATCACCGAGGAAAGTCGAAGGCGGTAGTCGCCTCGGACTCGTCGACAACCACGTCGAGGGGACGAGTCGGACCGCAAGAAGAGAGACGGGACGGACGGAAGGTCGAGATGAAGAAGCGGATGATCGGGAAGAGGGCGATCGCCGAAGTGCCTTCGATCGGATCGAAAGGGCCGATCGAATCGGTGGGACCTCGGCCAAACCACGGCGACAGCGCCTCATCTGCTCAAATCGAAGGAAATATTTGAGCTCCATCTTTGAGCTCTTCAAACCCTCCCATAAAGGAGGATCGAAGAGATCGGCGGAGAAGTATTGTGATTACCACCAGGGTATGGTCACAATACCGAGGATTCTGAAACTTGAGCTTGTAGATCGATGAGCTCGTCAGAGAGGAGGCTAAGAATACCTCGGCCGACTGAGTCGGGGAATAAGCGCGAGAGGAAAGAATGGAGGTGGCAACAGCTGCGGGCCGACCTTGACGATGACCCAACCCGAAGATGACGAGGACGATGGTCCCAACGCAATGGAGCAAGTCTATGCCATCACCGGACTGCCCATAGTACGACGAGGTCGTCGTTGAAAATGAAGCTCGGAGACCGATCCCGAGGAGCCAAAAACAAGCGACTCGGGATGGTGAGAACATCGTGTTCTCAATGACGACCAGTGCCCAAGATTATGCCTCACCAAGACGCCATTACTATACAAGCCGTGGTGGGCAACAAGAACATCCACGAGTCTACATCGACGCCGGGCCTCTGTCGGCATCATCTTCAAAGTCGCCAGACAACTCGAGGTCGGAGGATCGAATACATCCCGCACCGTCCAAGCTGCGGAGCTTCACTCGATGAGCGGTCCAACCGGGCGTTATCACCCTTCCAGTCACCGTGGGGCGGGCCCAAGTCGGTCACCAAGGCCATCCGTTTCTTCCGGTCGAGCTCCTCTCCATACAATATCATCCTTGGGAGGCGGCCCACGCCACCAAGGCCGTCTGCTCGGTCTACCACCTCACCATCAAAATACCCACTCCGGTGGGAGTGCTAAGCATCCGGGTGACCAAGCGGGCTAAAGAATGTCTACGAGTCTCAACCCAAGATGTGGCCTTACCTCGGGCCAGTAACTACAGAACCCTCGAAGATGCCGCCCGGGGACGATCCGTGGCGACCTCCAATTATATGATGACGACCCTCCAAAGTCGTCGAGGTCGGCACCCGTGGTCCCGATGATATCAACGACCGTCGTCGCAGCTTCCGAGGGAATACAGGATGTGTTCGCATGGTCCCCACTCGACATGACGGAGTGTCACCGAGCTCATCACTCACCGACTCAACATTGACCGGCTATCAAACCGGTTCGGCGAAAAAAGAGGGTTTGCGGCGCAGCCAGTCATAAGAGACGAGGTGACCCAACTCGCGAGGCCAAAATCTGTTCGAGGTCAAGTACCCGACACGGATGGCTAATCCGATCATGGTCCAGCGGGAGGGTGGCGCATGTTTGTCGACTATACCGACCTCAACAAACACTGCCCAAAGGATTGTTACCCCTTCCCTGATATTGACAAGAAAGAGGAGGCACTGGTGGGCCATGAAATCTTCAGTTTCCTGGATCTGTACAAGGGGTACCACCAAGTCTTGATGAGTAAGGAGGATGCTCCAAAAACGGCGTTCATCATCGACTTTGTCTTCACGCATCGAAAAATACCTTCGATCCGGCGCCGGAGCTACCTACCAAAGGATGGTGGACGCAATATTCAAAGATCATATATGGAAGATCATCGAGGTCTACGTCGACGACATCGTGGTCAAAAGCCAAAAAATAGAAAGTTACGCCGACGACCTCACAACTATCCTCCAACTCTCGTGTCGGTCAACCTCAAGCTCAACCCCAAAAGTGCATTTTCATGGTGAAACGGAAATTCTCGGGGTCTGGGTTTCTCAAGAAGGCAAGGCCAATCCTCCAGGTGAAGACAATACTGACATGCAAGTACTAAAAACAATCCGTGAGATCCACAAACTCTTTGGATGCTTGGCGCCTCGATGAGATTCCTATCTCGGACGCCAGAAACAACTTCCTTTCTTCAAGATCTTGAGAAGAGCCCCGGACTTCGCCTGGAAGGAAGAACACCATGTCGCCTTCACCCAGCTGAAAGAGTATCTCGCCGACCTGCCACACTGTCCGCCCCGAAGGAAGGCGAGCTCCTTTCTTTATATCTGGCAGCATCGGACGAGGCAATCGGTGCGGTACTGGTGCGAGATGAGATCGGATGACAACTCCCTATCTACTTCATCAGCCGAGCTCTCAAAGGACCGGAGACTAGGTACACCAGCTTCGAGAAAATAGCGTTGGCAGCGGTGAGCGTCAGCGGCGTCTCGACCTTATTTTCAAGCCCATTCCATCCAGTCTTGACTGACACCCTAAGACAAGTCTTGTCAAAATCGGAATCATCAGGACGTATAGCCAAGTGGGCACTGGAACTCGGCGAGCATGACATCTTATACTCCCCCAGACCGGCCATAAAGGGGCAAGCTCTAGGCGATTTCTGGTAGAGGCCAAATTTACGAGTCGGCCCACTAGAGGTCACTCCGACCCCTCTCACAACGGAGGAACCTACCTTCAACCTACGATGGCTGTTGGCGGATGTATGTGGATGGGGCTTCGTGCAAAACAGGTAGCGGAGCAGACATCTTGCTTCTCGGTTCGGAAAACAAGAAGTGACCTATGCACTCGGTTTTCCTTCCCACCACAAATAACGAGGTGGAGTATGAAGCGATCTCGGGACTCGCCTCAAAGGAATTGAAAGTGGAAAGATCCAAATCTTTGGAGATTCCCTGTGTCGTGGTAAACGGTCTTAGGAAAATACGAGGCCAAAGAGGATCGAATGAAGCAATACCTTGAGAAGGCTAAGCGATGCTGACCTCATTCAGGTATTCCACAATTCATCGTATTCCACGAGGGAAGAACAGCCGAGCTGACATCCTCAGTAAATTGGCTTCATCATCGACAAATCCACCAGTGGAGGAAGTTCATTCCAGAAGCATTGCGGAGCCCCACATCGGCATCATCACTGAGATAGAACCGAACTGGATGTCTCCTATAAAGGCATATCTGGAAGAAGGTGTACTACCCCAAGATCGGCTCGAAGCCAAAAAGATGATGGCCAAGTCCCAAAAGTACCTCACGCATGAAGGCACTCTCTACGAAATCTACCTTCAACCACTCCTGAGATGCCTTGGGCCAGAAGAGGCGGACTACGTACTAAATGAGATTCATTTGGGATCTTGTGGAAGCCACATAGGATCACGAGCTCTCTCAAAGAAGACGCTGAGGTCAGGGTATTATTGGCCCACCCTCATCCAAGATTCGGCCGACCTCGTCAAAAAGTGTCCGAAGTGCCAGCTTCACGCCACAGTCAAGAAGTTACCACAGACCGACCTCAGTAGCCTTTAGAGTCCTTGGCCTTTCATGCAATGGGGAATCGACATCGTTGGTCCCTTCGACCGAGCACCAGGCCAGCTCCGATATTTGGTCGTAGCCATAGACTACTTCACAAAATGGGTCGAAGCGGAACCTCTTTCAAACCTCACGAGCAGAAGGATTCAGACATTCGTGTGGAAAAACATAGTTTGCCGCTTCGGCATACCACATGTCTTGATCTCGGACAACGGCACCCAGTTCGTCGATAGAAACTTCAAAGAATGGTGTGAGGAGCTCCAGATCAAACAACAGTTCACCTCGGTTGCACACCCACAGGCGAATGGTCAGACCGAAGTGACAAACCACACAATCGTTCAAGGATTGAAAAAGAGGTTAGACCGAGCTAAATGTGATTGGGTTGAAAATCTCCCTCAAGTCCTCTGGTCTTATAGAACGACACCTCGGACTTCGCACGGAGAAACACCCTTCATCTTAGTCTACGGCACCGAGACTGTCATACCAGCTGAGATCGGCGCACCGAGCCTACGTACTCTTCACCGACCCGACGACAGCGAGAAAAACCTCGGTCAACCTTGATGCTCTAGAGGAAAAGCGTGAGCTCGCCTTCATCAATGAAGCCAAGTACAAATGCCAGGTCGCAAGGTACTACAACAAGAGGGTGAAAGCCTCCATACTCCAAGTAGGCGACCAGAGGCGGAACCACATAGGGGCCTGAAGGGCCCATGGGCCCCCCAACTTTTTTGAAAAATAGCTATATATATTTGATATGTAATATAATATTCAAAGTGTTTGTCCTAGTGTGATGGTTAGAGTTCTCTTTAAATTCTTGGTGACCCGAGGTCGAACCCCACTGACAGTACTCTTTCCTTCTTTTTCTCGTTTTCCCTTCTTTTTTCTCTCCCCTTCCCTTCTTTTTTTCCCTTCTTTCTTTCTCTCTCTCTCTCTCTTTCCTTCTTTTTTTCTTTTCTTTTTCTCGTTTTTTTTTTATCATTTCCTTTTTTCTTATTTTTCTTTCTTTTTTTCCTCTATTACTTTCTTTCCTTCTTTTTTTTTCTTCCTTTTCTGTTTCTTTCTTTTTGGTTTGTGTTTTCTCCCTTTCTCTATATTATATTTCTTCTCTTTATTTTGGGATATTTTTCCCTTTTTTTCTTATATAATTTGTTTTATATTGATAAAATAAAATATGTATGTAAATAATAACACTATGTGAATTAATTATTAGCTAAACATATGTGCTCTCTATAAATATTTAACATTTAATAACTAAATCGATTGTAGTCTAATGAGTTATGATTTTTATCTATCATTTAAGAGATCTTGGTTCGATTCCTTTTAGTTACATATTTTCTTTTTTCTATACTTATTTTCTTTTATTTCATTTTTCTTTCTTTTTCTTTCCTTTATCTTTTTCCTATAATTTATTTTATGTTGATAAAATGCTATTTTTTTTCTTTTTCTATAATTTATTTTATATTGATAAAATAAAATATATATGCAAATAATAAAGTTTTATATGTGAATTAATATTACCAATCAAATTTCTAAAAGATTATAATAAACTCATTATATTATTAAATTATTATTATTTTATAATTTTATTTTATTATCTTTTAAAATTATAATTAATTGGGCCCCCCAGACAAAAATTCACGGCCGTCCTTTGTGGCGACCTCGTCCTACTGGAACAATGAGGCCGATAAAGCCCGCGCCTTAATAAGTTAGACCCGACATGGGAAGGCCCATACCGCGTCCACGAGGACCTCGGCAAAGAGGCCTATAAGCTTGCCCACCTATCCGGTGCACTTATTCCCCGAACCTGGCATATTACTCATCTAAGGAGGTATTTTACATAGCTTTGATTTCAGATCGGCATCATGTTAGCCCTCTTTTTGCTTTTCCGAAGTGCGATGTCATCTACTTATCAATAAAACATCTGTTTTTCTAATAAGTGGATTACTTCGTCTCATCTTATATTTATGTGAACATCCGTTCTCAATTCGGATAAAACATAATTAACCTTCAAAAGGGGACGCCCTTGCGAAGATGACAACTAAGCGCGCGCCAGGGGATCACCCCAGCACATACAGATTACTCATTAATTTGAAACATCTCCGTGCAAGCACACATATAACTCATTGATTTGAACATCTACGTGCAAGGCATACAGATTACTCATTAATTTGAACATCGCATGCAAACGACGTCGGATCGGATCTCGTACAATTCATACCCTTTATTGGGAAGATATACACTTGATAAAGCGATCTAAATACATTTACGACTAAAACCAAGTCCTAAGCTATATTCGTACCTCTTTAGTGGGAAAATATACACTTCGGTACAAAGTCTAAATACATTTATGACTATAAACCAAGTCCTATGCTATATACAAATCACTCGGGCTTCCGAGCTCCACCTCGCCAAGTCTTGCTGAAGCTACACCAGTTCGAAACAAAGTCCCCGGGTCGGCGATGAACACCCGGGATGAACTCGGTGCCTTCTACCCAGTCGATGAGGCCAGCGTCACCACGACCTACTCCAGGCGCTCTTTGATCAGGCGCAGACGCGCCCTGACCTGAAGTGGACGCTCCTAGGGTTGAGGCCGAACTCCTACCTCTTGATCTCGAGACCCCACCAGGGGTACGACCTCGACCCCGACCTGACATCTTTCCTCGTCGACCTGAGGCCCTCGCCCGTCCAGCTCCTGATAATGGGGCCCGACCACGAGACGACATCTCCGACATGTCTGCTCCCATCAGCCGAAGCACCTCGGCGTGGTCCATATAACCGCCACCCGCCCCGACTTCTTCAATTCTAACGTCGGGGGGTCGGTGGAGTCTGTTGTGGGGCTCGGGCATACGCCGTTATGCAGACGAGCTCGAAGTGAAGGCATTTGACCAAGGCTTCGAGGCAGTCTTTAAAATTCTTGCTTTTAGGCCCCTCCTCGTCCCTCAGCACCATGCCCTCGGCAAGCAGAAGCTGAGCTCGGTCATCGGCCTCGGATATAGTAATACCACCAGATCGGTGGATCACCGCTTCGTATTCAGCATGCTCCTCCGAGATCCGTGCCAACTTCTCTTGCGCCATTTCGGTGTTCTCACCGCGCATCGGCGGCCACGAATGGCGTCGGTAGAGATATCACTGCTGGACTTCGGATGGATGATTCTTAGCTTGAGGCCGTTCTCTCCCGAAGACGGGTCACTCGCGTTTGGCCCTGCAGTTGCTTTTCGGCCGGCCGGCGATGTCGACCTACCGACCCGACAACGGCTATCCATGCTATGCAAAGTGCGGGTCATTTCGACCGATCGGCTCCTCGAACACCACCTCCTCATCCTTCAAGACAAAGCACCTCGGACCTCTTTCGGCTTGTCAAGAGATCGTGATCTAGCCCGATGTAAGGAGTAAGAGAGTGCTAAAAACAAGGAACACATTCATTTCAAAAGGTGTATTTATTATTCACAAAAGTGGAAATTTACAAAGCTCGGGATCCTAATGACCCCGGCACTTGAACCTATTACAAAGGCCTGCTGACCTGAGCCTCTACGAGGGGCTCACTGGCATCCTCCTGCTGCTGCTCTTCCTGCTGCTGCGGGCCCCCTTCAGAAGGGAGACTTGAGCTCGGCCCGCCTCCCGGCCGGCCACACCTCGGCAAGGAGTTCTGGCTCGGGGTCTTCATCCTCCTCACCTTTGGTCACGGCCTCGGCCGTCGGAGAAGCGGAGGAAGCCAAAGTCTTCAGGACGGGGAAGGAGCCCACCTCGGCAATCACCCGGGCGTAGTCGCCTGCGGTGTCCGAGGAGCGACCTCGACCCAGCCATGCTTGACTTTATCGAAGTCAGGCATCGCGGCCGCCAACTCCTCCAGGTGGTCGGATATCACCTGCGGCCTGAGGACGGCGGCCAGGTCGGAGATGAAGGCGGAGAAGGTCTCTGATTCGATAAGCCTGCTGGCGAAGGCCCTCAAGATCGGCCCCCCGCGCTGACAAGGTACTCTTACATTGGCGAGTTTCTTCTCCGCCTCGACCGTCTCCTCTCGGGCACTCTCACGCCCGGCACGGGCCCTGCGGGCTCGGTTCTTCTTCGTGGCGCCTCGGCGGCGGTCCTTGCAGCCTCGGCATCCGCCCTCGCAGCAGTGCTCGGCCTCGGCGGCCCGTTCCCTCTCCACCGCCTCATGCCGAGGCGCCCTCGGCGATGAATCCGGCCATGCGGTGCAGCTCCCCGTCCATCGAAGTCGCGTCACGAAATTGAAAATCACACAATAAAAACACATGGCGAAGGAAATAACGGCGAGCGTTATAAACTCATACCTTCGGGAAGGATATAGGGAGCTTGGAGCAGGCACCTCGTACATAATCCTAGCACGGGTATCATTGCCGAGGTGGGACGACCCTACCGAGGTGCCGTCATCAATCGTTGATGTCGGCCACCACCACAGGTGCCTTGCTCGGCTCATTCCTCCTCGCCTTCTTTGGGAGGCTCTGGCTCGGCGATTGTGTTGGAGATGGCAGAGCCGGCACCTTTGCCTTCTTCGTGGATCGAGCTTCCGCGCACAATAAAGAAGAAGTCCATTAGTAATGACATCAGACATATAAGAAATAAGGAAAAAGGGGGGTGCCTTCACCCCGATCCTAAAGCCTTCGATCTATACATGCTCAGCTCGGCATCATTCAGATCGTCCTCGGTGAAATCACAAGATATTTCACCGAATGCGTTCAGCTCGTTCTCTATGGCACCCAAGGGCTTCACCTTCACATCCCTCATCTTGCCCATACCCCACTTATAACACGGGTGCCCGTCAACCCGCAAAAAGAAAAACTTTATTTGCCACTGGGGCACCTTAGAGGGGGTAATCACCCTGAACGACTGCCGAGGTGACAAATAATATACACCTCCTGAACTATTGACGCTAAAAAAACGCATCAGGACCTCGAAGGAGAGCTTCTCGCTAAGGCCGTAACAGGAAAAACCTAGCCCGACCACCGACCTAATGGAGTTCGGGGTTAACTGGCATATAGGAATCTGAAAATATTCCTGAATACTCAAAAAGATAGGGGCCAAGGGGAACCTAAGCCCAGCCCGGGCATCTACATACCTTGTAGTAAATCCTCGGGAGGCCATAACTCTATCACGCTTTGCGGGAGGCACCACGGGCCTCCGCCGGAATATGGCATTCATTCGCTATCCTACATAAATCAGAAATGGTCAGAGACGAGTTAGCGTCCCTGACCTTGTACTCATCCCAGACAGATGGTATCGCCGGGACCTTAGCGCTAATTCCCTAGACCTACCCATCAGGTATGGCACATATAATCATGATTTCGACCTCACTATCGGGGAAGAAGATGAGCAGGCGGACCGGACATAGGCGAAGAAGAAGATGAAGAAGACATACTTACTTTTTGGTGAGGATTTTGATTCTCCGTGAAATTCGGAAGGAATTTTGGGAAAAACTCTAAATTTTTTCTCTGGAGCGAATGAGGAAGAAGAAAATGAATAGTTTCTCTATTCCCGGCTATTTAAAGTACAAAAGGCGCCCAAACCGCCTTTTCAACTTCCCACATGGCTAACCACGATTCGGCGTGGGCGACGCTACGGGCGAAGTTTGAACTCCCACCAACTTTGGCGCGATATGGCGTATTCTAGGGCGAAGCGGATGCCGGTCTAATCGTGCAATCATCCTGCGACCTGCAATCCGGATGATTCAGATCGGACCTCGGCACCTCTGGACCGACATGGCCATCTGCGGGGAGATTCGATCCGGATGATTCAGATCGGACCTCGGCGCCTCCGTGCGGACGTCGCCATCCAATAGGGGCGATTCGATTCGGACCTCGGTGAACTCGAGCGGACATCACCGTCAGCGGTACTATTGATTCGCGCCTCGGCATACCACGGCGGACGTCGCCATCCAGCGAGGATAATTGATTCGGACCTCGGCATCCTCGAGGCGTATATTAGCATCCAACTTGGCGATTCGGTCGAGCGGCCGTCGTCTAGCTCGATTCGAGATCCGGGCAAATCAATTCAACCACGACATCAAAAGGCGAAAACCCCGACAACAACCTCGGTGAGAGCAACAACCAGCCTCGACAAAGCTTTTCACCCCACCTCGGCATAGTTGTTACTCGACTAATTGGGGGGGGGGGCTATGATGGCATATGGCCCAACCGCTCAGGCCCAATGGCAGGCCCAAGTGAACTGGACCTGACCTAATGGACAGCCCTACGCGGTTAAGCCCGAAGCCCAACATCTAAACCCTATTCGAGACCAAATCAAAGGAGATATTTAAGGATCAAGATATGGAAGAAGATCGGATCCCACAAGGCAAGGGATCCAGTACAATCTTTAGAGATCCACAAACATGTATAAATGGAGGTTAGGTCGACGGTAGAAGGGTTAGCAACTACTTGAATACTAGAGCTTTTCAATACATTCATTGTAACCTACATAGTGAAAGTATTGAGGAATCATTCATCCGTGGACGTAGATCTTATTCTTGATCGAACCACGTAAAAGCCTATGTGTTCTTTACTGCTTTCATAAATCTCGCACACTAGATTTATCAATAATTTACTTGTTAAATGCAATATCTGTTAAATTTCTCCTGAATAGTTCAGATTTTCTTATTTGTATAACTGACTTCAATTATCTCCTACTTGTCTGGTTCTATCTTCTATGTTCCTCTCAAGTCAGTCACATAATAGAAATAGTATGTTTTCCATCAAACATTAATCGTCTTTTACAATACAAGTTCAATACGGGTTCAGTTTATAGTCACGTATTTAACTGAAAATAGTTATGCTTCAATAGTTGTTTATGTAATCTAGATCCTTATGAACACTAAGGTTCTAGACTTCTAGTCTTTAACTCTAGTACAAGCGAAAGAAAACATGTCAAAAAGTTCTTCAGTATTCTCTTCGGCGGAGAATGTTTCAGCATGCACTGATGACAGTGGGCCTAAAATCCAAGACTCAGCGGTAGTTAATTCTGTTACATCTTTAGCTACTGTCATCGTCAAATCTTCAAAGAATCAAGTAAATGATCAATCAGCTCACGGTACACTAATATCAAAACTGATGGCATGTTAGAGGAATTAAAGTCAAACCCCAAATAGAAAAGGCAAGCTTACTTGTTATCATGCTCTACTGGGACCAATCTCAGATCTTCCGACTCCAGTGTTGGTGATGGTTGCAAATGGAAGCGTAAATGCCTAAAGCTGTAAGTCCATCACTACTCTGTATATAGTTATTTGCAGCCACCAGTTTACCCATTGGTAATTTGATTTCTGCAGGTACTGTGATTGCTTTGCAGCTGGATTGTACTGTGCTGGTTCTTGTGCTTGCCAAGGGTGCTATAACAGGCCGGAATACGAGGACAAAGTTCTAGTCTCCCGGCAACAAACTAAATCACGGAATCCTCTTGCATTTGCCACATCCTCATCCACAGTTGGTTAAACGACACATCCTCATCAACAGACGTCACGTTGATAATGCAATAAAACACAAGTCAAACACAAAATTCCGGGCATCCGATCATTTAGCCCAGTGACTGATCATAACTATTATATTCTAGAACACAACATGGATTCAAACTTGCCATTTTTTGCTTATTCTTCACATACTTATAGTTAAATTAGCCCAAAGATTAGAGTAACCGATCCATGCAATTGGTCAATCTCATGCAACATCCAAGAACAAATACAAGATACTATTCATTCAATTCAAGATTGTAAGTTCTTGTTCAAGATTATCTCAAGTTTGTGATCAAGATTATCTCAAGAACGTAGATTGAAAACCAAAATATTCAAGCGAAGAAAAAAACACAAATGGTTTACGTGGTTCGATCTTTCGATCTACATCCACGGAGAAGAAGAAGATTATGCTATATGCTTATGGAGAAGAAGAGTACAATATAGAATACATTCGTGAGTCAATTGCTTCTGTCAAGAAGATTCTCAGACTTTTCTCAATCTATATCTATCTTCTTAATGAAATAAACTCTCATACGTGTATAATGAATGAGCTGCTTTTTCCCATGCAAACGTGCAGCCTTTTATAAACTCTCAACTAAACCATAACTGCCAAACTGACGCTAACCGTTTCTTGTTGAAAGCTACTGGTTTGCTTAGTTGATATATTGAAGGCACACTTCACAAATCTCCACCTTGCCTCAATATAGCACAATCATATCCTTCCTCTCTTATTTCTCATAGTGAATAACTTTCACTAATTCCATGCAGTATCTGAACTTAGATGAAGGTAGAGCCTTAGTTAACGATCTGCAGCATTCTCCTCTGTGGCTATCTTAGTCACTTTTACAATCCTTTGTTCACCACGTCTACGACGAAATGGTACCTTACATCAATGTGTTTTGATCTCTCATGAAACACATGATGTTTGGTTAAATATGAGCACTTTGGCTGTCGCATTTATTTCCACAACTTCTTGAATTAATCCAAATTCGCTTATCAACCCTTTCAGCCATATTGCCTCTTTCACTGCTTCTGTCATAGCCATGAACTCGGCTTCAGTTGTTGAAAGGGCTACAACACTTTGCAACATCGACTTCCAACTGACTGCCGACCCGAACAAAGTAAATACGTACCCCGTTTGAGATTTTCTGCTGTCTATGTTAGATGCAAAATCTGAATCCACAAAACCAAATAAAGGGTCTGACTCCTTATCTTCATTTTTCTGGAATAAAATTCCAACTTTAGACGTCCCTCGGATATACCTCATTATCCATTTTAGAGCTTCCCAGTGATCTTTCCCAGGTTCTGTCATGAACCGGCTAGCCACACTTAAAGCGTGAGCCACATCAGGTCTTGTACACACCATGGTTTACATGATACTCCCAACAACATTTGCATAGGGCACGTGACTCATCTCTATCCTTTCAGCCTCAGTGTTTGGTTTCTGAACCTCAGAAAGCTTTGTATGATGTGCCATAGGAGTCGTGACTGATTTGCATTCATTCATTCTGAATCTCTTCAATATCTTCAAGATGTAATCTTCTTGTTTTAGCCATAGTTTCCCTTTTTCTCTATCTCTTACTATGTCCATTCCCAGAATCCTTTTGGCATCTCCAAGAAACTTCATCTCAAAAACTGATTGCAGTTTCTGCTTGAGATCTTCAATACTCGTTCTATTGCTTCCGGCTATTAGCATATCATCTACGTACAGTAACAGAAAAGTTTTATCTCCATCTTCTGCTTGTTTCATATACACACAAGTGTCATACTTTGACCTAATATATCCTATCTTGCTCATGAAATCATCGAATTTTCTATTCCATTGTCTCGAACTTTGCTTAAGACCATATAGAGATTTCTTTAGAAGACATACCTTATCCTTATTTTCAGGCTGAATAAAACCATCCGGCTGCTCCATATAGATAGTTTCTTCTAAATCCCCATTCAAGAAAGCTGTTTTCACGTCTAATTGTTCGAGCTCCAAGTTAAACTGAGCTACCATAGATAGTAGAATTCTTATAGAGCAATGCTTTACTACCGGTGCAAAAACTTCATTGAAATCAATCCCTTCCTTTTGAGTGTATCCTTTCGCAACCAATCTTGCTTTATACCTTGTCTGCTCGGTTTTCCCAACTTCAATCTTTTTCTTGAAAATCCATTTACATCCTACTACCTTTTGCATCCGAGGTCTGTCCACTAATATCCAAGTCTTATTTTTATAAAGAGATTCTAGTTCGTCATTCATGGCCCTCAACCAATCTTTTGCTTCATTTCCCTTTACGGCCTCATCATAGCTCCTAGGCTCTTGGTACTCCAGTTCCTCTGCCATGTTCAATGCATAAGCTACCATATCTGCATTTCCATATCTCATCGTGGGTTTGGATATCCTTTTAGCTCTATCCCTGACCAGCTGATAATTTCTCAGCTCATCATTACTGTTGGCATTTCTTTCTTCATCCTTCACTATTCGTGGTCTTGTTGCTCATTACTCATATTCTCATGGAAATCTGGGTTTGTTTCAAGCTCCACCTCAAAACCTTTTCTGAAACTTTCTTTAACCAGATCACTGTCGTTTCCAGCCTCTGTCTTAGACAATGGAAATACATCTTCTCTGAATACCACATCACGGCTGATCAAGATTTTTTGTCCTCCAGAATCAAGGTTCCATAATCTGTATCCTTTCACTCCCTTTTCATATCCCAGCATTAAGCACCTCTGTGCCCTTGCTTCCAGTTTATCTCGCTTCATATGTGCATATGCTAAACATCCAAACACTCTCATCATCGAGTAGTCTCCATTAGTTCCATACCACATATAATGCGGGTGTGGAATTGATAGCTGGAGGGCATTTATTAATCGATGTCTGTACCGTATTTGCCGCTTCTCCCCAGAATTTCCTCGGCAATCCCGACCTTATGATCATGCACCTAACCCTTTCCAAAATAGTCATATTCATTCTTTCGACAACACCATTTTGTTGGGGGTTGCCAGGGACAGTCCTATGTCTCTTGATACCTTTATCACGACAAAAGTTTGTGAATTCTGAAGATAGAAATTCCAAACCGTTATCCGTCCTTAAACATTTTAGGGAGCTACCTTTCTCTACCTCCACCTCTATACACCAATGTTTAAATTTCACAAATGCCTCAGACTTGGACTTCAAAATGTATATCCGGGTTTTTCTTGGTAGTCGTCTATAATTGATAAGAAAAATCTTCCCTTTTTATAGTTTCCGTTCTAGAGGCCCCATAAATCTGCATAGGCATAGTCTAAAGGTGAAGATGAGGTGTGTTTACCTTTTGGATACGGTAGCTTCTTACTTTTCCCCAGAATGCAAGCTTCGCAGGTCTTCACTTGACTGATTTTGATTCTTGATCACATTTTGTCATTGTAGTTCAATTAGACCCTTTTGACCTATGTGGCAAAGTCTTTCATGCGGATCATAGATTCATCCATCTTGCTAACCCGACTACTCACCCACTACAGTATGAGCTTGTAGATAATATAACATTTCTTCCGATTCCTTCATCATCACTCTATCATTTTCATGACGTGAATGCATCCGTTTCGGTTTGAAATTGAAGCCTTTTGACTCAATATTCTAATGAAATGAGATTTCTTTTGAGTTGTGGAATGTATCTTACATCGACGAGAATCTTAATGGACTCGTCATGTACTTTCGTAATACCCATCTTTTAAGCTTCATTTTGCATGGCGTTTTTCGAGAAAAGGTCAAAGGTTGACTTTTGTTTCGTGATCGCGACCGTCAAGAAACCTCGAGCGTTGTGAAGAGTGTCTTATAGCGAATTCATAGACACTAAGTATCGTGTTTCGACCACCCATGAAGGTTTGGCACTCAGGGAAGTTATCGAAAACCGGACTTTTCATTGGTCTTTTAAAGCATATCTTGTTTATTGTCATTGTGTTGGTATTTTATTTCGTGTCCATGGGTACCAAGTTTGCTAAATTTGTAGTCCGTTTGCAAAAGTTACGTCGGTTTTGCGTTTTGAAAAGGACCGCTTATGACACTACTTGTGACCCGCATTTTCCTATAAATAGGAGGCTAGGGCGCTTCGTTTTCAACGTTCATTTTCTTCGTCTCTCGTGTTTACGGAAGAGCCGAGCAGCTCAGTGCTGCTGCGGAGCTGGAGGAGTGGGGATCGGCAGGGAGGCTCGGTGGCGGCGCCATTCTTGGCTGCTTGCCGAGCTACCACCGCCGATCAACCCCCAGGCAGACCCGTTTTCTGTTTTGTCCTTTTCTTGTTTGATTCCGCCTTTTAGTAGATCATATAGCATAGAACTCGGGATTCTAAAGGACGGGCGAGAAAAGCGGCCGAGGCCGACCATTTCGGCCAAACCGCCGCCGCCGCCGCCGCCGCCGCCGCCCTCTTGACCGCCGTTTGGTGGCGGCAGACCCGGCCACACAGCTCTGGTCCTTTAGGTTTGAGTTCGGGCTATGCATTCTACTAAAGTACCGATTCCGTTTTGTTTTTCGGCGTTTACGCATGTCGGGATGTTTTCCGTTGCTTGAGTTTTCTAAAGGAAGTACATGCCGGGTTATCCATTTTCAACGTCGTTTGTCATTCCATGTTCGTGGTTATGCATATTGCTTATGTTTCCATTTTCATGCATCGATTTTAGATGGTTTATCCTAGATCGAGGATAGGCATCGATTTTTGAAGCTTCTTGTTTGCTAAGATTTGAGTCGACTTGCATGCATGTATATTTTGAAGGTACCCTATTATAGGTCTTGATGCCACGAATATATTTCCCTACGCATCGAGTTGATTTGAAAACCGGAGAGTGCAAATGTGGGTTGAAAGTGAAAACCCTAATTTTGCTACGATCGTCGTTTGGATCACGTTGTTGCTTTGCTTTGTGGAAGTGACCCCAAAAGTTGTTCCGTCTTGTTACGGTACCTACCCGTGCGATCGGTGAAGTCATCGGATCCGTAGATATCTCTCGGTTGGCGTTTTCGTCATTCGAGTTGGGTTATATATGCTTATTTTGAGTTATTTACTCGATATTTCAAAATAAAACATATGCGCGTAAAATGTTTTTATGAAATTATTCTTGTTCTACGATCAAGATATGGTTCTATCATGGTTGTGCACGGATCTCTATTCGGTGGGTTGATCACCATCTTGAGTATTGATCATAAGGGGATAGACCCGAACACGTGGTTATGGTTACGGGGATAGACCCGGGAAGTCCACGGAAATGGTAATGAGGTGGTTATGGTTCGGCGAGTTTGAATCAAGTCCACACACGAGTTAGCCCGGTGGATACGTTCGGCGTGGGCATTGGATATGTTCGGGCGAATGAATGTCATGTGATGGGTGGCGGGATACGTTCGAGCCGTGGTTCATGGTTCTATGATGGGAATGATAATAACGGATCGGGTATCGAAAAATGAAAAATCTATTTTGCTTACTTAGAAGTGGATTCGTTTTAAAACCTTCTAAGGTAAGTGCTCTAAACAAACTTCATGATTCTTTTGATTTATGATAAAACCCGGTGAGTGCGCTAGTACTCACCCCAAACTCTTTTCAAATCTTTTCACGGATGGAGGAGAATTTGGACCAGGCGGCGAGGGAGGAGCTGCGGGTTCTTCATGCTATGCTTCCGCGATGTTGTGTTATATCACGTACTCGATAATTATGTATTCTTGTCCCTTATTTACTACGATTGGGAACAAGATTTGTTATATTATTCATTTGTGAGTCTCGTCTGAGCATGCTATGTGGTTGACCGGTCTAGTTGACGGGATGTAATCTATTTTGCGCTTCTTGCATTACTTATAATAAACGAATCATGTTTTTGAGGTTATGTTATCGATATTATTACATTGGTGGATTGTTTGTGCACCCTCCCTTGAGGATATGTCCTAGTTATAGAGATCTTGCCCGATTTCATGGTCACATCTTCTTATCGTGTATATTATATGTATCCCTTCTTCCCCGCTTAACCCCCTTCTAATCACCCCGACATCCGTGCCTTCCTCGGGAATTGGGGCGTGACGACAATATCGAGCAATGTTCTTGGCATCTAGTTTTCATAATTGTTTGATATCAAAGCGATTCGTTTACTTTATATCATGTGCGTTCTTGAAATTGAGTGTTTAGAACTTGTTCTTCTAAATTATTCATCAGTCTGACTACCCTCATTTCGCGTCGGTCCGCCTCCTTTAAAAGGGGATGAGGTATGTGTTTATTGTTGATGCTTTATGTGGCTATGTGATGCTTGATATGATCTTGGTTTCATGTGTTTGGCTGGTAAGAGTTTCTGTGATGTAAGCGTGATGTGGATGGTATGGTTGGATGGTGATGTGGATGTGGAAGTGATTGTTGATGGAACAAAGGGCACGTGTGGGTGTGATGTGAAAATCGTTTATATGATATGATGTGATTGATGTGATCACGTGTGGTTGATGTAAGTCTATGTGTTTACATAGCAATATGTTGTTGATCGAAAATCTTGTTTATTTTGATAAGCGAGTGCTTGTAAGTGAATCTGTGTTGCTTACGTGATTATTATGATAAATATCGATATTGATATTGAGATGTGTTGAAATGAACATGTGTATGAGACATGATTACCCGGATATTTGGGATGGTAAAGAAGCGTGAATATTTGTTGTTGTTTATGGTGAACTAACATGTAGGTTTATGGGTATTGATGGCCCGAGACAACGTTGGTTAAGATCTCACGAGAATGGATGAGCATATCCGTAAATTCGGGGAATGTGCCGGAATATTCATGGCGATTGGGAGTATTTACAGGAAGATTTGTTGGGTTATGGAGAAAGGTTCGAGGCAGTGGGAAAGTGTCGAATCGAGGCCTACTATCGGATGACCGAAAGGCTACCGGCGGGATGGCGGCCGTGGGCGAAAGCAGGACATGTGTTGTTCGAGCGAGATCTATCACGAGGCACCTTACATTGGACTTTCGAGTTGTTGCTCGAGTATGGAGCGGTGGACAGACCACGAGTATACCATCGAGGAGGATGTGGTTGCGAGACACCCGAGGACCGATCCGATCGATGATAGGCATGATGTTCCGAAGAGCCGTTGGGAGAACAACCATCAATCGGCGATCACGGTGCATCATGATACACCGATCCACTACACCTCCATCGACGATCCTTACCTTCGGAGGACCGAAGCGACTTTGAGGCGTGAACTTCCGGGCGAGAGATATTGTCCGTCCGGCGATGGCGAGGAAGAAGCCGAGATCGGGATCTTCATGCCACCGAGCTGTATCGAACTTGCATCTAGGGAGGCGACTCGAGGAAGAAGAAGACCCGGATGAGAGCGAGGAAGATAGTGAGGATTCGGAGGACCGGTGATCGGATAGCCGATGACTACGATGAGATCGGGCACATTGAGGAAGGCAAGCGCCGAGAGCGAGGACTCGAGCACGGCTTTCACGATACTCGAGCAATCGAGCATAGCTTGGATGGGATCATACCCAGAAGGCTTGCTTCCATGCGGATCGCTTTTACGGCGGCGGCCAATTCAAGCCACGATTGGAAGGAAAGAGGATGAGAGGCGAGAATGGAACCGCTGAGACGGCGGGAATAGTGGATGGATATGGAGGCGAGATCTAGGTAGTCGGTGTGTCTGATGTGCGCAGAGATCTGCTAGAAGCATGGACGAGCGGCATCTTTTGACAAGGACCGGTCGATTCTTTGCTCATATCGACCTTTTTGGTGACATACCTTGATCTTGTATTTTGTGATCCTTCATGGACCGAATATTCTTGATACTAACTGCATCTATGCGAGGATGTTTATGTTTTGATGCTTATATGTGATATGAGCTATGCCATGATGCTATATGATCTATGTGATGTGTGATGATGTTATGTGAAATGCATAACGATGATATGTTGACGAGGATTGCATGATTATATGTGGTGATGCGTGATATGTGATATATGTGATGATATGTGATATGGTGATGATATATGTTATGCGATGATACCCGGTTATCTATGCGAAAGTGTTTCTAATGTTTCAAACGTCGATGCAGAATGCGAGAATAAGGAACGGAGGAACAATAGCGTGGAAGAAGCCGGGAACCACCTTTGGTTGGTGGCATGCGATCGAGAGTTTTAGCAGTGAATCCCCCGTTCGGCGGTCTCGGTGAGCCGATCGGCCGAGAGGCTGGATACGATCCACGAAAGGATCTTGAATACATCGGTGCGAAGAAGCGAAAAGCTGAATTGCGCGATCTTTATTCTAAGGACGAGGGTGATTTACGGTGGGAATCCGTGAGAAGGACCTAACACGGGGACGGTGGGCAAGGTATACGTGGGAAGATTTCAGGAAGAACTCATGGAAAAAATGCGTGCTGGCGTTCTGAGAGAAGGCAAAACGAGTTGGAATCTTAAATCGAGGAGAAGGGCGGTCACCGAGTACGATCGCTCGTTCAATAAATGCATCACGTTATGCTACGTACACGGTCGGCGCGCGAAATTGCCAGGCGAGCGAGTTCGGAGAGGACTCGACTAGAGATCGAATTTCGCTCGTCGATCGGGAGATCGGCGTATCGCGATCCTTAAACCGGGCATTAAACATTGAGTCAATGTTACCCAGGAAAAACGATGCCACCGGACAGCCATCTAGCGGAGGAAGAGGTAAGAGGAAATGGGAAGATCGAGGAAAGGCAATCGGTGTTCGAGGAACGGGCGGTCGATGATTCCAAGGAATCAAGGCATTGAGAGAGAAAGACAACCTTGGGAAGGAATTTCCAACCCATGCGGTGTGGAAAAACCTTGGTGCGAAATGCCAAAGGAATCATTTGGCGATGCGGCAAGGTAGCACCGAAAGTGCTATCGTTGTAAAAAGTCGGACATTACGCTCGAGATTGTCCGTTAGGAGGCGGCGAGTGCGCACCGCTTGATAAAGGCGTCCGGCTCATGAGCGTAATCATGCTTCACGAGGACAAACAGCGGGCGAGGAGGTCACCTAGGCGACAAACCAAAGGCCACCGCGGACAAGCAAGGGTGTGCGCTTGAATCGTGACGAGCAGCTCAGCTCGGAAATCTTACGGTATAATCCATATGAGTGATATACCCGTTTCGCCTTGTTTGATCTGAGAGCCTCACATTCTTTCGTTTGAGAATCGTGTGTGAGAGGTTGGGTTTGGTACCCAAGAAATCAGAGTACCACGAAATTAGCATCCGTCGAGAAGTGCTAAAAGCGAAAAGATTTGCCGAACGGAGGTAGAAATACGTGAGCGAAGGTCCTTGTCAATTTGCATGTCATCGGAATGGAAGATTTCGATGTCATCTTTAGCATGGATTGGTTGGAAAAGCACATGGCAACTATCGTTGTCTCGAGAGAAGTTGCTTTTCGAACAGCCGAAGGAGTGGAAGTTTGTTTCCACGGCATAAGGATGGGTGTTTGCGTGCAATGATCTCGACCGAAGGCGGTGAGGATGATCGGGAAGGAAGCTGTCAAACTTTCTTGGTAAGTTTGTGAGGCACGATGAAACAGTATAGCGATTACAAAGAGGAGCGATGGTGTGTGAATATCCGGATGTGTTTCCGAGGACTTGCCGGGTTTACCGCGATAGACAAGTGAAATTCACTATTGATTTGGAACCGGGGCGGCGCCCGATATCAAAGGCACCATATAGAATGGCACCTAAAGAATTGCAAGCTGAAAGCGCGATTGGGAGGCTGTTGGATCTAGGTTTTATCCGACCTAGCGTGTCGCCGTGGGAGCGCGCGATTACATTCGTCAAGAAGAAGGATGGGTCGATGCGGATGTGCATTGACTACGGAGCTGAATAAGGCGGCGATCAAACGGATATCCTCTTCCGAGGATCGACGATCTGTTTGACCAGCTCAAGGGGCGAGTGTCTTCTCTAAGATCGATTTGAGGTCGAGCTACCATCGGTGAAGATCGAGAAAGGAGGGCGTTGCGAAGCCGGCGTTGAGAACAAGGTATGGGCACTACGAGTTCATCGTGATGCCGTTTGGTTTGACCAATCGCGTGATTTTCATGGATCGATGAATCGAGTTTTCCATCGATGTCCGGATAGTTTCGTCTTGGTTTTATCGATGATATTCTCATCTATTCCAAGAATGCGAGTTGCATAGAGAACACCTCCGTGCCGATTCGGAAGCGTTCTGAGCGAGAGGTTGTATGCCAGTATAGCAAGTGCGAGTTTTGGCTCAAAGAAGTGATGTTCCTTGGACATATCGTGTGCGAAGGAATCAAAGTCGACCCGATGAAGGTTGAAGCGGTAAGTGGCGGAAGGTTCCGACTAATGCCAATGAGGTTGAAGCTTTCTAGGCTTGGCGGATATTATAGGCGTTTTATCGAAGGGTTTTGAAGTTGGCAAGGCCGATGGCGCATGACTCGGGAAAGGAATCAAGTTTTCATGGTGCGAAGCTTGTGAAGCAAGTTTCGTGAGTTAAAGAAGAAGCTAACAACCGCTCGGTGTTAGCCGTGCGGAAGGAGCGATGGGTTTGTGGTCTACACCGATGCATCAAACTTGGTTTGGGTTGCGTTCTCATGCGAGCGGAAGGTTATAGCTTCAGCGTCTCGTCGGTTGAAACCGCACGAGTTGAGCTACTCAACTCGCGATCTGGAGTTAGCGGCGATCGTTCATGCGTTGAAGATTTGGGCACTATCTCTATGGAGTTAAGTGTGAAATCTTCACGGATCACAAAACCTCAAGTATTTCTTTGAACAAAAGAAAGTGAACATGAGGCGAAGGAGATGGTGGAGTTGGTAAAGGATTATGATTGCTCTATCGGTTATCACTGGGAAAAGCCAATGTCGTAGCAGATGCACTTAGTCGCAAGTCGAGGCGAAGTTGGGATATCTTCTCACGCAAGAGAAAGAGCTTATTCGAGATTTCGAGAAGCTAAGCACTGGAAGTGATTCATCCATGGGAATCGGTCTGAGGATTCATCGCACTTTGACGGTGAACCGGACCTAAGAGAAGCCATCGTGAGTCTTGCGATGAGGAGGCAATTCTGGAAAAGATGCGTTTGAAAGCAAGGTTAGAAGATAGCAAGGGGTTCACAGGCGAAGGACAACGCTACTATTCCGAGGAAGGTTATGTGTGCCACTCGATAGGGAATTGAGAGATAAAATCATGAGTGAAGCTCATGAGGCACCGTATCTGACTCATCCGAGGAAGCACCAAAATGTCGAGAGACCTTAAGAGGAACTTTTGGTGGGAAGGGATGAAAAGGATGTAGCCGCGTTTGTGGAGCGATGTTTGGCTTGTCGACAAGTGAAAATTGTACACCAACGTCCGTCGGGATTGTTGCAACCGCTACCAATCCCGAATGGAAGTGGGATCATATCGGTATGGATTTTGTGGTGAGTTTTCCAAGGTCGTGAAAACACCGCTATATGGGTTGTCGTCGATGGTGACGAAGTGAGCTCATTTCTTACCGATTCGGATGACGACGGGTTAGATAAGCTTGCTCGACTTTACGTCGAAGGAAATGCGGTTACATGGTGTGCGGTATCGATTACGTCGGATCGTGACCCGAGGTTCACGTTAAGGTTTTGGAGAGTGCGAGGAAGCCGTGGGGACCAAGCTGAATCTTAGTGCGGCATTCCATCCTCAAAGCGGACGGTCGATCGGAAAGAACGATTCAGGTTTTGGAAGGCATCTGCGGCGATCGTGGCGACGAGAGGAGGAAATGGGAAGAGATACTACCTTTGGTAGAGTTTGCCTATAACAACGATTATCGAGCCACCATAGGAATGGCTCCCATATGAGCGTTATGCGGAAGGAAGTGTCGATCGCCACTTTATTGGGATGAAGTGGGCGAGAGGAAGATGTTAGGACAGAGATGGTTCGTGACGGTCGAGTTATCGATCGAGATCGGCGAAGGATCAAGGAAGCACGGGACGGGTGAAGTCCAATGCGGACAAGCGTCGTCACGGATCTTGATTCATGATCGAGATCGCGTTTTCCTTAAGGTTTCCCGGCGAGAGGAGTCGTTCGTTTTGGAAGCGAGGTAAGTTACGACCGAGGTTCGTTGGACCTTCGAAGTTCTTGAGAGAATAGGCCCGTTGCTATAGGTTAGCTTTGCCGCCTAGCATCGGAGATGTTCGTGGCGTGTTTCACGTTTCTCGGTGAGAAAGTACTTGTTCGACCCAAAACACGTGATCAAGCATGACCAGTGGTTCTTGCTCGGGATCGAGTTACGAGGAAGGCGGTGGCTATCTTGGAGCGAAGTCGAGGAATTGAGGAACAAGCGATTAGTTGGTGAAAGTGTTGTGGAATCACCGCGGAGAGGAGGAAGCTACGTGGGAGTTGGAAGACAAGTTCGAGGGCTCGATACCACGAGTTGTTTTCTCCACGTGTTTGAAATTTCGACGACGAAATTTTATAAGGAGGAGGATGTAATACCCGTCTTTTAAGCTTCATTTTGTGGCGCGTTTTTGAGAAAGGTCAAAGGTTGACTTTTTGTTTCGATGATCGACCGTCACGAAACCTCGGGCGTTGTGAAGAGTGTCTTATGACGAATTCATAGACACTAAGTATCAGAGTTTTCGACCACCCATGAAGGTTTGGCACTCAGGGAAGTTATCGAAAACCGGACTTTTCATTGGTCTTTTAAAAGCATATCTTGTTTATAGTCATTGTGTCCGGTATTTTATTTCGTGTCCATGGGTACAAGTTTGCTAAATTTGAGTCCGTTTGCAAAAGTTCGTCGGTTTTGCGTTTTGAAAAGGGCGCTTGCATGCGGCTGCATGACCCTGCTTTCCTATAAATAGGAGGCTGGGCCTTCATTTTCAACGTTCATTTCCTTCGTCTCTCTGTGTTTACGGAAGAGCCGAGCAGCTCAGTGCTGCATGAGCCGGCTGGAGAGTGGGGATCGGCGGGGAGGCTCGGTGACGGCGCCATTCTTGGCTACTTTGCCGAGCTACCACCGCCGATCAACCACCCCGGCAGCCCGTTTTCTGTTTTTGTCCTTTTCTTGTTTTGATTCCGCCTTTTAGTAGATCGTATAGCATAGAACTCGGGATTCTAAAGGGACGAGAAAGAAAACGGCCGGCCCCGCCATTTAACCAAACCGCCGCCTTGGCCGCCACCGCCGCCCTCTTGGCGCCGTTTGGTGGCCGACGACCTTTTAGCTCTGGTCCTTTAGGTTTTGAGTTTGGGCTATCATTCTACTAAAGTACCAATTCCGTTTTACATTTTTCGCGTTTACGCATCGGGATGTTTTCCGTTGCTTGAGTTTTCTAAAAAGTACATGCCGGGTTATCCATTTTCAACGTCGTTTGTCATTTCATGTTCGTCGTTATGCATATTGCTTATGTTTCCATTTTCATGCATCGATTTTGGATGGTTTATCCTAGATCTGAGGATAGGCATCGATTTTTGAAGCTTCTTCGCTGCTAAGATTTGAGTCAACTTGCATGCATGCATATTTTGAAGGTACCCTATTATAGGTCTTGATGCCCTGAATATATTTCCCTTCTGCATCGAGTTGATTTGAAAACCCGGAGAGTGCCAAATGTGGGTTCAGAAAGTCGAAAACCCTAATTTTGCTACGATCGTCGTTTGGATCACGTTGTTGCTTTGCTTTGTGGGAAGTGACCCCAAAAGTTGTTCCGTCTTGTTACCAAGTACCTACCAGTGCGATCGGTGAAGTCATCGGATCCGTAGATATCTCTCGGTTGACGTTTCGTCTATTCAGGTTGGGTTATATATGCTTATTTTGAGTTATTTACTCTGATATTTCAAAATAAAACATGTAAGCCGTAAAATATTTTTGTGAAATTATTACTGTTCTCTGATCCAAGATATGGTTCTATCATGGTTGCACGGATCTCTATTGGTGGGTTGATCACAATCTTGAGTATTGATCATAAGGATAGACCCGAACACGTGGTTATGGTTACGAAGGGATAGACCCCGAAGTCCACATGGAAATGGTAATGAGGTGGTTATGGTTACGACGAGTTTGACCCGAAGTCCACACGAGTTAGCCATTTGGATACGTTCGGGCGAATAGATGTCATGTGATGGGTGGCGGGATACGTTCGAGCCGTGGTTCATGGTTCTGATGATGGGAATACTTGATAATAACGGATCAGGTATCGAAAAATGAAAAATCTATTTTGCTTACTTAGAAGTGGATTTACGTTTTAAAACCTTCTAAGGTAAGTGCTCTAAACACGGCTTCATGATTCTTTTGATTTATGATAAAACCCCAGCTGAGTGCGCTAGTACTCACCCCAAACTCTTTTTCAAATCTTTTCACAGATGGAGGAGGTGGGCCAGGCGACGAGGAGAGAGCTGCGGGTTCTTCATGCTATGCTTCCGCGATGTTGTGTTATATACGTACTCTGATAATTATGTATTCTTGTCCCTTATTTGCTTTCTGATTGGGAACAAGATTTGTTATGTTATTCATTGTGAGTCTCGTCTGAGCATGTTATGTGGTTGACCGGTCTAGTTGACGAGGATGTAATGCTATTTTTCTTCTTGCATTACTTATAATAAACCAAGATCATGTTTTACGAGGTTATGTTATCGATATTATTCTGTTGGTGGATTGTTGTGCACCCTCCCTTGAGGATATGTCCTAGTTATAGAGGAGATCTTGCCCGATTTCATGGTCACATCTTCTTATCGTGTATGTTATATGTATCCCCTTCTCCCCGACTCTTAACCCCCCCTAATCACACCCCGGCATCCGTGCCTTCCCTCGGGAATTGGGGCGTGACACTTTCAGCTTTATGCTTCCTATTCCTTTCACTTGGCACACTTGGTCATTTCCCAGAAGAACAAAACCCATTTCTTGAGCCTTAAAATCTATGAACCATTCTTTATTTGGGCACATGTGGAAGCTACAACCCGAGTCAAGAATCCATTCATTTTCAATGTTTCTTTCACATACGTTCATGATTTCACCTTCTTCATCCTTCTTCAACTGATCTGCATTAAATGTGGTCTTTCCTTTTTCAGCCTGAAGCCTCTTCCAAGTATAGCAATCTCTTCTTAAATGCCCAGATTTCTTGCAGTGATGGCATTTTCGAGTTTCTCTTGTATCAGGGTCCTTTCCCTTTCCTTGCATGAACTTTCCTTTGCTGGAACTGATTTTGTTTCTTGAACTTAGTCTTGAACCCTTTTATGTTTAATCCTTCAGCATCTCTTTCCGGTTTATCCTCGATGCTCTTTTGCAGTTCCTTTGCTCTTAGGGCGCATTGAACCTCTTCGATCGTTATGGCATTTTCCCTTCCGTAGAGCATTGCATCTTTTAGGTGTTCAAAACTCTTGGGTAGCGCGTTTAACAACAAGATCCCCTTATCCTCATCCTCAAGCTGCATCAAGATTTTCCAAGTCATCCAGAGATTTGTTGAAATCATCTAACTGGTCCCCGATAGCCTTGTCGCCCGAGAATCTGCATGAGTATAGTACGCCGCTTCATATCTGATCGATTTGCGGAGACTTTGTCATGTACAAAGTCTCAAGTTTATTCAAACTTCCGCTGCGATCGATTCGCGCAACCTCCTTAGCACTTTGTCACCCAAACATAGAATAATGGCGCTGTGTGCTTTCTCCAAGATTCGATCTTTTGAGCTTTCGATAATGATTCGGATAATGCCTTTTCTCCCTTCAATGCATCGCCCAAACCCTGTTGTATTAGGAGGGCCTTCATCTTGATTCTCCATAATCCAAAGTCATTCTTCCCGAGAATTTCTACCTCGAATTCGCGAAGTCATCTTTGATCGTCAACTTCCCACAGACGGCGCCAATTGTAAGTTCTTGTTCAAGATTATCTCAAGTTTGTGATCAAGATTATCTCAAGAAAGTAGATTGAAAACCAAAATATTCAAGCGAAGAAAAAAACACAAATGGTTTACGTGGTTCGATCTTTCGATCTACATCCACGGAGAAGAAGAAGATTATGCTATATGCTTATGGAGAAGAAGAGTACAATATAGAATACATTCGTGAGTCAATTGCTTCTGTCAAGAAGATTCTCAGACTTTTCTCAATCTATATCTATCTTCTTAATGAAATAAACTTCATCGTGTATAATGAATGAGCTGCTTTTCCCATGCAAACGTGCAGCCTTTATAAACTCTCAACTAAACCATAATCGCTAAACCGACGCTAACCGTTTCTTGTTGAAAGCTACTGGTTTGCTTAGTTGATATATTGAAGGCACACTTCACAAAGATCAATGTGATTATTATCATCACTATTCTTGAAACTTCCTATATACACATCAGATTCTCTTCGCATGAATGAAAGAAGACATAATACCTTGACCGTTTATCACCAAGATCATGTAGCCAAATTGTCGTTGCTTGATGCCTCCCTTTTGGCCTGACAACATGAGTCCTTCCAAACTCAAATGTCGTTCTAGAGGTTTGGCCACCTATATATGTAAGAGACAAGTGTTTATAGCACATTCTGTAATTGCTAGCAAATATTGTATTTTGTAACTAACAATAGCTGAGACAACACAATCTCATTTTTCATATAACTAAAGGAGAGTAGTTTACATACCCCCGTCAGCGCTATTAAAGCTCATAGCTCTCTTCAATTTATAACGAATGCACACACGAATATATGTATGAGTGGTTGAAATTGAACTAGCTCCCTACAATGAAATGAACATCACATTGGCACTTGTATTTATATTTGAGTTTCAGAGTGTGAAAATGGAATGTAAAATGGTTTGCTCAGACTTAGCATACACCAGCAAAATGCTACCTTACTTAATTGCCTACTAAAAAATGCTAAATAAAAAAGATAAACGAAACCTGAAAACGATAGAGACAGAAAGAAAGACAAAAAGGAAACAAGGGACAGAAAGAAAAAGCTTCATCACGATCAAACAGATGATAAAACAGAGCCCATCAAAAATCAAGACAAGCACAATTCCGAAATGGCTTTGAAATCCCAGCTAACAATGTTAGAAAAATATCACCATTTTCTTCATTGAAGCAAGCAAAAACACAAACTCAACATTAAACCCTTTTCAGTTAAGACTAATTTATGCACATTTGCAGTCTTATAACAGCTAAAAATACAATCTTTATTGCAAGAAATGTAAAAACATCAAAATCCCAGAAGCTTAAAAGTGAGATTATGCAGTTAAAAATTGGTAGAGGCTAGAAATGGTTGAACCTAGCGGTGTGGAAATGTGGAAGATAACTGGGGTTTAAGCTTTATTGGAGTCGAGGTTCTAGAGTTGTAACTATTGGAACATAGCAAACAAAGTGGTTAGGCTTTTCCGGTTCTACCTATTACCCTGTTTTAATGTGAACTGGTCTATGGCCTCAAAATAGCATTTCTCTTTTACTAAAGTAGTATTCCCACTTCGTATTAAAATTGAAAAGAATAAAAAAAGTGCTCTTTTCAGACATTTTATAGACGTAAGCAAATCGCAGAGTATATATTATGAATAAGGTATCAAAATTAGTTTGTGTGAATGAACAAGCTCCAAAATTTATCTAAATAGAAGCTAATTACAAAAGAAGTGGCAATTGCATAGGAATCTGCTTTTAATAAACTATAATCTACTTTCAGAAATCCAACTGCTTAAAATTTCTGAGAAGAAAATATGTCTTTCCCACTGGAATTGTTCACTGATGATCGTATTTTTAATTATTAATTTTAAATTCCTCTTTCTTTTTTGTGGACATTGGATGTGTTGATTTATGCATGTATTGATGGGAATGCCTCTTGGATACCATGATACTTTTCTTGAAGTTGAAATTATTTTGTTTGATTAAGGGGGTGTTTGACTAATCTTATTTTAGAGAGCAAGAGCTTATAAGAGGTAATGTCTCAAGTCTTATAAGTTGTTAAAGTGTTTGGATAATTTCTTATAAGCTAGAGAAAGAATCGTGAGTTAGAGAGAGAAAATCATAGTTAGAGAAATAAAATTGACGAGATGTAAAGTTGATAGTGTATGTGTAGGAAATAACGAACTATAATAAGGTTATTTTTGGTAAATTCATGATTGCTTATAAATTTATGGAAAAAAATAAGTTAGGGTTGACCAACTTATTTTTAGGGAGCTTATAATTTGTTGGAGCTTATTTTCACGACTTATAAGTTGTTTAGGAGCTTATTTTGCCAAACACTTTGCAACGAATTATAAGCTCATAAGCGATTTTATAAGCTATTTTAAAGACTTATAAGCTCAACCAAACACCTCTAAGAATACTATTAAATATTCCTCTGTCTCCTTTAAACGATTCATTATTTTTGGGTATGTAGATTAAAGAATGTTGTGTTTTTTTGTATAAAATAGTATGACTTACAAAATTCAAAGTATTCTTATTTGTAAAAATGATATTAGCTGCTTTGAATGAGACGGTTCATAATGAAATACTAATCATTTAAAACGAGACGGACGGAGTATATTTTATTTGTTTGATTGCAGAGATGCTGTGAATTTTCTCTATTACTGTGCTTAGTTATACATTACAGTAAAATCAAACACATAAGGCCGTGTTTGATACATAAGATAGGGTCTGGATAGGGTAGCTATCCAGACTTATCTCTATGTTTGATACGTGAGATATGTATCTAGGGCCGTGACAAAAAAGCCGAGCTTATTTCTGTGGCGCTTTTGTTGTGTATCTTTCAAATATCCCTTTTAGTACCCTATACGCACAGTTGTGATGGTCAATTTACCAAAATATCCTCCATTTTGCTGTGGAACGTGACTGAACAATACTTTCACCCCCAAATTTGCTGCCTCCTCCACTGCACAAACAGCTCTCTCCATTTTCGAAATCTCTTGCCCTAGCCTCCTCTGCAATTTCACCCAAATTTGCAAAATTCATCCTCTGCGTTTCTGCGTTACTGAGGTGAGTGTGTTTCTTTCATCTTTTCTTCTATTTCCTCCCATTTCGTTTCAGTTGTTGTATGTTGTTCACCCACAACGTTGAGATATGTATTTCAGTTGTATGTTTTTCGTCTCCAGCCGTTCATAGGATAGTACTGGAGATTCTACCTTCAACCTCGTTCCAGTGAAGACCAGTGAAGAGTCTTGTACGAAGAAGAGCGCCCAACTTTATGTAGGAGAAGGTTACTCTGTTTTATTTCGAAAATGGGCCCGTAGTTTGAAGGTTGATTTGTTCAATTTATCTAACAAATGCTTACGAATCTTGTCTTTTTTTGTAGAAATTCGGCAACTGCTTCATCAGTAGGAGTGAGAATAGGCATCCATCTCCAATCTTAAGGTCACCAATTTCCCCTTTTCTTTTCTGTTTCAAGAGCAATCTATGCCTGCAATTTGGTGAAATGAGGTAGCATTAAATTTTGCGATGTTCAACAGTCCATTGTAAGCGATAATTTCAATATTTTCTTCTTCTTTTTTTAAGTGGAATTTCCATATTTTGCAGCATGTCTGTTGTTCCTCAAAAATGTTGGAATTCAAAATTGATTTGAATTTGTTATAAATGAGATTGTTCTTTTTGTTCATGTGAAACAGTGTTATGAATATGAATTTTGAAATTTTTGGATGAGAAAGTAGTATTTTCTTAATAGCACTTTCGTTACTTACTATGCTATGGATGGATTATTTGCCCACGTAAAAAGGGATATGAAGTTTAATTTCTTCCTAAATAGGTTATGTGCAAACTGCAAAGTGGGCTTTTTTCATGATTATGATTATGTGTTTTGGGTTTAGGATTGTTTGTAATGTGAAGTATGAGATGGATTCTTGACAGGAAGATTTCTGTTTCTCGATTTCGTATCAACTCCGCACCCCGATTTGTCCTCCCAAATTTCGATTATGTGATTGGGCACGCAAGAAATTCACAATTTAGTGCATCCCTTGTGAAGAGTGTGTCTCCCTATGTCGGCACTGGCCTTCCAATTTCGTGCATTGTATTTGATTTACATATGTGGCTTTTTTTTTTGAATTGTAAATCCATTCTTCTTCTTTTTTTCTGCTGCAGAACAAATGTGAAATAAATGCATTCACAAACACAACAAGCTGAAGTGTTTAGTTATATATGAAAAAAATTGGAATGAGTTTTCCCCATGTCAGTTCTCTGCTCATGTCACAGTATGACACAATTTTAGAAATTGAAAATCACATCTGAGTTCTCCCCACATAACTCTGACAATAAAAGAATGAACAATTTCGATTAAATTACATTAAATCTTAGTTTTATAACAACATTTTTAGAAAGGTGTTTTGAAACTCACTGCACAACTAGAACAATAGTTAGTGAAATCAGGATCTGTGTTTAGCTATTTAGTTAAGAAAAGAAGGTAATGTAGAAAAAGAAGGGATTATAGTTATTTCATTATCTTTTTTTGTCTAGTATTTTCTTACTCACCCATGCCACCCTTTCCTTGGAAGTTTCATGTCTTTATTCTTTGTTGTCTTTTAGTTTAACATGCTTTTATTGGCTTGTATGGTGTCATTGCATGCTACTTTCCAGTGCTGAGTATTAGATGTAGGAGCCATGTTTCATTACAAAATCGATTGCAAGATCACGGGTGGCTTGAATAGTTGTTTCAAATTGTTTTGATCATATATCTTGGGTCACTTGTACTTTAACATGTTCTTGGTAATGACTACGTAAACTCATTTTTGTCACCTGTTGCATCCCATAGTATGCAGAGATTGCAAATCACCACCTAGAGCTTCCCAGAAGCAGAATATGCTGCCTATATTCTGATCCGTTCATTGTAAATGAAAAAGTTGCTGTATTTTCCCACTTGAACTATATGAAACTTCTCGCTTTGCTACCCGATCTTCTTTATGTGTTTTATGAACAACCAAAACTACAAGACAGTAGGTGTTGTGCTACTCACCTTTGTACCATTATAATCATGCTATTAAGAGGACTGAAAATATGAGACGGTGTCTGTGTTTTTGTGTGTTTGTGCACAAGTCAAACGGGATTACATATCTTTTTGTTTGATATTATGATCGTTATCGAACTTGAGTTTACTTCTAGACTAATTAAAGTGTACTATAACATATGTTTATATGCAGATATTTGTTGCAGCTTATCTTTGAAAAGTAAAAGATGCCTCGTAATGATGATAGACTTGCAGAATATTACTTATTGATAGAGGAGATATTATATCAATACATGCTTGATATTTATTTGCTGATCGACCTCCTACTTAGGATAACAAAAAGAAAAAGAAAACGTGCGCAAATAGCGGCACCATATTGTATGATTGATAGGATACGACCAAGTCAAACACTTGCATAGAATTGTAGGAGTTAGTGATCACGATTGCATCATAAATCTTGAATGGATCGCAATCGTTCGCGGACTATGTGTTTTATTGCGACATCTAGGAGGATTGACTGACGGAAAATATGTTAGTGTTGAAGAGCAAGTCGCAATGTTCTTAGCTATTCTAGCCCATCACAAAAAAAAAATAGAACTGTTGGATTTGACTTCTGGAGATCGGGTCAAACTATCTCGTCCTATGTTCATCTCGTTTTAAATGCGGTTTTAAAGCTCTATAATATATTGCTGGTCAAACCAACCTTGGTACATGAAGATTGCAGTGATCCTAGATGGAAGTGGTTTAAGGTATACAAATTAGTTTTTGGAAGTCTATAATGTAATGAAAATGAGATGGTTCATTCAGCTAAATTAAAACGACTCCTCTTCTTTTGTTTTAGGGGTGCTGAGGAGCTCTAGATGGCACTTAAATTACTGCACAACTAGAATAAAAGAATGAACAATTTCGATTAAATTACATTAAATGTGAAATGACACGGCCGTTTACTATTTGAGTTTTGGATATGGATAGAGAATTACATTACTAATTTTCCCAAATATTGCCTTAGTCTCAATGTTCTCGAACTCGATTAAAAAGTATGAACAAATATTTGACAAATCGTGCCTGCAATGAATAACTAAGTGAAAATTGGAGCAAACTAAAGAAGTCTTAAGTAATGAAACAATTTATAATTCCAAATCCAGTCAAGTTAAAAGACTTTGAAAATGCTCCCTTTCTTTTTATAATATCATTGAGAACCCATAACCGTTACTTATGATACGTAGTGGATAAACTCCATATTTCTGTACAATAGCCTACAAACCACGTTCTTGTGTAATAGTCTGCAAATCACACAGAATAGATAAACCACACTTACACTGGATAAATCTCATATTCATGTGCAATAACCTACAAACCACATAGGATAAGTAAATCCCAAGTTCATGTGCAATAGTCTGCAAACCATGCGTACTATTGTAATAGCCTGCAAATCACGTGCATTAGGTAAATCTCACGTTCCTGTGAACCACATATGCTAGGTAAACCACACTTGCATTGTGTAAATTCCATGTTCCTGAGGACATGTAAACCACACTTACATTAGTTAAATTCCACGTAATTGTGCAATAACTTGCAAACCACGCTCATTGGATAAACTCAACGTTCTTGTACAATAGCATGCTTACATTTGCACTGGGTAAATTTTACGTTTCTGTGCAATAGCCTATGTACACTTACAATGGATAAACCCCACGTTCCTGTGCAATAGCTTGTAAACCACACTTACGTTGGGTAAATCATATGTTCATGTGCAATAATCTACAAATCACGCCACTGAGTAAACCCCATGTTTTTTTATGTGTAATAATCTGCAAACCACGTGTACTGGATAAATCCCACGTTCCTTCACGTTCAATAACCTTCAAACTGTATTCCTGTGCAATAGCCTGCAAATCATACAGAATATGTAAATCATATTTGAAAAATCAAGTGTGACATGTTCAAACTCATAGAAGTATTTGATGAGATTCGAATACATGATCTCTCGACCATATAAATCAACCTTAATTATTGAATTATCCTAAGGACTTGAAAATACTTTTTAACCAATATAAAAGTGTATGTAGAGTAAAAATCTAATGGATTAAACTATCCTTCTTTTGTTTTAGAAAAGGACGAGGATGACTCAACATCGTGTCCCTTATGCTCTTAATTTGCTTCCCAAATTGCTTCCCAAATGACCAACAATTAATAATGAAATATAATGATGTATATAGTAGTGTGTTACGTTATGTGGTTATAGTGACTAGTCTAAATTTAGTATGTAAAGTTATATTATTTTAATGAAAATCATTTTATGTTATAATTTATAAGTATAAATTTAAAATCCTAATTAGAAATATGTTTAGAAGGATATTTACTCAATTTTCCTTTTTATTTAATTGATGCCCACAAGAAATCAATAAAATTAAGCTAAATATATAAAACATATAATAAAATATAGAGAAATGATCAAATGAATATTAATTTAAATTTAAAAATTAATATATAAAAATTAACTTTATAATTATCTCATAATCTATAGAAAATTTCATAAAAATAGTTCGTGGGTCTCATCATTTTCATCGCAACTTATTATTTTTAAATCACTTGTACTAATTTATATTGAACATAGAATTAACCACTCTCTCTTGTGCAGTTTCTCCATAGCACAGGGTTTAGTTTTCTCTAGGGTTTATTCATGTCAGGATTGACCACTCTCTCTCGTGGGAAGTAGAATCAACAAAACAACAGTCCATGGAATTTCTAATTCGTTTTCCATATTCGTCAGCTCCTTCACGGCTGCGGTTTCCAGCAATTCCTTCAAAATCTTTATCATCCACATCTCTCTGCTCGTCAACCGGCGAAATTACCAGTACACCATTCCTTAACTGGAGTTCTGCTGAACCGGGCCCAAATCCAGAACCCCAAAGCACAAGCAAAATCCGTACTTTCAGGGATAAAAAGGCTGTTAATGCCCTCTTGTCTTACAAGAATGAGCCTCAGATAGCTCTTGAATACCTCAAACGGGCGAGGAAACAACGCGGCTTGTTACCAGAAATTGGGGATTCGTTTTTCGTGCTGCTTCACATTCTTGTAAGATTCCCGAATTATCACAATGCAGCTCGGAGCTTGATTGATGATTATGCGTCCCGTGATTCTGCACCATCGTGTGTTGTGGTTGTCAATCATTTGATTGATTGTTCGGAAAGATTTGGTTTTGGGTTGAAGCCGCGGCTTTTTGACTATTTCTTGAATGGATATGTCAGGGCACGGAGGTATAAAGATGCAGAAGATTGTTTCTATGCATTGGTTTCGCGTCGAATATTGCCGTGTAAGGTTATTTTGAATAATTTCTTGAAATCGTTTATTAGGGTGAATATGATTGACAAAGCACGCGCCTTGTTCAAGGACGTCGTTACGAAGAATATTAGTTATGATTGTGATGCTGTATACATGATGATGCGTGCGAGTTTGAAAGATGGTAATGTGGAAGAGGCAGAGAAGTACTTTTGGAGGCGAAGAACAGTGGGATTAAACTCGAACCTCATGTTTATTCTTGTGCAGTTCGTGCTGCTTGTATGAAGCTGGAAAGCAATGTTGCACTTGGCTTGTTGAGTGAGATGAAGGAGAGGGGTTGGGTTCCATCCGACGGTACATTTACACTTGCAATTTGTGCTTGTGTGAAACAGAGGAATACAAAAGAGGCATTGAGGCTGAAGGATGAGATGATTAGTAGCGGACATTCCATGAATTTGGTGGTTGCGACTAGCTTGATGAAGGGATATTATCAGCAGGGTGATCTGAATAGCTCGTTGGCGTTGTTTGATAAGATAGTTGAAGAAGGAATTGCTCCAAACAAGGTCACCTATGCGGTCATCATAGAAGGATGTTGTGTTCATAGGAATATGGAGAAGGCAAAAGAGTTATACGGCCGTATGAAATCTGCAGGTATTCAGCCAACTGTATACACTGTGAATTCTATAATTAGAGGTTATTTAAAAGCTGATTTGCTAGGTGAGGCGATGAAAATATTTGATGTTGCTGTGAAGGATGGCGTTGCTAATGTTTTCACTTACAATGATATGCTATCTTGGTTCTGTGGAAATGGTAGAGTAGATGATGCATATGAGATATGGAATAAGATGATTGATTGGGGGGTTGAACCAACTGTAGTTTCCTACAATAATATGATTCTTGGGAACTGCAGAAAAGGGAATATGGATCTAGCCCTGGACTTACTTTCTGAAATGAATGTTAGGAACTTGAAACCGAATGTGATTACTTATAGTATGTTGGTTGATGGGCATTTTAGAAAGGGCGAAACTGGGAAAGCCATTGGACTGTTTGACCTTATGGTAAACTCGGGGATTGTCCCGACAAATGTCACATTCCATACAGTCATCAACGGGTTCTGCAAAGCTGGCCGAACCACAGTAGGAAAAGAGTCGATGGAAAAGTTTGTGTTGATGGGTTTCACTCCTGATTGCATGACTTATAATTGCCTTATCGATGGCTTTATCAAGGAAGGTGATATTGACTCCGCATTAGCTGTTTATGACGAGATGTGTAAATCCGGACTCGCGCCCAATGTTGTTACTTTCACAACTTTGATTGATGGATTTTGTAAAGGACAAAATATGGATCTTGCACTAGAACTGCTACGTGAGATGCGTGCTAAAGAAATTGCGATGGATATAACTGCGTATAACGCTCTTATCGATGCCTTTTGTAAGAGAAAGGACATGAAGCACGCGTCTCAACTTTTTGATGAACTTCTAGAAGCTGGTTTATCTCCGACCACAGCTGTTTACAACACCATGATTGGTGGTTTCAGAAACCTATACGAAATGGATGCAGCGCTTAACTTACGCAAGAGAATGAGGAGTGAAGGGACTCAATGTGATTTGAAGACTTACACCACCTTGATTGATGGGCTGTTGAAAGTTGGGAATATCGAGCTTGCAACAGTTTTCTACCAGGAGATGGTTGCGAAGAAGATCATGCCAGATGTCATTACATACTCTGTATTAATACACGGTCTTTGTAATAAGGGACAGCTGGAAAATGCTCACAAGGTCCTTGATGAGATGCTCATTAAGAATGTCACCCCTAATGCACTTATTTATAATACACTTATTGGGCGAAACTTCAAGGAGGGTAATTTCCAAGAGGCTTTTAGGTTGCATGATGAAATGGTTGATCGTGGCCTTGCAGCTGATGGTACAACTTATGACATTCTCATCAGTTGAAATCTTAAGGAGAATCTGTCCCACCGGGAGGCTTTCAGTATATAAAGAAAGAACTTGTGTACAATTTGAACGGTATTGGTAACTTTGTTCCAGAAAACTTCCTCGATTCATTAATTATGAACTACATTGAGAATTTTGTTGAGCTTATTTGACTCATTAGGCATGCACTTCTTGTTCCACAAAGATCCAGATTTTATGATATTTATGGCTCCACGTAACTCAAGAAATAGAAGACAAGAAGCTTGGCTTAGGAGCGAGGTTTTCATTTTCTGCATTGGAGGATTAAATTTGCTCTCTCACTCAAGACTTGGTGCAGCAGTGATCAACTCATGACTTTGTTGCTTCTTACAATTATATTTGGAATAAGATCTGGTTGACCATCATTGTTAACCATTTTGTGGAGTTTTCTGTGTGTTGAGGTAATATGCTTTAACAATTCCTGATTTATAATTTTCTAATACCATTTAGGGTGATATTTAAATTGTGATTAGGGCCAATCCTGTATATATAGATGTTAGAAGTATCAACAGAAAGTGAAATCCATCTCATTGGGGAACAATTCACTAAACACGAAGTCAGTGATATTCTCAGTTGTGAATAGTTCGATAATGTTAAATGACTATATTTTCTGCATTTGTTTACACTATATGAAGCACTTATTTATTTATTTATTTATTTCACGCCATCTTTGTGCTTAATTAAACAATAACGTTCTTTTCCATATCTATAATGCTAGTATTAATTGAATTCCGTCCTAGCTATAATACGTTATCTAAATTTGTGGTTGAAGTAAACATGCTATGGCAGCTCTACCTAACCCTAAACTCCAAAGTTTTGACCTTAACAATAATTATCTATATAACAGGCAAGAACTAGAGTATTGCTAACAAGCTACAAAAACATAGAACAAATTCTGAAAAGCGAGCTTATAACTATGTCGTTTGCTATGATCTTGATCCACAGACCATCTTTATCTCTAACATCTAATGTTACTAAAATTTGCAGAGATCCGATAACGCAGGTTGTCTGTTGCTGCCCGGGCTCCGCCTCAAACTCAAAGAAGCAGAAACAAATTGCTGATTAACAGAAAACTGGACGTGCACGAACACAATGCCTAAGAATTTGAAAGTTAATCTTTCAAAGAATTTATGTAACAGTCCACTATTTTGTCTATATCATTTGGCCTGAAATGGAAACGGCAATCCAGTTCGCCTTCATTTTCATCGCTTTTCTCCTTTCCTGTGGATTCTGTTCCTGGATAATTGAGGGAAGGAAGAGAGTGAAACCTCCCATCGGGAAGAGATTGCCACCAGGCCCGCCGAAGCTCCCTCTTCTCGGACACTTACACCACATCATGGGACCGCATCCGCATCACTACCCTCTGAGGAATCTGGCAAGCAAGTACGGGCCGCTGATGCACCTCAAGTTCGGCGAAGTTACCGCGATCATCGTGTCTTCTGCCAAGGTTGCGAAGATGGTGCTGAAAATTCATGATCCCGCCTGTGCAGATAGGCCGAAAAGCGTCGCTACTCAGATAATGTGGTACAATTACAGCGATATTGTGTTTAGCCCTTATGGCGATTACTGGAAGCAGATGCGGAAAATATGCATTTTGGAGCTGCTGAGCAAGAAAAATGTCCGATCATTCGAGTACATCAGGGAGGATGAGGCCTCACATCTCATCGAGTCAATTCGAGCAACTCGTGGGGCGTCATTCGACCTGACCGAGAAGATTTTCTTGTTCATGAACTCGATGGCGTGTAGAGCTGCGTTGGGAATGCATCCATGGATAGGGCATGGCGGTTAAGTTGATCAAGAAAGCGATCTCCTTGGCGGGACAGTTTGACCTAGCTGATCTGTTTCCAACTATTTGGTTTTATCACTTGGAACAAGTTTAAGCTGTTGAAGCTGAGGCGGAGACTCGAAAAGATCCTGGATGACGTGATTGATGAGCACGAAAAGAATCTTGCTTTGACCAAGACGGGTTATGGGAGTTGGGTACTGAAGATTTGGTTGATGTTCTTCTGCGGTTGAAGGAAAGTGGCAAACTCGACTTATCCATATCCAACGACGGTATCAAATCCGTTATTTTCGTAAGTTTCTCCAGCCATTGCCATATCCAAATGTATATTCCACCTTTTCACATTGCTCGAAAACAGCTATTCTGATGTTTTGCAGGATGTGTTTGCCGCTGGCACAGAATTGTCATCGACAACAGTCGACTGGGCCATGGCAGAACTGATGAAAAACCTGCACGTAATGGAAAAAGCACGAGATGAAATAAGGCAACCTTTCAGAGGAAGGGAAACGATCAAGTAGTCTGAGATCCGAACACTCAAGTATCTCAAGATGGTTATAAATGAGACGCTAAGGCTGCACCCTCCGGTTTCCATAATCCCGAGAGCGTGCAGGGTGGATTCGTGATAGATGGGTATCACATACCTCTCAACGCCAACGTGATTGTCAACATTTGGTCGATTGGAAGAGATCCAAGGTATTGGCACGATGCGGAGAGTTTTGAGCCAGAAAGGTTCGAGAAGAATCCTGTTGATTTCTTGGGGAGTCACTTCGAGTATATCCCATTTGGATCGGGGAAGAGGATCTGCCCCGGCATGGCATTTGGCGTAGCCAACGTGGAATTCATTCTAGCGCAAATCCTCTATCACTTCGATTGGAAACTTCCTCCGGGAATAAGTCATGATGATCTGGATATGACTGAAGTCGATGGCATTGCTGTATCACAGAAGAGTAGCCTTCGTTTGATCGCTGAACCGTATGATCCTGTCTTGAACGACGATGCTCGGGTTGAATAATGAATCAGCACATTTGAGCTAAGAATCTAGTTATCTTATATATGTTTCCATTATGTCAATCTTTAACTTCTTTATGTTGAATCTTTCTTCAGTATTGATTACGGTTTTGAAGAGAAATTGCTGTTTGGTTTGTGTGTGTTAGTACACCTATAATCCAAAGTCGTTTTTATTTTTCACATAGATATGAAGATATTTCGGTGACGTAAACAATTAACTCAATCAGAATTCTGTGCGAAAACAATATATTTATTTATTTCCAGTAATGTTTTAGTACGCAAGCATTAAACTACAAAGACGTGATTCCTGGATTGGATTGGTTCATATTTTATCAAGAAGTTAGCAAAAGAAGCAATGCATTGACAGCATACTGCCACTCGAGATTCATGAAGCAAGTAAGAATTAACATCTATATATATATATATATATAGGGAGTGGATCAAATGAGAACTACATCTTTTTTGCGAACTCTGCGAACCATGCATAAGACGTTGAAGATGATGCACAAAACTATATAAAGTTGTGCATAACGAAAACTTTCTAAAATTATTTTGTTGTGCAACAATTTTAGAAAGTTTTCGTTATGCTAACTTTATATTGTTTTGTGCATTATCTTCAACGTCTTATCATGGTTCTCAAGTTCTCAAAAAGACAGTTCTCACTGGATCAACCCTATATATATATATATATATATATATATATATATATATATATATATATATATATATACGTATTCCATAAATATGGAATCAAAAGGAGGAAATATTTCAAATGTAATTAGTGAAGAAGCAAAATATAATGTCGTATTCGAGTATGTTGATCCAGAGGGCAGGCTGGTTGCCTCTGAAATCTAACGTTGCAGGTATTCGAGTATGTTGATCCAGAGCAGAGGCTGGTTGCCTCTGAAATCCAACGTCGCAGGAGGTAGAGATGGGGCGAGAAAGGTGGTTTATTGCTGCCCGTGGCCGGGTTCAGAAATGAACAAGATCAAGGATGCGCTGTTGAAAGCCGACATGTACAAGAATGGTTGAGTGAAGAAGAAGATGAATGCCCGCAGTCTGCTGCACTACTTGATACGATCTCTTCCATATCACTATGCCCTGAGAGATCTAGCAAACACCTATGGGCCGTTGCTGCATTTCAAGGTGGTCTGTGGTGGTCGTGTCCCGGCGAAATCGCGAAAGAGGTGCTGAAAACTCATGACGTGGCGTGCGCTAACAGGCCCAGAAGTATGGTGAATGAGGTTGTAAGTATGAGTACAGAGACGTGGTGACCCCCTACGGTGAATACTGGAAGCAGGTGTGCAACATATGCGTGGCGGAGCTGCTGAGCACTAAAAACGAGGACGGAACATGTCTCGATCCTGATGGAGCAGATTAGGTGAGCTGGTGCAGCTCCGTTCAACCTGACCGACGACAAGATCCTCTGTTTCATGAATTCTGTGCCGTGACCGTGGATAGGGCCAATACGATTAGGTTGATGAGGGAGATGATGGCCTTGCAAGCAAGCTATCTGTTTCCTTCACTCGGATTACTTAAAACACGTTACTTGGAATGCGCATCATGTATCCAGGATGAAGCGGGAATTCGAAAAGACTTTCGACTACAGAACATGATCACCAATGTTGTGGATTCAATAGCATTGATTCGATTTGGTTTAATTTCATTATGATGAATTATATATATATATATAGGGGTTGAATCCAGTGAGAACTCATCCTTTTTAAGAACTTGAGAACCATGCATAAGGCGTTGAAGATAATGCAAAAGCAGTATAAAGTTGTTCATAATCGAAAACTTTCTAAAATTATTGCACAACAAAATAATTTTAGAAAGTTTTCGCTATCACAACTTTATACCGCTCTGCATCATCTTCAATGTTTTATGCATGGTTAAAAAAGATGGTTCTCATTTGATATATATATATATATATATATATATATATATATAGGGGTTGGATCCAATGAGAACTTATCTTTTTGAGAACTTGAGAACAATGCATGTCGTTGAAGATGATGCACAAAAGCGGTATAAAGTTGTGGATAGCGAAAACTTTCTAAAAGTTGTTGCACAACAAAATAATTTTAGAAAGTTTTCGTTATGCACAACTTTATACCGCTTTGTGCATCATCTTCAACGCCTTATCATGGTTCGCAGAGTTCGCAAAAAGATGGTTCTCATTTGATCCACTCTATATATATATATATATATATATATATATATATATATAGGGAGGTTAACGTAAAACCATTTTTATTGTGCGAGCGTGAGGCCCGAATATGCTATGAAAGTAAATGAATACATGCTGAAAGTTAATGAATAAAAAATAGAATTTTCGCCTCATGGGATTCGAACCCGGTGAAAATTCAATTTTGGATTCATTAACTTTCGTAGAGTATTCATTAACTTTCATAAGCATATTCATTTTGTTTTCATAGTTCTTAGTTCTCACGTTAAAATTGGTTCTTATTTGAACCAAACTCTCTCTCTCTCTCTATATATATATATATATATATATGAGATGGTTCATGCGAGAATGAAAATAAGTGTAGAAATATGAATAAATATGTAAGTCTAACATATCTTTCATATTTGTGTAGCATAATCAGAATTACTATGTTGCACATATTAGTTTAGCACATATTTTATCTATTCGTAACACATATGTTAAATATATTAGTTTAGCAAATCTTTCATTCAACAGAAGACAAGAAAAGTTCTAGTCTTTGCCTGATAATTTGCATAGCACACAAGACACAAAACTATAACACAACCGAAATTAAATCTCAATCATTGATCCGACAATCAAAGGCTCGATTCATTCTCATTTCCTATCAAATTATCATTTACTACCCGATCCATCTCTATATATATATATATATATATATATATATATATATATATATAAGGATACACAAATGTGTTTTGTCTATGTTTTTAAACATTATACACGCTTATTTAAAATTTGCAAAACTATACGTTTTGTTTTGTTAAACAGTCTAGTATTCTACACATTTTATTTTACTAATTAATTTAACGTTGGTTAAAACATCTATCCACACTACTCTATTTACTAATATTCGCAGCAAATTCATGGGCAGCCTCACTCCGAGAACAAGATCTTTCTCCACCACTTTCACATGTTCTTGGAGATCCCTTCCCAGGTTTTGTTGTTGATGAGCCAATCGAATGCCTCGTCTGTTCATAATTAGGGAATACATATAATCTTTCTTCAGTGTTGATTACGGTTTAATTTGAAGAGAATGGTTCGGTTTTTGCTAGTTAGTTGACCTATAATAATCCAAAGTCGTATTATTTTCCATGTCAATCATCAACATCAAACGGGTAAATTTCACCAAGATACCAAGGTATTTTCTTGATATGAACAATTAACTTTACCAGAAACAATAAATTAATTTAATTATGGTTTGCACTAATGTTTTTAGCACGAAAGCATTAAACAACGAAGACGTGCTTGTGATGCTTGGCTTGGATTTATGCGGATGGGATTCTTAGTCGCACAATTTTTGCATCCCACAGTGTTTCACTATTAATTTTATTATAAAATAATCTTTATTGTAAAGTTAAATATTATTATTATTATTATTTAATAAACTACAATTAACATTCACTGAAAAATTGAAATTTAAAATTTTATATGCCATAATTTTGGAATAATCAACTCACATAATGATAATTAACTTAAAAATAAAGATTAAATATTAGAAAATAATTATATATTCTAACATGGATTAGTGAATCTTAATTAATAATCTTAAAATTACACTTAAACTTAAGAAATTAAAAACTAGAAAAATGGAAAGTGGAACAAAGAATTAAAATTATTTTTTAATATATATATTGACAGCACCACTGCCCCTCATGATTAATTCATGACCCAATCAATAATTAATAATATCTATATAAGATAGATTCAGATCAAAATCTAAAATAGATTTTACTTTTACGAAAGTGAATCGGAGGTGATCGGATAAATGAGAATGTTGTTGAAGAAATCCTTCGTGTGAAACTTGAGAATAACCGATGAACGGTCTGCAAAACAAGCCCAAATGAGGTTCCCTGTGAAGAGACTCCGACTCTCAAGTTAGAACGTGTTAAGAATATTGGAGTGCGAACAGATCGCGTGAAAGTAAGTGTTTACTTGAGAATTTGGATACTCGAGAATATGTGTGTTTAAGATTACGTACCTGATTGTGTTGCATGGGGTGTATTAATAGACGATTACGAAGTAGTGGTACCTAAGTAGTAGGCGCGTACCGTCAATAGTGGAATTGATCGTTCTGGGTGAGGTTCCCCAAATTCATGCATCAAGGGTTGGGCACTTGCATTTGACTGGTTAATGGGCACTTTTAGTTAGTCATGGAACCAGAATTGATGAGCCTGTGAATGTGATCTAGGTTTGAGGTGGATTCTGCCGCAAATCTGACGTCGGTCTCACTTCTGACTCTTTTCTAGATTTGTCATCTCTAGCTCTGAGAGTGGATAGTTTTATTGGGTATCTTGTAAGATATGGGTTGGGTTGGTATTTTAACTCTATTAATTACTCCCCTCTACTCCAAGAGAACTTTGCTTTGATAGAGGTTTTTTGGAGTATTCTTCTTCCGTTGCTCTCCTATTCAAGAAAATTCTAATTTGTAAGAGAGCTTCGCTCTGAGAGGATCTAGCCTCGTTAGATCTATTTTCAAGATGATGTCATTCTATTAAATACAAGTTACTCCCTCCGTCCACCAAAAACGTTTTAAGAAAACTGTAATAAGTATAATGTAATACCCCGCAGAATTAGATGCCTAATTACGGTACTTAAAACCCGTAAATTAGAGTTTCGTTGAGTTATTCAACCAGTAAGATATCGAATAATGATTTCGATTGTTTACGAAGGAATGAATTCCTATGTTATATTCACCGAGAATTGTGAATCAAAGAATAGAATGTTATAAAGTGTATCGTCAGTATTATTTTAACCTCGATCGTGTATCGATAGTTAAAATTTCATGAAATTTTCTAAGCAATTAAGCTTAGAATTAAATTCCATTGTTAATGGAATATTTTAATAAAGTGATTACGACTTTATTACGACCTTTTCGAGATGAGTCAATAATGAACGTTTTGCAACGTTTTCAAGCGTTAACATTTAGAGACGAAACGAAAAGTGAATTTATTGATCAAGGAATTATAGAAATTAATTTCCTATGATTATTATATGTAATTACAGTATTATTTAGCATTAAATCAATGCTAGATCATCAAGATTTGATAGTGACCAATTTTTCAAACGTTCGAAAATCCTAATTTTCGAACTCGGTTTTTATCGCATAAAATGATGCCATTAATTTATCCTATGATATTATCTATCATCTAAACTATATGTTACAACATATATCAATGGTTGGCATGGAAAATAAAATTGTACCCATTGACATAATGTAATAGCCGAAAACTATACACTTATGTATTCAAGTTTATCTTGTTGATTTTTCCTATTACATGTATCTAAGTGACATTGGATTAATTAAAAAGCCTAACTAAACATTAAAATCAGATATATATGTATATATACTTGTATAATTTCGTGCATGTGTGTGGGTGTATAGTATAAGAGTGAGTGAGTGTGCATGTAGGAACAAATGTCATCCATGCAAGGCATGGGACAACACTTGTCACCCTAAGCAACCACCCCATGTAACACCACCCTCTCTCTCTACACTCAGCCGTCCCCTCCTCTCCTCTCCTTGCTCCAAGAACAGCCCCATTCCACCATGTAAGAGAGAGCTCAAGCCACCTCTCTCGACGGGATGCTCATCGCCAAGGTCACGGCTAAGTCAAGGTGGCCGATGGCCACCAAACTCGATCCACTCCACTTGGCTTTTCTAGCTTCATACATCCTGTCCAAGGTGAAGAATCTAAACCTTGGACTCAATAGTGTTGGAGCTACATACATGCATGTACACATACATGCTTGAATGTGCTAGATTTATAAGTATAGGTGATTGCATGTTGTTGATCTGGACGAACAGTGATTTTATAAAATTAATAGACTAAGTTACAGTGGTCCGATGATTGTGAATTTTTAATATGTTGAAATTATATGTGTCTAGTATGCCTCTGTAAAATTTAAAGTCCATCCAACTTGATTTGGTATTTTAATTGTATTTTTCAAAAACACTGCACAAATCTATGAAATTACCGTGTTCATCACCCACGGTCCGTGGCTTTCGTTTTACGTTTGGCTAGTGATAAAACTCTAAAATTGGACATAAACATAATTTAGCATGTCTAGAAGACTCATGTAAATTTTCAGATTTTTCTAAAAATGTTTACCATTTATTCCAGATTTTACAAGCTAACTGCACAAAACTGTCACGGGAGTGATAGCTTGTGGAAAAATATTTTTATCTCCCAATCTATTTTTAATCATTGAGTTAGGCTTTTTCTGGATTAAACTAGACTTAAGTGGATTTTCAATATGATTGGTTGTATTCCTAGATTCCTTATAATGAACTCACGGTGAATTTTTAAAGTTGACGCATTACAGTAAGCCTTTTTGGACAAACTGCCTTAGTAAATTTCTATGATAATCAACTGTTCGTGTACGACTTTTACGTGAGATTTTCAAGCCGTTTGCAGTCCGATTTTGACTTTGGTTTCTTCATAAGAAATGTTCCTTACCATGTCTAATTGTGATCTGAAAAGTTTGATCTCAAACCAAGTTTTATAGGTATACCTTTCACTGATCCAAAGTCACCTACTTGAATGTTGTCCTTTCCTACTAGTCAACTTTGGGCTTATGTATTTCTCATGATCAGATATTTTCCAGTGTGGTCTTCATGAAACATGTAGTTCTTGTTACAAGGTTTCGAAATTGGTAGCCTGCAGTCATTTTAGCATTGTGAGTCAAAAGTTACGAACCTCGCAAAACCCCTCGTCGCTAAGCTAAATCTGGAAATCCTGAAAAATTTTCTAAGTATAGAAGTCAGTTTGAGTTGCCTACTTTGAGACCCTATATCTCCAGAACCACGACTCTTTTGGATTTAATTCCTTCTTAAAACTTGTAGTACATGTTTAGAGGTTTCCAGAATGTGTCTTTGTGCGGCCATACGTATTTTGAATCGAGAGTTATGAATCGTCAAAGTATGTCACTTGGGTTAATTTTAAGCTGTTTTGCTGATTTTCAAACACTTAAAATTTGACTAAGTGTAGAACTCCCCTATGTGAAATATGCCTTATGTGACTAACATGCTAGTAATTGATGCATTCATTATGTTATGTCGCAAGGTACGTTAGAACATTAATAGATGCACAAATTATGATAAAACTACACAATACGATATTTTTACGGGAGCATACCTTAACGTGAAATGTTTGACTAGGTGCTCCTACATACTCAATTGAGTGTATATCATACCTTGATATACACTAAAGTAGAAATATGGGTTCTAAGACCCGATGGATATTTCAACTCCAAAACCTCAAGGCCAAGAATAGATAGGCTAAGCCTAGGACTTACCGTCCAAGAAATCGTTTAAGACAATCAACAGTCCAGGTGGGCTTTACTCTACTCAAGAATAAAATGCTTCTGAAATATTTATTTACGATGCTTATTTCAACTGTTGTTAAATGTTTACAAGATTACCTGCCAAAAATGTTTATGTTTTGTGTATGTATCCTATCCGGAATGAATGATATGAATGATATGAATGTGTTGGGTCGCTCCCAACTTATGAATGAAATCGATATCGGATCCTATGCTGGAAGGACAATACCTGGCTAGGATTAACGTGTACACTAAGGTGACTGTGTGCTGTAAGGACAATTCACGGCCGGTCACGGCGTCGTAGAGGGAGGCCTCCTTCACGACGTTCGACTATGATGTTATGATGAAATGATGATAAGGGATATGGATCATACACACCAAGAAAAATGCTTGGCCAAGCAACTTTATGAACTGATAAAATGTTTTAGTAAGCACAAGGCATTTTCAACTAAAACCCTTGTGTCTTACTTGGTATGGCAGCGTAATTCAAATATTGATAAACTGTTTTTGGCATGAGTCCATTGAGTGCATTCTTGTACTCAGCCCTGCATGTTTGTTTTTAAATGTGCAGGTTGAGCAGATGATGGATGGAGCAGTGTTGAGCATTAGGACTGTTGTCGCTGAAAAGTTTATACCTTGATAGTACATCGTCATATGTACATATCACATGTCTTCCGCTGCTAGAACTTAAATTATGTACTAAAGTCCAAGAACATACTTGTCGTATGTATTACGCTTTTTATTAAAGAGAGTCTCCATGTTTGTTCATTCATGTTTACAGTTATAGTCCCTGCTAATCCGTACTTAGGATTGTGGGGCTGTGACATATAAAGTAAATGTGTATAAAAAGATGTGTCATTGGGATAATAAATGAATATATTAATGGATTGTGAGTGTAAAAAGGTGGATCATGAGTGTTTTTTTGTAAATAAGTGGATAAAGTGAGGGTAAAAATATAAAGTTGGTATTTCTAAAAAAAGAAAGTGCACATTTTTTATGGACGGACCAAAAAAGAATTAAATGCATGTTTATAGTGGACGGATGGAGTACTTTTTATAGGTTTTTTGACAAAAATATCTGCCACCCTCCATATTAGACAAATGTTTGACCTACATCCTTCAATGTTTTTTAAATGGCGCTTCAAGCTTGGTAAGTTTGACCCTACATCCATATGCAATGAATACGCCCTTTTTGTGATTTTACCATGTAGATCGAATAGTTTTTTTATTGTTTTTGTTTAAAACCAAATTCTTTTCTGGTTGGCTTCAACAACTATACAGTTATCGAAGTATGATCTCATAAAGTAATAATTGTTGTACGCTATCCTTAACTTGTTCAAATGTTCTTGGTAATATTTCTTTTTGGAATACTTTAACAGACCATTATTGAAACTCCATATTTGATGCCTTAAATTTCTAAAATATATCTAACAAAGCGATATTCCTATCGATGGGGATTTTAAATTTTATATCTCCATCGATCGAGATCATCATTAATAATATCCTCATATAGGGGATTTTTTTTTATAGCTAAATTCTGACAGCCCATTGATTGAGATATTGTAATTTGCCTAAAGTATTAAAACAATTTCTATATCATGATTTATTATACCATAAATTAAATTAAATTGATAAATATGAAAATTACATTGTAAAATCATTAAATTAAATTGGAAATATAATTCTGGATCGATGAGGTTCTATAATATTTGAATCAATAATAAGAGATATGACATAATACAAACACATATATTAATGAGTATCAACAAAATAATAACATTACATGCTAATCATATACATCATAAATAACATCTCCACCGATGGGATCTCAAGTTTACAAGATCCTCATTGATAGCGATCTTTCATAAACAACATTTCCATCGATGGGCGTCTCAAGTTTCTAGGATCTTTATCGATGAGAATCCTAATAAACAAGAAAAAATAATATTCCATAATATAAAATTAAGGTGTGATATCATATATTACATTATATATTATGGTATCATATACTACTATACAACATCCTTATCGATGGGGATCGTACATTTTCAAGATCTCTATCGATAAGGATCTTAATATACAAGATCTCAATCATCCTTGTACCCCTTGGTTACAAGCCCGTGATTTATATATGTGATTCTATTTTTTCTTTTCTCTTATCGATATTTCTTTTCAGTACTTTATTTTACTTTAAAAGGTTTTATATTTATTTTCTATGAGTGACGATGAATTATATACATAGTTTTATTAACATAAATTAAATTATAGTAAATTAAGCAAAAATAAAATAAATAAAAATCATAAAGGCAGATATTACATTAATAAAAGTAAATTTATTAAATTAAATTGAAAATTGTATTTCCCAATAGTGATAATCAAGATCCCCATCAATGAGAATTTGGTTTTAACTAAACCACGACATCCACATTGATTGAGATCTTGTTATTTACCTAAAACATGAGTATATATCAAAATTTTCTAAAAAAAAATATGATCCCCATAGAGCGGGGATCCCACTTGATTACCTAATTCTGTAAGATTAATTTTAGACCTAAAAGGTGAGATCTCTTCGATGGGGATCTTAATAATGATGATCCTCATCGATATGGATCTTAGGTTATATGAAAATATCATCCTCTTAATCATCTCCTGTTTAATTTCATTTTATAAATACAACATCCTCATCTATGGGGATCTCAAGTTTTCAAGATCCCTATCAATGTGGATCTTAATAAACAAGAAAAAATAATGATAATATAAAAATTATGTGATATCATATAATATAGTATATATTGTGGTACCATTTACTATAAAATCCCTACCGATGGAGATCTTAATCTACAAGATCTACATAGTCCTTTTATTCCTTGGTTACAAGCCCGTAATTTATATATGTGATTTTTTAATATTTTTTAAATTGCTTATTTTCTTTTCAGTATTATGATTTATTTTACTTTGATATATTTATTTTTTATGAGTGGCAGTGAATTGAATACATAGTTTTATTTTCATAAATTAAATTATAGTAAATTAAGCAAAAATAAAATAAAATAAAAATCATAAAGATGGATATTACATTAGTAAACGTAAATTCATTAACTTAAATTGGAAATTGTATTTCCCAGTAGTAATAACCAAGATCCTTATTGATGAGGATCTTGGTTTTAAGTAAACTCTGATAACCACATTGGTTGGGATCTTAATTGTATATGAAAATATGATATTTTAGTTATCGTGTATTTAATTTCATTTCATAAATACAATATCCACCTCCTACTGAATCGTAATCTAATATTGAGTTTCAACCCTCGTCCATTAAAATATATCGAAAAATCATGTTGTTAAGAACATTACAATATGTTACTGAGGAGATACATCCACTACTTTATGTCATTTACGTGTGCTAACATTACAATAGCTAAATCCAACCATGATAGGAAATAAAGTAATTATCCTTTAAACAAAACAAAACAAAAAAAAAGCAAAAATCATGAGGTCCGCGTGGTGAAATCGTAAAAAGGATATGCACTGCCGGGTCAAACTTACCCTTCAGGCTTTGCCTTCGAAATTTCAGAACCTAACTTTAGACCGAGGACGTCACGCCCCCTTCCATGGTTTTGGTGTCATTGATTTGACCTCCAATTTTTTTATTTTATTTTTGTAGGACCGTGAAAAGAAAAATAATCAATACATAAAATGAGATGAATAAATTAAAGTGAGAAAATAATTCAAAATTCTCTCTTTATGTAACAATATACAAACACTTAATTTTTTTTGGGTTTAGTATCCAAAGTCTTGGAATGATTTTTTTATCATTTGTTTTTAATGATCTTTCAAAGGGTGATTTATATAAAGAAGACTTCCTACGTAGAAAGTTATTTGCACTAATTTTGATACCAAATTGAATTCCTTTTGTTACATGTGAGTGTTTTAAATGTTCTAAATTTAAATGCATGAGAAATAAGAGTCTCCTAGTGAAAGCTATATGCGTTTAGGATTTGACTTTGAGAATGAAAGGTAATGCGTTTAGGATTAATTAATTCAAAGGAATCAGTACAAATCGTTTAGTTCATAATAATATCTAGACTAGTGCAAGTTAAAGATTCCAAAAACTGTATGATCGGCACATATAATTAACACATACCGATGTCAGTTCATACAAATGCTGATCATCTGAAGTACTTTACGCACTACATAAAGAAAGATCAAAGGTAAAATTAAATAACGTTGCATCAATTTTATTCAGCTTAAATGAATCATGCATACATTTATTCAGTGAATACAAAATGCACTTCTACTTATTGAACCACACACCAAATGAAAAACGTAACCATTACAAACACAAATGAATTTCCTAATGAATTAAATGTAGCGTACTAAAAATAAAAAATAAGCCATGCATGAAACGACGGCGTCTCAAGATTAATGGAATGAGTCGACGAGCAATGCAGTAATGAGGGGCTTCAACACTTTCTCAGGATGAGTGTAGCCATCTTGATTATGCTTGTACACAACATCGATCAATCGAGAAAGATTCACAATCCTCTTCAAAATCTCCATTGAAACCGACTTCTCCTTCAAAATCTCACCATTTATATCCTTCCATGCATTCTCAGCCATCTTCTTGAACTCCTGCATTGCCTCTTCCTCACACACTCCATGATCCTTCATGTAGCACTCGATGCCCGTCGCGCTTTGCCCTCTTTTCTTCTCAATCTACAAAAAATGACACATTACACAGATATACTGTCACAAGGTGGACTCATGTGAGGATACATGCAGGCATAAATATTGACACTTTTCTGTAGAATATATAATTGAATTTCTAGTTAGAGGTGAAAAATACACGACACTTTTCTTTAGACAATTGACATCTTTAAAAAAGTTCGTACCTATGGACAACGGAGTTCTTGTGTTTTGTCTAAATTTAACATATTACACATACCTCATAAGTTGCCACGTCATCAATAACACGACAGATAGTGACGTTAGCTACTTGAATCCTCGGCTTGTTGATGAGCCAATCGAAGGCCTCGTTGGTTGCAGAGGCGACGCCGAGGAAGGATGTGGCGGCGAGCAAGTAGTAGGTGCTTGTGATGAAGCCGTTGGCCATGTATTCACTAAATGGAGGCATGTAACCTTCGATGAACCACTTCGCCTCTATGTTGTAGCTTCTCACGATCTCTTGCATCTGTTTCAAATATGTAACAACTCAATTATTAATTTTTGCTGATCATAATGTTAAAAGTTGGAATTTTTAATAAAAACAGCAGTTCATACTGTGGATTTTGCATAATTAACCGCAAATGATCTTCCTTGTAGCTTTAACTCTTGCTCGTATTGATCGTAGAGTTCTAAAAGAACTTTGTAGCTTATCTTCATGTAATCTGGCAGTCTGTCTATTTCCTTCATCTCCCATCTGATTATACAAACAGAAACAATATATTTCAGAACATTGATTATATATAGAGTTAATTATATATCATATGGCTCGATGTTTGGTGAGTTGCAAAATTAATGGCTCGACCTTCAATTTTTTTTAAAAAAACTCCTGGACTTTTCAAAAAATCACAAATATGGCTCGGACTCTGATTTCCTGACTCGAAATTCTGACATGAAAGACCTAAATCTGACGTGAACTTTACATAGAATATTTGTTTTCCATCCGAGCATCAAAACTACGTCGACTTCGGATCATCCATGTCAAAATTTTGACAATGGAGTTGTGGGACCAGGCCATATTTGTGATTTTTAATAGATGGCGTCATTTTCACATAAGACTTTTATTCTTTTGTAAAAGGTCATAGTTTTTTTAATAAAAATTAAATTCATGTCATTTTTACAATTCCACCCCTTACAGTAAATTGAAATATTTACCTTTCTACAGCATCTGTGAAAATTTGAAGCTCATGAACGGTACCATAGGAGTCGTATGTATCATCAATGACTGAAATCATAGCAATAGTTTTGGCCAACATAATTCGAGCTTTAGAGTATTGAGGCTCAAAATACACTCCCAATGTCCAAAAATAGCACTCCACCATTCTATCTCTTGCATAAGCAAGCTTCGAAACAAGGTCCAACTCTTTCCACCACCTATAACCATGAAACAAGATTAATTGATTCAAACACATTAACAATTAAGCACAATCTACACCACTAAATCACACACTAACTACGCACGTACCTCGACAATTCACAAAGTTCTTGTCTGTGCAACATTTGGAGCAAATTAAAGTCCAATTTAGCCAGCCTTAACAAGGCATCATTCCTTAATTCATGCTTTTCGTATAGAGATACATAACGTCGAGCCTCCACCCTCGGCACGCCTCGTTGCAGGCACTGTTCCAAGGCGTGCTCGACTTGCTCCTTGAGGGAGAGCTCAAGAATGGAGCGACGGACTCGAGATGAGCCGTCGCGAAAACGAGCGCCTCGTCAAGAACTTCTTCACCGTGTGTTCTCAAATTTGCAGCTTCGTATAGGCTCAACATTCCCTCAGCATCATCCTTCAAATCATTCTTGAATTTCCCATCACCATCTCTATATTTCTCGAAAATACCTATACATGCACAAGAGTGAATTAATGAAATAGTCACTTCAAAATATAAAGTTAAAAAGTAGTAACATAAAATGATAAAATAAGATAACTACGCTTCCTATTTTACCCTTGATTCAAAAGAAAAGATTAACTTGTGAATTGCTCTTTAAATAGGGTGATTTATGACCAAAAATATATGTTTAGTCATGAACTAAAGGGCAACTCACGATCACCAACCTCTAAACTCGTGATGTTAGTCTTGAATTCGTTAATAGAGGGCAAAACAATATTTTAAGACAAAAGGTGGCTATTCTGTCCTTCATTTATCTCTGCGGTTATTTTTTACCTTTACAATATGAAAGTGACTATTTTGATATATTAACTCTATTATTCCTAAATCATACTGTATAAGGTTATTGATGCATGCATAAATAGTATATGTGATCAAGTTTTGTTAATTACCGGTGGAAATGTTGCAGCCATGTTGTCTAAGCAACCTAAAACACAGAGCAACAGTGTGCAGATCGTCGTCATCTTTCAATATTAATTCTGGATATGCATGGTAAATGATATGAACTTGCTCGTCAATTTCCTTTTCAAAATGATATGAAATCCCGAGGCGTTCGACGCTATCGATCAAGTTCAACTTCTCTCTCATGCTTGCCTCCGTACCTACGATCATCTTCCTCACTTCCTTCTTCAACGCTTCGATTTCTTCTCCACAAAACTGTCAACAATCAAGAACGTACGTGATTCCCCCCAAACAAACAAACAAAAAAAGAACACATGCATGCACGAAGAGAAACACAGATACCACGCGAGATCCTCTGTTATCAACTACTTTTACGTCTCTATCACAATATTATTCATAGACGTCACGTATATTCAGAGGCTCCTACTAAGGGGCCGATCATTTTTGTACTTATAAAATCGTTAATTTTTGATTTTTGTGCGAGTTGTTGGGTAAAGCCCCACCTTCAAATTGACTCGTAGGAAAACTAGCTTATCAAAATCTCATACTCAAAATTTATAAAATCCAACCCCATCAATAATTTTTTCTGGCTTACTGCCTGCATAGATTGGATAACATTCGCGAGTATACTATCATCATAAAATAGGAGAATCTACTTTACCTGATAATTATGATCAATGGAAGCTGAAACGAAGAGATCGCCCCATATGCTTGGGGAGAAGTTGGGCGACGGTCGAACCAGCTCGAGCGGGTCAGATACGAAATTGTGAAGATTAGCAGAGGCCATTAATCTTGGATTTAGTGTTCAAATTATGAAGAAGTTTGATAACTTATTCTAGTGTGGATGGAACTTAAGAACAGCTTGATTCTTTCTTGTAAATTGTAAATTTCTTGCTGCAATGCATGTAATTTGCTGGAGTGGTTCATCTCTTTATAGTGATAAGCACCGCGTATTTTCGTGAAGTTCACGCTGTTTGTTGACTGGAATTAATTGTTTTCCATTTTTCTTGCTGCTGGAAATTCCAGTCCAAGCTGAGTTACGTTGATGATATGTAACTAAATCGAATTATATTATTTCAAAAAAATTATTTTGATTTTGGTGAATTTTGTAATGGATACACCATGTTCATTAATTCGTGGAAGATGTATGAGATTTATGATAATTAAAAAGGATATTTAGGAAATACTTCTTTAGGGTTAATTGTCGGAGCAAGAAAATGCCTAATTGAATTTTTAATTATCACATGACTTATCAATTAACTTTTTTATGCAATTACAACACGGCGAATAATAAAGTTACGTTGGTTCCTAGTTAAAAGGACATAAGATTAGGGTACGCATGCACTTGACAAATTTCAATTAATATATTAAGAAATTGAGGATGTTACAACTCCAAAAAAATAAAATAAAAGGTATTGTTACAATTACAAAATTTCAAAAATCTTGTAAAAATGCAAATTTAATTAAACATTGTATTATTTTCGATGAATTATCCATTTTTTTCTTTTTATGTTAGTTGACATTCATTTATAGCGTAGATTTGGGGAGTCTGAACAGGTCTTTGATTGGGTTGTTGAAGAAGAAAATTTCCATTAGTTTTCAAATTAAGCGTGGTCAAAGTATAATATGATCGAGCCGATGCTTCCTTTACATTTCTGTTTCAAATTCCATTTAATTCAAGTTACAGTTCTTTTGAAATTAGGTGATTCAATTCTAATATTGATTGTTACCAAGGTTATGTAGGTCCAATGTGACTATTGACTACGCCGACAATAGTTTCAACTTCATGCGATTTTGAATTATATAATCTAATAATATTGATGTAAGGTGCATCCTCTTTAATTATAATTGTAATAAATCAATTTTAATTAAAATTAATATAATCTAATTAATTTACAATTAATTACTACATAAATATTAATTTATAATTACAACGGTCAGGCCCCACCAATGTTTTTGTGTTTGAGGTTTATATATGGGAAACTTAATTGTAGACAAATTCAGAAAGAAGAAAAGAAAAAAGGTCCAACATTGGACTACTAAAAGTCTAAAACTTTGACAGAGATTTATCTGGGCATCTCTTGAATATGCAAGTCCATATTTTTACTGCTTTGTTCCAAAACTAAATACTTCACGAGCAAAAGACATTCTGCACACATAATCACATTAACTGAAATCACGTTTCACATCTACAATCAATTAATTTCATATAACTACGCTTTATTTGTATGAAGGAGAGACATGATTTTGTTTCCTCTAAAACTATATTGCTTCATTTGATCTGTAGTCTAATTTTGTTAGGTCTATCGACTGTTGAATTGAGCCATAACTAAATTATAGACTTGTTCATATCGAACCAAAAAATATTATATGTTACCCCTTATCAAGTTAAGCAAAACAAATTTCAGATATCAATCAAATGTAGGGTTGTCGTAAAATAAGTCGTATCCAAATTAAAATTTTACATTGACGCCCTTAAAATACTAAATTATCCAAGTTAATTTCGTCTTACTTTTTCCGAGAAAATCGTATTTCTAACCAAAAAATGTCATGGGAGGCATGCGAGGGGGGTTTGCTTATGCATAAATAAGTGTAGACAATTAAAAATTGTTAACAAATTATATTGCGCCACATGTAAAACACGAATTAAATAATTAATTATTCCTCTATTTTATTAATGAAATTTATTCCAAAATAAAATAGATATGTGATTAATATTTGATTTCATCGGCGAATAGAGCCGGCAAAATGAGCCCGGCCCGAAAAGCCCGCCCGGGGTACCCGGGGTTTGGGCCGGTTTGGACTTCAAAATTAAAGGCCCGAAAAAAATCAGGCCTAAAAGCCCTTAGAAAAAAAAACCGGGCCTACCGGGCTTTGGGCCAAAAAGCCCGTCCGATTTTTATTAAATATATATATTTATAATATTATTTAATATATATATATATATATCTATATTTTTTTAATAATATTAATTATATTCTATATAATTATTTATTTTCATAGTAACAATTTTCTTACCAATTCACATCTTGGTCGAAAAATAAATTCGGAAAAATAATAATCTCATAAATCATTCAAAAATAATTCCTAAGAGAAATGATCTCCAAAATATATACATTGATGATTAATGATCTTATAGTATGTAAAATCTATTTTGAATTATTGATCTTAAATATATATTGTATAATTAATTTATTTTATTCTATTATTTTATAAGTATAAGTCGGATTGACGTTTAATAATATCATTTATCTTTGATTTGTAATTACTAGTTTTTTCTTCTTAAATTAAAGAATTAAAATCATACTGCATTACAATATCATCGTATGAATACATACATAGGTCAAGATATACAAGAAGCATTATCATAAGAATAAGTAAGCTCAAAATATTCTCATCACCGATTCTTTATTTAAGTTAAAGAGTTATGAGATCTTAATTAAATAATTATTTTATAATTTAAAATATTAATTTTATATATTAAATAAAATTAAAAATTATCTAAAAAAGCCCGTCGACTGAAAGCCCGCCTGGGTTGGTTTGGGCTTCATATTTTAGGCAGAAAAATTTGAGACTGACCATTCAACCGGAAAATTTAAAAGCCGACGAGCAGGGGTCGGCCGGCCTGACCCATTACTTTGCCACCTCTAAGGAGCATGACATGTGGCAACGATACATCGGAGATGAATAAGCACTTAAATTGTGCCAAACGAGCCATAAAAGGCCCATAAACTCAAGCCCATGGTTTGATGGCTCAAAAGCCCATAAACCCAAGCTCATGGCTTGATGGCCCAAAATGCCCATAAGCCCACTAGCCTAAATCTATAAATAGGGTTGAAGGCTCTCATAAATTGTAAAGACCCGACTTACGGATTGTGGTGACCACGAGACCAACATGAGTCTTTTTAGTGTGCTTTGCCTCACTCACATCGGAGATGAATAAGCACTTAAATTGTGCCAAACGAGCCATAAAAGGCCCATAAACTCAAGCCCATGGTTTGATGGCTCAAAAGCCCATAAGCCCAAGCTCATGGCTTGATGGCCCAAAAGGCCCATAAGCCCACTAGCCTAAATCTATAAATAGGAGTTGAAGGCTCTCATAAATTGTAAAGACCCGACTTCTGGATTGACGGTTGATCCCACAGACCAACACGAGTCTTTTTAGTGTGCTTTCACTCACACACTCTTTGAGAAAACTTCCCAGGGGATCACCCATCCCACAATTGCTCCAAGCCAAACACGCTTAACTTTAGAGTTTTTATGAGATGGACTTCCAAAAAGAAGATGCATCTTGTTGGTATGAGTAGCACATATCAAATCCTTTAAGCTCACTTCGAATATGCAATCTCATACCTACATATTCTCGAAATCCCTCTCATTCAGGTGCGTTTCGGTTCATTCATGTACCCCTCCGCTTTGAAGCCTTAATCGGAGCCGCTCCTTGTCCATGCCTCTGCACCGGCGATCACTATGTACTTCTGCACCGGGCGTCACATGCCTACCGAACTCCGCTTAGTTCATCCCCAACCACACCGTCTTTGGAAGAGGTTCGGCTCGATACCATCTGTAAAGACCGGCTACGGATTGTGGTGACCCTGAGACCAACACGAGTCTTTTCAGTGAGCTTTGTCCTCACTCACACACTCACTGAGAAAACTTCCCAAGGGGTCACCCATCCCACAATTGCTCCAAGCCAAGCACGCTTAACTTTAGAGTTTTTTATGCGATGGACTCCCGAAAACAAGATGCATGTCATACCCCGTCTTTCTCAATAGGATTAGAATGACTTTCGAACTTAGAATTTTAAAATGATTCGTGCCCGATGAAAGAAATTTTAAATTCAACAAAAAGAATTTATTTCACTAAATATTATAAAGTGATTACTAGAATTATTATATATAATATAATAATCGAATATGATATATATATATATATATATATATATATATATATATATAAATCATTATATAATTAATATTATGCTAGTGTTTAATTATTAATTCATAGTCTTTAGGATCGAACTTTGAGCCAAGAAGAATAAATTATTTTAATGGGTTTTAGTTTGAAAAGCCCAAAAGAAAACCCATTGGAAAATCCACTCTACACTATACAAACTTCACCCTTTCATTTTGAACCCTAGCTTCACAAATTCACACCTCATTTCTATGACCTCAACAAGAAATCCACAGAAGGTTTAACTTTTAATCCCCTATTTCATTTTAGTGTGTGTATGCGTTTATGTGTGTATGTGTGTACTGTCTGTGAGAAGGGGAGAAGAGAGGGAGGCGAGATGACGGCGGCGGCGGGTGGCGTCGTTGCTGCTGTCCATTCGCGACGAGAGTAGAGGAGAAGAGGCTGGAGGCGTGAGCTAGAGAGAAGGGGGCAGCGACGTGGTGGTGTGTGTTGTTGTGTGTGTGTTCATGTGTTTTTGTGCGTGTGTTCGTGTGTGGCTGTGCGTGTGTTCGTATATTGCTGTTGCGTGCGTTCGGCCGAGAGGAAGAGAGGAGGCCGTGACCGACGTGCTGGCCGGAGACTGAGGGAACGACGGCAGTCAGCGTGAGTGTGTGTGGGTGTGCGTTGCGTGACTTAGGAGGTGAGACGAGAGAAGAGGGAGGTATGAGAGAGAAGAGGGATATGGAGGGAAAACCGAGAAGAGAGGAGGCTGTGGCGGTCACGGTGGCGGCGCAACTTGATCGCTCCTTTTTCACACGCAAAAGGGTGTAAGTACAGGGTAAGCGAAGTATCGTATCCACAGAGATTGTATCACGAAAACATAGAAGCTAGCTCAACGACAATTCATTATTATCCAAGCACAGAATCTGGGTGATAGGTTTAGGGGCTTCGGAATTTAATCCAAAGCAAAGATAACCAAGCAGAAATATAAAGAAAGCAATAAAATCACGAAAGATAACTATAAAGAAAGACTAACCCTAGGGATGCACCAATCCTATCCACAACGATGTTTATCCTGCTTATTATTAACCGTTTTAATCCAGACAAGACGGAAGATCACATATATAACCAACAACTTCAGTTACGACAATTGCGGCAGTTGATTACTAATTTTCCCTATCACAGTTACGTCTCTAGAGGAAAATAAGCAACTCCAAAAGGATCACTAAGAATATGCTTCCTACGAATGTCCTATCTCAGTTACGACTCAAGGCTCATTCGTATCATGCATTCGATAACGATTGACAATTAATACAGTTACGTCATTAACCGACAACTAGATATGCATCAAGATTGATCAGAAATCAACACATATAAATAAGCACGATCGAATCATGAATCAATGCCTGGAAGGTAAATAACAATAGCAGGAATCACAACATATAGGATTGAATCATGCAAACCCTAGGATTAGAACGGAAAACTAGCCAGACATAATAAACGGAATGAAATACGAATTAACCATAAAAACAGAAATTAAATATATAAAACCCGTAGGGAAGCGTCGGATGAACAATGGTTGGTCTTGAATCCAATTCCAAGCGAACGAACGGAAAACAAAGGAAAACGATCGGACAAAACGTTCCGATTGATAACGAAACAATAAACTAAACTAAAACAACGTAAGAACAATACTAGAATTAAACTAAACGAAGATTAAAGACAAAGAATGGAAAAACTGAGGAAAAACTGAAGAAAACTAGGTGCAGGCGTGTTGGGGTGCGAGGAGGCGAGTGGGGTGATCCCTATTTATAGAAAAGGGTGGAAACCTAATTTCTCTCTGCCGCGCCGCCCGCGACCGGTCCTCGCGATCGCTAAGGCGATCGCTAGGTAAGTCTCGCGTTCTTCTCGCTTCGCCGCCGTCTTCTTGCTTCGCTTTGTACCTCGCGACCCGACTAGCGGTCGCTAGCTATTATGAATCGGACGCGAAATCGTCCGGTGAATTCTCGACGCTAGCTTGCTCGCGGAACGCGGTGGTCGCGGCGCGGCTCTTCGGGTGCTCATTGGCTTGCTGGCGGCCAGCCTAGCGACCGCTAGACCGGTCGCTAAGAAAGCGAATGTCAATTTTGCTCGTGCTTCGTTCCTTGCTTCGATTATCAATATATAAACCTACAAAACGTCAAAGGAACACCCAAGAGCAGATCTTCTGAAATAGATGAAACATTAAGAATCGATACATAAACGCACATTAAACAAGCTAAACTCATCTTCAAATATCAACTAAATACGTGTAAAATGCGCGTTTATCAAACCCCCCAAACTTAAAGCATTGTTTGTCCTCAAACAAAAACAGAACAGACAGACAAACGAAAGATCAACGAGCGTAGCAAAGAGGGTAACCATTCTAGGCCTCAGAAACATATCAACGCTCAAAAACATTAGTGCACATGACGACGTTAGCCAACTCAACACAAACAACAATTGACGGCAAAAACTTATTTAATTCAACCCTCACAACGGCATGTGTGTAAAATATAGGATACACTCAACTCATAAAGAAATGTAGGACGTGTATACACTCAACGATCAATGCAATGCAACATCTTACCATAGGCTTGCCGTTTCTCTAATATCTCCACCACGTCATTGTGTTCAAATTAGGATCAAAGAGGTCTTTTTATAGGTTATAATGTAGGCACATTGGTTAAGGTAGGATAATATATGGCTAAGTGACTCAAGAATATTCCAAGCACCATCATTTATACATTTCGACACATATGGACTTTTTCCATTTTCCTCTTCTCTCCCAACGTGCTAAATCAACGTTTTAATGCCACAGAAGGTACCTATACTTTGATTAAAGACCCTTTATGCTCAACACTCATAGTGAACTTAACATTTTCTTTTCTTTTCCTTTCTAGAGCTTATAGGGTTTAACTTTCACGAACAAGGTACTATTCTTTACCACGGATGTATTTTCTAAAATAAACTTTTCTCGTCATAACTACATCAAAATTTCAACCCTTTTGATTCCCATGTCCATCCTCACCTCCTATCATCCGGTTAATCGAAAGAAAAAGTCTAATAAAGGCTCAAAGAAGGCAACAAATGGTATATAACAACGGGTTAGTGTTTGGGTGAATATGTGGTTAACAAAGATGGCCTTTTATCCTTTCCAAATTCGAAACACATATTGCAGTCTCGACACAGAAACACGGCAAGTTCTAGAAGATAATCACATGCATGATATCACACAATTAAAAGCGTATCAATATGTTTATACAGTGAAGCTCAAGTCTCACGGGTTAAGCAAAATGGTGAAAAACAACAAGTCTAAGCCATCTCACGTCATTCATGCGTCATTTTCTAACATATCATGTGCACTATCATTAAATTTCACAACAATTTTTTATCGTCATTGGCCACATGGATTAACACACTTCACTTAACTCGTTGATCGACAGACATGAAAACGAAAAGAAAAACAGAAACACGACAAAAAGCAACACAAACGAAAGAAACGACAAAACATGAAAACAAAAACAAAGAAAACGTTGGGTTACCTCCCAACAAGTGCTTACTTTAACGTCTTTAGCTAGACCATTACTAACCTTTTTCAATCCGGCGTTTTTGTGGCAACAGAATTCCTTCTCAACTCATGGATCCTCCTAAACTTAGCATTCACGGATCTCCACCACTGACTATGGAAGTGGCCCCCCCAAACTTGAATGAAACACTTGGAGTTCCATGCCGAGTCCACTTCTTCCTTCTCGCAGCTTCTTCGAGTGGTCGAGTACCCTCTAAGCATGAGACGTGTGCGGCAGCAGCAGTCATGATCGAGCAGCAATCTTCCGGCTTTCCAACGTCGTGTTGCTTGATGGCGTCGTATATAGAAATCTTGAGCTCCTCATCGTTAACACGAAACGTGAGATTGCCTTCCTGCACATCAATTAACGCACGACCAGTTGCTAGGAAAGGTCTACCAAGGATTAGCGGTTGTTGTTTGAATTCGGGAATATCTAAAATCACAAAGTCGGCAGGAAAAACAAAATCCCGAATTCTTACCAACACGTCTTCGACGATACCTTTTGGATATGTGACTGACCGGTCAGCCATCATCAGTGAAATCTTCGTCGGCTTCATCTTTCCTAGGTGTAGCCGGTTGAAAACGTTCAATGGCATCAGATTGATGCTCGCCCCCAAATCGCACAAAACATTTGGAAAAGTCTGCTCGGCGATCTCGCACTCCAACGTGAAACTGCCGGGATCCTTCTGCTTCAGAGGGAGCTTCCTTTGCAAGACGGCACTGCATTCTTCGGATAGGGTAATTTTCTCAAATTTCCCCAGCTTCTTCTTGCTTGCAAGCGCGTCTTTTAAGAACTTCATGTACCCCGGCATGTTTCGCAGCGCTTCAAAGAGAGGCACATTTATCTCAACTTTTTGAAAAACTTCTTTGAAACGAGCAAACTTCTCGTCATATTTCGACTTGACTAGTCGACTCGGAAACGGGACCGGAGGAGTGTATGTGCGAGGATTTGCTTCGGGTTGCCTCGCGATCGACCTCGCGACCGTGGGATGGTCGCGAGGAGTCGCTGCTGTGCTGATTTCCTTCTTCGCGTGCGAGCTTGCGGTATGAGCTGTGTGAATTCTCGACCATGTGCTCGACCGATTGCTCGCGGTCGGTTTGCGAGCTACGGGTCGCCGCGAACAACTCTGGCGCGCGGATATTCGGATGGCTCACGGTCGGGCGCGCGGACGCGTGCTCGGTCGCGGGCTTCTGTGAAAAAAATTCTGGATGGTTCGCGATCGGGCTCGCGGTCGCGAGCTCGGTCGCGAGTTTCTACGTCAGTGTGCTCTCATGCTCTTCTTCCTCGGTAGGGCTCGGGTAGGCTCGTCCACTTCTCGTCTGAATGGCGAAGCATTGACTCTTCGGGTTCACCTCCGTATTACTCGGAAATTGGCCCATCTTTTGTAGTGCATTCACTTGCACGGCTATTTGACCAATTTGATTTTCCAACATCTTCATGTGCTTCCCCATAGCCGTCACAGTGGACTCCAAATGATTTATCTTTTGCCGGTGTTGGCGATGAGCAATTCGATTCGTTGCCAATTGTTGGTTGCTTACAACCAACTGCTGCATCATGTCTTCGAGACTTGGCTTCCTCGGCTCTTGAATCGAATTCTGAATATTGAAGCCTGCTGAAGGTTGTTGGAAATTCGAATGACTCCTCTGATTGATGTGGCTGACGTTCTCTGTCTCAATCTGACTCTTCAAAAGAGTGAACTTCTTCATGAGATCGTCATATTTTGAATCACTCTCAACAGTAGATGCTTTGAACGATGGCGTTCTCTCCGTTGGCCATTGATAGCTGTTGGCAGCCATCTCTTCTACAATACGGCTTGCCTCGTCTACTGGTCGGTTCAATAAGCAGCCCCCCGCCGACGCATCTACCATGCTCCTCGTTTGCCATGTCAGTCCACCGTAGAACTGTGTGATTTGTTGCTCCTTAGAGAACCCATGTTGTGGACATCGTCTCAATAGACCTCTGAATCTCTCCCATGCCTCGAATAATGATTCGTCGTGGTTTTGGCAAAATGAGAGATTTCGGCGATGATCTTCGTGCTTACATTGGCGGAAAGTATTTGAAGAAACTTCTCGCAAAGTTTCCCCAAGTGTCGATGCCACTCGGTCCAAACTCTTGAACCAATCTTTTCACCGTCACAATGAGAAACCGAACATCGCGATCCGGATCGTGTCTTGTGGCACCCCATTCATTTGATGGTGTCACAAATATCGAGAAAAGTTTCGAGATGCGCATTCGGTCTTCCGTGACTCCTCCCCAAACCGCCTCCTTGGACCATACTTGATCGGGGCGGTTTGAGCTCGAAATTGTTTGCATCTACATGCGGGCCCCAACCGCCTCCTTGAACTGTTCGGTGGGATGTCGGTACATGTGATTGAGGTCTTTCCTCCGGAGCGAGGACAATGATTCCCATATTCGCCATCCGACTGCATCTCGCAAAGTCGGCTAGCATGCGTGCAACTTGCTCGGGAGGAATGCCCTGATTCGCTGGATTGGCCGCCATTGCGGCTCGTCTCTCTCTCGTCCTCTTCTCCTTTGAGAGCTTTCGATCTCGGGATCTAAAAATACTGAGAGGTCCCCGAGATCTTGTACGCATAAACCACCTGAGAAAAGAGAGAATTTAGCACTGACAAAAATAAATAAATATAATATAATATATATAACTTGAATTAATAAATCCAAATCGTCAAATTATTCCTATGTGATCTTAACAATCCCCGGCAACGGCGCCAAAATTTGATCGCTCATTTTCACATAAAGGGTGTAAGTACAGTGGTAAGTTAAGCATCGTATCCACGAGATTGTATCACGAAAACATAGAAGCTAGCTCAACGACAATTCATTATTATCCAAGCACAGAATCTGGGTGATAGGTTTAGGGGCTTCGGAATTTAATCCAAAGCAAAGATAACCAAGTAGAAATATAAAGAAAGCAATAAAATCACGAAGATAACTATAAAGAAAGACTAACCCTGGGATGCACCAATCCTATCCACAACGATGTTTATCCCGCTTATTATTAACCGTTTTAATCCGCATAAGACGGAAGATCACATATATAACCAACAACTTGATTCACGACAATTGCGGCGATTGATTACTAATTTTCCCTATCACGATTCGTCTAGAGGAAAATAAGCAACTCAAAAGGATCACTAAGAATATGCTTCCTACGAATGTCCTATCTCGCCACGACTCGAGGCTCATTCGTATCATGCATTCGATAACGATTGACAATTAATACGATTCGTCATTAACCGACAACTAGATATGCATCAAGATTGATCGAAATTAACACATATAAATAAGCACGATCGAATCATGAATCAATGCCGGAAGGTAAATAACAATAGCGGAATCACAACATATAGGATTGAATCATGCAAACCCAGGATTAGAACGGAAAACTAGCCGACATAATAAGCGGAATGAAATACGAATTAACCATAAAAGCGAAATTAAATATATAAAACCCGTAGGGAAGCGTCGGATGAACAATGGTTGGTCTTGAATCCAATTCCAAGCGAACGAACGGAAAACAAAGGAAAACGATCGGACAAAACGTTCCGATTGATAACGAAACAATAAACTAAACTAAAACAACGTAAGAACAATACTAGAATTAAACTAAACGAAGATTAAAGACAAAGAATGGAAAAACTGAGGAAAAACTGAAGAAAACTAGGTCTGGGGCGTGTTGGGGTCTGAGGAGGCGCGAGTGGGGTGATCCCCTATTTATAGAAAAGGGTGGAAACCTAATTTCTCTCTGCCGCGCTGCCTCATGACCGGTCCTCGCGATCGCTAGGCGATCGCTAGGTAAGTCTCGCGTTCTTCTCGCTTCGCGCCGCCGTCTTGCGCTCGCTTTGTACCTCATGACCCAAGAAGCGGTCGCTAGCTATTATGAATCGGTCGCGAAATCGCCCGGTGAATTCTCGACGCTAGCTTCGCCGCGGCACGCAGGTCGCGCCGCTCTTCGGGTGCTCGCTGGCTTGCTTGGCGGCCAGCCTAGCGACCGCTAGGCGGTCGCTAGAAAGCTGGCGAATGTCAATTTTGCTCGTGCTTCGTTCCTTGCTTCGATTATCAATATATAAACCTACAAAGCGTCGAAGGAACACCCAAGAGAAAGATCTTCTAGAAATAGATGAAACATTAAGAATCGATACATAAACGCACATTAAACAAGCTAAACTCATCTTCAAATATCAACTAAATACGTGTAAAATGCGCGTTTATCACAACTCGTCGACCGACGACGTGACCGACCGAAGATGGCAGCGGGGACGGCGGTCTCCACGGATGTGTATGTTGTGAGTGAGTGCCGAGAGAGATGTGAAGGGGGGAGAGAGAGAAGAGAGAGATGAAGAAAAATAAAATAAAATGTGAGGTCGCTGAATCTGGTCGCCGTCGCGTCATCATTGTCAGCAATGCGGAAAATGGGAGAGATTAGGTTTAGGGTTTGTGAGTGTTGGGTTGAGTTGTGTGTTGGGCTCGTTTTTTTAAAGTATTGGGCTCTTTTTTTTTTAAAAATGTTGGGCTCTTTAATTTTTATTAAATGTGTTGGGTGATTTTATTAAATGAGTTGGGCTCATTTCATTTTAATTATGAGTGGGTTTCATTTTATTTTAATTGAAAGAGTTGGGCTGAAAGTGTTGGGCTCATTTTATTTAAATGTTAATGAAAGTATTAATTTTAATTTGGATGATTTTATTTTAAAAAACGTGTTAATGGATTCTTATTTTAAATCTTGATGGGTGATATGCTTTAAAATTTGGGCCCAAATTATTTAAGGAACATGAGCTTCTGTAGTAGGCGATTTTAATAAAGGAATGGGTGAAAATTTATTTATGGTAGAAAATAAATGGATTGGGCTCTAGTGAATTAACTAATAATTGGACTTTAGTTAATTAAATAATATTTGGACTTAGATTTAATTAATGGTTGGACTTTAGTTTAATTAGTGTCTTGACTTGCTTTAATTAATTAAATCTTTGGACTTAAATTAATTAAATAAATAAGGTTTAACTTTGAGACTTAATTAATTAAATTATATTAAGTCTAATTAAATAAATAATTAACTTAAACTTAATCATAAGTTTAAATTATTTAATTATGGTAAGTTAATTAATTAATTAACTTAATTAAGTTCGAATATTTAATAAATTAAATTATGTTAGACAAGTGCATAATTTGAGAATTTTATTATGTTTTATATTAAGCGAGATTCCTTAATATATATATGAATTTAGTATGCATTTCAATTGCGTTATACTTTTGTAAAAAGTATTTATCATAAAGAGATTATGAAATTAAATGCGTTTTTAAACGAAAAACGAACAAGGGTATTGTTGGTGCCTTTGGCCAAAATATATTAGTTTTCAAATTTATTTATATTTTGAAAACCCGGGCTTAACGAATCATAAGCTAGTATCCTACTCTACTTGAACTTAAGGCTATCTTTTCGAGACCTATTAAGATTAGTGCTTCTTGTAGGTTTTGTCGATCAAGGGGATTAGCGATGCTTTCCCGAGAAGCGTACTATAGTGATTTCACGAGCTTTGTCCTATCAAGGTGGACTTTATTTACAAAAGTATATTTGAGTTATATGCTCTGATATTTCATGAAATGCAAACTGTTTATCCAATAAAATGTTTTTGTGCGCTCTACTCTGTTTAAGGCTCGTAATGTATCGATCGAGATTCTCTTTTAAACTTGACATGTTAATTGAGAATTGTGTACACTAGTTAGTTGTTTCGGTGGGTTGATCTCCATCGGACACTAACAAAATCATGAGGCGTTATAAGGGTGCTTGTCTGGATGCGTTCCGAAGTACGTTATGAAATTATAAATTTGTCCGGGTTACGTCCCCGATGACAATAATGTGGGCATGTGATCCGACGGTGGCTAGAGGCCCGGATCAAAGCGAGTAATGTAAGAGTCGTGACAATGGGCCCAATAAATGAAATATTTTGCATGCTTAGAAGTGGTTTCTCTTTAAAACCTTCTAAGTCGTGTTATCATGATTGGATAAACCGCTTACTTAATTTATGAAATATTTTAGCAATGCATGTCCACCGAGTACATTAGTACTCACCCAAATATTTTCAAATGTTTTCGGGTTGATCAATGGGCACCGAGGCGTAGTCGAGATTAGGTTCACTCCGTATTTTGATGGATTATTTCGTATTTTGACTTACGATGAACTAACTCTAATTACATTTTCCTTCTTGTCATGACTTGAATTGTACCTTTGATGAGCTTAGACTCAATCCTTGATGTTTATTATTTTGATGTATCTTGGCTATCAGAAGCACGAAACTAAACTTGTGATCCTGAGGATAAATGTTGTTTTGATTGGATTACATCATTCGATGTCTTCCATTTTCATTTAGGAAGTTATACCCAAATTCTAAGGGTTTGTTGCTTTGATCATTCGAGTCAAGTTTCTACCTTATATTTTTCCGTATTTTTATTAGTCGTGTCTCGATTTACGAGCTTTCATTATATTAGGAATTGGGGCGTGACATAAATGGAGAAGAGGAGAAGAAGTGAAGTGAAGTGAAGAAAGCAAAGATTTGAAGAGCTCAAGACATTCGAAGAATCCTCTGCGAAGCATTCTCCGACATTCAAAGTCTTCTTCAAGCATCAAAGGCGTTCTTCGTGCAAATCACCACGTTCTTCGTCAAGATCATCCTCCAAATCAAATCAAAGATAGTGTTCAATTCGAAAATATGGTAAAAACCCTCCGCATTGGCGCTCAAACTTGAAGAACTTCAAACGTTCTTCAACATATCAACCCAAATCCGACTGTCGATCTGAAAACAAGGCCAAGGTCCTTCAGATCAACATCATCAAGTTCAAACTTCAAGTTCAAGGAGATCAAGGAATCACATCCCCTCTCCGAACAACTCGAAGAACATTCAAGATTGTTTAAGAATTCATATTGAAGAGTAGAATCAGATGATAGATAGAGATCGAACTCATCTGAAATATATCAAATCCAAATTCAATTGATTTTGTATACAATTTTCTATTTATAAAATTTAAATACAAAAATTTGTGTTACAAATTTTGGCACTGGGACATTTGTTTTTAGGTATTTCATTTATAATTTGGAATTTTGAATTTTTAGAATTTTTGGTATCTTTTTGTCACATCCCAAATCCTAAGTAGGATTTAGAAGGATTGTAACTCTAAACAGTATAATTAAACAGGGAATTCTCCTTAACAAAAGCCGTAATTCATATGACAAGCATGTTCTTGGACTTTAGTACATAACTTAAGTTTTGCAATGAAAACATGTGATATGTACATATGACGATGTACTATCAAGGTATAAATCTTTCGCGACAATATTCCTATTGCTCAACACCGCCCATCCATCATCGCTCAACTCGCACATTTAAAACAAACATGCGTGGCTAAGTACAATTATTGTACCCGGTGGACTTATGCCAAAACATTTGATAATTTTAATTACGCCAATATCGAGTAAGTCACAAGGGTTTTAATTGAAAGGCCTTGTGCTTACTAAAACATTTTCAGTTCGCAAAAGTCGCTTGGCCAAGCATTTTCTTGGTGTGTATGGTCCATATCTCATAGTCACAATACATAATAATAATAAATAATAAACGTCGAGAGGGAGGCCTCCCATCTACGACGCCGTGACCGGCCGTAATCCCGTACAGCACACAGTCACTCTCTGCAAGCATATGTTAACACAGCGTATAGTTCCAACCTTCACGCCAATCCTAGCAGGCATTTATCATCCGGCACAGGACCCGACATTTAAAAGGTTGGGCGCGACCCAAATGACATAACCTGTCATAATAAAGTTCCAACCATCTCCACAGCCCTACCCGGGCATAACAGATAGGATCCATACACAAAACGGAATATTTTTGGCAGGTAATGTAGTAAATATTTTTCAATAGTTGTAGAATAAGCATTGTAAATAAGCTCATTTTGGAAAGACAGTAAAGTCATATCTCGTTTGAAAGTAAGCCTACAATAGTGGGGTAAGTAAAGGGGGGGCCCACACTATTGAGGATAAGAAGCCCACCTGGACTGTAGATTGTCTAACCGATTTCTTGGATTGCGAGTCTGAAGCTTAGCCTTTATCTATTCTCGGCTTTGAGGTTTTGGAGTTGAAACATCCATCGGGTCTTAGAACCCATATTTCTACTCGAGTGTATATCATGGCATGATATACAATCAATTGATCATGTAGTAGCACCTAGTCAAATATTTCACGTTAAGGCGCAGCCCGTAAAAATATCATATTGTTGTTTTATCCTAAATTCGTGCATCTCATTAATGCTTTAATGTACCTTATGGCATATCATATGAATGCATCAATTAATAGCATGTTAGTCACATAAGGCATGTTTCACATAGGGGAGTTTCAACACTTAGTTAAATTTCAAGTGTTTAATTTTCAGCAAAATAGCTTAAAACAACCCAAGTGTCATAATTTGACGATCTATAACTCTCGATTAAAAATACGTATGAACGCACAAAGACACATTCTGGAAACCTCTAAACATGTATTGTAAGTTCTAAGAAGGAAGTCGACCCAAAAGAGTCGTGGTTCTGGAGATATAGGGTCTTAAAGTGGGCAACTCGAACTGACTTCTATACTTAGAATATTTTTCAGAATTTCCAGATTTAGAGTGTCATACTTTGACGATTCATAACTCTTGATTAAAAATACGTATGACCGCACAAAGACACATTCTGGAAACCTCTAAACATGTACTGTAAGTTCTAAGAAGGAAGTCGACCCAAAAGAGTCGTGGTTCTGGAGATATAGGCTCTCAAAGTGGGCAACTCGAACTGACTTCTTCTATACTTAGAAAATTTTCAGGATTTCCAGATTTAGCTTAACGACGAGGGATTTTGCGAGGCTCGTAACTTTTGACTCACAATACCAAAATGACTGAAAGATACCATTTTAGAAACCTTGTAATAAGAACTACATGTTTCATGTAGACCGTACTGGAAGGTACTTGATGCATCGAGAAATACGTAAGTTCAAAGTTGACTAGTTGGAAAGGACAACATTCAAGTAGGTGACTTTGGGTCAGTGAACAGTATACTTATAAGGCTTGGTTTGGGATAAAACTTTCCAGATCAAAACTAGACATGGTAAGGAACATTTCTTGTGAAGGAACCCAAGTCAAAGTCGGATTACAAACAGCTCGAATATCTCACGCAAAAGTTGTACACGGACAGTCAATTATCATAGAATTTTTACTAAGGCAGTTTGTCCAAAAAGCTTACTGTAATGCGTCAACTTTAAAAATTCACCGTAAGTTCATTATAAGGAATCTAGGAATGCAACCAATCATATTGAAAAGCCACTTAAGTCTAGTTTAATCCAGAAAAATCCTTACTCAATGATTCAAAATAGATTGGGAGATAAAATATTTTACTACAAGCTATCACTACAGTGACAGTTTTGTGCAGTTCGTTTGAAAAATCTGGAATAAATAGTAAACATTTTAGAAAATTCTGAACATTTACATAGATCTTCTAGACATGCTAATTTATGTTTATGCCAAATTTTAGAGTTTTACCATTAGCCAAACTCGAAACGAAAGCCACGGACCGTGGGTGATCAACACCAAATTTTACAGATTTGTGCAGTGTTTTGAAAATAGAATTAAAATAGAAAATCAAGTTGGATTGACTTGAAATTGTACAGAGACGTAATAGACATGTTTAATTTCAACATAGTAAAATTTCACATTCATCGGACCACTGTAACTTAGTCAAATAATTTTATGAAGTTACTGTTTTCGTAACATACTTTCAGTTTTCAGTTTTAAGCTTATTCTTCTTGTATGCATTTCATATAACCACGAAAATGGTGAATCTATCACCCCAAATCACCACCAAGATCATCAATCTAACCATGCAAGTATGATTTAATCATGTCTAAGAGTCATAGGAGATAGTTATACCTTAGTCACGAATTTGAAGATGAATGAGAGAGATGGAGCTTGAGCTCTCTTCCATGGTGGAAATGGTGTATGAGAAGAAGAAGAGAGGAAAGGAGAGGAGAGGTCTGAAAATTTTGGGGGAGAGAGGGAGAAAATGTATTATGAGTGAAATGAAGTGTATGAGAAGAGTTTCTCCCATGTATATCTCTCTCTCTCTCTCTTAGGCACACACACACACAATAGGAATCATGGTTGAGTGTGTAGAGTGTGGTGATGATTAGTGTAGGCTAGAAAGGCTTTCCATGCATTGGGTGTTAAAGGAGGTGACAAGCATGCCTTGTCCATTCATGATGGCCTAAGGTTTAGGGGTCCAAATAGGTAGGATTTATTTTCTTTTTGTACATTAATGCAATATATATATCATACATGATCATAGGTATAAAATACAAGTCATAAAAATAATTAAATCACCTCTTAGGCATATATTCGAAATTTTCGAGAATAATAGAGAAAATAGGATAAAAATTATAATTCACACCTATTATTGATACTCATGTCAATCTCGATCAAAACATACTCATATATATCATAATATATGATTTAGATACCATAGGATAATTAAATGGTATCATTTCATGTGTTAAAACCATAGTTTATATAATTTGGGTTTTCGAAAATCCATTTCGAAAATTATCGAATTTAAACGCTCAAAATTCGAATTTAATATTTATTAATACTGTAATTATGTAAAATAATAATAGGAAATTAAATATAATAATTTCCTGAGCATTAAACTCATTTTTCAAAACGTCTCTAGACGTTGCCGTTCAAAACGTCTCAAAACGCTCAAAATCGACTCATCTCAAAATGGTCGTAGTAAGTTCGCACTTACTTAATAAATATATTCCATTTAATATAGGAATTAAGATGGAAATTAATTCCAAGCTTTATCGTCAGAAATTCCATAAAATCTCGACGTTTGATACGCGTTCGACGTTAAAATAATATCTTGTCGATATGCTTTACAAACTTCTATTTCTAAATTCACAATTCTCGGTGAATATAAAATAGAATTTGTTCCTTCAGTAAATAATCGAAACCATTATTCGCTATCTTCTCGATTGAATCGTCACAATAATTCCTAATTTTCGGTTTCAAAACCGTAATTAGGCATCTAATTCTACGGATATTACACTTTTTTAGGGATTATATTTCGGTATACTAATAAGTAGAGCGACAAAGTAATGGATCGGGTCCGCCGACTCAAGTCTATTGGGCTTTCCCAAAAAAAATAAAACCGCTTGGATCGACCCACCGAAAATTTATCGACCGAAAAAATTAAGGTACAATCCAGCCTGAAATAGTATTTTTATACAAATTTTGGTCGACTCGGACCGACCGAGCTTTGGCTTGTTATGAACGGATCCCACCCGAAATTTAATTGGGCTAATTTTAGTAAGCCCAATCCAAACCGGACCGGTCATATTTTGCCAAATGTAATAGTAATTAGTGCTTTCCCACAATTCCAAAAACAAACTGCGTAGTAATTCACTAATTAATTTATTGGAATTGCAGACATCGTCTCTTTCTACTAGTGCAATTTGTGGACAACATAATCTACTGTTTACTTTAGATGATATGATAGCTTGAAAATATAAAAAGGTAATATAAGTTAATTAACTGTATTTTCTATAAATTACACAAATTTAAAACTTGTTACAACGTATACTTTTACAAATATTTAATTATTTATATTGTAAATTCAAGCTAACAACAGCCAAAGTAACATGCCTTTAGTATAATGTGCCTTTATTTATAGAATTTGCACGTGTGTCTTATGTGACTTTTAATGTGGAGATGTCATGCCAAATTTTGAGGCCAAATGTTAGTATAATAAAAAAAAATAATCCGGATAAGTATCAATTTAAACCCTGAACTGTACATGTTTTATCAAAAATATCATGAACTTTCAAAAATATCTATTAAAACCTCAAACTATCATATTTGATACATATTAAAACCCCAAACCAGGATATTTTTGATACAAAATATGATAGTTTAGGGTTTTAATAGATATTTTTGAAAGTTCGAAATAATTTTGATAAAAGATATATAATTTAAAATTTAAATTGATATTTACTCAAACATGTTCTGTTTAGTCCTTTGTGGGCCTGTGGCGTTCGTGCGATAATCAACAAACAATGTTAGCATATAGGATACGTGGACCAAAAAGTTAAGATATGTGCATGACAAGCACCGCCACAAAACATTTTCAGATTTTATTATCGATTTAATGGTAATAGTACTAGCACCAAGTACTTACTACTGCACGTAAAAACAACGAAATAAATAATATTTAATAAACCTATTTTTATTTATTTTATATAGTATAATTTTTTTTTTTACATATTTAGAATGAATTGTTGGATAAATGTTTATATATGATTATTAGTGGATATTTTAAATAAAAATTTAATGGTTAAGAGAACCCTAAAATTATTTTGTACTCCATCTTCCAAAAATATAGTAGATGTAAGTAAAAATATATTTGATCACTATCTGTATATCATTTAATAAATTATTTCACGATAAAAGGGTTGACCATTATATTGCTATTTTTCCATCAAGAATTTTATGATATTAATGCATCATTAAATTATTTTAACGTATTTTGGGATCAAATAAAGACATATCTACAAGCAAAATATAAAAAGATTTAATACTTTGGATCTTTGAAAAGAGATATTTTATTTTCGTGATATAATATTTTGGATCCAAATAAAACTATATATCTATAAGTAAAATTAATTTTTAGGTAATTTGGGCCCGAAATGGTGGGCCTAGCGATCGTCAAGATGGTCTACCCATTGTGGCTGCCCACAGTGGCTATCATGTGGACACTCACGAAGACAAATATCAATCGTTGATAAATCAATATAAACGCTTGATTAAATGTCCAAATTATGATGCAAATGCACAAATATACAATTATATGCAGAAATGTACATATAACTAATTCGGATGTATATTTAAATATAACCATTAGATTTTCAAATCTAATAGATATGATTTGTCCTCATTTATGTATGTTAAAAATGGTATGTATATGAACCATATATATATATATATATATATATATATATATATATATATATATATATATATAGGGAAGGGTTAACGTGAGAACCATTTTATTGTGAACGTGAGAACCAAAAAGCGATGAATTCACGGTGAAAGTTGATGAATCTATGGGAAAATTACTAAATCCAAAAATAGAATTTTCGCCTCTCATGGGATTCGAACCCGGGTGAAAAATTCAATTTTGAATTCATTAACTTTCAACGGATTCATCAACTTTCATAACTAATTCATTTGGTTCTTAGTTTTAGGATAAGAATGGTTCTTATTTGAACCAAACTCTATATATATATACAATAATAAAATCCATATGAGGATTATAAATTTCATTCATAATATTTTGAAATTCCATTGGAGCATTTTTAAACCAAATGGCATAACATTCCATTCAAAATGTCCAAAGGCGGTAAAAGCGGTTTTATATCTATCTTCTTCTTTTAGAATAATTTGATAGAATCACGATTTTAAATCAAAAGAGGAAAATATATTTCAGTAAACATTCGAGTATTTTCCCAAAAGTCAAAAGGTTAATCATTGGGTCACAAATCACATGATGGGAGGACGTCATTGCATTCGTCATCAAATTCATCCGTCATTGCATTCGCCGATTGATTACTTTGGGATGGTTCTCCTGTAGAAGCAAGTACGAATGCATCAAATGGATCTTGAGCTTGAAATCATCATATATAGAGTTTGGTTCAAATAAGAACCATTCTTATCCTAAAAACTAAGAACCAAATGAATTCGTTATGAAAGTTGATGAATTCGTTGAGAAAGTTAATGAATTCAAAAATTCAGAATTTTTCACCCGGGTTCGAATCCCATGAGAGGCGAAAATTCTATTTTTTGGATTCGATAATTTTCCCAATGGATTCATCAACTTTCACCGTGAATTCATCGTTTTGGTTCTCACGTTCTCACAATAAAAATGGTTCTCACGTTAACCCTCCCCTATATATATATATATAGTTTGGTTCAAATAAAAATACATTCAAAAATAAGAAATGAGAACAAATTTGAATCATTTATTTTTGTAGATGAGTGGTTGTGATTAAATCAAATTAAATAATGGAAATTATAGAATATTACGAAAATAACAATCCCTTAATTATAGGAGTTGTGATAACTTAATCTTGAACCATTGATTAATGATAAATGGATAATGGAGATGAATTCTTATGGGTGAAAATTTTATATAACTCATATATTAAGTTTGATATTATTCTTATCTCATAAATTAAGTTTGTTATTCTTTTTAATTAATTGTACAATTTTATCCTTTAAAATATAAAAAACACACGGATTCACATGCACAACTCAAACAATCACTTTAATTCGAAAATTAATACTGTCTTTTTGTCGGCAGCCAATCTCCTTCCATCATCTCTGCCGGCGGCCAACCTCCCTCCCTCTCCATTTTTCCGACGGCCAACCATCCCTCCCTCCCCTCTGTCGGTGGCCAACCCCCCCTCTCTCTCTTTTCCCGGTGGCAAACTTCTCTCCCTTTCCCATCTGTTTCTCGGCGGCCAACCATCCCTTCCTCCCATCTCGCCGACGGCCAACCCTCCATCTCCCTTTTCCGACGGCCAACCCTCTCCCCATTCCCATCATTTTCGACGATCAACCTCCCCTTCCAACTGCTTTCGACGGCCAACCATCCATCCTCCCTGCTGCGGCCAACCCCCTTCCTCTTCCTTTTCCCGACGGCCAACCCTCTCTCCCATTCCCATCTGTTTTCCGTGCCAACCTCCTCCTCCCACTCCTATCTCGTTAACCGCGCCAACCCTCCTCCTTCCCTCTATTTCCCAACGCCAATGCTCTCTCCCTTCCCCGACGGCCAACCCTCTCTCTCTCGATATTATCTTAGTCTGTTTTTTTTACCGTGATGAATGATATTTTTATAATTTTAATTAGAAATTGGTAAAAAAGAGTAATATGTTAGTATATGAGTTAAAGTAAGTATGTATGTTAATATTTGGGGCAATTGTCTCAATTAACACAATTCTTATTTCTTATTTTAAGGGGTTTGTATTATAACTCATCCATATATATATATATATATATATATATATATATATATATATATATATATATTAATGAGAACCACTTTTATCCTAAAACTAAGAACCAAATGAATTTGTTATGAAAGTTGATGAATCCGTTAAAAAATTTACTGAATTCCAAATTTCAAAAAATTTCACCCGAATTTGAATCTCATGAGGGGTGAAAATTCTATTTTTTTGGATTCAGTAAATTTCCAAACGGATTCATCAATTTTCACAATGAATTCATCATTTATTGGTTCTCATGTTTTCAGAATAAAAATGGTTCTCATGTTTTCACGATAAAAATGGTTCTCACGTTAACCCCCCTTATATATATATATATATATATAATACACACCCTGTTAAAAGGCTTACTGTTAATGAATATTTAATAGCTTACATTTAACCAAGATCCATGGTCAGGCTAGCTGGGCTTAGGCCCACCAGATCAATAACTAGTACGACGGATCTAGGACCTAATGTAGACTATCCGGCCGAATTGGATAGAGACAAGATTAGCGAATGACAATTTTTCTTAAAAATAATTCACGCCTAAATTAATTTGTGCTAATCTTCCTAAAATTGGTACCTCAAATAAAAATCCTATACTTCAATTTTTAAAAGAAAATTGATTATTTCAAAACTTCATATTGATTTCCATGCAGAGTATTCCGACGTAGAATTCGAAGACGTTTGTGAGTATTGAAACCATAATATTTAGTTATGAGATAATCATTCCACTAATTAGATAAACGAATGAGACAATTGTAATGGACTATAAAATCTAATTAGTAAGGTTTAGGTGCGGAGGGTAGAAGACTAGAAATTCTTCCTTAAGGTGATTGAAGAGTCAAAAACTGCTTGTCTCACTCATTTATTTATATCTAAATTCTTCAATATTTACTTTAAGGGGTGGTCTCCTTTCACAGTGAGACCACCTCTAATTACTTAATTAATTAATCCTAATTAATTAATTAATTAAATTAATTAGTTTAATAATTTTTAATTGTAAATTAATAAATAATGATTGTGAATTAATAAACTCTAATTATGAATTAATAAATCCTAAATTTGAATTAATAAACCCTTTTGGAATTAATAAACCATAATTTTGAATAATAAATCCTAATTTTGAATTAATAAATTCTAATTGGAAATAATAAACCCTAATTTTGAATAATAAACCCTATTTATGAATTAATAAACCCTAACTTTGAATTAATAAACCCTAATTATGAATTAATAAACCTCAATTATGAATTAATGAACCATAATTATGAATTAATAAATTCTAATTTTGAATTAAAAATTATAATTAAAAATTAATAAATTTAATTATAAATTAACAAAATCTAATTATCCTTACTCATCATAATTAATACTATATAATTATTTTAACAAAAAACAAGGGTGAACTCACGGTGAGACGGAGTTCACCCAAGTTTTTGTCTTACTTTAATTTTCCTAAGTCCTTATATACCTCTAGTGAGACCATTGCCATTGGTCCTAAATTCTACAAAAGAACAAATCTTTTATCCAAGTAATTTTCAATTTGACCGACTTAAAGTAGGCTAAGAATCTTGGAAAAAACAAAAGTAAATTTAGAAGCGCTTCATAAAGTACAAAAACATAATTATGTTGAAGGGGCTTAACTAGAACTTTACCTCATTTTTTGGCTAACAAAGTTAAAAATGACAAAAAAATGTGTTTCCAGTCAAGAATGAGACGTATACGGTGTCCAACATAATGGCGACAGAGTAAAAAAACTTAATGGCCAAAAAAGAGAAAGGTTTGATACAAATGGTAAAAGTTAGAAGATTTGAAAGTGCATGATAGAATCAGGGCGACTTGTCATATTGATTAGGTGGTACAGTTAGGGAAAATGAATTTAAACAACTGACATCACTAGTTTCCCAATTCAAACTTAAGATGTTTGGATAGCTGTGTGTATATGTATATCCTATTTCTTTTTTGAAATGTTGTGGGTGTATGTATCACATAATTAAGTTAGGTCCTCGTATACAAGATCAATTCAAGATAATGAGATCTTTTTCTATCAGATAGGAAGGATTGTAACACAAAATATAATTTTAAGTAATTACCCCATAGATCATATATCTATCTATATGAAGAAGAAAACATGTAACGAATGAGATTCTTATTTGTACAAATTGTACTTTGAACTTGGAACAAGCATGAAGAAAGTAACGATACTTCTTTATCTTTTGACTCATTCTTATTTGTACAAATTGTACTTTGAACTTGGAACAAGCATGAAGAAAGTAACGATACTTCTTTATCTTTTGAGTTGTTCTGTCTGATCGGTCGATCAAGATCTTTGGTCTCTACTCGGACCCCATGATGGGACCACTTCAATTATGGACTCGTTGAGAATGATTCGGATATAGTTCACTACCTATTATAAGTAGAAGACACTCTAGTGGGATCTTCCGGACAGAAAAAGATTGCGTTTGGTTTGATAATGATCGAGTTACATTACTTCTTCGGTCCGAACTGAGGAATCCCTTAGATATGATTCAAAATGATCTTATTATATCTTTGAGATTTCTTTATGAAAAATATACATTTGAAAAACATAATTACCAATCTTATGTGTAATAAATTAAGATAAAGTATCATAGGTTCGTCTTATTGTAAAACATAATTACCAATCTTATATTTTACGATATTTCTTTTGTGTTTCTTCTTTTGTTTCAGTGAAAGATATGGTTTTGATCGAATAAAGTTTTTTGACTGTAGTAGTTTGCATAGTCTCTCATTGTTTTCGAGGAGAAAAAATATAATTATGACATCTGAGAATTGAAAAAACATGATTCCGTATCTAGAGCCGAGCTAGAGGTTGTTGTTGTGTTTTTAAACTTATGGTAGCACAATGGAAATTCAATTAAGACGGCCACAGTGGTCAAAGAAACGTGTTTCCATCACATCAGTTAGACTAACACTTAATATTTTTTTCTTGAGTTGGACAGTAATCTTCAAAACTAGTTAAGGACCAATGGTATGATATACTATATTTATCTATTACTATTATAATTAAATATATTTTATAAATTTTAATTATGCCTACAATTTTCTTACTTGTTTTAAATTTTAAGATTAATTTAATTATTTATATATATATATATATATATATATTATATGTTGATGTAATGTAATTATGTAAGAATCCTTAAATATCTAGTTTTCTGAAGTTGTGATAAAGTTAATCTAATTTTTGTACATATGTTTCGAACAATGGAAATTCAATTAAGATGGCCACAACTGGTCAAAGAAACTTACTTCCATCAGTTAGACTAACACTTATTTTTTTTTTCTTGAGTTGGACATTAATCTTCAACACTGGTTAAGGACCAATGGTATGATATACTCTATTTATCTATTACTAATATAACAAAATATATTTTTACAAATTTTAGTTATACCAATAATTTTCTTATTTGTTTTAATTTTTAAGATTAATTATTATTATATATATATATATATATATATATATATATATATATATTCAGAAAACTAGATATTTAATGATTCTTATGTTATATCAACATATATATATATATATATATATATATATATATATATATATATATATATATATATATATATATTATATGTTGATATAACATAAGAATCCTTAAATATCTAGTTTTCTGAGTTGTGATAAAGTTAATCTATTTTTGTACATATATTTGTCATTCTTATTATTGAAATCTAATATTTTTAGTACATTGCACGTAGCATGTTAATATATTGTAAATGATATAATTTCAAATTCCTGATCACATATAAAGTGTAATGTGGATTGATCATTTATTTATTGTTTAGTTTGGATACACGATCGTTCATCTTATACAATTGCGATAATGTAATGAAACTGACCAATCATTTTAGAGAAAATAGACAGATACTGAAGAAAATATGAATAGTAAACGTAACGTAGCCAACGCAGGAGCGCGACCGCCTTAAAGAAAATTGTTCTCTTAGAAACTTAGATGTTGAATACTTCACATTTTAGTCAAGTCTGTGTTAGTAACTTAATAATTATTTATGAAGCCCTTCCAAAATAAATTTATTTTCTTCCATTTTTAGTTGTTTATTTTAGTACTAATGAAATTTTTAAAAATTATAGTGCTTAATTCCTATATCATACTTGGAAATTTATTTTAAAATATATTGAAACACTCACCTATTTGTTTATCAATAATTAGTATATTATTAATATTGTTAGACATTAATTTTTAATCAACATAATTTATGTAATTAGCGTAAATATATTACTATAAATTATATGTTCTTCTATTGATTATCTATCTATATACTAAATAATAACGACACCGAATGTCTGAAATAGTAACTTTAGTTTTTCAGTTTAATCCACAATTTCCATTTTAGAGTTTAATTTTATTTAATATATTTAATTGATGATTATAATATTAACTGATTAATATACATCTAATTATATTGCTAGTGATGTTATTAATGGCGCTAGAAATTAATTGTGGAGGATTTTAATATAATTTGTGCAATGATTAATATTCATCTAATTATATTGTTAATGATGTTAGAAATTAATTATGTACGATTATGATGATTCGTGTAATCACCATATATTACTCAATTCAATTTAGTAAATTACTCAATTCAATTTATGAATAAATTGATTAATTTCATTGATTAATTTCATTGATTAATATATATGTATGCACGAACTATGCTCAATCTGCATCTAGAGTATTTCGGATGCTGCTATTTCTTGTCCAGAACAAATAGGTTTATCGACAGATTTAGTGTTATGTCCCCGGTCTTTAGATGATATTTTCATAGCAAATGTCATATGGCTTTTGACAAATCTTGTTCCCTTTTTATATAATGTTCTTATTTGCTTGTTTATTTGTTTTTAATGTATATGATTTTCGTCAAGATGCCCTTATTTTTACCCTCATACGTGATTGGTTCTAGTTCTCATTCTAGAGTTAGTTCCTCCCATAACCATCCCCAACTAACTCTAGAATGAGAACTAGAACCAATCCACACCCTCAATTACACAAAATCCAACGGTATAAAATTTCACAAAATCCAACGGCATGCATAAAGTAATTTAAACAGAATTTGTATTTAACACTCATTAATCTAATATTCTGATCTATTTTATGCGTATAAGGGCATAAATGTACTTTTTGTACGCATAATTAACGCGTACGTGACGTGTGCTTCCGAATTTACCGCACTCTTTTCACATTCCAAACCTAAATTATTGCTTTTCATCTCCCCCGACTACACGCCTCCTCCGCCTGTGAATTGAGATTTTGATTAAACCTAGGGTTCCATTCACTAAACGTGAAAAGAGTTCGAAATCAAAAAATTCTCCGTTTGAAACACGGTCATTCAGAGTTCATTCCGACATCTTTCGACAACAAGTTCCATTTTTGTCGAAAGCAAACAAGTTTATCGGTAAAAAATCTGTAGCTTTATGCGTGCGTTCGTTGTTTTTTTCTACAATTATAGTATTGTGTATTTTGCTTTCATTAGTTTGAGTGTATAGTACAATGAAAAAACCTACTTTAAGAAAAAAGTTTTCGTCGTGAAAATCAACGCGAAAATATAATTTTTGTAATTTAAGGCCGAACCCACATGTTTTGTAGTTGTCGGAACAGTGGTCCCCCACATTTGGTGTACTTTATCATTGTGGGTTCGTAGTTATAATTCTCTGTACTTGTTCACCATCCATACATTAAAACATTGTATATGTGGGGTCATAGAACTGGGTCGTTTATTATAATGATACTGTATTTACTGATAGATTAACTTGCTTTTTGTGTTGCATATGCTCTGTGCGTAATAATGAATAAGATTTACTGTAAGAATGCACCGATAACAAAAAATTATATTTACTGAAGCACTATCATAACTAATCCATTTGATTAAATAACCGTGCATAACCACATAATTTATATTCGTATATTTTATGCACAATAACCAATAATCGTATGCACAATATTGTAAAAAGATACATTTCAATATGAAATGTATATAGTCTTACTGTTTTTTTACCGTAGGATGAAATTGCATATGCACGTTGTGAAAATTGTGCATGTATATATGCATTGTTGTGCATACTTAACTCTTGTATAATGCTTGTTGGGTGCATTGTTGAATAATGAGGACTAATTGTATGAACATCGAAGTTGGTTGTTTTCTGCATATGTCAACATTTGTGCATTACATTATCAGAAAGTTATTCATGCAGTTAACATCTCATATGCATACAATACTATGTTTTTATGCATGCTAGTTGTATTGTTGAATAATGAATAATACTTATTATATCAACATTATGTTGTTGGTTGTTTAATGTAAGTGTGAACATTTGTGCATTACATATTACTATATATATGCATCAATATGATAATTATGTGCACACTCATAATTGTTCTACATATCAATAACGATATTAACTTCTGTGTATGGTTCATATTTTTTTGCATACAATAGATGGATAAAAAGAAACAGATTGTAGATTTGAGTAAGTTTTTCTTCATATTTTTTTAACATTCGCAATTTATCTGTGTTGAACTATATCTGAATGTTGTTATATTATAGAAACACAACATGCCCGTGATAAAGATACGAAGAATACAACAATTGTTAGATCTATTCAAGACAGAGAAATTAGAATGGAAGGTATTGTACATGTTATGAAATTTTAGTTTCCCATACTTATGTAATATTCATCTAGCACAGTAAATTATATTTGTAATGTTATTTTGTATTTGCAGCAAGAAGCGATATTTCAACAATATCTAAAGGTAACATTTCTCTAATGTTTGTTTAGTCATTTCATTATTATATAAGACATTGCGGGAATATATCCTATGCATTTAATTGAATAAATAAGTTTCATATATTTTTCAGAAAAGGGAGAAGCAGTTAACACTGGTACCATAAAGGAAAATTTGGCAACGACTGTGATAAATGTAGACACACATACAAATGACGCACAAGTTGTATCAATTATGCCAGGTAATCTAAATTAAATATTAAAAATTTCTGATTTATACACATAAAGTTATGTGATAAAATATTATAATATATCGATTCATTGTTTTTGTATAATAATTAATATCGTCTATTGTCTATTGCAGCTGGTAGATTATTAAGGTCAAGAACTGCATCAAAAGGACCATCTGGCCTTTTAAAACTGAAGAATAAACTTTCAGGAAGTGGTATGTGTATGATTGTGCTTACCATTTAATTTTATGCTTTATTGTAATTTTTAATACATTTTACTATGCATCGTGATCAAAGGATTTTTAAACTACATACAATCTTGAAATTCATAAATATCGAATACAATTGCATTTTTTTTTAAAACATCATAAATAGTTTTAAACAATACAGACAATTGTTGTTTTAAAAAGTATATTTTCTAAAATATAATGCATTTTATGCATAGATATTGTATATAACTGTCACGACCCCACTCAGGATGACCCGGAGTGAGCGGACTAATACTAAGAATAGTATTCAAGGATACGGACGACTGTCACGATAGGACATGTCATATGAGAATATAGAACTTAAGATTAAACAAACACTTATAACATTTCAGTTCAAAAGGGTTTAGCCAACAGATCCAAAGGATATAACGATCTGAAAGACTTCATAGTTCACTTTGTTATAATATCCAACGTGAAAATAAAACAGTTCAGAGTTGCAGCGGAAAGTGTGTGAATACATATATGACGATATGTATTCAAGGTTATCCATTCCTAATGGACATTAATGACATATGGCTTTCTCAACATTCCTCCATCATCAGCAACCGAGCTCAACCTGCACATTTAAAAACAAACATGCAGGGCTAAGTACAAAATTTGTACCCAGTGGACTTATGCCGAAAACATTTCATTTTCGTTTAATTACTCTGCCAATATAGTGGTAAGACACAAGGGTTTTATTTGAAAATGCCTTGTGCTTACTTAAATTATTTTCATGAGTTTATAAAAGTTGCTTGGCCAAGCATTTTCTTGGTGTACGTACTCCATATCCCTTATTATCATGTCATCACATTATCATAGTCGAAAGTCGTGAAGGAGGCCTCCTTCTACGACCCCGTGACCGGCCGTGAATTGTCCTTACAGCACACAGTCACCATCAGTGTACACGTTAATCCTAGCCAGGTATAAGCCTTCCGGCATAGGATCCGATATCGATTTTCATTCATAAGTTGGGAATAACCCATCAACATCACATCATACATGGATAGGATACGATACACAAAACGTAAACATTTTGGCAGGTAATCATTTAAAGAATTTTAGCATTAGTTGAAAAGTACTGTAAACAAAGACAGTTGAAAAGAGCAGCAAAGTTGTTCTATTTTAGTAATAAAGCCCACCTGGAAATTATTGTTCGTCTTTAACGTTTTCCTTACTCGTCAACGTCCAGCTGGTGCGTCAGCGTCCACACCTTTATATAAAAAGGATGCTTTAGTACGTCGTTTACGTAGTTTGAGACTTATAAAGTCTATAATCAATTTCGATATTTCATATCGACGTGAATTGAATTCCTTAATGAATTTAATTCGTTTCTCAAACGCATCAATTTAACATTTCTCGTTCTTTGATAGAAACGAGATATGTGTTGAAAATGACCAATTTACCCCTCTTGGTAAATGGTCCAACGTTTTCTTACGTTTTTCGATTTCATGACTTTAAACATGAAATCTTTTCATATTAACGTGATATCATTAACAAATGATACGTCTTACGCATTTTAGCGTATTTATCGAACGTCTTTCGTACGTTGATTTCAAAAGTCAACAATTTTGACTTTTCCTTAGTAATTTAATTACTAAGTCTTATTTTAATATTAAATTCTTTCGAAAATCAATTTCTAATTGATTTCTTTTTATAAACTGTTTTAATATGTTTAAAAATAATTTTTAAACATATAATTCATTATAGATAATGAATTTAAGGATTTAAAATCCTTATTTCTATTTTTAAAATAGCTCACGGCTATTTTGAATTTTGACAATCTATTATTTTCGAAAATTGTCCATAATTTCCAAATATGTCTAAAATAATATTAGACATATAATTTTATTAATAACCTTAATTTAAAAAGGATTTAAAAATCCTTAAAAATCTTTAAAACTCCTCGGTAATTATTAAAAATTACCAATTGGTGTCTAAAATTTTTCTAATTTTATATAGTGTATTATTATACACTATGGTCATTAATATGTCATGATATCAACCAAACATTGTCCAATCATCACCTTATTATTAATATAAGGTCTCGGCATTTATAAAATAAATGCTTAATAATTTTTCTAAAATTCTAATAAATTATCATAAGGTCCATATATTAGTCCATGACATATGTATGTCATATAAGTCATGATATAACATTAATATACCATATAAATGGTATATTAGCTTTCGGCTTTTTCACTAAGCATATCAAACAATTTTATAAAATTTCCAACATATATATATCATGCTTATAAACTATAGTGTAACAATGTAACATCATAAAATGTATCAAAGACCACTTGAATCATCACCATTTTTGAGTATATACTCACGGCTTTTTTGAATTCAATGGGTAATTGATTTGTAAAAATTTCAACAAAATCATAAGATGTTTAATTCATATTCTAGATCACTAAAACACTATTGCATGTTACAAATTAAAATCACACATTAACATATACCAATACACACCTCACGGTTCTTTTGAAAAAAAATAGATAGGATTTTTTTTCTAAAATTCCAAGCAATTGGCTATAGATTCACATGATATCATAGATCAATTATATGCAATTGCATGTCCTAGATGAAAATCATACATCCAACTTACATATATATAGCTCACGGTTCACTTAAAAAAAATAGGTAGACATTTCTAAAAATTCCCAATTAAATCATAGGGTATAAAGTTCATGCTCTAGAATAATAAAACATCATTGCATGTTATAAAATAAAATCATACACATGTGTATACATATATATAGCCCTCGGTTTTATTTAAAAAAAAAAACAGCAAGAGTGCTTCAAAAATTCTCAATTAATTTACATTCATTTCCAATATATCAATAATCAACAATCTCACATTGCATGTACAAAATAAAATTTTATACACCAACATTGGCATATATATACCCCTCGGCTATTTTGAAAAAAATAGCATAAGCTTTTTCAAAAGTTTTAAATAAATACTTATGAACATATTTAACATCATAAATCACCCAAAATAATACTCTCAAGTCTCGGTCATTACTCAAAATTTTCAACCATGTTCAAATAAATTTTTAAAACACAATCTAAGCTTCAAAACATCATGCTACACATTCTTAGAACAATACACAACCATAGATTCATAAGATTTTTATCTTAGATCACACATGCAAGACTTAGAAAAATGAGAACACCTACATCCATACATATTTCCATCACAAACAACATGCATACTCAAAATTCTTCAAGATAAAACTCAAGCACACAAGAAATGTTGTTGCTTTGATTTGTGATTTTCAAAGAAGAACAAGGATGGTTGAATCGACTCCTACCTTGTTGATATTGATTAAATGGACAAGGTACAAGGTAGTCGGTGTGGTATGGAAGAAGGAAGAAGAAAATGAAGCTTGGCAATGGTGATGTTGCTCTCGGTTTCACCTGGAAAATGGGAAGAAGGAGAAGAGTTTTGAGAGAGAAAATGTGGAGAGTTGAGAGAGAATAGGGATTGAGTGTATAAGTTTTGAGTGAGTGAGTGAGTGAAATAAAATCTGATTTCCCCCCCCTATACCATTAGTCTCGGCCCTCTCTCTCCATTGCACACACAAATGACTCTTCATCTTATAATATTATTCTATGTAGATAGTGGATACTAATCATGAGTGTCTTACACACAAATCTTCTTGAAACTAGCTATAATACATCACTAATGGAAGATTTGATGATGCAAAATCTGAATAAATACCTATATATATATAGGAGTGATAAAATAAAATTACACTTTGTTATACATACATACATAGCTCTCGGCTATTTGGCCAAACCTTAGGTTAAAATTTTATTTCATGCTAATTATAGATATATAAATCATAATATATGATTTAGGTGATATTTAATATCATAGGTTAATTAAATAGCATAAAAGAAGAAAATAATTCAACTTATGCACAAGAGAAATGACCATCGGTCATTTGGTTAAACTTTGGGTTAAAAATTTTATTTGATATCATTCATAAGTTTGTGCACCTTAGTACATGATTTAAATAATAATTATAGCATAGGATAATTAATTAGAGCAAAATTTTGAAGAAAACCCTAATTTCAAGATATTAGGGTTTTGAAACTAAGGTTGAGCTTTTATTCATTCTAATGTTCAAGCATTAATTAAATGCTTATTAGTACTGTAATATCATAAAAATATCATAAGAAATAATTTCCTAAAGTTTCTTGATCATTAAAACCATCGTTCATCTTATCTCTAAACGTTGGCGTTTGTAAACGTCTCAAAACGTTACGATCGACTTATCTTTAAAATGGTCGTAAATGCTCGTAATCTCATTATAAAAATATTCCATTAATCTTGGAATGTAATTCCAAGCTTGATTGCTTAAGGAATATCGTGACATTTCAACAGTCGATATGCATTTGACGTTAAAAGCGCATCGCCGATAAAAGTTAAAACTTTCGATTTCATTCATTCACTAACTTTGGTGAGTGTGTAACAGAAATTATTCCTTGTAAACAATTGAAATCTTACTTGATTTCATATGTGATTTGATTTCACGGCAAAATTTTATTTTACGGGTTTTAAAGACCGTAATTAGCTTTTAAAAGCTGCGGGTTATTACATCCTACCCCTTAAAAGAAATTTCGTCCGAAATTTGTATACCTTAAAAGAATAATCTGGGGTATCGTTCCTTCTTGTATCTTCTAGCTCCCACGTGGCTTCTTTCGTCGTGGTGATTCCACAAAGACTTTGACCAAATAAATTGATTTATTCCTCAATTGTTGAACTTTATGGTCTATTATTGCGATAGGCTCTTCTTCATAACTCATGTCCGGATTGAGAATTACGTCGTCTTGTCGGATCACGTGTTTTGGATCGTACACATATTTCCTTAGTTGAGATATGTGAAAACATTATGCACATTTCCCAAGTTGGGCGGAAGAGCCAACTTATAAGCTCGAGCCTATTCTTTCTAGGATCTCGTATGGTCCTATGAAGCGGGTCTTAGTTTTCCTTTCATACCAAATCTCGTGATCCCTTGATGAGAGACTTTGAGAAATACTTTGTCTCCAACTTCAAAATGCACTCCGATCTACGCGTGTCGGTAGGATTCTGTCTATCTTGAGCTTCCTCGATTCTTTGACTAATCGACTGACGATTTCAATCATTTCGTTTATCATACGCCCTACTATTTTCCTTTCACCTACCTCATCCCAAAGAAAGCGGTGATCTACACTTCGCCGCAAGGCTTCATATGGGGCCATATCAATCGTAAACGATAACTATTATTGTAGTCAAACTCAATAAGAGGTAAAATGTCTTCCCATTTTGCACCTCGATCCAAGATTACTACGTTCTCGGCATATCTTCTAGGGTTTGGATTGTCCTTTCATCGCCCATCGGTTTGTGGGTGAAATCTTTGTCTTGAAGTTTAACTTTGTTCCCAACTCTTTTGTAGGCTCGTCCAAAATTTTGATGTAAACTACGAGTCTCTATCCGATGTAATGGATTTTGGTACTCCATGTAGCCGTATCACTTCTTTTACATATATTTGGGCTAGTTTATCACCATATGTATTTTGAATTGGTAAAAGTGGCGCACTTGGTGAGTCTATCCACTATTACCCATGTGGTAGTGTTTCCTTTTCTAGACCTTGGTAAATCCGTAACGAAATCCATCGTTATTTCGTCCCACTTCCATTCAGGTATACCCAATGGTTGTAACTTCCCATAGGGACGTTGGTGTAAAGCTTTTACATTGGCAAACAAGGCAACGTTCTCGAAAGAAGCTATGTCTCGTTTCATGCCTTCCCACCAGAACTTCTCTTTTAGGTCTTGGTACATCTTCGTACTGCCTGGGTGGGCGGTATAAGGTGTATCATGAGCCTCACTCATTATGTTGTTCCGAATCTCAGCATCATTTGGAACACATATCCTTCCTTTGAACATTAAAGCATTATCTGATGCTTCCTGGAAATTTTCCAATTCGCCAGTTCTCACTCTTCCTCTTATCTTTTCCAACTTTTCCTCAATCCTTTGTCTCTCAATGATCCTTTTTCTTAGATCAGGTGTCATGGTGAGTGTAGCAATACAATTCTTGATCGTCTCTGGCTGTTTAATCAATTCAATTCTTAATTTGCTGAATTCCTCGACAAGTTTATCTTCTTGTGTCAGGAGATATCCCAATTGAGTTTGATTCTTACGACTCAAGGCGTCAGCTACTACATTCGCTTTACCTGGGTGATAATTAATACCACAATCGTAGTCTTTTACTAGTTCGAGCCATCTTCTCTGCCTCATGTTTAGATCTCTTTGCTCGAAAAAGTATTTCAAACTCTTATGATCTGTATAAATTTCACATCTCACTCCGTAGAGATGGTGTCTCCATATTTTCAGTGCATGAACCACTGCTGCTAACTCTAAATCGTGTGTTGGGTAGTTTAGCTCATGTGGTCTAAGTTGTCGTGATGCGTATGCTATTACTTTTCCTTCTTGCATCAAAACGCATCCTAGTCCGTTCTTTGAGGCGTCAGTATAAACCACATACTCTTTATCTGATTCCGGAACTGCCAATACCGGTGCACTTGTTAACTTTTCTTTGAGTTCTTGAAAACTCGCCTCACATTCCTCAGTCCAAGTGTACTTAACTCCTTTTCGAAGTAATTGGGTCATTGGTCTTGCTATTTTGGAGAATCCCTCAATGAATCTCCTATAATAACCACTAACCTAGAAAACTCGGATCTCATTCTGAGTTCGCGGTGATTTCCATTCTTGCACTGCTTCCACTTTGGCTGGATCCACTTTGATTCCATCAGCAGACACAATGTGTCCTAGGAACATTACTTCCTTCAGCCAAAATTCGCATTTGCTAAACTTAGCAAACAATCTTTCATTCCTCAAAGTTTGTAACACCATTCTTAGATGTTCCTTATGGTCTTCCTCATTTTTCGAATAGATGAGAATGTCATCTATGAAAACCAATACAAACTTGTCTAAGTACGGATGAAACACTCGATTCATGAGGTCCATAAACACCGCTGGTGCATTAGTTAATCCGAATGGCATAACTACAAATTCATAATGGCCATATCTTGTTCGGAATGCAGTTTTAGCTATGTCTTCAGGTCGTACCTTGAGTTGATGGTATCCTGACTTGAGATCAATTTTTGAAAATATACCTGCTCCTCTCAATTGATCGAACAAATCGTCGATTCTTGGTAAAGGATATTTATTCTTGAGCTTCATCTTGTTCAGCTCTCGATAGTCTATACACATTCTTAAGGATCCATCCTTTTTCTTAACGAACAAAACAGGCGCTCCCCAAGGCGAAACACTAGGTCTGATGAAACCTAGGTCCAATAGTTCTTGGATTTGGATTTTCAGTTCTTCCAATTCCTTTGGGGCCATTTTGTAGGGTGCCTTTGACACCGGAGCCGATCCCGGTTCCAAGTCAATGGTAAATTCAATTGTCTATCGAGGTAATCTGGTAGATCCTTAGGAAATACATCCGAAATTCCACGACAATTTCTATGTCTTCTATCTTGATTCGGCTTTTCTTCTCCGTTCGTAAGCGAGAAAAGCATGGTATCCTTCTTATTCATCATTTTCCTTGCCTTCAATGCGGACACAATTGGGACTCTCTTTCCCATGCGATTCCATGGAAATCGTTGCTTCTTGCCGGGAAAATGAAATGATATTTTCCTTTCCTTGCAAAGAATCGTGGAGTGGTTTGCGCTAACGATCCATTCCTAGGATTATATCTACGTCACCCATGGACATTATGTTCAAGTTATTTGCTAGAACCCTTAGTGATCCTAAGTTCAACTCTAGGTTCGAGCAGAAATGTGTAACAGTCATAATCCCTCCTATAGGTGAAGAGATTCTCATATCCTGATTTGCCTTTATTGCACTAAGTCCCAATAGATCTACGCATGATTTTGCTATGAAAGAGTGCGAAGCACCCGTGTCGAACAATACTATAACAGGCATGTTGAGAAGGATTCCCATACCTGCCAGGTTTCCCTGGTCCTGTTCGTTTTGTTGCCGATGCAAAGCATACGCCCTAGCTTGAGGTAGCTGCGGCTGGCGTGGTGCTTGCCTTTGTTGGGGCTGTTGTTGTTGTCTGGGCTGCTGTTGCCGCTGACGTTGCCGTTGTGGTTGTTGTCTTCGTTGCTGAGGTGGTTGCCACTGCTGTTGTGGTATTTGTTGTTGTTCTTCGCTGCAATTTGTTGTGGAGGTTGTTGCCATTGTTGCGGTTGTAGTTCTTTGTTGAGGTTGAAATTTGAAATTGGATAGCCCTCGCCGGTTGGACATTACGGGTTGGTTTGGCCTTACAATTGTTTCCGAACGTATCCCCGGACAGAAGTTTGCGTAATGTCCTTTCATACCACACCTAAAACAGTTTCCACTGCCCGCCATGCACATTCCTGTGTGCATCTTTCGGCATTTTGGGCACGGAAGAGCCCTTCGCTGCTCTTGTGGTCCCCTTGTTGGAGGAATAAAGGCTGGCTTCCTCCATCCTTGCCCTTGATTTGCTGAGTTCCCTTGCCACTGTTGTTTGTTACTTTTGTTTTCAAAGTTTCCCCTGCTGCTATTACCAAAACTGGTATCCCATTTTCTCTTTCCTCTGTCCATAGTATTACGTATACTTGACCGATGCCGACTTATCCTCCGACATTCTTTGCCTCAATGTCCAAAGCTCGTGTAAGAGCCTCAATTATAAGTCATGTCTCCAAGACCGTGAGACATTCTTATTTCGCCTTAACCACGATCTAAATTTCTCCGCCATCTTTAAATTCGTGTCCACTGATCCGGTGCATATCTAGACATTTCGCAAAAGTGCGATCGTAATCGTTACCGACATCTTTTCTGTTTTAACAAGAAAATTCATGTTCCTTTTTCTTCTTGTAACTCTTTGGTACATACTTATCATACACTTCCCTTTTAAAATCTTCCCAAGTCAATTCTTCCATCTGCTCTGCTGTGAATGTTTTCTTTCTAGCCTCCCACCAGAAATCAGCAGGCCCATTTAACTGGAAAGCTACACATGATAGTCTTTCTTGTGTTGTGCACCTTAGAAAAGTGAAAATTCTCTCGATGGTTCTCATCCACCGCTCAAGATCTTCGGACTACCTTCCCATTGAAAGTAGGAGGGTTTTGTCTTAAGAACAGTTCCTCTATCCTGCGGTCAGGTTGAGGTGGAGGTGGTTGGGGTACAGCCTGTTCCTCCTGTTCCGGAGTTCTACCTCGTCTCCTAGGTCTGCCTCTGCCTCTTACTTCTCGTTCGGGATCTTGTCTAGGAGGCATTCTGTTGTGTAAAATATATCATTAGCATCATGTATCATTTTTATAACTTGAATATGTATAAATTTCATTTCTTCGCCTTTTAGAAATAATAACTTAAATAAAACATTTCATTCTTGTCATACATAAATTTGTTGCAAAACCCTCTTGGATCACACATTCATACAATTGCAAAAGCACCATAGATAACGTGCTTTGCAAACACATATCCTTATATCAAGGATTACTTACATGCTTGTTCCCAAAATATTTCAAAAGAAAAGGGCCATACATATCGGCCTTAAGTGCTTTACAAAATTAAAGTCATGCACAATGGCTTTATAGCACTTACAAAAATTCAGTTTTCCCCAATCGCTCAAGTTTTTCAAAAGCATAATTAAAACATAAAATAGATAACACAATCCTTCAAATTTTACATCAACATCACTATCTACATCAACTCCTCGAATCTTCCTCATCTTCCTCGGGATCCTCTTCTCCTCGTCCGAGTCATCACCGCCATATGCTCTAGGGGTCCATCTCCATTACTCTACCATCGGGATGTCACGCATGGACCATAATCCACCGAATCGATCAGCTGTCATGGATGGGATTATACCCATCAAGAGTACTGTCACACTAATCCGTCTTTGTCGACGGAAACTCTCAAGCTGGCGGTAAGGGTGTCGTCATCGGTGGTAGAGGCGGAAGTGGTGAACGCACGGATGTCCGAATATCAAGGTGGGAAAGCAGGGGCTCCCAACGCTCTAGGCCTAGGCGCTCCGTCACGCTGAACAAGTGCGCCTCGTCGATCCGATATCGTGGTACCACCGGTCAACAATCAAGTGGAACCTCGGTGTATAGCCACTCGGTGACTCATCACGCCATGTATACTCCGTGGAGGAGATAAGGTCCTCTCGGTCTGCGCCATAGATGCTATATACGTATGTCGGTGGTGATGAACCCGGTAGATCACCTATCAAGTCATATCCTCCGGTCGCACGATAAATGTAATCCCCAGAAACTTCACGAGCATAATCTTCCCAATCACATGGAAGTATAGTAAGAAGACGCTTAATGCCGTCGTAGTCCGTCACGCCGTATACTCTTGCATTCCTCCACAGTCTAAAGTAATACATCAGGAACTCTCCTAAATCTTCGCCAGTACACATCCAGCTTTCCCGATAGATACGAATAGTCTCCTCAGGGGTCGGGTTAGGTCCTATCCTCGTCCTCGCAATGTAACGCATCTCCTCCATCTGGCACGATCAAAAACTAACCGTTAGACACTACTAATACCTGATAGCAGATAGGGTAGCTTAATACTTCGATTAATCAACTAGGATAAACTATTCAACCTATAACCAAACATTCTTAACCCGTCTAGTAAACAAAACTCCTATTGCTATGTTAAGCTACACGAGGTATTATAGGTTCCTCGGTTCTATCTAAAACTCAAGCTGAACTTTACCAAGACTCTACTGGGTTTGGGAGATGGAAAAAGAGATTCTGTTCTTCATAACAAATGAAGTTCAGAATGTTAGGAATACACAGGCGAAAACCATGCGTAAAACGGAGTCTTATCGAGGGAGTATGGTTAAAAACAAATTTACTGCGCAGTGCAGAAAATTTTCGCGATTATAGCAACGTTTCGAGAAGGTGCCAATAACGACATCATACAAGCTATGGCTGCTGCCGACTTAGTATAACTATTACGTCCACGTCTTCAAATTGAGGCTTGTCATTCTGAAATCTCGGTCCACGATCACGCAAGTTGAAATTGTGGTTATGATCGCTCGCTTTAACTGTGATACAGCATCCACCTTCTTCATTCTTCATAGTCAACGTCGTTCTCGATCATCTTTACGTTCCACTTTTGCCGTTCAAAACCCGAAATTAAAACACATTCATGCTTCCTATCATTCTTTTGTTTTTCTTTCATTATGGGAACATACTTCCTATATCGTCTACGTTCTTCTCAAGAGCATAGCATACTTTGTTATCAACATAGATTTCATAATTCATAAGCATAACATCCAAATCACATCATTCTTCGTTCATACATAACTGTACATATCATTTTGTTTTCATACATTCATCTTAAATCATCATGATTCATTTCAAACATACATTTCAACTTATCCACTTCTTATCATTGCTATCAAATTTCAAAATTTAGGATTTTTGAAATTTTTTTCATTCATAACTCATCATTTCAATCATCATCACATTACAACTTTCCTTTTCCCTTTTACTTCAAAAATCTTTTCAAATTTGGTCAGCATATAAAAATTTTCATTTCATAAACTCAAATAAAACTAGTTACCTTTTTCCCGTTGAGCTCGATGTGTTGGAGTGTTGAGAATAGCCAGTAGATTTTCTAGAAGTCTAGTGACTCAATTCTAGACTTAGTTTTAGAAGGAAATGGGGTTTTAAAGAGCAACCGCTCTGATACCACTCTGTCACGACCCCACTCAGGATGACCCGGAGTGAGCGGACTAATACTAAGAATAGTATTCAAGGATACGGACGACTGTCACGATAGGACATGTCATATGAGAATATAGAACTTAAGATTAAACAAACACTTATAACATTTCAGTTCAAAAGGGTTTAGCCAACAGATCCAAAGGATATAACGATCTGAAAGACTTCATAGTTCACTTTGTTATAATATCCAACGTGAAAATAAAACAGTTCAGAGTTGCAGCGGAAAGTGTGTGAATACATATATGACGATATGTATTGAGGTTATCCATTCTAATGGACATTAAGGACATATGGCTTTCTCAACATTCCTCCATCATCAAGAATCGAGCTCAACTCGCACATTTAAAACAAACATGCAGGCTAAGTACAAAATTTGTACCCGGTGGACTTATGCGAAAACATTTCATTTTCGTTTAATTACTACGCGATATAGTGGTAAGACACGAGGGTTTTATTTGAAAATGCCATGGCTTACTAAAATTATTTTCATGAGTTTATAAAAGTTGCTTGGCCAAGCATTTTCTTGGTGTACGTACTCCATATCCCTTATTATCATGTCATCACATTATCATAGTCGAAAGTCGTGAAGGAGGCCTCCTTCTACGACCCGTGACCGCCGTGAATTGTCTTACAAAGACACGGTCACCATCAGTGTACACGTTAATCCTAGCCAGGTATAAGCCTTCCGGCATAGGATCCGATATCGATTTTCATTCATAAGTTGGGAATAACCCATCAACATCACATCATACATGGATAGGATACGATACACAAAACGTAAACATTTTGGCAGGTAATCATTTAAAGAATTTTAGCATTAGTTGAAAAGTACTGTAAACAAAGACAGTTGAAAAGAGCAGCAAAATTGTTCTATTTTAGTAATAAAGCCCACCTGGAAATTATTGTTCGTCTTTAACGTTTTCCTTATTCGTCAACGTCCAGCTGGTGCGTCAGCGTCCACACCTTTATATAAAAAGGATGCTTTAGTACGTCGTTTACGTAGTTTGAGACTTATAAAGTCTATAATCAAATTCGATATTTCATATCGACGTGAATTGAATTCCTTAATGAATTTAATTCGTTTCTCAAACGTGTATCAACTTAACATTTCTCGTTCTTCGATAGAAACGAGATATGTGTTGAAAATGACCAATTTACCCCTCTTGGTAAATGGTCCAACGTTTTCACGTTTTCGATTTCATGACTTTAAACATGAAATCTTTTCATATTAACGTGATATCATTAACAAATGATCGTCTTACGCATTTTAGCGTATTTATCGAGCGTCTTCAGACGTTGATTTCAAAAGTCAACAATTTTGACTTTTCCTTAGTAATTTAATTACTAAGTCTTATTTTAATATTAAATTCTTTCAAAATCAATTTCTAATTGATTTCTTTTTATAAACTGTTTTAATATGTTTAAAATAATTTTAAACATATAATTCATTATAAATAATGAATTTAAGGATTTAAAATCCTTATTTCTATTTTTAAAATAGCTCACGGCTATTTTGAATTTTGACAATCTATTATTTTCGAAAATTGTCCATAATTTCCAAATATGTCTAAAATAATATTAGACATATAATTTTATTAATAACCTTAATTTAAAAAGGATTTAAAAATCCTTAAAAATCTTTAAAACTCCTCGGTAATTATTAAAAATTACCAATTGGTGTCTAAAATTTTTTCTAATTTTATATAGTGTATTATTATACACTATGGTCATTAATATGTCATGATATCAACCAAACATTGTCCAATCATCACTTTATTATTAATACAAGGTCTCGGCATTTATAAAATAAATGCTTAATAATTTTTCTAAAATTCTAATAAATTATCATATGGTCCATATATTAGTCCATGACATATGTATGTCATATAAGTCATGATATAACATTAATATACCATATAAATGGTATATTAGCTTTCGGCTTTTTCACTAAGCATATCAAACAATTTTATAAAATTTCCAACATATATATATCATGCTTATAAACTATAGTGTAACAATGTAACATCATAAAATGCATCAAAGACCACTTGAATCATCACCATTTTTGAGTATATACTCACGGCTTTTTTGAATTCAATGGGTAATTGATTTGTAAAATTTCAACAAAATCATAAGATGTTTAATTCATATTCTAGATCACTAAAACACTATTGCATGTTACAAATTAAAATCACACATTAACATATACCAATACACACCTCACGGTTCTTTTGAAAAAAAATAGATAGGATTTTTCTAAAATTCCAAGCAATTGGCTATAGATTCACATGATATCATAGATCAATTATATGCAATTGCATGTCCTAGATGAAAATCATACATCCAACTTACATATATATAGCTCACGGTTCACTTAAAAAAATAGGTAGACATTTCTAAAAATTCCCAAGTAAATCATAGGGTATAAAGTTCATGCTCTAGAATAATAAAACATCATTGCATGTTATAAAATAAAATCATACACATGTGTATACATATATATAGCCCTCGGTTTTATTTAAAAAAAATTAGCAAGAGTGCTTCAAAAATTCTCAATTAATTTACATTCATTTCCAATATATCAATAATCAACAATCTCACATTGCATGTACAAAATAAAATTTTATACACCAACATTGGCATATATATACCCCTCGGCTATTTTGAAAAAATAGCATAAGCTTTTTCAAAAGTTTTAAATAAATACTTATGAACATATTTAACATCATAAATCCACAATCCAAACCCAAAATAATACTCTCAAGTCTCGGTCATTACTCAAAATTTTCAACCATGTTCAAATAAATTTTTAAAACACAATCTAAGCTTCAAAACATCATGCTACACATTCTTAGAACAATACACAACCATAGATTCATAAGATTTTTATCTTAGATCACACATGCAAGACTTAGAAAAATGAGAACACCTACATCCATACATATTTCCATCACAAACAACATGCATACTCAAAATTCTTCAAGATAAAACTCAAGCACACAAGAAATGTTGTTGCTTTGATTTCGGTAGTTTTCAAAGAAGAACAAGGATGGTTGAATCGACTCCTACCTTGTTGATATTGATTAAATGGACAAGGTACAAGGTAGTGAGGTGTGGTATGGAAGAAGGGAAGAAGAAAATGAAGCTTGGCAATGGTGATGTTGCTCTCGGTTTCAGCTGGAAAATGGGGAAGAAGGAGAAGAGTTTTGAGAGAGAAAATGTGAGAGTTGAGAGAGAATAGGGATTGAGTGTATAAGTTTTGAGTGAGTGAGTGAGTGAAATAAAATCTGATTTCCCCCCCCTATACCATTAGTCTCGGCCCTCTCTCTCCATTGCACACACAAATGACTCTTCATCTTATAATATTATTCTATGTAGATAGTGGATACTAATCATGAGTGTCTTACACACAAATCTTCTTGAAACTAGCTATAATACATCACTAATGGAAGATTTGATGATGCAAAATCTGAATATATACCTATATATATATATAGGAGTGATAAAATAAAAATTACACTTTGTTATACATACATACATAGCTCTCGGCTATTTGGCCAAACCTTAGGTTAAAATTCTTATTTCATGCTAATTATAGATATATAAATCATAATATATGATTTAGGTGATATTTAATATCATAGGTTAATTAAATAGCATAAAAGAAGAAAATAATTCAACTTATGCACAAGAGAAATGACCATCGGTCATTTGGTTAAACTTTGGGTTAAAAATTTTATTTGATATCATTCATAAGTTTGTGCACCTTAGTACATGATTTAAATAATAATTATAGCATAGGATAATTAATTAGAGCAAAAATTTTCGAAGAAAACCCTAATTTCAAGATATTAGGGTTTTCGAAACTAAGGTTGAGCTTTTTATTCATTCTAATGTTCAAGCATTAATTAAATGCTTATTAGTACTGTAATATCATAAAAATATCATAAGAAATAATTTCCTAAAGTTTCTTGATCATTAAAACCATCGTTCATCTTATCTCTAAACGTTGACGTTTGCAAACGTCTCAAAACGTTACGTATCGACTTATCTTTAAAATGGTCGTAAATGCTCGTAATCTCATTATAAAAATATTCCATTAATCTTGGAATGTAATTCCAAGCTTGATTGCTTAAGGAATATCGTGACATTTCAACAGTCGATATGCATTTGACGTTAAAAACGTACTGCCGATAAAAGTTAAAACTTTCGATTTCATTCATTCACTAACTTTGAGTGAGTGTGTAACAGGAAATTATTCCTTGTAAACAATTGAAATCTTACTTGATTTCATATGTGATTTGATTTCACGGCAAAATTTTATTTTACGGGTTTTAAAGACCGTAATTAGGCTTTTAAAACTGCGGGTTATTACAATAACTTGCATATGGACATATTATGTTTAGAAAAAGGTATGAGTGAAAACACAACCATGATTGGGAAACAAACTAGGATAGCAGCACAGTGTGCAACTGAAACTCAAGGTACAAATGAACTTATATTATCGTATTGTACATGATGTGAAAAAATTATGCATTTTTTTAAATGTGTTTTTATATATTTAGAATTAAATGTATACAAGACAATATATGAAATTATTATTCATACTCAATCTTGTTATTGTTCATATAATATTGAATTTTTTTACATGTTTTGATTTTCAACATCATGAAATATAGACAAATTGTATGCAGTATTTATTCACACCAAGCAGGTCGGCATGCATATAGCTGTCTATTATTATGCACATTGAATGCTATGTTTATGCATGGCACCTTTAATTATTATTTACCTTGTTTTTTATAATGTACATTGCTCAATACATATATACATGCTGATTGTTATTATTGTGCAAATATCATTTTATTGTTATGCACGTTTCATGATAAAACAGTAAATGTTAGATTAGTAATCTTTTTATACATATTTAATGTTATGTTTATGCACGGATTGTTTAATTGTGATGAATCTTTATTTCTTTATGTACATTTGATCATAAAATATATGTATGCTGAATGTTACTGTTATGCACATTTTATGTTATATTTATGCACATATGAAATGTTAGTAAATATTGGGAAAAAAATTAAATTTTTCATGTTATTTTAATTTCATGCATGTTGTTTTTTTCTAAATATATTGAGATTATATTATTTATATGTTTTCTTGTTTTTTCTTTAAAGTAGACAATTTAACACATGAGGTGATCAAGGATGTTGCAGTTAGTGTTGATGATTCTGGTATGATTTCATATGTAAATCACTTTATTAAAAAAAAAAAAAATCAATTATACATCTTAACAGTTGTGCATATTTAATATTTTTATTTAGTACCTGGAAACTCACCTCTGAAAAAGAAAACTAAACCGACACAAAAAGAAAAAGGGAAATATGTTGCTGATGCAGGTAATACTCATATATTGCATTAGTTTATGTTACTTAAAACAAGTGCTAAATTAGTTAATGCATATTACCCATATCTAACTTTGTTTAATAAACCTCCCGACGTTTAGTTTTATGAATGCATTTTTATGCACGCTAGCTTTTATTGTTTTGCATATTGTTTATTATTATTATGCTTCGCATATGTTTTTTAAAATTATGTAATATATAAACACTATCAATTATATGGTTATGGACACCGTATATTTTGTTTATACACATTGTATGATATTCAATGTTATGTTTATGCACTGCAAGTTTAATTATGAAGTACCTTGATTTTTTTATGTACCTTTCTCAATATATATATACATGCTGAATGCAATTATTATGCACATTGAATTTATATTTATGCACAATTTTTTTAATCAATTAATGTTAAAATATTTATCTTTTATGTATATTTAATGGTATGTTCTTGCACGCCACTTTTTAACTTGTATATAACTTGCTGTTTCTCATGCAAATGTTATGCACACTGAGATATTGTTGTGTGCATGCTTCTGCACATCTTCATTTTATTTATGCACAGTGAATATTTTTATATGATATAATCTTATTGATATGATTTTTTGGATTGATCATTACAGCAGACAATATAACTCACGATGTGAGCAAAGATGTTGGAGTTGGCAATGATTATTCTGCTAAGACTTCAGATGTGAAACTATTTTAATGCACACTATATATTATGGATATTTTAATGCACACTGTATATTATGTTTATTCATAATGTATATATTTTAATGCACACAATATATTATGGATATGCACAATGTAAAATTTAATGCACACTGTATGTCATTTTATTTATGCACAATGTATATTTTTATATGATATAATCTTATTGATATGATTTTTTATGTTGTTCATTACAACAGACAATATAACTCATGATGTGAGCAAAGATGTTGGAGTTGGCAATGATGATTCTGGTAATACTTCAGATGTGAAACTATTTTAATGCACACTGTATATTATGGATATTTTAATTCACACTGTATATTATGTCCATGCATAATGTATATATTTTAATGCACACGATATATTATGGCTATGCACAATGTATAAATTTTAATGCACACCTGTATGTCATTTTATTTATGCACGTGAGTATATTTTATATGATATAATCTTATTGATATGATTTTTATGTTGTTCATTACAATGCATAATATAACTCATGATGTGAGCAAAGATGTTGGAGTTGGCAATGATGATTACGTAATACTTGGATGTGAAACTATTTTAATGCACACTGTATATTATGGATATTTTAATTCACACTGTATATTATGTCCATGCATAATGTATATATTTTAATGCACACAGTATATTATGGCTATGCACAATGTATAAATTTTAATGCACACTGTATGTCATTTTATTTATGCACAGAGTATATTTTTATATGATATAATCTTATTGATATGATTTTTTATGTTGTTCATTACAGCAGACAATATAACTCATGATGTGAGCAAAGATGTTGGAGTTGGCAATGATGATTCTGGTAAGACTTCAGAAGTGAAACTATTTTTAAATTTTTATTTGAATATTATTCTATCTAACTGTTGTGCATATTTAATATTTCAATTTAGGACCTGTTGAAGCACCTCTGAAAAAAACCAAAGGAAACAAACAAAAGATAAGGAAAAATCTGATGGTGGTTCAGGTATTACTCTTAACTTGTATAAGTTGATTTTGATTTATTTGATTTTTTATAATGTAAAATAACTAATTGTATTTGTGTTCTTTAAAAAATCAAGAAATGGTCGTTGTGAAAGACAAGAATGATAACATACGTGAACAACATGTGGTCCGACATATCCAAGTTAGGAATCCCGTTGATGTTAGATGTCGACGTCGTAAATTAAACCAAGGATCGGATACATTAGAACATAACGAGGAAAAAACTCTACCACGGTTGTTGACACGGACTACACCAACAACTTTTACAGCAAGCCTCCAATAGCTAAACGACTTTCAAATGGAAGCCGTGAGTCAAATTTGATTCGAACGTATACTTGACTTAAATGTGAAAGAGTTACCAGGACATTTGGCCTACTGGGTATTAGACCACTTCAACTCATGAAACTGTGAGTTGGAAATGCCCAATGGATGCAATGTGAGGATAACTGAAGATGACGTATACCGTGTGTTTGGTTTTTCATATGGTAAAAAGGAAATAAAATTGTTTGAGCGGACGACAACAAGTAAATTGTTTGAACAGTGGCTGGATTTCTTCGGTGGTATCGGGAGAGAAGATATAAAGATCTGTATGCAAAATTATGTTGGAAAGTGTGGATGGAGGTTCATGGTTCAGGAGACATTTTATGATTGCCTTGGCATTCTCACTAATAGAGAGCACTTGCAGTGGTACTGTGCATCCATTCATAATGGATTGCCTTGTTGACGTTAGGGGTTTAGGGCATTGAAATTGGGCAAAATACGTACTGAATTCACTGGTAGATAACAAAAGATCATGGGCATTACAGAAGTCAAGAATGTTTGTAGGGCCAACTCTATTTCTTGTGGTAAGATGTTTATTTTTAGATAAGTCAATTTATTATGAATAATTGAAATGCATTAATTAATTAAATGATGGTTCATCTAATCTATTCTTCGTCAATATGCAGTTGTTTTATGTGGATAGGTTTGAAATTAACAGGAGGCCTGAATCTAGGGTTTATCCGTTAATTAGTGTGTGGAATACGAAGATTCTAAAGGAAAGACATAATAGGGAGCTGGAGGATGGTTATTTTGGGGCTGGTTCCTGTGTCTTCCAATAGATATTCCAAGAGAAGTTATTGACCAGATCAATGCTGATGAAAACAACAATGAATTGGCAGTAGAGCAAGGGAGCACTTTGGGAAAACAAATAATGCGTGAAACAGTTGACATAGTTGATCGTATCAATAAGTTGAAGAGACTGATTGAAGATGCGCCAATTTCTGAGCTCCGAAATACATAATTTAAGGAAAGTGTAGTCACATCATGCAAGATTCTAGGAATCACCATAGATATTAACACGCCAAGAAGTAATCGACCAGTTGTAAACATTCCGATGGAGGAAGATATTTTTTTTACAGAGACGATGTACTTGAAAGCGTGGATCGAGCATCGGGTTCTGGGCACGAAATGAGGCATAGTCCAGTTGATATACCGAGTTTTGACTTGAGATTAACACAAACGGTACTACAATCTAATAATTTAAAATATTCTATTGCAAATTTTATGTATTTCTGTTACATATTATGTTGAATTTTATTAATTACTTGATAACTTTTTAATTTTGATTTGTAAGGTTGGAACTGGTGACGTCGGATCTGGTCAAGATAACACAAAGGAAACTGAATTTATTCCAACTAATGATTTGAACCCACCAAATAAGGTGAGAAATATTACACGTCATGTCTTTAATTGTACATTATCAATATTGTGTGGATTTGTAATGTTATATAATTTTTGCGTACAACACATGTTGATAACATATGCATTCTAAATTTAAAAGTTGTGCATGTGATCATGAATTTCAGATTATATTTTTTATTATTTGTATTTGATGAATCTATAACATAGTAAATGACAATTTAATTGGGTGTTCTTTCGTATGCACTGACCGTATGCGTTATCCTTATCAAGATGTGCATATAGATATTCTATGTTGTGCATACAATACTCCGATACATTATCAGAATAAGTTTTTATATATGTTTCATTATCACTACATTATAATAAATGTATTGCAGTTTTTACTAAATTTTTCCGGCATAAGAAAAGTCCACTATATATAATGTAATGATACATTATGAAACATATGCATGCCTTATTTAAGAGTTATGCATGTGATCATGAATTTTAGATTGTATTTTTTATTATTTGTATTTGATAAATCTATAACATAGTAAATGACAGTGTAATAGGGTGTTCTTTCCTATGCACTGACAGTATGCGTTATCCTTCTTAAGATGTGCATGAAAATATTCTATGTTGTGCATACAATACTCTGATGTGCATGTAAATATTCTATGGTGTGCATACAATACTCTAATACATTATGATAATAAGTTTTTATAAATGTTTCATTATTACTATATATATAATGTATTGATAAAAAAAAAACCTATTGCAGTTTTAAATAAGTTTTTTCTGCATAAGAAAAATCCACTATATATATAATGTAGTCATAAAAAAGGAACAGATGCATACCTTATTTAATAGTTGTGCATGTGATCATGAATTTCAGATTATAATTATTATTATTTGTTTTTGATAAAGCTATGACATGATAAATGACAATGTAATAGGGTGTGACTGAAGAAGAGGTTGGTGCGAAAGGAAACAATGAGATTACGGGTTTGAATAAACAAATTAAATTCAGCTCGTCGGATGAGGTTGAAACTTTAAATTCGTGTAGTACATGATTATTATATATTTCCGAATTGTTTGAACTGAATGGATTTTGTTGACTTGTGCTGTTTTATTTAATTGCAGAATCAACATGTTGGTGTGACCGTGAAGGATAAGGGAAAACAATTGGTAAAAAAATATGTCAGGAGGTGTAAGAAACAATAGTTCGATATGGTTGTAAATGTTAACTAATTAAGTACTTGAATTAGGTTGTTAAACAAGACTCATGCTGGGATGGAACCAAACGTGTTGTTTTGAGGAGTATGGATGCAAACGTATGTGATGTGACTGTATATAATCATTTTTTATCCATTATTAATTGAGTATTAATCATGTCTATTTTTAAGTTGTGTTATCTATGTGATTTTTTAGTTTTACATAATCTTAATATTATTTGTTTGTTTGAAGTGTGAAAATTCAATAAGATGTGATCAGTACGCATACAAGAAGGTAACATTGATGAAACCCATCAAATTTCGTTCACCTTTTTTTCGACGAGATATATGTGCAACGAAATAGCTAAACAAATCAGAGAAAGAACTTGGTGTGTACGCAATGTACAAAACTGATGGCGAAGAGTATGTTTTTTCATGATTCTGTTTATGTTTATAATTTGCATAATTGTGTTAATTTTTATATTATTTCTTATACTAACATGGTTTTTAATAGAGAGGAAGTAATGTTTTCATACGAGTCATTAGAGCTAAGAAGGTATGACATGTATTCCTTGAGGAAGGGAAACATCATAAGTATATTCGTTGTAAATGCATGGGCAGTGATACTAAACGACATGGAGCAATACCGTTTAGATGCATCACCTGTACGTTTTTTTGCAACAACGAGTATATACGTAAGTAAACATAACACTTTATCTTATACTAATAAACTGTTGTATGAGTTCTTTCTTCTTAAACAGAACCTAACTGGGTTTTGATTAACAAAGATATATTATGAATTATTCTAATTAAGTTACTAATGTCATTAAACAGCTTGAATCGATTGATCAAATTGACTGGTCATATGAAAGGCGAAGAGAGGCGTTTTTTGATTTAATGACATCAGAGTTAATTGAAAACCAACACAATCAGTTAGATCAAATTGACATGGTGAAATGTTCAATTACAACGCACTCATTACCTATATTATTTATGCATTTTTTAGTCCATCTCTTTAAATTAATTTTATTGTATGCAGTTTTTCTACCCGATTTATGATAACGGAGTGTATTATGCCTGCTGTGTCGATACAAGAAAGGAGAAGATATTCATCTTGGATAGCACACTTGACGACATTTAGGAAAATTATTTCAAAAATATGATCAGTTGGCATGTGATATTGTAAGTTTATCTATATTCTGAATAGGTATATTAATTATATATATAATATTTGTATTCACTATTTATTAATAATGTATTATATTATAAGTACGTTAATAATACATAATACATTATGCATATTATTTTGCAATTGTTTTGTATATTGATTAATTTGACTATACGAATTGGATAATTTGTTTGCACATATAATTTGATTGACTAATTCATTTGCTTAATTTTTTGCAATGTAGAGATTTATGTTAACAGAGTTTGTAGCTGACCGTGAAGAACAAAAGAAGGCTAACGCAATATCCAAATCAAAGACGCAATTTGTGAAACTTAAATGGGCTGATAGTAGGAACAACATAGATACTGGAGTTTATTTGCTGAGACATTTGGAAACATTTATGGGTGATGGATCAACAAGTTGGAAGTGTGGATTGTCAGCAAAAGATAAACGGCAACTTATGCGTATGCACGTGCGTTATTGTTCATTGATCTTGAATTGTCAGCTTGAACATTGTGAAAGAAGATGTCTCACGTGGAGCTTCTGCTTTTTATCGGGAGATGTATATTGATCCGAGTTTTAACGCAAATCTTATTTTATTGGGTTGAATAATGTTATATCCCACGTTTCTTGTTATTGACTTTACTGCATTACATACATTAATGCAGTTTTTTGTTTTCAACGGCGTAGAATGAATAATGTAAACATTTGGCCACTCAATTTTACATAAATTTGATTTTATTTTCCCTTATTATGATTGTGATAAATGTGTTCTTTATCTCATGTTAATATGTGCAAGACAATATTTTTATATAAATCGTGAACTATCATTGTGATAAATATGTTTTTTATCTCATGTTAATATGTGCAATACTGCATATTTAGTTTATATTGTAAATTGTGAATTTTTTTAAATAAGACGTAATAATGAATAATATTTATTGTAATAATCCACCATAAACAAAAATCAACGTTACTGATTCACTATAATAACTAATCAATTTGATAAAATTAACCGTGTTAACACATCATTTACATATATTAATTTTATGCACAAGAATACATAAACGAATGCACAATAGTGATGCTAAAAAAAATAGGACCAATATGAAATGAATATAGTCATAATATTTTAACAGTAATATTAACTTGCTATTGTTCTTGCAGATTGAAGATTCAACAACGTAAAATGTGCATGTAAATATTCATTGTTCTGCATACAATAGGGGATGGTATAATGTCTATTGGGTGCATTGTTGAATATTGAGGAATAATTGTGTGAGCATTAAGTTGATGGTTGTTTTATGTATGTGTCAACATTTGTGCATTATATATTACTATAAATATGTATCAATATGATATTTATATGCTCAGAAAGTATGTTTGTACATATCAATATCGATATTAATTTTAATATATATTTCATTATCACTATATATACAATAATATTTATAAAAAGAAACGTATTGCAGTCTTGAATAAGTTTTTTCTGCATAATAATAAGCCACCATATGCATAATAAGAGACGACCATATGCATCAAAGTAAATATACATCCAATGTGTAATAAAAAAAGTATAATAAAGCATTGTAAAAATCAAATTACATTATAAAGACATAATTAATATAATGATACTAAAATGTGCAATATTAAAATATCACTATTTATCATCAACTGCGTGTGGACAATTCCTTGAATCGTGATAACCAAGCTCGTTACATTTTCTGCATTTTCTTTTTGCTTTTTGAAGTTTTTCAATAGCTTGCTCTCTGTTTGACTTCAACCTACGACCACCTCGCCCGCTACCCTTTGTTTTAGAAACTTCGGGCGACAAAATATCAATCTCAGTAGGTATAGGCATACCATAAAAATCTTCAATGACCTTATCTTTGACCTTACTCGAGCATAGTGACTGTCCCATTTGTGAATACTTATCGTTCATATCTTTCAAATCCAAAAATAAACGATCCTTAAGATCATTATTCCCTTCAACATGACCAATAATTTTGCAAAGCTCAAGGAACAAATGACTGTTTCCAGTAGTTCCTTTCTGAACAAATTTTTGACCCCCAATGTATGTATCGGTCTTCGTCCAACGTCCCATAATATACTTTTCGGGAATTTGCTTCATTTTGAGAGACTTCATGACGAAGAACATGTGTTCGCACAACAAACCTTTCCTGATGAACAACTTGCATGAACAAGAAATATCATCAGACGTAACATTGTGGCAAACAGTAAAAACACCATCAGACCTATCATCAACCTCAAAATACCTTGCATCTGCATCTCGTGACATATCATTCATAACACACCTTCTATCCACTGCAACAATTGCATTTTGAACTTCAACAAAAATCTTGTTAGTATATATGGACGCCGCTTGTCTCTCAAAATCAAGACCAGTTTTCATCTCGTGAGAATGGGTATGGTCAACATATGTCGATTGATCGTAACCACTTCGTTGAGCCTCCATGGAATTATTGAGTGTAGATACAAATCTACAAGGTTAGAATCACTATTCAAAAAAAGACCAAAGAAACTATTTTGGCTCTCCGATGAAGATGTTGTCCTGAACAGACCACTCATATTTATGTCACGAAAATATGCTGGAATCCAGAATTTACGCACATTGAACATGTCGACAAACCACTTATGACCAACAATATCATATTTCTCCATAACTAGCTGCCATTTAGAATAAAAAACTGAAGGTTCATCCAAATCTGTCCAAACAACATCATCAAAATCTTGTTTGAATTCTGTACTATCCCTTAACAAAGGAGGCAACTTCTCGGCAACCTTCATCATTATATTGCAATTTTCAGGGCGTGGTCTTGATCTGTTATGATTACATTTGGATGTTTTCCCATGCAATCATAAAATTTGGACATCACCCAAGAATATGATTGAACGTCTTCATTAGAAATTATAGCTGCAGCAAATGTAACACATCTACCATAGTTGTCTCTACCGGTAAAGGGTGTAAAAATCTTTTTATACCTAGAAAATAGCAAACAACGAATATCATTAAAAGTTTATTACATAATAACTTAGCATTATGATTAAGCTATTATAACATCACTCGGCAATGATAAAAATTTCATTTTATAACTGATCGCTCACTTTTCTAACACGAAAAACGTGCAAGTATAAGGTAAGCAGAGTATCGTATCCACAGGGATTGTATCACGAAAACATAGAAGCTAGCTCAACGATAATTCATCATTATTCAAGCACAGAAATTGGGTGAGAGGTTTAAAGGCTTCAGAATTTAATCCAAAGCAAAGGTAACCATGTAGAAATATAAAATAAAGCAATAAAATCACGGATGATAAAACAGATAAGAAAGACTAACCCTAGGGATACATTAATCCTATCCACAACCTATGTTTATCATGTTTCCTATTAGCCAATTTTAATCCAGACAAGATGGAAGATCACATATATAACCAACAACTTGATTCGACAATTAATTATGTCAGATTACTAGTTTTCCCTATTATCTATTTCGCCTCTAGGTGAAAACAAGCAACCCAAACAGATCACAAAGAATAAGCTTCTACGGATATTCCTATCTCATTCGACTCGAGGTTTATCCGTATCATGCATTCAAGATCGATTGACAAATAATACAGTTACATCATTAACTGGCAACTAGATATGCATCAAGATTGATCAGAAATTAATACATATAAATAAGCACCAAGAATCATGAATCAATGCCTGGAAGGTAAATAGCGATAACATGAATCACAACATATAGGATCGAATCATGCCAACCCTAGGATTAGAACAGGAAATTACCTAGACATAATTAACGGAATAAAATACGAATAAAACATAAAAACGGAAATTAAATTCATAAAACCCGGATAAAAGCGTTGGATGAACAATGGTTGGTCTTGAATCCAATCCTGCTTAAAACGGAAAACAACGGAAAACGATCGGACAAAGCGTTCGATCGATAACAAAGCGATAAACTAAACTAGAACAACGATAAACCAAAGCTAGAACGAATTAAATCGAAACTAAAGTGCAAAAATATGAAAACTAGAGAAAACTGAACAAATTCGTGCTTAGAGAGGTTGGGGGCGTGGGAGCAAGCTTGGGGATATATATAGGTAGAGAAAACCTAAATCGCGCCCGAAACATTCGGACGATTTCGCGGCCGTCCTCGCGGCGCGAGGTCGGTCGCTAGCTCTTGCGCGACTTCATCGCTTTTGCTCCGTTCTCTCGCTCGAACTTGATTGCGATCCGTTTGCGCCTATGGACTCCTATCGAGATGCTCTTTAACATTGTAAACTTTTCACATCCATATTTTCATATACATTTCATCATCTTTGGTTACATCTTTGCCTTATGCATCGATTATCACCTGAAAAGCCTACAAAACACCAAAGAGAAACCCCAAGAGCAGTATCTTCCAAAAATAGCTAAAAGCATAAAGATCGACTATATAAACGCATTTAATAGATCTATTTCATCTTGATACATCATCAATAAACGTGTAAAATGCGCATTTATCACACCCCCAAACTTGAAGCATTTTTGTCCTCAAACAAAAACAGAACATAAAGACACAACGAAAGATCAACGAGCGTAGCAAAGAGGATAACCATTATAAGCCTCGGAAACATCTCAACGCTCAAAAAGATTTAGCGCACATGACGACATTAGTCAACTCAACACAAACAACAATTGAAGGCAAAAACTCATTTAATTCAACCGTCACAACGGCATGTGTGTAAAAATATAGGATACACTCAACTCATAAGGAAATTAAGGACGTGTATATACTCAATGATCAATGCAATGCAAAATCTTACCATAGGCTTGCCATTTCTCTAATATCTCCACCGCGTCAAATGTGTTCAAATAAGGATCAAAAATGTCTTTTCATAGGTTATATTGTGGGCACATTGGTTAGGTGGGATAATATATGGCTAAGTGACTCAAAAATATTCAAGAACCCCATTTATACTTTTGACACATATGGACTTTGTCCATTTCCTCTTCTTTTCCAACGCTAAATCGACGTTTTATCCTCATAAGGTACCTATACTTTGATTAACGACCCTTTATGCTCAAAACACATAGTGAACTTATCATTGCTTTTCTTTTCTTTTCTAGAGCTTATAGGGTTTATCATTCACAACAAAGGTACTATTTTCACCACGAGATGTATTTCTCTAAAAGAAATTTTTCTCGTCATAACTACATCAAAATTTCAACCTCTTTTGATTCCCATATCCATCCTCACCTCCTATCATCCGGTTAATCGAAAGAATAAGTCTAATAAAAGCTCAAAGCAAAGCGACAAATGGTATACATCATCGGGTTAGTGTTTGGGTGAATATGTGGTTAACAAAGATGGCCTTTATCATTTCCAAATTGAAACACATATTGCGGCCTCGATACGTAAAACGGCAAGTTCTAGAAGATAATCACATGTATGATATCACACAATTAAAAGCAGATCAAGATATTTATACGGTGAAGCTCAAGTCTCACGGGTTAAGCAAATGGTGAAAAACAACAAGTTTAAGCAATCTCAAGTCGTTCATGCGTCATTTTTTAACATATCATGTGCACTATCATTAAATTTCACAAAACATTTCTATCGTCATTGGCCACATGGATTAAAACACTTCACTTAACTCGTTGATCGACAGACACAACACGAAAAGAAAGACAAAAACACGACAAAAAGCAACACAAACGAAAAACAAAACAAAACACAAAAACAAAAAAAACAAAAAAAACAACACAAATGAAAAACAAAACAAAAAAACAAAAACAAAACAAAGAAAACGTTGGGTTACCTCCCAACGAGTGCTAATTTAACGTCTTTAGCTAGACCATCACTAACCTTGTTCAATCCGGCGTTCTGGTAGCAACGGACTTCCTTCCAAAATTACGAATTCCCTTGTATTTCGCATTCACCGTTGACCACCACTGAGCGTGGAAGTGGCCCCTCCAAACTTGGATGATTCACTCGGAGTTCCATGCCGAGTCCACTTCTTCTTTCTCGCGTTCTTATCGGCGGTCGATTGCCCTCTAAGTATGCGGACGTGTGTAGCAGCAGAGTTGTGATCAAATAGCGCTCATCGGAGGAATGTACGCGCGAATAACGGCTATTGGAGGTTCTTGGCGTCGACCGCGACCGGTGGTCGTCGCTAAGCGTGTCACCGATGTGGCCTTCGTCATCGCGGTTGGGCTAGCGGCGAGCGACCGCGCGCTGAAGTCTCGGCAAAATTGGCCGCCGATTGCCGCGTCGAGCTCATCGTCATGAGCTCGGTCGCAAGTTCCTTTTGCACCACTTCGCCTCGTCTCGCCGGGATGATTACGGATCATGCGCTAGTCGACCAACTGATTCTCCATTACTTTCATGTGTTCGCTCATAGCCGCCACGAGACTCTAACGTGTAATTTTCCGCGATCGCTTATAAATGAATTCTCTGTCAGACGCTATTTGTTGTATCGCTTCTTCCACACTCGGTTTCTTCGCCTCTTGAATCATTACATTACGAATGGCGAAACCTCCGGATGTTCTTTGAAAAGTAATGGGGTTGGCATCTGACGATTATGATGATCTCTATTGTGCGGGTTGTCACGGATTCCATCCTCCCTGAACTGTTCGGTGGGAGGTGGATACATGTGATTTAACGGTCAGCCACATGAACAGGACAAGGAGTCCCATGTTCGCTATTTGGCGTTCATCTCGGTATACTTGGCTGTGAGCTGCGCAGGCTTGCTCGGGGCACTTCGTAGTTTGGAAACGCCGCCATAACTTGTCAATTCTCTCTCGCCTATTCTCCTTTGAGAGCTTTCGATCTCGGGATCTAAAAATATTTCATGAGGTCCCCGAGATCTTGTAAACATATACTACCCGAGAAAAGAGAGAATTCACTCTTGCAAAAATAAATAAATAATAATAATATAACTTGAATTAATAAATCCAAATCGTCAAATTATTCCTATGCAATCTTAACAATTCCCAAGAACGGCGCCTAAATTTGATCGCCACTTTTCTAACACGAAAAACGCAAGTATAAGGTAAGCAGAGTATCGTATCCATGGGATTGTATCACGAAAACATAGAAGCTAGCTCAACGATAATTCATCATTATTCGCACGTAAATTGGGTGAGAGGTTTAAGGGCTTCGAATTTAATCCAAAGCAAAGGTAACCATGTAAATATAAAATAAAGCAATAAAATCACGGATGATAAAACAGATAAGAAAGACTAACCCTAGGGATACATTAATCCTATCCACAACGTATGTTTATCTTGTTTCCTATTAGCCAATTTTAATCCAGACAAGATGGAAGATCACATATATAACCAACAACTTGCCATCGACAATTGCGGTCAGAGATTACTAGTTTTCCCTATTACTGTTACGTATCTAGGTGAAAACAAGCAACTCCAAACAGATCACAAAGAATAAGCTTTCTACGGATATTCCTATCTCAACTACGACTCAAGGTTTATCCGTATCAAGCATTCAAGATCGATTGACAATTAATACAGTTACGTCATTAACTGGCAACTAGATATGCATCAAGATTGATCAGAAATTAATACATATAAATAAGCACCAAGAATCATGAATCAATGCCGGAAGGTAAATAGCGATAACAGAATCACAACATATAGGATCGAATCATGCAAACCCTAGATTAGAACATGAAATTACCTAGACATAATTAACGGAATAAAATACTAATAAAACATAAAACGGAAATTAAATTCATAAAACCGGATAAAAGCGTTGATGAACAATGGTTGGTCTTGAATCCAATCCAAGCGAAAAACGAAAACAACGGAAAACGATCGGACAAAACGTTCCGATCGATAACAAAGCGATAAACTAAACTAGAAAACGATAAACTAAAGCTAGAACGGAATTAAATCGAAACTAAAGTGCAAAATATGAAAACTAGAGAAAACTGAACAAATTCGTGCTTAGAGAGGTTGGGGCGTGGGAGCAAGCTTGGGATATATATAGGTAGAGAAAACCCTAAATCGCGCCCCCGTAAACATTCTCGACGATTTCGCGGTCACGAGGTCGGTCACTAGCTCCCGCGACTTCTTTGTTTTGCTCCGCTTCTCGTCCGAACTCCGAATTTCGATCCGCTTATGCCTATGGACCCTATCGAGATGATCTTTAACATTGTAAACTTTTCACATCCATATTTTTCATATCCATTTCATCATCTTTGGTTACATCTTTGCCTTATGCATCGATTATCACCTGAAAAGCCTACAAAACACCAAAGAGAAACCCCAAGAGCAGTATCTTCCAAAAATAGCTAAAAGCATAAAGATCGAATATATAAACGAATTTAATAGATCTATTTCATCTTGATACATCATCAATAAACGAGTAAAATGCGCATTTATCAATAACAACTCCATAGTATGCACACGTGCCATGTTAATCATGCATATATAAGTATCATATCATGCACAACATATATATTGCGTATGCATAATAACTTAAAATTCTGAAGGATAAGGGCAAATAGTGGAAAACTAGAATACTTGTTCATACGGTATGTCGCATCAAACGAAACAACATCACCAAATAACTTAAAATTCTGAATAAATGTGGAATCAGCCCAGAATAAACGTGTAAGCCTACTTGCATCATCAACATCATAGCTAAACATAAATCCATTGCAATTCTCAAGTTTTCATTTAAAATTATCTAACAGCATTTGAGCGTCAACACTAGTAACAGACATCCTTAAGTCACGCTTGTAATTCTTGAAGTCGAAGATAGTACAACCAACATCTTGATAGCTACCAACAATCTCCTTGAATATGCGAAAACTCTTGCTCGGACCAAAGTTGGCTTTTATACCTTTCTCAATGAACATTTGATGCATATAATCGACCTTACGATTACTTTTCATGAGGTGACGATAAGCATCAGGAACCATTTGATGAGTGTGACCCTCAATAAACTTATGAATCTTATATCCATAACCAGCTTCGAAGCGAAACACAATTCGGGCCATACAACCAACTTTGCTAGACAATCTATTACGTTTCTGATTTGATGAACTACCATCACTAGGAATATTGTATCCAACATTAGAACCCTCACGAGTACCGAGAATGGACCTAAACAAAATTACTTTACTGTCACTCGAACGTTTTATAGAGCTTTTTCGCGTCTCAAATCCACAAGAAGCTGCATAAACGTCATAGAATTCCTTTGCTTCCTGTAAGCTACTGAAAGTCATTTTTAATTTCGGCTTTATTATTTCATCGCAAGAAGGAACAATAAATTCACTTGACTGCAATAATTTATTTGCGATAACAATATCTGCACACAATAAGCAGACAATGCATGCCGAATATCATGTTTGTGCATGCCTAATAACATAATTATTTATATTTATATTATTTATGAGTTGTAATATAAAATTCATAAACTACCTAATAACGATTATTAGGTAGAATTACTAATGATGTTTAAAAACAACAATGCATTCAGGAGTATTGTATTCACATCAGGAGTATTGTATGCACATCAGTATTGTATATGTGGGGTCATAATATAGCGTCGTTTATTATAATGACTATTTTTTTCCATAATAATAAGTTACTATTATACTTTCACATGATCTATTATTACGATGTTCATGTATTTATAACATGATATATATCTATCTAATAATATGCATATTGTAGTTATATCCAGTTGTGCACGATATCAAAATCTGCTAACAATAATCAGACAATGCATGTCGGATTTCATGTTTGTGCATGTGTAATAATGTAATTATTCATATTTATATTATGTATGAATTGTAAGATAAAATTCATAAACTACATAATTATTATAATTACTCATGATGTTTAAAAATGCAAAATAATTTAATATATTCATTGCATATAATATTTAAACAGTTTTTACGTCAATAACATTGATATACGCAAAAAAAAAACATACAAACCTTCTGTCGCCATTACCACTATAACAGCCCCTAAATCCTAAGTACGATTTAGCAGGGATTATTACTCTAAACAGGGATGAATAAACAATGAGACCATTTAACATTAAACTGTAATACATAATCAAGTATGTTTTGGACTTTACTACATAACTTATGTTCTTTGCAATGAAAACATGTGATATGTACATATGACGATGTACTATCAAGGTATAACTTTCAATGACAACCTTCCTATTGCTCAACACCGCTCCATCGCATCATCGGCTCAATGCACATTTAAAAACAAATATGCGTGGTGAGTACAAATAATGCACTCGGTGGACTTATGCAAAAACATTTTATCATCTTTAATTACTCGCCCATCATGGTAAGACACAAGGGTTTTGATTAAAAGGCTTGAGCTTACTAAACTTTTTCATCATTTTCATAAACATTGCCTCACAGACATTTTCCTTGTATGTATGATCCATATCCCTTTATCTCATCATAACATTAACATTTACGCCGTAGAAGCGAGGCCTCACTCACGTCACGCGACCGACCGTGAATTATCCTTACAAAGACACAATCACCATTAGGTGTACACGTTAATCCTAGTTGTATAAGCCTTCCCAAGATAGGATCCGAATTCGATTTCATTCATAAGTTGGGAGCTACCCAACAACATTCATCATTCATTCATTCATGGATAGGATACATACATAAAACATAAATATTTTGGGTGTGTAATTTCATAAACATTTCATAATCATTTCTCAAAAGAGAGCATCATAAATAGTTACTTTTCTTTTCAAGAAAGCATCATAAATAGAGCATTTTATCCTCGAGGATAAGAAAAAGCCCACAGTACGTAAGCTTTCTTAATTCGTTTTCTTTACGCCAACGATCGCCTCCGCGTCTCACCTTTACGTAAAAACGATTTCAGTACATCTATCACGTTTTTCGAGATTTTCAAAGTTTAAAATAAACTTTGATCACTTATACTATAATAATTTGAATTCCTTAACGAATTCAATACGCCGTTCAATCGCGTATCTTGAACTAAGCATTTCTCGTACTTCGATAGAAACGAGATATGTTCAACTATTTCATTTTAACCTTTTAGGTTAAACGTTCAACGTATCTACACGTTTTTCGATACAAGGATTTCAATTATGAAATCTTTTCTCACCAATGAGATTTTCTTATAAACTTAATACGGTTTACACGTATTAGCGTATTTATCGAACGATTTCATACGTTATTTTCGAAAGTCAACAATTTTGACTTTTTTTATTAATACTTTAATAATTCATATATTTAATATCTAATTTCCATATAAATCGACTTTCAATCGATTTCTTTTCATAAAGCCTTAATTCTCAATTTTTCACGCAAATCGATAAACTTTATTAATATTTTTCTTAAATATTAATCAACTTATTCATTTAACATTATTTTTCATTTCCAACGTTATTTAATATAACGTTTCGACATAAACATAGTATTCTATGTTTATAAAATTCCATAAATTCTTAATATGCCTAAAATAATTTCTAGACATATAATGTATTATTTTTCTTGATATTAAGGAATTAAAATCCTTAATATATATATATATGCAAGCTTACGGTTTCAAGCTTTAATTTTTCATTCTTCTTCCAAAATTCTTCTAATTTCATATAGTGTACTATTTTATCATAGTATCACTAATATGTATTAATATTAACTATAGTACATAATTAAGGTCATAGATCAATAATATGCTATAACATTTCTTAAATAAAAATTGCACATCATCTTACCATTCTTATTTATTTTCGGCAATTTTGAATAACATAGCATAGGATTTTTTTTTTATCCTCAATAAATTACTATGAACTCCTATAACATCATAGATCATTAATCCAACCTTAAATAAATTCTAAGGATTTTCGATCCTCTTCTAAAATTTCATAACATGCTTAAATTCAATTTCAAACATGATATATGTTTCTATTTCATCATAATAGGTATTATTAATGAACAACTTCACATGCCAACATTATTTCTTAATTAAGAACCATACTTATAACATAAGATCAAACCATTAAAATTGAAATTCCAACGTACAATCAAGCTTGTTCGATTACTAACCTCTTTACCGCTTTGATTTGTTGTGCAAAGGACTTATCTCAAGGATTGGTGAGTTAAAGAGAGAAACCCTAAGCTTTGTTCTTCACAAAGCTTACGGCAAGAGCAAGTTTGGAGAAAGGGTGCTTTGTTTCATTGTGTTCTATTACTTATGTACACTTAAGTTAAAGAAATAAATTAATTATTACACTTAAAGCTCCCAACAATTCTCACGGTTCAAATCACATACAAAGCAAGCCTTTAAATGTTGCTTTGTGACTCAACATGTATTACATCATAATGTAAAATATCTCTTACACAATTTTTTGAACAACTAAAAAATTTATTCCTTTGTTTACAAACCTACGGCTATCACACATACACAACTAAAGCAAGACAATTATTTTCACCTTGATGACATAGCCATAGTAAATACACTTACTCACCTTGAACAAAACAAAGTGATTTACTCTAAAATTTCAAGAGCCATCTCTCTTATAACAAATGAAGGAGTTTTAATTTATTTTGTTTCATGCTATGACATAATATCTTACACTCCACCAAATGCAAGATTTTTTTTAATCATGCTTTATGACTCACCAATTAATACATCACCAAAGTAAATATCTCTTACACAATGCTTTTCTTGAACAAAACAATTAAATCCTTACTTAATTAGTCAACATAGACGGCTCTTTCATTTCCATACATCCCACTTGAATCACCAAGTTAAAGTCTTGGTTTGAGTGTACAAAAATATTCTACTACATATTAGTAAAACAACATTGACGCAACATGGAAACAAAATCAAACATTGAACCTATTAATGTAAGCTCACGGCAATTCCATAGTTAATTGCCAAAATTTGATTTTTCTTGCTATTTTTAGATATATATCATAATATATATCTTAGGTGATAAATTATATAATAGGAAAAATTATTAGAATCATCTCATGTGTGAAAACCCTAATTTTCGAATTAGGGTTTTCGAAAATTTCATATTTGTTCAATAATTAATCCTTAATGCTCCAGCATTATTTTAATGCTAAATAATATTCTAATTACATTTAATAATCATAGGAATTTAAATATTATAATTCCTTGATCATTAAACTCATTTTTCTATTCATCTCTAAACGTTAACGTTTGAAACGTCTCAAAACGTTAATTATCGACTCATCTCAAAATGGTCGTAATAAAGTCGTAATCACTTTATTAAATTATTCCATTAATAATGGAATTTAATTCTAAGCTTCGTTGCTTAGAAATTTTTTACGAAAACTTAAGTATCGATACTCAATCGACGTTAAAATTATACTGCCGAAACACTTTATAAAATTCTATTCCTTAATTCACAATTCTAGTGAATATAAAATAGGAATTCGTTACTTCGTAAATAATCGAAATCATTATTTGATATATTACTAATTCATTTATTTCGGCGAAACCCTAATTTATGAATTTTAAATATCGTAATTAGGCATTTAATTCTTTGGGATATTACATTCTACCCCCCTTAAAAGAAATTTCGTCCCGAAGTTTGCATACCTCAAAGGTATGGGGTATCTCAACATCATAATATCTTCAACTTTCCACGTGATTTCCTTTTGTCCATGATTCCTTCATTGGACTTTCATTAAAGACCCAAACTTGATTCTTTAATCATTGAATCGTACGATCAAAATAGTCGTAGATTTTCATCACAATTCATATTTGAGTTAAGGATCACGTCATCATGGCGGATCACATGATTTGGGTCATTTTCGTATTTCCTTAACTGGGTCACGTGGAAAACATTACGTACTTTCCCCAAATTTGGTGGAAGTATCAATCTATAGGCTACTGGGCCTATCATTACTAGGAGCTCGTAAGGTCCTACAAAACATGATCTCTACATTCTTATATCTGAACTTTATAATTTTCCTCGATGGAGAAATCTTAAGAAACTTTAATTCCGCATTTAAAAATGCAATTCAGATTTACGCGTATCAGCGTAAGACTTTTGTCTGTCCTGAGCTTTTCTTATTCTTTGCCTCATTTGGCAGATATCTTAATCATTTCATTCACATTGTCAGGATCTTATACTTTCTCTCACTTACTTTATCACAATAAAGTGGTGATCGATATTTCTTTCCGCATAATACCTCATAAGGCTATATTGATCATTGCTTGTTATGGTCGTGCGTGAACTTAACAAGTGGTACAACACGTTCCCACTTGCACCTCGATTTAACATTAATGGTCTATCGATTCTTAAACATCCATATTGTCCTTTTAACCGTCCATCTATCGTGAGTGGACATCTATGTTAAGGTTCAATCTCTTGTCTAACTCTTTGTGAGTTAGTTCAAAATCTAGGGGTAAACTTAGAGTCTCTATCTCAAACGATAGGTTTTGGTACCCCCGCAAAGATATGATTTCCTTTATGTACGATCGAGCTAACTTTTCGATCTACGAGTCATCCGAATAGGAGATGAACATATTTGGTGAGTCGATCCATCGCTACCCATATAGAAGTTACCTCTTTATGACTTTGGCAAAACCCGTCATAAAATCCATTGCTATGTCATTCCATTTTCATCTCAGATATCTTTAGAGATTATAACCTCTTATAAGGTCATTGATACAATGCCTTCACTTGTTGGTAACCGAGACACTGCTCGACAATATGGTTATATCTCATTTTATTCCTTACTATCTAACTTTTCTCGTAAATCATAATATCTCTTAATGCTGCCTGGTTGGGCGGTATGAGAAGGGTCATGAATTTCATTCATGATTTCATTTCTAAGCTTATTATTGCTTGAAATATATATATATATATATATATATATATATATATATATATATATATAATCCTTCCTTAGACAATATGACATTGTCAATCGCTTCTTAAAATCCTTCAGCTCTTCATTCCTTATCTTAATTCGTATTCTATTCCCATCTTCATCCTTTCTCTTTTCGTTTATCATCCTTTTCCTTTAGTCATATGTCGCCTTGAGTGGGAGAAAACAACTTACGCTCGTCCTCGATTGCCTAACTATTTCGTTCTCATTTTCTTAAACTCTCCAATGAGTTATTTTTTTTTGTATCGGGTCACACCATAATTTAGACTGAATTTTATAACTTAGGGCATTAAATTCTACGTTAACCGTCCGTAGGTGATCATTTATCACAATTGTAATCTTTTACTGATTCGAGCCATCTTTTCTATCCCGTATTCAAATGTCTTTGCTCGAAGAATTAATTCAAACTTTTGTAATTTATAACGGGTTCTTAACTTATTGTCATAGGAGTGATGTCTCCAAGACTTTGGTACTTATACAATTGTTACTACTTCAAGTCGTGAGTTGGGAATTTCTATTCGTATGGCCTAAGTCATTGTGATGCGTAAGCTATTATCTTTCTCATATTAATACATAGTCTTTCTTTTATTAATCCATGTAAATTTGATTCCTTTTTGGGTAGCTATGTTATTGGCCTTGCTACTTTAGAGAGTTCTCAATGGATCTCTGATAGTAGTCAATTATCTTAAGAAATTCCTGATCTCATTTTAGGTCATTGACGACTTTCATTCTTACATTGCTTTATCCTTAGCCAGATCTACTTTGATTCCTTCCAAAGACATTATGTGCCTGAGGAATATTTCTTTAAGCCAAATTCACAATACTATACTTGGCAAAATTTACCCGGCTCTTAAAATTTGTAAGACAGCCCTTCGACGTTCTTTATGTTCTTTCTCGCTCTTCGTATGGATAAGAACATTATTCATAAGGATTAAGACAAAGTCGTCTAAGTATGTGTGGAACACTTGATTTTTGAGGTTCATGAACAGGGCTGGTGTACTAGCTTGTCCGACTGGCATGACTATAATCTCATAGTAACCATATCTTATTCGGAACCATTCATCTTCGATTGGATACTATTCTACGAGGATCATATAAAATATATTACATAAAAATGCCTCAAGAAGGACTTTTCATACATTAATTACAAGGGTCGGTCTATCGCCCCACCAATTTCACGGCATCTAGTTCTTTTACACTCAAAATTTTGACACCATTTTAACACATTTACTACATACTCCAAACTATGTTTATTTTACATATTCTAACCACACCAATTTCAACATAAACCATTATTTACTTATAAGTCTCATATCATCATGAGATTCTATGTCTCTGAGTGGCCTTCATCGGAATCGTACTCCTCACTTGGAAACTTGCCTTTCTCCTGGTACGTTCCTGCCTCATACCCCCGATGATCTATTCCCTTTAGAGAGCCAGGGGTCAAGCTGCTCCCCGTTTCTTCTTCAGCACCAGAATTCTGTGTTGCTTTTATCAGAAAGTATGGTTGGGTTGGTAGAGGTAACTCCCCTAGTCCACGAGGGCGGTATGATCCTGTCCTCTTGCCATTCTCATCCCTTTCAGGTATAATCCGCGGCACAGGACGTGGGGCGGCGTTTGGGACATCAGGGTATAACCACCTTTGTACCATCTTGGGTGACTTGCCGAGGACCGGACAAGTGCTAGTAGGTGCAGTTCCATACGCATAATATGTATGCTTGAGTCGGTCGACAAATCGGTAGTCCGCCCAAGTCTTGGAGTTTTCGCATGCGTAAGATATTCTCGATACTTCTTTTGCAAACTTCGCCATTCCGTTGGCAAACGACTAATAAGCCTCGGATACCATCCTCATCCGTAACTCCATAGTTACGAGCATCCTTCCACGGTGCGTAAATTCTCCAAGAATTGTCCTAAATTCATGCCAGATTATAGTAAAAGAGTCGATATGCTGTGTGAGTTCTAAGCTTGTAGGCCTTGTGGTTATCTTCTTACCAGTATTATTCCCTTTTCCCGCCATCTCAGAAATGATATTGCTAGATAAGTCGACTTAAATCAAAGCAATAGAGGGAATTTTAAACAAGAAGGATCTCTTAAAGAATTAAACATTTTAAGACATATATAACTTGTATACAACTCACATTACCCGACTCACGACACTTACTTTATTACTCATTTTACGTTTTACACCTTCATCGATATCGCTCTAAATTTATTCGCATAAGCAAATAGTGGGTGCTAAAATCTTGTCGCGTAAGATCTCTAACGAAGAGACTAGGCCCAGGTCACTGATCACGTGAATGACAGCCATTTCCGAAACTTCTTGTCTCTAGAATTATATCTACGTTCCACATAGATATAATGATCCAAATCATTGGATAGAACCTTAGGCGATTCTAGGTCCAATTCTAAACCTTTACCATACTTGCGACGGCCATAATTCTCATATAGGTGAAGAAATTTTCATTTCTTGATTCGGTTATTCCGAATTAGGTTCTATCGTTTCTACACATACTTGTGCGATGTTAGAACATGAAGCACCCATACCGAACAAAATATTATAGGTAAAGAAATTATTATAGGTATGCCGATAAATCTTTCTCATACCTATCAGGCCTTCTTGGTTTTGTTAGATTCAGTTTTGGTGTGAAGTATAGGCTTTGGTCTACGGTGTTCCGCTTATTCAAGTAAACATTTATTTCAGTATGTCATTGTCCTTTCCATTAGGACATTATGTTCCCTGCTATGGCCTTCGTTGCCTCATTCACCCTATACTTCTGTATCGCACTGCTATGCTTTTACCAATAGCATTCGTGGTTAGGTCTACATCAACCTATTATTTGATATTGATATTTCGATAATTAAATCTTATCGTAGAGATCGTCATGTCTCTATCACTATCATTCATTCCTAGTTCAAGAAGAATGATTCAATTCCTTTTCACTTTATCGATCTTAGGAATATATTTCTCATATATCCTTACTTTAACTCTTTTCAAGGAAATCCTTATTTATCAAGTCATATGTCTCGAAACTTATATCATGTCGTGGGCTATCTTATAATGGTATAGCTCATAGTTTCTTCAAACTATTTTGACTTGTGTCCCTTTTCTCGAACATGGTGTCCGAAAGTAATATTACTTCGTTATACTTGATTCTCACATCTGTGGTTAGAACCGTCATTATTGTCATATGGCTTGGTAAGGTAGTACATTCGTACACCATAACTTAAATTCCAAGCATCTTATTACCATGTCTCGCTTTGGAGATATTTTCTCCATACTTGATTTACAACTAGGGCTATCCTAGTCGCTCACACAATCTCAAGGATTATGATTCCTCAATCTCATTATCGCTTGTTTAGCTAAGTCTCAATTATTGGAATCGATTATGCTCAAGCATAATCTCATTGATTGAGGTATAAGGCAGAGATTTATTTTCCGAGATGCTATCATTCATTTATATATATATTCTTTGAAAAGAATATCTTGCATGCATCTTCATTCTTTAAACATGTCCAACCTACTAACGAGGTTTAGGGACAAACAACTATCTTAAAGATAAGTTGTAATCTCTCGTTATGACATGGTGAGGGGAAATTATATCCCACGAATATCATATACTTTTCTTTACTTTTACTCTTGCATTCAATGCTAAAGAGTATCTTGTTCATCACTTTATTAACATAACAGTCATATGAAGGTATAACTTCACTGTTATCAATCTTTGTAAATCCCATCAAGGGTCATCACATCCATGTGTATCATAGGGAAAATATCTCGTCTCATCGAGATTTTCTTTACATCATAATTTCTTGATGTCTATTACTTTACTGGTCTGAAACTTTTAGGTGACTGAAATAAGTCAACTTATATCATGCCTGATGTTTATCGCTTTACTAATTCGCACTTAGATGACAAGGTAAGTCAACATTCATCATACTTGATGATTTCAAGAATCGAGGAGAAATTATTACGACTACTTACAAGAGGTACTGTCTCACAAATCAAATTAACATCTTTTAATGATTGAATCGATATGCTCTTTGGACTGAATAATTGGGATCTAGGTCTCAAGACCAGAATGACGACTACTGAGATTTCTTTGGTCATATGGGCTGGCCAGACCCGTCACAATCATATTCTCAGTCACACGAGGCTTGGTTTCAAAGGATACTTTATAAGATTTCTGGTTGTAAATTTTCTTCAAGAAGTGAGAAATTCAAATGATTTTCAATTGGGACTAGTCATAGAGTTAAACTCAATGACGTAAATTGGGTAATGAATATAATTTGAAACCTTATATACTGTAATAGGTCATCAACAAAGGTTCTCATGTACGCCATGGCTCTACTTGTATTATCGAAATCTTACCTTCTAGCACATTCTAAGACTCTTATCATACTATAAGGTTCGGTTCTATATAACCCACAAACTAACTTTCAACAGACTCTCATGAATTCTGGAGAAGGAAACAGGGTTCAGTCCTTCATAACAAATGAATTTAAGTGTGTTAGAGTACGCAGGCGAAAACCGTGTAAATCGGAGTTCACGAAGGAGAACGGGTCAAAACAAAATCACTGCGCAGTGCAGAAAAATTCGCTCGCTCGCGCCGAGATCGTAGCGATGCCGACGCCAAGGTCGTGCATGCCGTTACCGATACCGAGGTAGTACATAGTAATGCCGACATCGATGTAGTATATACTACCAAGGTCGACATGTCAAAGTCGATGTTATAAAATTACAAGTCAAAGTCGACGGTCGCACATGCCAAGTAGAAGTCAAGGTCGCACATGCCGAGGTCAAGTCAAGTCGCACATGCCGAAGTCGTATTCGAGTCGCACATGCCGAAGTCATAATCGAGTCGCACATGCCGAGGTCGAGGTCGCACATTTTCACATTCATCTTTTGCCTTCCAAGCTCGAGTCTAACTTTACTTTCGCTCTTCATGTCGCTCTTTTGTTCTTGTAAGGGAATGAAGTTCGCACTTCTATGTTCTTTTCGCAATACGTGATCATGCTTACATCATCTATGTTCTTCTCGAGATGACATATCATTTGTCATAATCAATCTCGAGATTTGAAACTAAAGTTTCAAATAATGAAAACATAATTCATTCATACATGCACATTTCTTTGAATTTCAAGAATTCATCATTCAAACTTTGGCCATTCACGCTCATTTCAAGCATATTCATTCATTATACATAATCTTGAAATTTGAACAATTTGGTTATGAAAACTTGAAAATTTTGTTCAATTTCATAACATGCTTATTGAATGCATGTATTACTTGAATTTTGAAAATTCAACATTTCATTCTTGACACATTTTGCCCATTATCAATCATAAGCATTCATTTCTAAATTGATCACTTTGCATAACTTTCATTCTCAACATTATTCATAACTTCTATTTCATATCATTCATCTTTCATATCTTTCATTCCTTTTTCTCTTTCAACTTTTCATTTCAAAACTTTGAAAAGGAATCATTTACCTCATTTCGGTTGAGCTTGATGTGATGGAGTGTTGAGCATTGTCAGCTGATCTTTAGATGTCTAGTGACTCAATCTAGACTTAACCTTAAAGGAGATTTTGGGTTCAAAGAGCGAACCGCTCTGATACCACTCTATAACAGCCCCTAAATCCTAAGTACGATTTAGCAGGGATTATTACTCTAAACAGGGATGAATAAACAATGAGACCATTTAACATTAAACTGTAATACATAATCAAGTATGTTTTGGACTTTACTACATAACTTATGTTCTTTGCGTGAAAACATGTAATATGTACATATGACGATGTACTATCAAGGTATAACTTTCAGCGACAACCTTCCTATTGCTCAACACTGCTCCATCGCATCATCGGCTCAATCTGCACATTTAAAAACAAATATGCAGGGCTGAGTACAAATAATGCACTCAGTGGACTTATGCCAAAAACATTTTATCATCTTTTAATTACTACGCCCCATCATGGTAAGACACAAGGGTTTTGATTAAAAGGCCTTGAGCTTACTAAACTTTTCATCATTTTCATAAACATTAAATCTGCAGACATTTTCCTTGTATGTATGATCCATATCCCTTTATCTCATCATAACATTAACATTTACGCCGTAGAAGAGGCCTCTCCACGCCGCGTGACCGCCGTGAATTATCCTTACAAAGACACGTCACCATTAGGTGTACGTTAATCCTAGCTGTATAAGCCTTCCCAAGATAGGATCCGAATTGATTTCATTCATAAGTTGGGAGCTACCCAACAACATTCATCATTCATTCATTCATGGATAGGATACATACATAAAACATAAATATTTTGGGCAGGTAATTTCATAAACATTTCATAATCATTTCTCAAAAGAGAGCATCATAAATAGTTACTTTTCTTTTCGAAGAAAGCATCATAAATAGAGCATTTTATCCTTGAGGATAAGAAAAGAAGCCCACCTGGTACGTAAGCTTTCTTAATTCGTTTTTCTTTTACGCCAACGATCGCCTCCGCGTCTCACCTTTACGTAAAAACGATTTCAGTACATCTATCACGTTTTTCGAGATTTTCAAAGTTTAAAATAAACTTTGATCACTTATACTATAATAATTTGAATTCCTTAACGAATTCAATACGCCGTTCAATCGCGTATCTTGAACTAAGCATTTCTCGTACTTCGATAGAAACGAGATATGTTCAACTATTTCATTTTAACCTTTTAGGTTAAACGTTCAACGTATCTACACGTTTTTCGATACAAGGATTTCAATTATGAAATCTTTTCTCACCAATGAGATTTTCTTATAAACTTAATACGGTTTACACGTATTAGCGTATTTATCGAACGTATTTCATACGTTATTTTCGAAAGTCAACAATTTTGACTTTTTTTATTAATACTTTAATAATTCATATATTTAATATCTAATTTCCATATAAATCGACTTTCAATCGATTTCTTTTCATAAAGCCTTAATTCTCGATTTTTCACGCAAATCGATAAACTTTATTAATATTTTTCTTAAATATTAATCAACTTATTCATTTAACATTATTTTTCATTTCCAACGTTATTTAATATAACGTTTCGACATAAACATAGTATTCTATGTTTATAAAATTCCATAAATTCTTAATATGCCTAAAATAATTTCTAGACATATAATGTATTATTTTTCTTGATATTAAGGAATTAAAATCCTTAATATATATATATATGCAAGCTTACGGTTTTCAAGCTTTAATTTTTCATTCTTCTTCCAAAAATTCTTCTAATTTCATATAGTGTACTATTTTATCATAGTATCACTAATATGTATTAATATTAACTATAGTACATAATTAAGGTCATAGATCAATAATATGCTATAACATTTCTTAAATAAAAATTGCACATCATCTTACCATTCTTATTTATTTTCGCAATTTTGAATAACATAGCATAGGATTTTTTTTATCCTCAATAAATTACTATGAACTCCTATAACATCATAGATCATTAATCCAACCTTAAATAAATTCTAAGGATTTTCGATCCTCTTCTAAAATTTCATAACATGCTTAAATTCAATTTCAAACATGATATATGTTTCTATTTCATCATAATAGGTATTATTAATGAACAACTTCACATGCCAACATTATTTCTTAATTAAGAACCATACTTATAACATAAGATCAAACCATTAAAATTGAAATTCAACGCATAATCGAAGCTTGTTCGATTACTAACCTCTTTACCGGCTTTGATTTGTTGTGCAAAGGACTTATCTCAAGGGATTGGTGAGTTAAAAGGAGAAAACCCTAAGCTTTGTTCTTCACAAAGCTTACGGCAGTAGCAAGTTTGGAGAAAGGGGTGCTTTGTTTCATTGTGTTCTATTACTTATGTACACTTAAGTTAAAGAAATAAATTAATTATTACACTTAAAGCTCCCAACAATTCTCACGGTTCAAATCACATACAAAGCAAGCCTTTAAATGTTGCTTTGTGACTCAACATGTATTACATCATAATGTAAAATATCTCTTACACAATTTTTTTGAACAACTAAAAAAAATTTATTCCTTTGTTTACAAACCTACGGCTATCACACATACACAACTAAAGCAAGACAATTATTTTCACCTTGATGACATAGCCATAGTAAATACACTTACTCACCTTGAACAAAACAAAGTGATTTACTCTAAAAATTTCAAGAGCCATCGGCTCTCTTATAACAAATGAAGGAGTTTTAATTTATTTTGTTTCATGCTATGACATAATATCTTACACTCCACCAAATGCAAGAATTTTTTTTTAATCATGCTTTATGACTCACCAATTAATACATCACCAAAGTAAATATCTCTTACACAATGCTTTTCTTGAACAAAACAATTAAATCCTTACTTAATTAGTCAACATAGACGGCTCTTTCATTTCCATACATCCCACTTGAATCACCAAGTTAAAGTCTTGGTTTGAGTGTACAAAATATTCTACTACATATTAGTAAAACAACATTGATTTAACATGGAAACAAAATCAAACATTGAACCTATTAATGAAGCTCACGGCAATTCCATAGTTAATTGCCAAAATTTGATTTTTCTTGCTATTTTTAGATATATATCATAATATATATCTTAGGTGATAAATTATATAATAGGAAAAATTATTAGAATCATCTCATGTGTGAAAACCCTAATTTTCGAATTAGGGTTTTCAAAATTTCATATTTGTTCAATAATTAATCTTAATGCTCCAGCATTATTTTAATGCTAAATAATATTCTAATTACATTTAATAATCATAGGAATTTAAATATTATAATTCCTTGATCATTAAACTCATTTTCTATTCATCTCTAAACGTTAACGTTTGAAACGTCTCAAAACGTTAATTATCGACTCATCTCAAAATGGTCGTAATAAAGTCGTAATCACTTTATTAAATTATTCCATTAATAATGGAATTTAATTCTAAGCTTCGTTGCTTAGAAATTTTTTACGAAAACTTAAGTATCGATACTCAATCGACGTTAAAATTATACTGCCGAAACACTTTATAAAATTCTATTCCTTAATTCACAATTCTAGTGAATATAAAATAGGAATTCGTTACTTCGTAAATAATCGAAATCATTATTTGATATATTACTAATTCATTTATTTCGGCGAAACCCTAATTTATGAATTTTAAATATCGTAATTAGGCATTTAATTCTTTGGGATATTACAACCACACAAGCTCTGGAGAAAACTGGAAGACGACAAATCAATGAATGATAGGGAAATATTCTGACGAGTCATTAAAGTAATTTATTGATGGAAAGAATCTTCATGACAAATAAATCCCATAAATATAGCTTGCAATCGGTTACACATGTTTATATTAAAAAAATATCCTCACACTTTCGCATACAAGAGATATAACGTAAACATCCTATTTAATCTAAGCCATTTGATTAACAAAATTAACAGTCAGAATTAGTTCATAGTTCCTAATTTATTTGTAGTTCTGAATTGATCTATCCCTATATATATATATATATGTGTGTGTGTGTGTGTGTGTGTGTTAACTTGTAGTCACTATTTTTGGTGTTTACCTTACCTTGTACAAGAGATTGCAAATCACACAGAAGAGACTTTTGGTCTCAAGAATACCCCTCCACCATTGTTGGTTTTTTTTTTTCTTTTTCCATTTTTATAAATAAGTTTTACTTTTTCTAAAATCACAAATCAATTAATTATATATGTACCCAAAATATGCTTAAATTTTTAAAAAGAGTGAACGATATGCCATGAATAATACATTATAAATCATGTTAGTTTGTAAATTTATGTAATGATAGATTTTAAAATAATTAATCATGGTAATATCTATAATAGTATCATTGATTACATCTAATATTAACATATTAAATACATTTACCTTAGTTAATACATTAATATCCATAAGTTATATCCGTCTAATTATACACATTGTATCCCAACTAAATATTTTTCTATAATAACATGAGGTATACTAAAAAATGGATATATGTATAATATAAATTGATTAATAAATTAATATCCTCTTATTATATGTGAGCGAGTCAAAGTTTTTTTTTAAGATACACTGAGATATGGAGTTAATTGTTTCTTATTTGGACATACTTTTGACTTAATAATTTAGGCACAAAGAGTTTTATTAAAGACAGTTCAGTTAATTGATCAACTCAGTGTTGTCGTTTTAAGGGTCTGGAGTCATATCGCTTTGAATATTTTGAGTTGTGATTAGAGGCGGGAAAAAATACAAAAAAATCGGTATACCGAACTTATCGTGTCGAAAAAATACTGAAAATACCGAATTTTCGGTACACTGTAATTTTCGGTACCGTTAATTTTCGGTATGGTAACATTATCAATTTTTTGGATACCACGGTATACCGATATATACCGTACAGACGGTATATACCAAAAATTTCGGTATATACCGTTTATCGGTACATACCGGTATATCGGTATATACCGGTATCGTGATACATATCGAAAAATTCGGTATGAATTCGGTATACCGAAGTCCGGTACGGCATGAATTCGGTATTTTTCGGTATTTTCTGTATGAATTCGATATTTTCGGTATGAAGTCGATAATTTTGGTATACCGAAGTCCGGTATGATATACCGTAAAAGTCGGTACGGTAACCGTATAAAATTTTATCATACCGTAATTTTCGGTATGCCGAATTGTTCGGTACGGTATCGGTATGAATTTTTAAATACCGTAATTTTCGGTACGGTATACGGTACGAAGAAAAATTTTCGGTATACCATACCGACCCACCCCTAGTTCTGCTAAAGATAATGTTAATTGAATATCGATTGCAAATATTGTATACGTTCAAAGTGTTTCATAATTTATCAAATTAAATTTAATTTCTTTAGTTAGTATATAATTTTCAGTAATCTTTCAATTATCTATTGGCCACCCAACCACTGTCTTGCTTGGATAACTTTATGCAATGTTGCTTGGTATTGGATTTTGTCTTGAGTATGGTTAATTTGGTTCAATGTACTCTTCACGGACTCTCTCCTATTTATCCATATGATGAATTAATAAATTCGTGCATGGACTCACTTATTATGCTATTAGTTCTCGCGATGCAATGATTTGATTGTTGGACTTCCATTTTGACGACTATATATTGTATACTTCGATTTGAATTATTGTTATCACCACTTTACTCTAAAAAGAGTTAAATGATATTTTTGGGATATATGAATTGTTGTAACTATGTATTTGTAATGTAACATCATATTTACAAATAGAGTACTAAAATAAAATTTCTCATATATTTATATTTATATACAAGTAATTTAAAATCCTATTATAATTATTTTTTAAAAAATATGGTAAATTATTGTATTGGAATATTTATATTACATTATTAGAATATTCGTACAGTAATGTGATTAAAAAAATATGTAAAATGTGAAATATATTTGTATTGGTATCTTAGAATAATTCTTCTTTCAAAATAACTAATTCTAACCTCAATAAATGAATTTTGTATTTTACGCAGTGTATGAATTATACTCTAAATTATATATTGGAGTTACTGTAGGTTGTTTATGTGTTTGTCTGTGTGCATGTTGTCATATCTGTCATTTTTTATTATTATCTTTTTTATTACTTACTAATTTCATGAATTGTGAAATCTTATGCATTCATATAGTTTTAGAATTTAATTTAAAAATGACATAAAATGTTTCTTATGCATTGCACATAGGAATGGCAATGGGCCGGATCTGGCTAGGTCCAGATCCAGATTCAATATTTTTTGCTTGGGTCCGGATCCGATCCAGATCCATTGGGTTCAAAATAAATAAATCCAGATCCAGATCCATATCCGTAAGATCCGCAGGATCCAGGGTCTAGACCCGGATCCATATGTTTTCGTTTCTAAAATAAATTCTAAATCAACTATAAGTAACACCATAATAATCAAAATACACAATAATACTATAACAATTATTTAGAATTTCTACAATTATCACTATATTGGAAGACGTGAGTTACAAATTTACTATAATGTAGGAAACAACAAACAACTCGATCGTCGATGGTGTAAGTGGCGCGACCCACCATGAATGCCTACTGATACATAATTGATCACAGAATTTGAAATGAAATTAGGAGCAGATTTGTTTTGAGAGAATTTGAAATGAAATTAGGAGCAGATTTGTTTTGAGAGAATTTGAAAAAGAAAATTAAAGAGTTTAAGTTGGGGTTAAGTATTAATTATAACAAAAATAATATATATAATAAAAACTAACGGATCCGCGGGCCGGATCTGGACCGAATTTGGCTCTCAAAAAATAAATCCCAGATCCAAATCCGAAATATGGGGGTAGGATCCAGATCCAATCCAGATCCATCGGGTCCAAATTTTTGAAGATCCAGATCCTGAAAAATGGATCTGGATCCACGGATCTGGACCGGATCCGATATTCATTGCCATCTCTAATTGCACACGTGATGATCTACTTAGATTCTTAATAACTAATTAGTTAAAATACAAAGTTTCTAACTTTTATCTTAAAATTATTTAATTATAAAAAATAACAAATTCTAATTATAATATTTTTTGTATATTATAATTTTCCCCATGCATCTCATGGGTGGAATGATAGTTGTTATATTACATTTATATCATTCTAATTTTGAAACATGAGAAAAGAAAAGAAATTTGAATACCATAAAAAATCAATAGGATTATACATTTTGTTAGATTTGAGTTGTAAAGGGGATCGAATTAAGGATTGACGTCTAAATACATGAACTTTGAGCATATTTTGGTTTTTGCCATGAACTTTAAATTTATCAATAAATACACGAACTTAGCATCATTGTGATTTTTCTCACAAATTGAATGATGGTCAAAATTGAAGTTGACATGGCAGTCGACGTGACATCACTTCACCAAAACGACATCGTTTTATTTATACAATGTAGGTTAATTGATAATTAAATACATGAACTTTAAGTAGATTTTGGTTTTTCTCATGAACCTTAAAAATTTGTCAATAAATATATACTTAACATTATTGTATTTTTTTCACAAATTGAATGAATGGTCAAAATTAAAATTGATATAACAATCGACGTAATATGATTAGGGATGACAATGGACCAGATCTGGAATGGATCTTGCTAGGTACAGATCCAGATACAAATTTTTTTCTTGGGTCCGATCCTGTCCAGATCCATTGGGTCAAAAAAAATTAGATTTAGACATAAATACATAAGATCCGCAGGGTCTAGGGTTTAGACCTGAATCCACATATTTTCTTTTCCACTATTCTTTCTTCCACCGGTGCTAGAAGCAATTTCCGAAGCCACATCAATATGGAATTTCATTCTCTTTGTGCAAATTCATCTTTAAGAAGTAAAAACACTAAAAACATTATACTCATTGTTCACGGCCCACAAACACTTAGTAAATAGTTAATTAAAATCCAATAGTAAAAACTTTTGAGTAAAGGCTCGTGATTCAATTAAGGTTGGGGAATATAATCAACAAATCTTCACCCATTTGTTTTCAAACAAGTTCACAAATAAGAGTTCTTGAATTACCAGAAATCACTTAAGCATTCACAATGTTTCAATAAACAAATTAACCTGACAAATGATGCCACCTAAAATATACTTCCATTTTTCCACAAAAAGGTTAAGCTCTGTTGTAATATCTACACAAAATCTCTTCCATTAATAGCAAAATCAATACAACAATATACAAAGCAACAATAAAAAAAAATGAACCAACAAGAATATGAAAATTGAGATGATGTTTGGCAAGGGAAAGCGGAGCGCTATGTTGTTCGGCTGTAAGATAGCAGCGCCGCAGTGGTGGTGGGTCGTAGAAATGTGAGAGTTGAGATGATGAATGAAATTAATTATTTAGAAATTGGGGTCGTGTGAAATGAGATTGTGAGGCGGCTCGCAGAGGTTTGGTAGTACGGATAAGAAATAAGTTCCAACATCTAGGTTTAATAAAATAAATATAAATATATTATATTATGGCGGGTCCGTGGGCCGGATCTGGATCGGATCCGGATCTCAAAAACTGAAATCCAGCTCCAGATCTGAAATTTTAGTATAGAATTCAGATCCGATAAGGAAAGTAACTTCAGTCTTTCACGGGTTTGGAACTATTTTTTGCCAACAAAATGAACGAAGATCCCGTTCCAATAGGTGGCCTTCTCTTTCCATCCGTTCTTCTTTCCTAAGTAAGCGAATTGACCCATTTTTTTATGATCCAACGAGCTAAGCAAATAGAGAAATAACCTTAGTCAAATCCCTCAAGCTTATCTTATGCATCAAAAAAGTTATCTTTATTAAATACTGTTGGGACATCAGGTCCTCATTCATACTTAGGAAAGAAACGAAAAAATTACGAAGAAAAAGAACAACAATCTCAACACAAGAATTTAACGTGGAAAACTCCAAAACCGGAGAAAAACCACGACCCACAGAGGAAAATTCATTGTATGATAAATTTCTATAATCACACAGTATACCTCTCCATCTCGACCCCCTACAATATTACAAGCCTTTGACAAACTCTCACCCTTCTATCAAGATTCTCACAAGAGAAACTAAGAAATGAATTTAAATTAGAATTTAATCACAAGACTATAATGTAGTGATTGGTGCACTTGTAACAAAGAACTTTATGCTCCTTATATAGCACTAAGAAGCTCTTCACTTTGCTTACAAAATCAATTTGGAGCAAAATGCTTTTATTTTAACATTTGGAAATTCCAACAAATATTAACTCTATAATGGGATAACGATGACAGAAAATATGTTAAAACACTAAAAATATCGAAACATACTTGAAACAATAGTATTTGAGCTTCCTTCTATACCATATCGTGTATCTTGTTTGTCTCATCGAGACATTTCCGAAAATATATTATGTGCAAAAATCAGAGTTAGTGGCTGAAAATTACACCATTTTTGGATTCTATCGATGATGAAAATTAGATCTGACCAGAGTCAGATCTGAAAGCTCAAAAACTTTCAAATGCGATTAGATATTATATTGGAGTGCATGTCAAATCTGAGCACATTCATAACATAATTGAAAGAAACCTAGTTAGATCTGAAAATTTACGATACATATTTGAAGAAAGAACCTTCTGAAGCATGTAAGACAAAAACGACTTTGGATTAGGAGGACACTGATAAGGAAATTTAGTAATGGAATAAAGATACGAAGATATCCTTAAATATTCGAAGATATTTTTGTAGGTACGATAATATCTCTCAGAATACGCTTTTAGTTTCTCTATAAATAGTCTAGATTCCTTGTAATACATCTCGACACACACTCTCGATACTTATACAAGATAATGTACTATTTTTCCTTCAATCGGATTTTATCCTATTGGATTTTTCCGACAAGGTTTTAACAAGGCATTGTTCGAGGCTAGCTACTTTCCTTTAAACATTCGAAATAATACATATGCAAATTCAACTCTTTCTTACACACTCTTTGTTATTTCTGTTAGTTCATTAATTGTTCATTACCCGCTTGTTGAAAGCTCAGACGTCTTTGGTTCTCGTTAATTCTCTCTTACTCAGCGGCCGATTGTTACCTTATTACCAATTTTTTATTCATTTTCTTCATTTATTTAACGGTTTACATTTATTTATGGTGAGGAAAAAATCCAACTCAACAAGTAAGATGAGACTATTTGAATTATTTAATTTTGTTGTTTGATTGAATGATTGAGATAGGATAAATTGAAGGATTATAATTAAAATTAGTATAATACCGAAATTACCATCCTAATATAGCTAAAGTGCAAAACATCGAGACAAAGTGACCAAAATTAATTTTGGTGAGGTGTTTTAAAATTTTGCATTATGAAGTGAAAAATGATTAAATAATCAACCCAAATTTGATGTGGTTAATTAACAATTAAATAAATGATTAGGGAGCACAAACTGGGTTATTCATCACATACTCAATCATTCAACAATCATTCAAGCTAAACATGTGATAAAATAGAAAATTTTAATAATCAAGTCTTATCAATAAAATCAAACAACTCGTACAAATTAAAGATAGTTCAGAAAACTACCGTGGGTATTTATAAGCCAATACTATGTTTGTATATACATCCAATTGAACAAGGGATGAAATATCCGATAGACCTAATTGTGCGATTATAAGACTATGATCAAGAAAAATATAGTACTCCTCCGTTCTCCAGTTTTTTTTTCTAGGAATTTTTGGGAAAAGTTTTAATAAAAGTTATCGAGTGTATTGTGAGTGAAATAAAGATCTCATGTTAGTGTAATATTAAATTAATTAGTGGTGGGTCATGGATGATAAATATTTAAATATGGTGTTGTTGATTGTAAGAATGAGGAATATTGGTGGATCATGGATGGTAAAAGATATAAATAAACGGTACTATTTATAATAAGTAGATAATATTTTGTGAGATAGTTTCTGTAAATGAAATAGAAAAAAATTTGAGAGGAGTACCAATCATAAAACTAGAAAGTAAATTGGGGGAAAATGCAAGTATAACAAGATACTGATTGAACAAGCATGCACCAAATGCCAAATACATATTAAATTCAAATAAAAAAACCAGAAAATTAGTGATGCCTGCTCCAGTTTCCAGCCTCCAACCTTGAAATCAAACTTGTGCGACTAAACTGATTACTGCAGCAGCCAAAATTCTCATCTATATTAATACAACCACTACATCATTCATGCATTTCATCAAACAAGTAGTGATCACAAGTAATATCTCCAAGCATAAAGTTGATCAATTTCTTCTCATCAACAATGGAGATGGATATCCCCTTCAACTTCACAACAACACTCCTACTCCTTTCATCCTTCATCTTCTTCCTAATCAAGGCATCTACTAAACGAAAACCCCAACGACCTCACCAAAACCTGCCTCCGAGCCCACGGAAGCTGCCGGTGATCGGCCACCTTCACCTCCTAGTCGGAGACCTGCCTCACAAAGCACTGCAGCGCCACGCACAGAAACACGGCCCCATCATGCATCTCCAGCTAGGCGAAGTGCCGGCGGTGGTGATCTCGTCGCCTGAGGCAACAAAAGAGGTGCTGAAAGTGCAGGAACCCGCGTGCGCAGACAAGCCCGAAAGCATCGCGAGCAAGATCCTGTGGTACGACTACACCGACATCGCCTTCTCTGCCTACAACGACTACTGGCGCCAAATGCGCAAGATCTGCATCGTCGAGCTCCTCAGCACCAAAAACGTCAGATCCTTCGGCTACATCAGGCAGGACGAGTCCTCCATCCTGATGAAGTCTCTAGAATCTTCGTCGGGGAAGGCCATCGATCTGACGGAAAAGATCTTCACCTTCAACAGCACCATCACCTGCAGGGCGGCGTTCGGGAAAGTCGTGACGGATCGCGAGGTGCTCATCGCTCTCTTCAAGGAGGCGGTAGCCATGGCCGGAGGCTTCGAGCTCGCTGACCTCTTTCCCTCTTGGAAACTACTCAATGTCCTCAGCTGGAGCAAACACAGGCTGTGGAGGATGCGAGGCAAGCTCGACGCCATCCTCGACGGCATCATCGACGAGCACAAGCTGAAGCAGGTCGGCGAGTTCGGCGGGGAAGACATCGTCGACGTTCTTATCAGGATACAGCAAACCGGAGAGCTCAATTTCCCCATCACCACAGAAAACATCAAAGCTGTCATTTTCGTAAGTAACTACACTCATCGCACTTACCATTCATTATGTTAATCACGAAACAATTACGAAGAGCAAAAAAGAAAATTTGATTTGAAATATAGATTTGGTTCGGTTATTGTTATGTTCAATTCAATACTGTTTAAATTTATATAATTTTTTTTTTTTTCGATTTGATTTCAGTTTTAAAAGTAAAAATACCGTATAATCAAAAACCAAACCAAATTATTGGACTATATATAATTCTAATCTGTAATATTTAATTATGTTTTATAGTTTAGTAATATATAATATTTATTTATGTTTTATACTTTGTATATTCTATAGTTCATAACACATTCACTGTTAATATAATCTGTTCGGTAAAAATGTTTGTTTAGGAATTAAAGTTTGTAATAATTTTGGTTATTCGGTTTCCATACTGAAATCAAACCAAAAAAATTGATTCGGTTGAATTCGATTTTTTGACCTATATGGTACCATTTTAATTTCTTATGATACAAATTTAAATTGATTCAAATTTTAAATTCGGTTCAGTTCAATAAACGCATTGAACCATGTTCCCCCATGTTTTTGATATTATTGTAACACGCAGGACATGTTCGTTGCTGGAACTGAGACATCGTCTACAACGACGGTGTGGGCGATGTCGGAGATGATGAAGAACCCGCAGGTGATGGAGAAGGCGCAGGCGGAGGTGCGGGCGGCGTTCAAGGGGAAGGCGGTGGTGGAGGAGAGCCACGTTCACGAGTTGAGATACTTGAAATTGGTGATCAAAGAGACACTGAGGCTGCACCCTCCGATCCCAATCCTGCCGCGCCAAACCAGATCGGAATGCAAGGTGGATGGATATTCAATCCCGATCAAAACCAAAGTGATGTTCAACATCTGGTCGATAAGCCGGGATCCCAAATACTGGGACCAGCCCGAAATCTTCCGGCCCGAGAGATTCGAAAACAGCCCGAAAGATTTCTTGGGGAATGATTTCGAATACATTCCATTCGGGGCGGGTAGAAGGATGTGCCCCGGGATGAATTTCGCGTTGGCCAACATTGAGCTGCCGTTGGCCAAAATGCTGTACCACTTCGATTGGAAATTGCCTAAGGGAATGAGTTCTGATAGTTTAGATATGAGTGAGGGAGAAGGGATTACCGTTTCTAGAAAGAAACCGCTTATCATAATTCCCATCGTCTGCAATCCTGCTACCTCATAATTGACCACAGCAATCTTTCAATAATTGTTGAACTTATTTGCTCTCGAATTATTGGTGGATACAGATATTTTGTCAAGAGGTATCTAACCTCTTTATTTTCTCTTATGTTTCTCTCTACTCATATATACGAATATACTCTCTTATACGCCCTCAAAATCGTTGTTGATTCCCGATGCAAAGGCTGGATTAAAAAAATCGAGGGTCTTAAACTATATAAAAAAACCATATAAAATAAATATTCCAAAAATCCATATCAACTTCCATACTTTATCAACCAAAATTATATATTAGCTTTTTTATAATTAAGATATTGTAATATATTACTCTTACTTCATAATATATTTAATCTATCTTGCTACATGACACGCTGTCGTTTAGCGTTCAAAATAAATTTATAACCTATTGTCCATCACAGGCGTAGCCAGCGATAAGTATCGGGTCGATCCCACGAGGAGTTGGTGTAGCAATCTCTGATGTCACGATGTCACTTAAAAGGAATGAAAGGGGTGAAATTATCTTGATCACTATAGGTATGGCTAAAGTAACCTGAAACAAACTCAAAGGGAATATCAAATAATAAGACGAGTCCGCTTGGGCAACAACTCGTGAAGACGATTAACACTCGGTCCTAGGTGCAAAGGTTTTCACTACATGACACGCATCAACCGGTTATAGGAGACATACGTCGTGACCCGTTGTCACGCGTCGCGCCCACGACGCACCCCTCCAAGTCTATCCTTTCGTGTGAAGAAGGGCGAGGACACCCTATGCAAACTATCTAACCCGTAATGCCCACGCACGAGGACACCTCAAGACATGCTAGCCTACGTGAAGGCGTTATGATCTAGATGGACCGGTATTGGCAAAGGCGTTGCTAGGACTACTCCAACTCGCCCACACCAACAGATTATTTGGGGTGCGGGACACCCGACACCTTAATCCAATTATTACTTGCAACCCTCCCTTACCCACTATGTTATTTGCAACTAACACACCGAGTTTGGTTAAGTTATATATTGCCCAGGACCTAGTGCTTCGGGAACACACGCATGCAGATCGTAATGCTCTACTTAGACCTATCGAGTTATATTAATCATGCTTCACTTAGTCATGCCCAAACCAGAATAAAGACTTAGCTAGACATAAAATAAACAATCATGCAACAGTTAATCGAAACCATAATTAAACGGAGACAACTTACTATTGCTTGAATGAAATAAACGGCGAGCCCAAAGTGCCACCAGCAAACATACGATAAGCAAATAAATAAAAGTGTTTGCCCCGAAGGGACTTAATGTATGTGTGGTGATGGTGATGATAATTCTGATGCTAAGAACTAAGAGAGTCGGAGCGAGAAAGAGCGGAAGAGCGGAAGAGACGCACAAGTCGTGCCTTCATCCATATATATAGGCCGAGAGAGGTTGACGATGGTAATGGCCCATGGGCTGGACAATCTGGTGTGGTTTCCTTGTTGATCGGCGACTTTCCTTGCCCAGACGGATCTGGGATAATCTCCTCCGGATTTGTGGGATTTGGCTCACACAGATCCTTTCCAGATTTAGCGAGATTCACCCCGATCTCGCGTATCTTGCCCATCACCTCTCTCTTCGGCTTCTCTTGCCCAACATCTCTCTCTTCATCTTCCCTTGCCCAACATCTCTCTTCTTCTTCCTTCTTCCCTTGCGCTTGCCCATCAGCTAGCCCCTGGAGCTGTAATTGCCCATTTCCGCCCGCCTGCCCTCGCACCATTGTGTCCTCCCATACACGAAACACAACAAGAAAGACACAAAAGACTCGATCTAGACCTAGACAAGACACAGAAAAAGAGCACAAAACTTGGGCTCGTCACACGCACACATTTTAAACATGCTTGTCCTCAAGCATGCACATGCAATTTGCCCAAGATAACAGAAGAAAGAAAAGACATAAAAAAAAAACAAAAGGTTAGCACATCTTCACAAGCGGGTTATCTCGGCCAATATAAGCTTCATTAGAACAAACTAGCAATTCAGGTAGACTCCATTCAAGCAACGACCATCAAACAAGTCAAAATACGAATTTGAGCATATTGGGCATTTTCCTCACCAACACTCTGCACTCTTGTGTATAGGCTAGTGTATACGCTCAGGACATCTTTCATTTCGACTATGTCATAGGCTTGCGTGCCCTCTACCATCTCCACTGTTTAGACAGAGCATTTAAACATTCATCCTTAGGTCTTTTATTTGGCTGTAATGGGGCTTAAGACATAGGTGGGAAATTTTTGGAACGAGGCTAAGGTCATCATGGACTCAGGTTCGAGGAATTTATTTTGTCCTCCATGGATTTCCCTTTGCCTTTTTCTTACGGGCCTCAGCACAACCATCTTAGGACTTCATCACTATATATTCTTTTATTTCAAGTCCTTCATTTTTCTTTCAATTCTGGGTACCTTCTTTATATTGGGCATTTTGCCCATTTCTTTGAAATTCTGGTAAACCCCTTTTTTGCTTGCCCATCACGAGGCTATTGTTCTTCCCTTTTTGTTCGCCCTTATCTTCTATTAGCTCCTGAGTCTAGTTGACCGGGTAGGCTTATTTTTCCAGGCTAATTTAAGTGAGTGAAAGAAATTATTAAGCTCAAGGGGTGAACGAGAGATTAACATTAGGTAGGACATTTTGGCTCAGTGGGCTATTTGAAAAAAAAATTGCCTAAGTCATCTAAATGTTTTAGCTAAGTCAATAAGGCCTCGACATAAGAGTGCACGCAAGTTCTAGCAAAAGCCTAATGAAGATGTCATTAATCACACAAGAAAGGAAACGTGTTGATCAAGATACAACAGCTTAAGCTCAAATCTCACCATGTGTGCTCAAATTCAATTCATCATCCTTATTTACATACGGTCATGCTCAAACGTAATTCCTAAAACTACTAGCATTATTCAAAACAAAGCAAAATATAGGCCAATCAATCCCACCAATTTAAACATGCCAACCGACACAAAACGAAAACCCTCCTCACTCACACACTTTATGCTGAGCAAAGTGGGTAAAAAGGAGGAACGCAAACACAAAACAACGAAACGAAAAGAGCAAGGTAGGCGGTCCCCCTACTCACACACTTTGCCTTGGGCAAAGTGGGTCGATGGGGACCGACTCTCTTAACTCGAACAAAACAAAAACAGAAGCAACCCCCCTCACTCAAACAATTTGCCTTGAGCAAAGTGGGTGAGGTAAGGGGGTTGACCACCAACAACAACAAAAACAAAACAAGAAACAAACAACAAAACAAAAAACAAAAAAACGAAACAAAACAGAAAATAAAAACAAAAAAGGGAGGACAAAGGTCAGGAAGCCGGATACCGAATCCATGGCAAGGCAAAGTAGACGTGGCATCATGGGTCGCTTTCTGTTGTTCCTCCATCTTGGTCAAGCGGGCTTTGATGTCATCATCCTCCTCCTGGCTATCTCCGACTCTCTTCCTGGCTGACTGGGGGGCTGGCGAGGGTTGCCTGGTCATCAGGGTTGGCTCCGTGAACACTGGTCTGCCGTCCTGGTCATAGTAGATGTCCTTCATTCGCTCCAGCATAGCTGTGTCGATATACAGCTCGGGCTCTGCTTCCAGGTCGGTATTTGCTTCGTCCAGTACCTTCAGCTTCGTGGCCAAGACGGTCACCAAATGGGCAAGAGAGATCCTCTGCTTGGGATGAGTCAGGATGTCCTTGAAGTGGGCTGCTGCAAACGCGGCAAAATTAATCTTGTGGCCATGCCACATGCACCACAGAATGAACAACTCCTGTTGGGAGATGGAGTTGCTGCTGTCCACCTTCCCGAAGAAACTGTAGGACAGGAGGCGATGACACATCCTTAGCGCGTTGCTCCTCAGCTCATTGCCCTTAGTGTATCCCGACTTGAATGTTGTGCCCAGACCAATCGTTGACCATTTTTCATTCCACTCCTCCCCTGTGTGCTCGGGGACGTAGGTGAAAGCTTCCTTGTACTCTGTGGTCTTCGTCTCAAAAACTTCTGTCATGCCCAGGGTGCAGTTAAAGTCGTTCATAGAGAACGAGAAGCTGTTGCCCATCAGCTTAAATTTTATGCGCCCGTGGTCGCCTTCACCTTGCTCGGGTTTTTACTTGAGGGTTTGAATGAACTCCTCGCGGTGTGATACTGTACCGCCCTAGCCATTCCAAAACGCCCCATCCAATCCTTGCGAAAAACTTCTTCACTTCATCCTTAACCCCTGACTTTCCAACACCTCCATGTCTAACGCCTTGGGCTTCACAATGCCCCTCATCGCTGGTCCGATGGGTGAACCACGGGTGGCCTCCGTGGTCGGGATGGCTTCCCTTTTTCGAAGAGGGTGATGCCATCTTCGCAAGGTACTCCCGGGTTCTCTTCCTTGAAGGTGGAGGTAGCTTCGACGAGGCTTCTTTCTTGGTGGTGGTGGTGCCCTCGGAGTCTTTCTCGGCTGGGGTCTCTTCTCTTCCTTCACTTCTCTCCTTCTCGCCGGAGGGCTCCAGTTCGTCAGCTTCGTCCGAGGTGGACTCCTCTGTCTCCGCGGGGGTATCCTCCTTCTCCGTTGCTGGGGCGGGCTTTTCCTTGATGGCCTTGGCTTTCTTCTTTTTGGGCCTCGCCGTGGTCTCTCTTGGTGGTTCCTCCGGCGCTTCCTTCACGGGTGAAGGTACGGTCTCCTCGATTATCTTCTCCAGGTCCTCGGAATTTACTGGAGAGGGGCTCTTGGGCATCTCGGGAGTGGCAGGAGTTTCAGAGGGGGTCGCCATTTTCGTTTCGAGCTCGGTGGTCTTCTTCGGTTCAGAGGGGGAATCGGAAGCTTTTGAGGTGTTTCTGGCTCTGGTTTTACGGGTGGTCATTTTTGAAAATGGAGAGGGTTTCTTCTTTATGGTTCAGGTGAGAGAGAGGGGGAAGTTGCAGAGGTTGAGGCGACGTGGGGGGTTAATTATGGAGTGGTCAGTTATAAGGGACGTTACGTCCTTTCTCCTGACAACCGCCTGCCACTTGTTCCAGAACTCACCCTCTTGCCCACGGTGAATGTCAAGCGTCTCATCTTGCCCTCTTCGATCATGATCACAACTGCTCCTGTAGATTCACCAACACAACACCACACGCAAAGCGGGGGCAAAACCAAACAAAACATAAAAGAAAACAACACAGAAAGCAAATAAAATACCAGGTTGCCTCCTGGTCAGTGCCTTGGTTATTGTCGTGGCTCGACCAGACCTCTTTATTACTCTTCCCCGTCGAGGGCTTGCACTCGATGCAATTCCCCTGGATCTATCTCGTGATGCCCATAGTAAGCCTTCAGACGCTGTCCATTGACCTTGAAGGTCTTTCGCCTTCGTGTCTGCATGACCGATACCCATTCGGAAATTGAGTTTTGACTTCATATGGTCCGCACCACTTGCTTGTTAACTTGCCCGACATCAACTTGAATCGAGACTGGTATAAAAGTACCAATTGCCCTTGCTCTAATGACTTGGCTTTGATAAGACGGTCATGTGCCTTCTTTAATCTTTCTTTATATAGAACGGCATTGTCATAGGCCTCTAGCCTTATTTCTTCCATTCTTGAAGTCAAGCTTTCTAGCTTGGCCATCACGGTCCCAATCAAAGTTAAGCTTGTTCATCGCCCAAAATGCCTCAGTGCTCTAGTTCTCACCGGTAAGTGACACATCTTGCCGAACACATTCAAGTATGGTGACATGCCCAAGGGGTCTTGTATGCGCTCAGATGCCCATAGCGTCGTCAAGACGAGTGCTCGATCCCCACCGTAGGTCCCACTACCTTCCTCAATATAGTCTTGATGATTCGCTGACAACTCGCTGCCCATTAGCTTGTGGATGGTAGGTCAGAGTCACCCGATGGGTTACACCGTATTTCTAACAATTTGGTGATAGTAGTGTTGCAAAATGGGTTCCTTGATCGTTGATAATTGCCTTGGGCACACCGAACTGTTGAAGATATTAGCTTTAAGAAAAGTGAAACCACCTTTGAGTCATTAGTGGCACTTGCCTTGGCCTCAACCCAATTGAAACATAATCCACCGCAAGGTGATGTACGATTGCCTTGAGCTTGGTAATGGTCCCATAAAGTCCATCCCCATACATCAAAGATTTCGATGGGAAGGATAGGTATCATGGGCATCTCATTCCTCTTTGTGATATTTACTTCCTGTTGACACTCTTTGCATTGCTTACACAGCTCATAAGCATCTTGGAATATCGTGGGCCAGATGAATCATTGTCCAAAACCTTCCTCTTGTCCTCTTGTGCCCAAAGTGACCTCCACATTCTTTGGAGTGGCGGTGATTCGTAATGTCTTTGATCTCGCCAGCACACATCGTCGCAAAACTTGATCAACAAGACTTTCTCCATAAGTAGGATCATCCCATATGTAGGCACGACAATCTACTTTGATTTTATTTCTTTGATACGTAGTGAGCCCAACATGGAGTTCTCTCGTAGTCTTGTAATTCACCAAGTCTGCATACCATGGCTCGAACTCCGTCGTGCCCTGAATGAAGTACATATGTTCTTTAGGAAAGGTCTCCGTAATGGGCACAGGGTCTTCCCCCTTCAGAATCCTACTCAAATGGTCGGCCACAAGGTTTTGTGCTCCACTTTTGTCTTTGATTTCTACATCGAACTCTTGGAGAAGCAAGATCCATCTGATCAGTCGTGGCTTTGAATCCTTCTTGGCCATCAGGTATCTCAGGGTAGTATGATCAGTGTAGACAATTGTCTTAGCCCCGATTAGGTATGATCGAAATTTTTCAAAGGCAAAGACGACCGCCAAGAGATCTTTCTCGGTCGTGCTGTAGTTGCATTGGGCTGCATTGAGAGTTCTTGAGGCATAGTATATAGCATGACTTTCCTTTCCTCTTCGTTGTCCCACGACGGCCCCACGACATATCCGCTTGCATCGCACATAACTTCAAACGGCATGCCCCAATCGGGGTTGAATGATCGGTCTTGAAATTAAGTTATTCTTCGAGTATCAAAGCTATCTTACACTCTTCATCGAATTCCCATGGTACATCATTCGGAGTAGTCGTGTCATGGGTGGGCGATCTTTTGAAGTCCTTCACAAATCTTCAGAACCCCAGTGCCCAGGAAACCTCGCACTTGCTTTATCGTCTGGATAGGCAATTTGGCGATGATTTCTACTTTAGCTTTATCCACTTCTATCCTCTTTCGGATACCACGTGCCCAAGAACAATTCCTTCTTGTACCATGAAATGACATTTCATAATTTAGGATCAAATTCTTTTCGACACATCTCGTAGGACTACCTCCAAATTTGTCAAGCACTCTTCAAATGATTCCCGTAGACGGTAGAGTCGTCCATAAAGACCTCGATGCATTTCTCTAATAGGTCCGAGAAGATGCTCATCATGCATCATTGAAATGTCCCTCGGGCATTACAAGTCGAAAGGCATTCTTACAGTAGGCAATGTCCCGAATGGGCATGTGAAAGTGGTTTTATCTCGATCACTTGGGCAACCCGCATCCGCATGTAGCCCGAGTATCCGCTTAAAAACAAAAGAATTTGTTTCGCTAGCCTCCAAAGATCTCGTCAATGAAAGGTAATGGGAAGTGATCTTTTCGAGTTACCGTGTTGAGCTTTCGATAGTCAATACACATCCTCCAGCCTGTTTGGAGCCTCGTTGGGATCAGCTCTCCTTTCTCGTTTTTCACTACCTGAATGCCTGACTTCTTGGGCACGACGTGTACTGGGCTGACCCATTTACTGTCTGATACGGGATATATGATGCCCAAGTCGAGAAGCTTCAAGATCTCCTTCATGACTACCTCCTTCATAGCTGGGTTCAACTTCCTTTGTTGATCGCGTACCGGTTTGGCTTCTTCTTCCATCAGAATATTGTGAACATATGGAAGGGCTGATGCCCTTGATGTCGGCCAATGTCCATCCAATAGCTTCCTTGTATTGCCCAATAACATTCTTCACAGCTTCTTCCTGATTCGGACTGAGTTTAGCATTGATGATCACAGGCAAGGTGTCGTCCTTCCCTAGAAATATATACTTCAGGTGGTGAGGAAGAGTCTTTAGCTCGAGTTTTGATGCTCTCATAAGGGATGGAACGAGCTTTTCTTCTTCCTTCAGCTTGGGCATATTCTGGTATATTGACCACTTGAGTCCCTCGGGCTCGCTCCGCAAATAAAGCAAGGCCTCCCGACATTGTCCATAAGCTGTTTCTTTGTGGGCATCTTCCTCCTTAAGCCCACTTTGAATGGCTGCATCCAAAGGATCTTGCAACCTTATCTTGGGCAGGATGTCTCCACCATGGGTTCAATGTGATCAATGAATTCCACGACTTCAATATCAATCGGATGCTCCATGGCCTTGAAGATATTGAAGGTCACCGTTACCGTCAATTCACAAGATAACTTGCCCGTGTCGCAATCGATCCCGGTCCCGGCCGCCTTCATGAATGGTCGCCCAATAACATCATCAAGATTTGTTACCCATCGTGCCCATATCCGTAACGTAGAAGTCCGCCGAAATATGAGTTCCTCCACTTTGACCAATACGCTCGATGATTCCTCTCGGATGACGCTGACCGCTCGCTAATGGATAACCACTGTGTTGGCTCGTGGTTCCCACCTTTAATTCATTGAACATTGACAAGGGCATGACGCTTATAGATGCCCCAAATCCAAAGATGGCCCTTTCGATCCTCGTTGTTTATTACGCAGGAATGAAAAACATCCACGATCTCCACACTTCTCGGGCAATTTCACGCAGATGCGGATACATTTTCTCCCACTTGAATTTTGCATCATCTTTGATTTCACCTTTCTCGCACAATTCTTTCATGAACTTTGCCCACTTCGCATCGTGCCCTGAGATGATGAGTGGTATATTAATTTCCACCTTCTCAAACACGCGATACATCTCACTCATTTCTTCCTCTCTCGGTTCTTCGCCAACTGCTCGAAAGGGAGGTAAACCTTAGGATTAGGTTTGACATAGGTTGGCTCAATGATTGCCTCTTCTTTTTCCTTCTTTCCTGGGCGATTCCTTTGATCATCGCCATCTCGACCATTGTGTTCGTGAGATCTTCTACTTGTGTATGTCTGCGTGCCCTTAGGCATGAAAACTTTTTCGCGTTTCTTCCCGCTTCTTAGGCTACAAAGATTCGATTGGGCCAGCCTGCTCACCTCTACTTGTGGAGGTAGGTTTCTGCTTCTTCTCAAGACGCGCGTTACGGCCGTCAATTGGGAAACTTGGTTCCCAAGGCTCGAAACCTCCTCTTGTTTCGACCTTGAATTTCTCGTTCTCTTGTTGAGCCTTCACATTCTCTCATGCCATAGTATGCACAAGTTCGGCCAACGATGGCCCACCACTATGGTCACGCTGACTATTCTGTCATCTTCCGTTGTTGTCCCGCCTCCGCATCTTTGTTGTTGTCCGCCCGCTGGTTGGTTGTTAGACCACCTAAAGTTTTCGTGGTTCCTCTATCCTGGGTTGTAGGTCTGAGAGTTTGGATCATATCTCCTCTGCTCGTATTGCCCATTACCATTTTGAACCACGACATTGACTTCTTCTTCTTCAAACAGTGTGGGACATTGATCCGTGTGATGTGTCACGGCAACGCATATTTGGCAAACTTTAGCTTTCTTTTGCCCTGGCCCTGGTCCTGGTCCTGGTCCTGTGTTGGTTATGAACTTGTCGAACAGGTTACAAAGTTTATCCACTTGGTCTCCACGGTTGAAGAAGTAGCGGCTTGCCTCGTAACTTCTCCTCCTCATCTCTGTTTTCTTCGCCATCTCGCCCAATGCCTAAAGGCCTCACTGGGAACTTTATTCAAGATTGATCCTCCACAAGCTGCATTCACCCAAATTTTCTCTGTTGCCCTCAACCCGCCATGAAATATTGGATCGATCATGATCCGAATTTGATGTTGAGGGCATTTCACCTCAATTGCTTAAACCTTCCCCAAGAATCATAAAAGGTCTCTCCGTGCCCATTTTGATGTCGCTTATCCTTTCCTCATGTTTTGAATACGAGCGCGGAAAGTACTTCTCGAGGAACTTCGGTGAAGTTGTGCCCACGTGGTCACACTTCCAACGGCAAGGTGTAGAGCCATTCTCTTCGCCCCATTATGCAGAGAAGGGAATGATACTAATCTCACATATTCTCTAAGGTTTTCATTGGCGCGGATGTCCCACACGCCATCTCAAGTCTTGTAATGTTTTGTGGATCCTCCCTGCATGTCATGAATCGGGAGGATTTGGATGAAGGAATGCTTCATCTCCGATTACCATTGATTGCGGGCAAAGTGATGCCCGTTGGCCTCGTGTTCGGTTGTTAGGGAACACCATTTCCCTCAATGTCCGCTTACTTTGGTTGTTCACCCATCGATTGCCTCTCGGGTTCTCTTCGGATTAGCTGCCTTGCGTGCCCTCCGTACTGCTGCTCTCCTCCGCCTTGCGTGCTTTTCGATCTCAGGATCGTACAAAAGTCCTCCGTTCTCTCCTGCAAGATTAGGTCGTAGCATACAATAAAGAGAGCAATAAAAAACTCAAGAAATAGAGATTACTACTGGAATGCGCAACTCCCCGGCAACGGCGCCAATTCTGACACGCTGTCGTTTAGCGTTCAAAATAAATTTATAACCTATTGCCCATCACAGGCGTAGCCAGCGATAAGTATAGGGTCGATCCCACGAGGAGTTGGTGTAGCAATCTCTGATGTCACGATGTCACTTAAAAGGAATGAAAGGGGTGAAATTATCTTGATCACTATAGGTATGACTAAAGTAACATGAAACAAACTCAAAGGGAATATCAAATAATAAGACGAGTCTGGCTTGGGCAACAATTTCGTGAAGACGATTAACACTCGGTCCTAGGTGCAAAGGTTTTCACTACATGACATGCATCAACCGGTTATAGGAGACATACGTCGTGGCCCCGTTGTCACGCGTCACGCCCACGACGCACCCCTCCAAGTCTATCCTTTCTGTGTAAAGAAGGCAAGGGACACCCTATGCAAACTATCTAACCCGTAATGCCCACGCACGAGGACACCTCAGTACATGCTAGCCTACAGGCAGCGTTATGATCTAGATGGACCCGGTATTGGTAAAGGCAATGCTAGGACTACTCCAACTCGCCCACACCGTCGTATTATTTGGGAAGCGGGACACCGACACCTTAATCCAATTATTACTTGCACCCCTCCTTACCCACTATGTTATTTGCAACTAACACACCGAGTTTGGTTAAGTTATATATTGCCCAGGACCTAGTGCTTCGGGAACACACGCATGCAGGTCGTAATGCCCTACTTAGACCTATCGAGTTATATTAATCATGCTTCACTTAGTCATGCCCAAACCAGAATAAAGACTTAGCTAGACATAAAATAAACAATCATGCAACAGTTAATCGAAACCATAATTAAACGGAGACAACTTACTATTGCTTGAATGAAATAAACGGCGACCCAAAGTGCCGCCAGCAAACATACGATAAGCAAATAAATAAAAGTGTTTGCCCCGAAGGGACTTAATGTATGTGTGGTGATGGTGATGATAATTCTGATGCTAAGAACTAAGAGAGTCAGAGCGAGAAAGAGCGGAAGAGCGGAAGAGACGCACAAGTCGCGCCTTCATCCATATATATAGACTGAGAAAGGCTGACGATGGTAATGGCCCATGGGCTGGACAATCTGGTGTGGTGTCCTTGTTGATCAGCGACTTTCCTTGCCCAGACGGATCTGGGATGATCTCCTCCGGATTTCAGGGGATTTGGCCTGCGCGCGCATCCTTTCCAGATTTAGCGAGATTCACCCCGATCTCGCGTATCTTGCCCATCACCTCTCTCTTCGGCTTCTCTTGCCCAACATCTCTCTCTTCATCTTCCCTTGCCCAACATCTCTCTTCTTCCTAGCTTCTTCTCTTGCGCTTGCCCATCGCCCAGCCCCTGAGTCAGAATTGCCCATTTCGCCCGCCGCCTCGCAGACCATTGTGTCCTCCCGCATACGAAACACAACAAGAAAGACACAAAAGACTCGATCTAGACCTAGACAAGACACATAAAAAGAGCTCAAAACTTGGGCTCGTCACTACATAATTGATCTTTTATTGAACTTATTTAACCATTTCTTTTATTATCTATAGTGAAAGCAAGTAATCTATTTCATAATCAATTTCATATTTTTTACTAGACATATTTAGTAAAATAATTCAAAAAAGTCTTCTAGACAACAATCACAATAACAATATATTTTATTAAATAAAAAAACTAAAGAGACGGGTTTTGTTTTGAGAAGTTGATTCTTCTACTTAATTTATAGATTTTTTTGTAATTCATTTTGTATTAATAAGTATAGAGATATGGAAGAAAAAGTTTGTAATAGAAACTAAGTTATGAAGAAATTCAAAAAATAAAATAGAGATATACAAGAAAGCTAGATATATAAATTTTTTACTAAATAATCAATTATAACCAAAACTTAAAATAAAAATAAAAAGGACCAATCACAATTTTGGAGAAAACTAGTTAAGGACAAAAAATTCTCTATTACAGAACCAATTAATACAAAAATTAAAATTACAAAAGGACAAAAAAAATCTAAAACATAACCAATTAATATAAAAACTTAAAACTATGACAAAAAGACCTTACTAGGAGTTAAAGGCATGATCATAGGTATACTAACAAAACTTCTACCACTACACAAACATGTTCTTTAATAAAATAAACAACATACATATATCCATAAAATTATTAATATCCCCTAGCTAGTCTTTTATCAAAGTGCCCCAAGCGTCCGCCCCTATCTGTAACCATATTATACCTCGGCCTTAATAACGAGACTACATCTTCGTTAGATAAATTTTTGTTGTGGGACTATTGTTGCCTTCACATCTGAAAAATCGATCCAACAGAATCGAATTATTAAAAGAAAAAAAAAATCACTTGTACCATTAATAAGTGAGTACTCGATCTTGATTTAAAATAAAAAATAAAAAATAGATCAGTTCTACGAAATATATGGAGCTTTAGGTTTGGTCGAGTTAAGTAATGGATCTACCTAGGGATGTCAATGGGTGGGTTTTACCTGGACCGATCCGGAACCATTCAAAACCCATTAAATTTTAAAGCAGCGATCCTGGTTCCGGTTTCGGTTCTAGACCCACTTTAGACCCGGACCGTTTAGATCCAGAGTTTGATGGTCCGGTCCGATCCGGATCCGTTTCGTTCGCAACCGTAACCAATACTTATTTATTGATTCTGATCCGAGTAAAATCCGTCTATTGACATGCCTAAGTTTAAATAGGATTGTCAATAAGTCATTTTTATCCATATCGATTCGAAATCACTCATAACCCATAAAATTATAAAGTAACGATTTCAATTCCAGTTTTGGTTCTGGTCCAATTCTGGTTCCAGACCCGCTAAGATTCGGACCGCTCAAAACCCATAGTTGATGGTCCGAGCGGTCCAGATCCAGAACCAGAACCATTACTTATTTATTGGTTCTGATTCGGGTAAAACCCACCCATTATGTAATATCCCAAAGAATTAAATGCCTAATTACTTATATTTAAATTGTAAATTGTGGTTTCACTAAATAATTGAATTAGTAAATTATCGAATAATGATTTCGATTAATTATGAAGTAATGAATTCCTATTTTATATTCACTAAGAATTGTGAATTAAGGAATATATATTTATAAAGTGTTTCGGTAGTATAATTTTAACGTCGATTGAGTATCGATAGTTAAAATTTCGTAACATTTTCTAAGCAACGAAGCTTAGAATTTAATTCCATTATTAATGGAATAATTTAATAAAGTGATTACGACTTTATTACGACCTTTTTGAGATAGGTCGATAATTAACGTTTTGAGACGTTTCAAACGTTAACGTTTAGAGATGAATAGAAAAATGAGTTTAATGATCAAGGAATTATAGTATTTAAATTCCTATGATTATTATATGTAATTAGAATATTATTTAGCATTAAATAATGCTAGAGCATTAAGGATTAATTATTGAGCAATGTTGTAATTTTCGAAAACCCTAAAATCGAAAATTAGGGTTTTCACACATGAAATGATTCTAATAATTTTCCTATGATATAATTTATCATCTAAGACATATATTATGATATATATCAATATATGGCATGAAATAAAATATGTATCAATTACACAATGAAATAGCCGTGACCTATTGTGTGTGTACCAAAGTTTACGTGAATTTTGCGTACATCTTACTATGTTATGTGACTATATGAATCAAGTGGGAATTAATTACACACTTACCAAGAGAATCAATTAGAAATCAAGTAAAGGTATGTTGATTTGTGAAAGAGCCGTATATTTTGACTCCATGAAGAAAGAAGAAAATGTAGGACTCTTTGGAGGTGATTGGTTTGCATATGATAGAGTGCAAGACTTTAATTAAATTGTGAAAGACTTATTGAAAAAAAAAAAAGCATTCTTTGTTAAATGAAGAAGAAATAGCCGACGGCTATATTGTCCAAAGCAAAGAGGAATATTTTGTTTTGTTCAAAATTGTGTAAGACACATTAACTATGATGACATATACATTAATGAGTCATAGGAAAAAATTCATGTATCTTCCTTGTACAAGTGAGAATAGACGGTGGGTTCCAAAGTGTGGAATCACTTTCTTGTTGATTTGTTCAAGATTGGTGTAAGAAACATTTACTACCATGATGTATGCATGGTGAGTCACAAAGATTTAAGGCTTCCAATTTGTTTTGTGTGTGAGTGTTAGAACCGAGAGAGGGAGAGATTGGATTATACTTATTCAATCAAATTACTTAAGTAGTATACTTCTTCAACACAAACATATTTCACTCTCTCTCATTCAAAAAGAACCGAGAGCTTCACCATTAGAAAAACCTTGAGTGTTCTTATTTTTCAATCACCAAAACCTTGGTACTAAATCCTTGTGCACTAAATCGACACCGTTAAAAAGGTTAGAAATCAAACGAGCTTCGATTATACATTAAGATTTTAAATTTTCGATGGTTTGATCTTATGTATAAGCATGTGTTCTTATGAAAATAATTATGCTAGCATATGATGTTGTTTACTAATAATGTATAACATGATGAAATAGAAGCATATTGATGATTTAAATTGAGGTTAAGCATGTTAAAAATTTAGTACATGATTACCGAAATTTTCTTGAACAATATAATGTTGAATTAATGATATATGATGTTATAGAAGCTCATAGTGATTTATTGAGAATTTTAAAAAAAATCCTATGCTAGAGTTGTGATATTACCGAAAATGCACAAAAATAATATGTTTATGTACAAATTTGATTTAAGAAATGTTATAGCATAATGTTGATCTAGGACCTTAGTTATGGACTATATGATTTTACTAGGAATTTTGGAAATTGTTTGCTTAATTTTCCTCAAGGAAGCCGTGAGCTTCAAGCTTGGTTTGATGATGATTTAATTGATATTGATTAATGTTATAATGTATTAGTGTTACATGATAGTGATTAAGCATAGTATAATTTTGTAGAAATTTTATAAAAATATTTAGTATATGTTGAGGAAAAATCGAAAGCCATGAACAATAATTCCTTGATGTAGAAATTGAAAATGTTGGACTATATGTTATAATCATGTTATAAATTGATGTTGGGGCCTTGTGAAATTTTATTAAAATTTTAGAAAATTATTTGATTATATTTTGGAAAAAGTCGAGAGCTATAGGACATGGATAGGTGATGTCCAAATTTTCTATAGTTAATGTTAATACATATTAGTGATACTATGATAAAATAGTACACTATATGAATTTAGAAGAATTTTTGGAAGATGATTGAAAATAAAAGCTTAGAACCGTGAGCTTTGAGAATGGTTATATTAAGGATTTAATTCCTTAATATCAAGAAAAATAATACATTATATGTCTAGAAATTATTTTAGACATATTAAGAATTTATGGAATTTTATAAACATAGTATACTATGTTTATGGCGAAACGTTATATTAAATAACGTTAGAAATGAAAAATAATGTTTAATGAATAAGTTAATTAAATATTAATAAAATTTATCGATTTGCGTGAAAAATCGAGAATTAGGGCTTTATGAAAAGAAATCGATTGAAAATCGATTTATATGGAAATTAGATATTAAAAATATGAATTATTAATGAATTTATAAAGAAAAATCAAAGTTGTTGACTTTTGAAATCAACGATAAAATACGCTCGATAAATACGCTAATACGTAAAACGATTAATTGTATAAGAAATCTCATTGGTGAGAAAAGATTTCATAATTGAAATCTTTATATCGAAAAACGTTAGAATACGTTGAACGCTTAACCTAAAGGGTTAAATGAATAATTGAACATATCTCGCCTCTATCAAGTACGAGAAATGTTTAGTTATGATACGCGATTGATCGCCGATTCAATTCGTTAAGAATTCAAATTATTATAGTATAAGTTATCAAAGTTTATTTAAACTTTGAAAATCTCAAAACGTGACCAAAGTACTAAAATAGTTTTACATAAAGGTGGACGCGGACGTGATCGTCATGGCGAGAACTAAATCGAATTAAGAAAGTCTACAATCCAGTGAGCTTTTCTTTCTTATCCTCAAGGATAAAATGCTCTATTTATGATGCTTTCTTCGAAATGAAAAGTAATTATTTATGATGCTCTCTTTTGAGAAATGATGATGAAATTATCTGCCCAAAAATATTTATGTTTTATGTATGTATTCTATCCATGAATGAATGAATGATGAATGTTGTTGGGTCATTCCCAACTTATGAATGAAATCGAATTCGGATCCTATGCCCAAGGCTTATACCGCCAGATTAACGGTACACCTAATGGCGATCTGGTGTTGTAAGGACACCACGGCCGGTCACAATGACGTAGAGGAGGCCTTCTTCTACGGCGTAAATGTTAATGTTATGATGAAATGAAGGGATATGGATCATACGTACAAGGAAAATGTCCGCCGCATTTAATGTTTATAAAATGATGAAAAGTTTAGTAAGCTCAAGGCCTTTTTAATCAAAACCCTTGTGTCTTACCATGATGGGGCGTAGTAATTAAAAGAATGTAAAATGTTTTCGCATAAGTCCATCGAGTGCATTATTTGTACTCACCGCATATTTGTTTTAAATGTGCGATTGAGTCAGTGATGCGATGGAGCGGTGTTGAGCAATAGGAAGGTTGTCGCCGAAAGTTATACCTTGATAGTACATCGTCATATGTACATATCACATGTTTTCCGCTGCAAGAACATAAGTTATATAGTAAAGTCCAAAAACACACTTAATATATGTATTACAGTTTAATGTTAAGTGGTCTCATTATTTATTCATCCCTGTTTAGAGTAATAATCCCTGCTAAATCGTACTTAGGATTTAGGGGCTGTTACACATTAACATCCCTAGATCTACCATTGTCCAACCTCAAAGATTAAAAGAGAAATGTTATGAAGTGGTCGTGTTACTTTTTTTTAATATTGTGATGTAGTTTAAATGATATTATAGTTGTGTTAAAACTATATTTATTTCTGATAAAACTATGATTAATTGGATCCTCATGACAAAAAGTCTATGCTTACTTGTCCAGCCACTAAACTATTATATTATTTTTTAATTATATTTATTATTGAGATATGTATTTTGATAAATTATTTACCATCATAAACATTTATGAACTCAAATCTGATGGTATCAGTGATGCAGATTGGGAGGATCTAGATCTGAGAGCGGCAAGTACAATTACAATTGTCTATGTTTGGTCAAGAATGTTCTAGCAAATGTACATGGGATTTCGAGTGCCAATGAGTTGTGAGAAAAGCTGGAAGCTTTGTACCAAGCAAAGGGCATCTCAAATCGATTATACCTGAAGGAATAATTTCATACCATGCGGATGGATGAAGGTACGAAAATTTCATATCATTTGAGTATTCTTAATGGTGTTATCTATGAACTAGAAGCAATTGGAGTAGAAATTGAAGATGAGGACAAGGTGTCAAGGCTCATCTTGTCTCTTCCTGTAATATCCGTAGAATTAGACGCCTAATTACGGTTTTAAACCCGAAAATTAGGAATTACCGTGACGATTCAATCAAGAAGATAGCGAATAATGGTTTCGATTATTTATTTAAGGAACTAATTCCTATTTTATATTCACCGAGAATTGTGAATTTAGAAATAGAAGTTTGTAAAGCATATCGACAAGATTATTTTAACGTCGAACGCAGATCGAACGTCAAGATTTTATGGAATTTCCTGAGCAAAGAAAGCTTGGAATTAATTTCCATCTTAATTCCTACATTAAATGGAATATATTTATTATGTAAGTACGAACTTACTACGACCATTTTGAGATGAGTCGATTTTGAACGCTTTAAGACGTTAACGCCAACGCCTAGAGACGCTTTGAAAATGAGTTTAATGCTCAGAAATTATTATATTTAATTTCCTATTATTATTTTACATAATTACAGTATTAATAAATATTAAATTGAATTTTGAGCGTTTAATTGATAATTTTCAAATGGATTTTCGAAACCCAAATTATATAAACTATGGTTTTAACACATGAAATGATACCATTTAATTATCCTATGGTATCTAAATCATATATTATGATATATATGAGTATGTTTTGATCGAGATTGACATGAGTATCAATAATATGTGTGAATTATAATTTTATCCTATTTTCTATTATTCTCGAAAATTTCAATATATGCCTAAGAGGTGATTTAATTATTTTTATGACTTGTATTTTATACCTATGATCATTTTATATGCCTAAGAGGTGATTTATATGCCTAAGAGGTGATTTAATTATTTTTATGACTTGTATTTTATACCTATGATCATGTATGATATATATATTGCATTAATGTACAAAAAGAAAATAAATCCTACCTATTTGGACCCCTAAACCTTAGGCCATCATGAATGGACAAGGCATGCTTGTCACCTCCTTTAACACCCAATGCATGGAAAGCCTTTCTAGCCTACACTAATCATCACCACACTCTACACACTCAACCATGATTCCTATTGTGTGTGTGTGTGTGCTAAGAGAGAGAGAGAGATATACATGGAGAAACTCTTCATACACTTCATTTCACTCATAATACATTTTCTCCTCTCTCCCCAAAATTTTCAGACCTCTCTCTCCTTTCCTCTCTTCTTCTTCTCATACACCATTTCCACCATGGAAGAGAGAGCTCAAGCTCCATCTCTCTCATTCATCTTCAAATTCGTGACTAAGGTATAACTATCTCCTATGACTCTTAGACATGATTAAATCATACTTGCATGGTTAGATTGATGATCTTGGTGGTGATTTGGGGTGATAGATTCACCATTTTCGTGGTTATATGAAATGCATACAAGAAGAATAAGCTTAAAACTGAAAACTGAAAGTATGTTACGAAAACAGTAACTTCATAAAATTATTTGACTAAGTTACAGTGGTCCGATGAATGTGAAATTTTACTATGTTGAAATTAAACATGTCTATTACGTCTCTGTACAATTTCAAGTCAATCAAACTTGATTTTCTATTTTAATTATATTTTCAACAACACTGCACAAATCTGTAAAATTTCGTGTTCATCACCCACGGTCCATGGCTTTCTTTTCGAGTTTGGCTAATGGTAAAACTCTAAAATTGGCATAAACATAAATTAGCATGTCTAGAAGATCTATGTAAATTTTCAGAATTTTCTAAAATGTTTACTATTTATTCCAGATTTTCAAACGAACTGCACAAAACTGTCACTGTAGTGATAGCTTGTAGTAAAATATTTTTATCTCCCAATATGATTATTTGCACAAAACTGTCACTGTAGTGATAGCTTGTAGTAAACTAGACTTAAGTGGCTTTTCAATATGATTATTTGCATTCCTATATTCCTTATAATGAACTCACGGTGAATTTTTAAAGTTGACGACATAGAAGCTTTTGGACAAACCGCCTTAGTAAAATTCTATGATAATTGACTGTCCGTGTATGACTTTTGCGTGAGATATTCGAGCCGTTTGTAATCCGACTTTGACTTGGGTTCCTTCATAAGAAATGTTCCTTACCATGTCTAGTTTTGATCTGGAAAGTTTTATCCCAAACCAAGCCTTATAAGTATACTGTTCACTGACCCAAAGTCACCTACTTGAATGTTGTCCTTTCCAACTAGTCAACTTTGAACTTACGTATTTCTCGATGCATCAAGTACCTTCCAGTACGGTCTTCATGAAACATGTAGTTCTTATTACAAGGTTTCTAAAATGGTATCTTTCAGTCATTTTGGTATTGTGAGTCAAAAGTTACGAGCCTCGCAAAATCCCTCGTCGTTAAGCTAAATCTGGAAATCCTGAAAATTTTTCTAAGTATAGAAGTCAGTTCAAGTTGCCCACTTTAAGACCCTATATCTCCAGAACCACGACTCTTTTGGGTCGACTTCCTTCTTAGAACTTACAGTACATGTTTAGAGGTTTCCAGAATGTGTCTTTGTGCGGTCATACGTATTTTTAATCGAGAGTTATAGATCTTCAAAGTATGACACTTGGGTTGTTTTAAGCTGTTTTGCTGAAAATTAAACACTTGAAATTTAACTAAGTGTTGAAACTCCCCTATGTGAAACATGCCTTATTTAACTAATTGATGCATTCATATGATATGCATAAGGTACATTAAAGCATTAATAAGATGCACGAATTTAGGATAAAACAACAATATGATATTTTTACCAAGACGCCTTAACGTGAAATATTTGACTAGGTGCTACTACATGATCAATTGATTGTATATCATGCCATGATATACACTCAAGTAGAAATATGGGTTCTAAAACCCGATGGATGTTTCAACTCCAAAACCTCAAAGCCGTGAATAGATAAGCGTTTCAGGACTCGCAATCCAATAAATCGGTTAGACAATCTACAATCCGGTGGGCTTTTATCCTCAATAGTGTGGGCCCCCCCTTTACTTACCCCACTATTGTAGGCTTACTTTCAAACGAGATATGACTTTACTGTCTTTCCAAAATGAGCTTATTTACAATGCTTATTCTACAACTATTGAAAAATATTTACTACATTACCTGCCAAAAATATTCTGTTTTGTGTATGGATCCTATCTGTTATGCCCGGGTAGGGCTGTGGCGATGGTTGGAACTATTATGACAGGTTATGTCATTTGTTGGGTCGCAACCAACCTTTTATAAAGTCGGGTCCTGTGCCAGATGATAAATGCCTGGCTAGGATTGGCGTGAAGGTTGGAACTATACGCTGTGTTAACATATGCTTGCAGAGAGTGACTGTGCGCTGTACGGGATTACGGCCGGTCACGGTGTCGTAGATGGGAGGCCTCCCTCTCGACGTTTATTATTTATTATTATTATTATGTATTGTGACTATGAGATATGGACCATACACACCAAGAAAATGCTTGGCCAAGCGACTTTTGCGAACTGAAAATGTTTTAGTAAGCACAAGGCCTTTCAATTAAAACCCTTGTGACTTACTCTGATATTGGCAGCGTAATTAAAATTATCAAATGTTTTTGGCATAAGTCCACTGGGTACAATAATTGTACTTAGCCCGCATGTTTGTTTTAAATGTGCGAGTTGAGCAGATGATGGATGGAGCAGTGTTGAGCAATAGGAATATTGTCGCTGAAAAGTTTATACCTTGATAGTACATCGTCATATGTACATATCACATGTTTTCCGCTGCAAGAACTTAAGTTATGTACTAAAGTCCAAGAACATGCTTGTCATATGAATTACGGCTTTTTTAAGGAGAATTCCCTGCTTAATTATACCGCTAGAGTTACATTCCTTCTAAATCCTACTTAGGATTTAGGGGATGTGACACTTCCTCATTCCTATGAGCACATGAAGCCAATCCTGATGTATGGGAAGTGCTAAATTCAACGAAAAATTTGGCAATTGTGGCTTTTAGCAAAGGAATGAAGAAGGACTCCCAAACGTGTTGTTTGTTGGAAGTGTGGAAGAATTGGCATACGAAGCGAACTTGTCCAGGTGGCGCTGATCAAGGTAGAGCGGATCCGGCAAATAGCTCCAACCATAAAGCTAACATCGTGATAGAAGATCTCTTTTGAAGAGATGAACATCCTTATGGTATGTCCAACTGCCATGAACGAGGATGTGATGATGTTAGTTAGACGGCATGTGCATTGGTTTGGTATGGATGCAGGTGTGTGGTGAAAGTTATGTCGATGGTTGAAGAACTTCTATGATGACCAAAAGCTAGAAGTTGAACCATAATTTTTGTCAGCGAGTTTCGAAATGTGCCGAAGAAAATTCCTAGAATGGTTGATTCTAAGTGTTCTACTCATATGATGGAGTAGGTTTATTCTTTTTTCATAGGATGATGGTTTTTTGGGATAATAATCATGATTGTTGGTGAAGACAATGACTTATTCTTTTATTTTAACAAGATGAAGATTATTCGAATTTCCTACTGTTAAAATAAAAGTATCTTGTCCCATATTGATTTTGTAAGCAAAGTGAAGAGCTTCTTAGTTCTATATAAGAAGCATAAAGTTCTTTGTTATAAATGCACTAATCACTATTATATTATAATCTTGTAATTAAATTCTAGTTTAAATTCATTTATTAGTTTCTCTTGTGAAAATCTTGATAGAAATGTGAGAGTTTGTTAAAGGCTTGTAATAGTGTAGGCTTGTAATAGTGTAAGAGAGTCGAGAGGAAGATGTATACTATATGATTGTAGAAATTTATCATATAGTGAATTTTCATCCGTGGGTCGTGGTTTTTCTCCGGTTTGGAGTTTTTCACGTTAAATTCTTATGTTGTAATTGTTGTTCTTTTTCTTCGTAATATTAAATTTCTTTTCTAAGTATGAATGAGGACCTTGATATCCCAACAATTGCCAAAATAATATACGTGTTGGATGATGATATTATACGTTTATACATAACATATGTACTTACCAAGTTAAATAATAGTCACTATAATATATAAAAAATATTCCAGTAGTAACATGATTTTTGAAGAATTGTAAGATTTATTATAATTATTATTAAATAAAATTATGACATCTTATGGTGAGTAACTATTATACGTATCACAAAAATAAAAGCATGTTATATAGCTCATTGACATTTGAGAGAGAATTAATTATTGTAAGTTATAAAATTTCCTAGTAATTATAGCTAAAGAAATAACAAAATCTATGACACTTCTCTTCGTATCACTAAAATTATATTACTACTAGACATTTTTATTGTAATGAGCGTAACGTGATACTTAATATTAACGACTACATGCATACCATGAAAACAAAACTGGATTCTAAAGCAGATGAAATCTTCTAACCCATTTTTAATTTGTGAACTACATAGTTTGGACAGTTTCTAGCAAGCTACTTAATTAAGATTTTAAGGTGCCTAACCAAGTCAAGCCGCGGCTCTTTCGATAGTCTACAATTTTATTTTATTTTTCTCTTCCTTCTTTATTCAAACCCATAGACAGCCCCTTTGAAGTTGTTCAGATTCAAAACTGGATTCTTTGAAGATTCGTTCTTTCTGTCCTTAGTGCGTCGTCCTGACTCAAATCAGTATTTTTTATAATTCATGAAAAATACAAAACAATTTTGTAAGCATGTTTGATCATGATCATCACGTGGTTTCTTTGAATATTCAATTTTGAATGCATTTATTTTGCTACAATTATTCCCACTTTCAGGCCTCCACATTGACTGCTTTAGAGATGTTTTACGTAGATTTAAAATTGATGCGGCTGTTGGCAATGATAGAGCAACTTAAAGTTATCGAAAGCCGATTAAAGTGTCTCATGCTTATTTACATTTATTTCATTATCACCGCTCACGTTTAGTCTATATTAGCTTTAACTTTTTTTAATTTACTTTTATTTTATATATTTATTTTGATTTAAATATGAAATTACATAAAAAATCAAAGCTTGATATGTACATTTTTCAGCAAAAGAAGAAAGCTAGCTTTGATTTTGTAAGAATAGCATTCTATAATTTTTTATTGTGGATATAGTCAATGTTTAGAAATTTTGCCAGGATAGCATTCTTTTTATAAAAAAAATTACATGTTGGATAGATGACTATTAAAAATGTTCACTTTTCGAAGGTGTGTGCTTACTCTCATTCTGTCATTCAATTCAAGCGGTGCTATTTTGTACATGGACTACAATATTCTATGGCGTTTCAATCAATTACATGTTTTTATATACGGATTAAAACCATATAATAGTAGATACAGTATCCTACACAATTTGTTACATTTGAAATTAATGACGTAAAGCAATTATAACTTTTTACTCAAATGAAGAACCACAATAAATGCGACTTCTGGCAAGTTACTTAGCATAACCTTAAGTTGTATCACATTAGATCGCGGATCAACTTACATTTTAAAAAGTAGAAAACTCAACTCCAAACTCCGACTAACTACAAGAAAATAAACTTAGTAAAACAGAGTAAAAAGCTCAACTTTCCTTGAGCTATTAAAAACAGAGTAAAAAGCTCAACTTTTTTGTCTTGATTACATGATCATATGTATTTAATATGGTTATTTCATAAGCAAAAGACTGTAGAAGCGCTCTCTCTCTCTCTCTCTCTCTCTCACACACACACACACACACATGCAGCAACAGTCAACAGAGATGAATGCGATAGTAATCCCTGTATTAAGATGTAAGTGTGGTTATTAAGGCCAAGGCCCTGCAGATACAGAAGAAAAACATTATATGGAAGCATAAGATTGATCAAAATAGATGAGTGCAATAAGTAATTAGGAAGAAAAGAACAACAATAATATTGAATGTCTCTTTGATCACCAATTTCAAGTATTTCAACTCATGAACGTCGCTCTCCTCCACCGCTGCCTTCCCCTTGAACGCCGCCCGTGCCTCCGCCTGCGCCTTCTCTATCACCTGCGGGTTCCTCATCATCTCCGACATGGCCCACACCAGTGACGGAGCCAGAAATTTTTTCTTGGGGGTCCCAATTAATTATAATTTTAAAATCAAAATTTAAAAATAATACTCTTTCCGTCCCATTTAAAGTGTCTCATTTCTTTTGGGCACGAGTATTTAGGAGATATGTATAAAGTAGTTAAATTGATAAAAAATGAGTAGGACTCATACTTTTTGAAGAAATAATTACTTCCTAAAACGGAATGAGACATTTGTAATGGGACAACCCAAAAAGGAAAGTGAGACATTTTAAATGGGACAGAAGGAGTAATAATTTAAATAATAGTGTAATATTATTTGAATTGAGGTAATTGTTTATACTAAATATATTTCTTCTTCATTATATTTTAATATCTTACAAAAATAAAATAATAAGATTTACTTACAAATAACTAAACAATCAATTAATAATAGCTATAAAAATTAAAATAATAAGAAAATTATAAGTGTTAATATTATAAATGGTATTATATTATAAAACTCAAATCTTGATTTTCTTGTACCCATTACAAATCAACAATTGAATCTAAAATTAATTCACATATAAAACTTATTAGAATAAATTTAAGTAGATATTACTAGTGACTATTATAATAAGTTTATCATAATCTTTTTTTAAAAATTGATTGATCATTAAATTACATATAAAACTTTATTATTTGTATATATCTTTTATCTTATCAATGTAAAACAAATTATAGAAGAAGAGAAAAGACTACAAAGTAGAGAAATAAAAAAGAAAATAAAGAGTAAAAAATAGAGAATAAAAGAAAAACAAAAAAAAGAAAAAAGAAATGAAGGACACACAAAATTTGATCGCTAAAATTTCTACCAAATAAATGATAGTAAAATAGCAAGTATATATATCGTATCAACAGAGACTGCAAATCGAGAACACAGCAAGTAATTAACACAGAACCTTTATTATTATCCAAGCAACACAAATCAAGAGAGAAGATTATAAATCTAGACTTGAATATAAAGATAGGAGTAAAACCATATATAAAAGACTGGTCCCTAGGGATGTATTTAACCTAACCAAATTCATGCAATTAACCTATTAATCTTTTTACCAATTTAATCCACATTCATATGAAGGATCACTAATGTAACTATAGTTTCCGTCGGGACAACCTATAGTAGTGGGTTAGCCTAAACTCTATCTCCGTCGGCCACTGATAGCTGTTAGATGCTATCTCCTCAATTATCCTCAACGCTTCATCTATACTTCGGTTGAGAAGGCATCCTCCGGTGAAGCATCTACAATACTTGGTGTTGTGATCGGACCATCGTAGAACGTGTTACCGCTGTTCGGAGAATAACCATGTTGTGGACATTTTCGCGGAGACTTCGAATCTTTCCGTGCTTCAAATAACGACTCATCTCCCAATTGTGAGAAATGAGAAATCTCAAAGAATGATTTTTCGAGCCTTAGCGGTGGAAAGTATTTAGATAGAAATTTCTATAAAGTCGCTCCCATGTACTAATTCCTGATCTGTCTAATCCCTTGAACCATTCTTTAGCTTGGTTTCTCAACGAAAACACAAACATCCGCATTCGGATGGCATCAGCTGGCACTCCGTTCTGCTTGATTGTATCACAGATATCGAGGAACGCCTCTAAATGTGCATTGGGGTCTTCAGTAACCCCTCCCCCAAACTGTTCCGCTTGTATCATACTAATGAGGGCAGGCTTAAGCTCGAAATTATTCGCATTAACATTCGGCCCCCATCCTCCACCTTGGAACAGATCCGTCGGTGGCCTGTACATGTGATTCAACGGTACGGGTGGTGGTCGCCCCCCAATCTGGCCCATCTGATTATTCAACGCCAGTTGGCGCTGAATTCCTGCCAGCATTTCCTCTAACTCGGTTATCCGCTCATGGCCTGGTCTGTCTGCCATTGCTTGTCTTCTTTCTCGGCTCTCCCTCTTATGGGATCTTTCAATCTCAAGATCTAAAGGAATAATTTCTTTCCTTTGAGATCTTGTAATCATGCACTGCGCAGAGATATATAAAACCAAGTCAGAACTGAAAAGTAGCTCAGAAATAAAACTATTAAAATAATTTTATTTTTTTTTTTAAACGCTTGAATTAATAACTACAATTCAGAAAATTATCACTGTGAAATCTAAACAGTCCCCGGCAACGGCGCCAAAATTTGATCGCTAAAATTTCTACCAAATAAATGATAGTAAAATAGCAAGTATATATATCGTATCCACAGAGACTGCAAATCGAGAACACAGCAAGTAATTAACACAGAACCTTTATTATTATCCAAGCAACACAAATCAAGAGAGAAGATTATAAATCTAGACTTGAATATAAAGATAGGAGTAAAACCAGATATAAAAGACCGACCCTAGGGATGTATTTAACCTAACCAAATTCATGCAATTAACCTATTAATCTGTTTACCAATTTAATCCACATTCAGATGAAGGATCACTAATGTAACTATAGTTTCCGTCGGGACAACCTATAGTAGTGGGTTAGCCTAAACTCTATCTCCGTCGGGTCTCAAGAGAAGTAAGCTAATTACCAAAAGCACACAAAGATATAACCTCCTACAGCTCACCTATCTCCGTCGGGTCTCAAGGCAAAAACTATATTATAAATTCCAGATATCGACTATGCAATTAATTCCGCAGGGACATCAATCACATAACTAGCATGCATAGATATTGATCAGATACAAACACATGAGAATTAAAGCCAAGAATTATAAATCATGAAGGGACGGCAAAACAGTATCAACAGATAAGTTACACGAATCTAGTCAGACATACAAACCCCAGGATCAATACGAAAATTAGCTACTCATAATTAAACTATCAAAACAATAAATAATTAAAGATGACATGAATTGAGATAAATAGATAAAACCGTATGATTCCACGATGAATAACGTAACACTTGAATCCAGACGTAATGTAATATTCCAAAGAAACGAATATACGATTACGGTTTTCTAAACCCGTAATTAGGGTTTTGCCGTATATTATCTTTTTACGACATCGAATCTTGTGATTTCGATACGATATCGTTATAACGAATTCCTTTTTATAATTCACTAAGGATTGTGAATTTAAGGATTTAAATATTACGAAATGATTCGTCAATATTTTAACGTCAAACGCGTATCGAACGTCAGCTTTTCATGAAATTTTATGAGCAGTGAAGCTTGGGATTAATTTCCATCGTAATTCCTTTATTAAAAGGGATATATTTATTTAGTAAGTATGAACTTACTACGACCATTTTGAGATGAGTCGACTTTGAACGTTTTGAGACGTTTTGAACGTTAACGTCTAGAGACGTTTTGTAAAATAAGTTTAATGCCCAGGAAATTATAATAATTAATTTCCTATTATTATTTTATATAATTTCAGTATTAATATTTATTAAAATCAAATTTTCAGTTATTAAAATTCGATAAATTGGTATTGAAATTTTCGAAAACCCTAAGTTTATAAACTTTGGTTTTTGGCATGAAATGATACCATTAAATTATCCTATGGTATCTAAACTTTATAATATGATATATATGAGTGTTATTAAGCTATGAAATCAGTTTTGGAGCATTAAAACTCGATAACAAATTTTTATAAATTTCGAAACATAATTCTTGGAATTAGGGTTTCATATGCATGAATTAATGCTATAATTTTATCCTATGCTATTATTCAATATCTAAATCATATATTATGATGTATATGTGTATATTTGGATCGAAAATAGCATGAGTATCAATAATGGGTGTAATTTATATTTTTAATCCTATTTTTCCAATCTTTGGATCGGTAATTTCGATTTTTACATAAGTGATGATTTAATTATTTCCATGACATGTATTATATATCTATGAGCTATGCTATGATTAATACATGTATTATGTGTAACAAGAGAATTAAACCAGCCCAAACACACCCTCAAAGGCGCCGGCTACCCCTATCCAACAAGCATGCACCCACCTATTTTCTACCCAATGCATGGCTTAGCTTTTTACTTAGCCTAATCATCACTATAATCTTCATCATTGTGCTGCAGATTTTGCCCCAATTTTTGGGCTGAAAATCGAGTGTGAGAGAGAGGTATAGGGAGAGAGGCTCTTCATTATCCTCATTCTCTTTCACTCCAACCATTTTGAACCCATTATTCACTCTCTACTCTCCATCTTCTTCAGCCTAAAACCGAGAGCAACACCTCTCCCATTTCAGATTTTCTTCCTTTTCTTCTCCTCCCATTCGAAAACCACAACACCCTAGCACTAATCTTGGACTCCATAGCCATTCCTAAGGTAATACATGGGCCATAGTTTCGATTTTGCTCCTCAATTGTTAGAAAAACCGAGAGCATGTTCGAAAGTTTCATTATGTATATATATGTGTTTGAATGTTCTTGAGCATGAGCTATTGTTTATATATGTGTTCTTGAGGATTTTATTTTGAAAATACATGTGAATATGTTTAGATGAACATAGGTTAGGTGTATATGAAATGTATGAATGCATCTTGCCTATATATATATGATTTTCGAAACCATAGTATATATTTGTTATAATTTTCGAAAATGGTATAAATAGAATGATGATGACCGAATACTTCTTAGTGTGTTCTAAGCATGTATTATTGATCTATGTTATGATTTAAGACTATGGTATGCTATTTAAAAATTTTGGAAAACTCTAGCTTAAAATCTTAAGAATGCCGTGAGCTTATATATGTTATACCTTGGTGTATAATTTTTATTTCAAGCATGTAATGACATATTAATTCTTTAGAACCTTGATTACATGTTCTATGATTTACCTAGAATTTTTGAAAATCAAATGCATGATTTTTATAAAAGGCCGAGAGCTTTGTGACCTCATAGGTTGATGTATGATTTTATTTTTGAACATGTAATGGTGTTTTAATGCTTTAGTATATTATTTATGCATTGTGTGAATTAATTAGAATTTTTGGAAATCATTTACCTATTTAAATCAAATAAGCCGAAAGCTTACAAGCTTATATGGTGATGATTTAATTGGTTCTTGATGATTAAATGATGTTATATTAATATACTATAGTGTATAAACATAGTAGATAATTGTTGAATTTTTGAAAACCAAATACTAAATAAAATCGAAAAAGCCGAGAGCTTACAAGCTCATATGGTGACGATTTGAATTAGTTTGGTTGATATTATGATGTTACAATGTTATAATATAATGTTTAATGATGTTGGAATTTATTTAGAATTTTTAGAAATTATTTGCTAATTATTTGGTAATTATCAAGTTATTACCGTGAATATTGTTATATATTGTGAAATAAATGCTTATGATGAACTATGGGTTATATTAATGCTATATACTGATGTTGGGATATTATACTAAGTATATATCAACTTTGGGAATTTTTGGATAATTATTCCCTATTTATTGGAATTACCGTAAATATATATATGTATATATATAAATAAATAGCAAATAATATCATATGAATTTTATAAATTCATATTCTGGACCATAGTGTATAATAATGCACTATATTAATTTAGAAAATTTTTCAAAGGTCATTTAGTATTTTTAATCTAATTATCGAAAATTTCGATAATTTAAAAGGGTTTTAAAATCCTTTTTTAATTCAGTTTATTAATAAAATATTTACTAAATTAATATTCTGGACAGAATTTAAATTTTCAAAATTTTATAAACATAGATTGCTATGTTTGAGACAAACGTTCGTTTTATAACGTTTTAAATACCAAAATACGCTTTTTAATTATAAAAAGGGTTATTAAAAATGCGAAATTATTTATAAGTCCTTAATTTACAAAATAAATCGAGAAATAGGACTTTACGTTTTCAAATCGATCAAATTTGATTTATAAAACAAAATTGTAAGAAATTACTTTTTAAAAGTCAAAATCGTTGACTTTGTTGACCAGTGTTGACTTCGTTGACTTTTCAAGTCAAACGTACGATTATATGTTTATAAATACGTCAGTATGCGTAAGATATACTAATTGAGTATGATACCTCATTAGTAAGAAAAGATTTCACAAATGAAATCCATATATCGAAAAACGTACTTATACGTTGAACGTATCTCGAGGAACGAGAAAAGTCAATCGTATACGTATTAGAGACGTATTGAATCCACTAAGGAATTCAGTCTACATCGATATGAAATATCGAAGTTTATCTTAGTTTTCGAAAGTCTCGAAAGACTTGAGCGACGTACTAAAACCTCGCTTTTTCGTAAAGGTGTGGACGCAAACGCAGCGACGGGATTTTGACGAACGAACGAACCTAGGACTTTCACAACGAACCATAGTCCAGGTGGGCTCCTTTTCTTACCTCACGAATGTGGGCTCCTTTTCTTACCTCACGAATGTGGGCTTCTTATCTTCAAAAATGTGACCTTACTGTCATACCAAATGAGTTTATTTACAGTACTTATTCTACAACTGTTTAACAAATGTTTCTTGCATTACACCGCCAAAAATATTTCGTTTTGTGTATGGATCCTATCTGTTATGCCGGGTAGGCTGTGGAGATGGTTGGAACTATTATATCAATTGTTGTGGTAGCACCCAACCTTTTAATGTCGGGTCTGTGTCGGATGATAAATGCCCGCTAGGATTGGCGTGAAGGTTGGAACTATGTTGTGTTAACATATGCTTGCAGATTTGATGTCTTGTCACGGGATTACGGCCGGTCACGGTGTCGTAGATGGGAGGCCTCCTCTCGACGCTTATTATTTATTATTATTATGTATTGTGACTACGAGATACGGACCATACACACCAAGAAAATGCTCGGCCGAGCTATGTTTACTTAACTAAAATGATTTGGTAAGACAAGGCATTTTAACTAAAACCCTATGACTTACCCGATATTGGCAACAGAATCCAAATTCTATCAAATGTTTTCGGCATGAGTCCACTAAGTGCAATTTCTTGTACTTAGCCCCGCATATTTGTTTTAAATGTGTAGGTTGAGCTCGATGGTGATGATGGGGAAAGTGTTGAGGAGTCCAGTGTCCTTGACCGATTTACTTGAATTTGTGGTTTATACCTTGAATGCATATCGTCATATATGTATTCACACACTTTCCGCTGCTATACTCTGAACTCCCTTATTTACGCTTTATGTTTATAAACTATTGAGGCCCATCGGATCAGGCCAAGTTTTGGGGTCCGATGGCCTGAACCTTTTCAAAAACAATATAACATCATTTCATATTCTGTTCAAGCATGTTAGTTTATCTTTATTCATCTCTATTCTATCCATGTAACCCCTAAAATACTACTCCTAGTACTAGTCACCCTCCAGTCCGGATTGGTCCGGAATGGGGTCGTGACACGTAAATCGAAATCCGAAAACTAACTATGAAACTGGAATCAATTCAAACTAAATCACTGGAATGTAATAAAAGCTTAATGTAAAAGATGTTCTGTTGAAGAATTAAAATCTAAGTCTCTGCTCTCTCTAAGGTGGCGTGCGCCTTCTGTTGTCCGCCTCGCCTGATATACTCCAAAACCCTACTTTAATTCGGATCGCGAGTCTTCATCGCGAGGAAAAGTCGCGATGTTAAGTCGCGACCATAGTTCCGCCTAGCTTCGCGATCGTCTGTCGCGATGTTAAGTCGCGATGCTGGGTCGCGATGGTCCTCCGCGTTTCTTCGCGACCTTTGGTCGCGATGGTACGTAGCGATGCCGGGTCGCGAGTCATCCATTTTGCGCGCATTCAACATTGCCTCGCGAGTCTTCATCGCGTGACTTATTCGCGATATCGTGTCGCGAGGAAAGATTTCGCATTCTCGCTCAGAACAGTCGCGAGGATTCCTTGCGAACTCCCAATCCTTTGTACGCGTGTGTGTGTCTTCCATTTCAGATAAAAACCTATGCTAAAACAACACAAACTACACACGGCATCATATCTTTCAAGACATTCGAAATATAACATAAATGCAGCTCAACCAATCAATTATCGCTTAGAAATAGGACAAATATAACCCAATAAAACATGTAAAAATGAGGCTTATCAGACACATAATAGAGAAACAAAAAGAAAGGAAAAGGAAAAGGAAGAAAAAAGAAAAGAAAGGAAAATGAAGCAAAAGAAAAGGAAGAGAAAAGAAAGGAAAAGGAAGCAAAAGAAAAGGAAGAAAAAAGAATGCAGAGAAAGGCGTCGAACCCGCGACCTCTTGGAGAGAAAGGCATGGTTCTTAACCAGCTGCACTACAACATACTTTGGAATTATAAATGGATATATAATACTAGTAGTTTTCTAAAAAAGTTGGGGGGCCCATGGGCCCCCCAGGCCCCAATGTAGCTCCGCTTCTGGCCCACACCCGTCTTCGTCGACAACATCTCAGTTTCGGCAACGAACATATCATGCGTCTTGAGATTAATTAAATTCCTAATTGCGACTGTTAAACTATAAGAGAACGCATGAGAAAGACACAAAACAAATGAGCAGAAAATCAAACCTTCATAGATCAAACGTGCAGCCTTTTTTATAGGCGATTACAATGGATTAACTTTACAAAACTAACACCAACGGTCTAACAACTTCTTGTTACGACTGCAACCACTGCTAACAAACTAACTATATCTAACAGAAAGATAACAACAATAAAATAAGATTTTACATGTGAGCATGAACTCGCATGCATGCAGACTTTAATACAACCCCTACACAAACACAACTACCCTTTTTCAATTGGAAACTTGCTGAGAAGATGAGTTAAGCGAACGGTGGTGATAGGCTTGGTGAAGATGTCAGCTATTTGATCTGCCGTTGAAACATGACAAACATCCAGTGTAACAGCCCCTAAATCCTAAGTACGATTTAGCAGGGATTATTACTCTAAACAGGGATGAATAAACAATGAGATCATTTAACATTAAACTGTAATACATAATCAAGTATGTTTTTGGACTTTACTACATAACTTATGTTCTTTGCAGCGGAAAACATGTGATATGTACATATGACGATGTACTATCAAGGTATAACTTTCAGCGACAACCTTCATATTGCTCAACACTGCTCCATCGCATCACCAGCTCAATCTGCACATTTAAAAACAAATATGCAGGGCTGAGTACAAATAATGCACTCAGTGGACTTATGCCAAAAACATTTTATCATCTTTTAATTACTCTGCCACATCATGGTAAGACACAAGGGTTTTGATTAAAAAGGCCTTGAGCTTACTAAACTTTTTCATCATTTTCATAAACATTTGTCTGCGCAGACATTTTTCTTGTATGTATGATCCATATCCCTTTCATTTCATCATAACATTATCATTTACGCCGTAGAAGGAGGCCTCCCTCTACGTCGCTGTGACCGGCCGTGAATTGTCCTTATAGCACACAGTCACCATTAAGCGTACACGTTAATCCTAGCCAGGTATAAGCCTTCCGGCATAGGATCCGATATCGATTTCATTCATAAGTTGGGAATGACCCAACAACATTCATCATTCATTCATTCATGGATAGGATACATACATAAAACATAAACATTTTGGGCAGGTAATTTCATCATCATTTCATAATCATTTCTCAAAAGAGAACATCATAAATAATTACTTTTCATTTCAAAGAAAGCATCATAAATAGAGCATTTTATCCTCGAGGATAAGAAAAAGCCCACCGGATCGTAAGCTTTCTTAATTCGTTTTCCTTCTACGCCAACAATCGCATCCGCGTCTCACCTTTACGTAAAAACGATTTCAGTATGTCTGACACGTTTTTCGAGATTTTCAAAGTTTAAAATAAACTTTGATAACTTATACTATATAATTTGAATTCCTTAACGAATTCAATACGTCGTCCAATTGCGTATCTTAACTAAACATTTCTCGTACTTCGAGATATGTTCAACCATTTCATTTTAACCTTTTAGGTTAAACGTTTAACACATTCTCACGTTTTTCGATACAAAGATTTCAATTATGAAATCTTTTCTCACCAACGAGATTTCTTTAAATAATTAATACGTTTTACACGTATTAGCGTATTTATCGAACGTATTTCATACGTAAATTTCAAAAGTCAACAATTTTGACTTTTCTTAATAAATTCTTTAATAATTCATATTTTTAATATCTAATTTCCATATAAATCGATTTTCAATCGATTTCTTTTCATAAAACCCTAATTCTCGATTTTTCACGTAAATCGATAAGCTTTATTAATATTTTTCTTAAATATTAATTAACTTATTCATTAAACATTATTTTTCATTTTTAATGTTATTTAATATAACGTTTCGACATAAATATAGTATTCTATGTTTATAAAATTTCATAAATTCTTAATATGTCTAAAATAATTTCTAGACATATAATGTATTATTTTTCTTGATATTAAGGAATTAAAATCCTTAATATATTTATTCAAAGCTCACGGCTTCTTGACCTTAAAATTTTCAAACATCTTCCAAAATTTCTTCTAAATTCATGTAGTGTACTATATTATCATAGTATCACTACTATGTATTAACATTAACTATAGAAAATTTGGACATCACCTATATCGCTTCTATAGGTCACGGCTCTTGCACTTAAATTGTCCAATAAATTTTCTAAAATTCTAATTAATTTATACAAGGCCCCAACATCAATCTATATCATTAATACATCATAATATTCATCAATTTCAACTCATATATCATGTATCCACTCTTATGGCTCTCGAAATTTTTGGAATATAAGAACATATAATTTCCAGAATTCCTAATAAATTCACATAGTACATAATCAATGCTCTAGATCAACATTATGCTATAATATCACTCAAATAAAAATTTGTACATCAACTTACAATTCCTACTCATTTTCGGCCATTTACAATTTAATAGCATATGATGTTTAAAAATTCTCAAATATTTACAATGTGTTCTAATATCATCATAAATCATAAATCCATCATCATGTTTAACTCTAAAATTTTCGATCACTATCATTTAATCATAGCATGCTTAAGCTTTTATTTATATCACCAAAATAATTCATAAACATCATGCTTAACAATATAAGTACACCACTACACATGCTAGCATAATTTCTTAATCAAGGACACATGCTTGTAAAATAAAATCGAACCATTGGATAATTAAAATTCTAGTGTATAATCGAAGCTTGTTCGATTCCTAACCTTTTTAACGGTGTCGATTTAGTGCACAAGGATTTTTGTATCAAGGTTTGGGTGAAGAAAAATGAAGAACACACTAAGCTTTTCTTCAAGAAGCTCTCGGCAGTATGAGTTTTGGAGAGAATGTGTTGTTTTGTTTTTATCAATCACTAAGTACTAAAGTAAATGAATTAAAAGTCTTCACACATTTTATTCCACTCACTCTCGGTCACACACAACAATTTAAAGCAAGACTATTAACTTTGGTGACTCACTCCATAGCATGTCATCTCTTACACACCATTTACTACACATTGAAAGACACAAATAATATCCTACCTTTGTTCAAGGCATGCATCGGCCATCTTGCTTTACAAAGGAGAAGCTTTTAATCAAGTGGTGACTCATCAAGATAATACATCACTCTTACACACATTGAATGAAACAAAGAAAAATCCTACTTTTGCTTACAAGTGTGTGTGTCGCCACTTTCCAAATGAACAAAGGAATGAGTTTAAATTTTCTTCTCATTAGCTTAGTCAATATTATCATGCTACACTTAATTCAAAGTATGACATTTCCTTTTTGATGACTCACTAAAGTGACTACATCTTACACAAACATTGAATGGACAATATAAATCCTACCATTTGGATCAAATATGGACGACAACCTTGAAGCAAAGAGGGAGAATGAATTTTATTTTATTCCTTCTTTTCTTTACTAAGTCAACAATATCATGCTACAATTAATTCATGCAAGAATAAATTTGATGACTCATAACACTTTAATACATCACCATTCACACAAAGTAAATGCATGGAACAATTTATCCTTTGCCCTCTTCACTCATGCCGTCGGTTTCCTCCTCATTACACAAGGAGAAGCTTTAACAAATTTGTCTTATACTTAAATATAATATCTAAGGCATTAAGTATGTGGAAGCAAAGTCAAAAAGGTGTTCCAAAACTTCTTCTCACCTCAAATGGTACACACTTACACGGCTATAACAAGCTCTTGTACACCCATTTAATTCCTCTCATTAATTACTTGGTTATGTGTGTAGAGAATATCTTACTTGATTCATTTAATCTCAACATTGCAAAACAAACACAAAAATGACGTAAACTTTGTTACACCTACAAGCTCACGGCACTTCTCATTTATGCATTGGTATATATTTAATTTTCATGCTATATATATATATATATATATATATATATATATATAATATATGTTTTAGATGATAAATTATATCATAGGAAAAATTATTAGTATCATTTCTTGTGAGAAAACCCTAATTTTCGAATTAGGGTTTTCAAAAATTCTAAACTTGTCCAATAATTAATCCTTAATGTTCTAGCATTATCTTAATGCTAAATAATAATCTAATTACATATAATAATCATAGGAATTTAAATACTATAATTCCTTGATCATTAAACTCATTTTTCTATTCATCTCTAAACGTTAACGTTTGAAACGTCTCAAAACGTTAATTATCGACCTATCTCAAAAAGGTCGTAATAAAGTCGTAATCACTTTATTAATTCATTCCATTAATAATGGAATTTAATTCTAAGCTTCGTTGCTTAGAAAATGTTACGAAATTTTAACTATCGATACTCAATCGACGTTAAAATTATACTGCCGAAACACTTTATAAATATATATTCCTTAATTCACAATTCTTAGTGAATATAAAATAGGAATTCATTATCTCGTAATTAATCGAAATCATTATTCGATATATTTCTAATTCAATTATTTCGGCGAAACCCTAATTTACGAATTTTAAATATCGTAATTAGGCATTTAATTCTTCGGGATATTACATCCAGTTCCTTTTTCTGCACTTTGTCACGCACGAAATGAGTGTCGATCTCAATGTGTTTCGTACGGGCATGATAGATAGGATTCGACGCAATGGCAGCTGCACTTTTGTTATCACACCATATGACCTGTTTGGATGACGGAAGAACACTAATTTCATGAAGAAGAGATTGAATCCAAACTACCTCAACAGCCGTATCAGCAAGAGCTCTATACTCAGACTCGGTTGAGCTGCATGAGACAACATTTTGTTTTTTTGAACTCCATGAGATAAGGTTGGAGCCAAGAAAAACACAAAAACCTCCTGTTGGCTTACGGTCATCGATGGAACCTGCCCAATCCGCATCGGAAAAGGCATCAACGTGAAGACGGGGAGATGGATGAAACACAAGACCCTGATGAATGGTACCCTTTTGTAATATCCCGCAGAATTAGATGCCCAATTACGGTATTTAAAACCCGTAAATTAGAAATTCGCTGAGATGAATCAATCCATAAGATATCGAATAATGATTTCGATTATTTACGAAGGAATGAATTCCTACTTTATATTCACTGAGAATCGTGAATTAAGGAAATGAAGTTTATAAAGCGTATCGATAGTATTACTTTAACGTCGATTTCGTATCGATAGTTAAAACGTCGTAAATTTTTCTAAGCAATCAAGCTTAGAATTAAATTCCATTATTAATGGAATAATTTAATAAAGTGATTGCGACTTTATTACGAACATTTCGAGATGAGTCGATAATGAACGTTTGCAACATTTTCAAACGTTAACGTTTTGAGATGAAACGAAAAGCGTTTTAATCGATCAAGAAATTATAGGAATTAATTTCCTATGATTAGTATATGTAATTACAATATTATTTAGCATTAAATCAATGCTAGATCATCAAGATTCGATAGTGACCAATTTTTCAAACGTTCGAAAACCCTAATTTTCGAACTCGATTTTTATCGCATAAAATGATGCCATTAATTTATCCTATGATATTATTTATCATCTAAACTATATGTCATAACATATATCAATGTTTGGCATGGAAAATAAAATTTGGACCCTTTGGCATAGTGTAATAGCCGAGAGCTATATACACATATATACTAAGCACTTATTTGTTGATTTGTCCTATTGCATGTATCTACTATATGACAATGTGATTAATTATAACCTAACCAAGCAACTAAAATCAGATATATATGTGTGTGCATCGTGTATGTGGGTGTGTGTGAAGAGGTGTGCATGTGTGTTGTCCATATGCATGAACTAGGGGTGACAAATGTCACCCATAAGCAACCACCCCACCCCTACACCATTTCAGTCGTCCCCTCCCCTCTCCAAACTGAAGCACCTCAGCCCCAAACCCATCACCAAAGTGTAATGTACACTCTCCAATTATCCATCCTCTCATCCCTCTCGTCTCCCCATTTCTCGACCAAGCCGAGGTATTGCCATGGATCGAGGCTCAACCGGAGTCATGAGCTCCGTCGCATCTCCATCTCCCTCGACCTCTGGCTAAATTCATTCCTAAGGTAGGTATCCATACATCTCAACTCGTGTACCATGGCCAAATCATACATGCATAAGTAGCAAAACACTTATATTGTGTTTTTATATGATTGCATGTTGTTGATCTGGACGAACAGTGACTTTATAAAATTTATAGACTAAGTTACAGTGGTCCGATGATTGTGAAATTTTAATATGTTGAACTTAAATGTGTCTAATATTCCTCTGTAAAATATCAAGGCCATCCAACTTGATTTTCTATTTTAATCGTATTTTTCGAAAGCATCGCGCAAAACTGTGAAATTGCCGTGTTCATCACCCATAGTCCGTGGCTTTCGTTTTAAGTTTGGATAATGATAAAACTCTGAAATTTGGTAGAAACATAATTAAACATGTCTAGAAGATTTCTGTAAATTTTCAGAATTTTCTAAAAATTTTTACTATTTATCACAGATTTTACAATCTAACTGCACAAAACTGTCACGGAAGTGATAGCTTGTAATAAAATATTTTTATCTCCCAATCTATTGTGAATCATTGAGTGAGGCTTTTTCTGGATTAAACTAGACTTAAGTGGATTTTCAATATGATTGGTCGCATTCCCAGATTCCTTATAATGAACTCACGGTGAATTTTTAAAGTTGACGCATTACAGAAAGCTTTTTGGACAAACTGCCTTAGTGAATTTTTCCATGTAATAGGCTGTTCGAGTATGACTTTTACGTGAGATGTTCAAGCCGTTTGTAGTCCGATTTGGACTTGGGTTTATTCATAAGAAATGTTCCTCACCATGTCTAGTTATGATCTGGAAAGTTTGATCCCAAACCAAGTTTTATAGGTATACCTTTCATCGACCCAAAGTCACCTACTGGAAACTGTCCATTTCCAACTAGTCAACTTTGGACTTATGTATTTCTCGATGCGTTAGATATTTTCCAGTATGGTCTTCATGAAATATGTATTACTTGTTACAAAGTTTCGAAATTGGTAGCCTGAAGCCATTTTGGAATTGTGAGTCAAAAGTTACGAGCCTCGCAAAACCCCTCGTCTTTAAGCTAAAACTGAAAATTCTGAAAATTTTCTAAGTATGGAAGTCAGTTTGAGTTGCCCACCTTGAGACCCTATATCTCCAGAACCATAACTCGTTTGGATTTAGTTTCTTCTTAGAACTTGTAGTACATGTTTAGAGGTTTCCAGAATGTATCTTTATGCGACCATACGTATTCTGAATCGAGAGTTATGAATCGTCAAAATCGTTACTTGGGTTAATTTTAAGTCGTTTTTTGATTTTCAAACACTTAAAATTTGACTAAGTGTAGAACTCCCCTATGTTATATGGTTGATATTAATTCATATTAATGACCATAGTGTATAATAATACGCTATATGAATTTAGAAAAAATTTGGAAATCATGTGGTAATTTTGAGAATTACCGAGAGCATTAAAGGAATTATAAGGATTTTAAATCCTTTTAATTAAGAGTAATAATATATTATATGTCTAAATATTATTTTGGACATATTTGAGATTTATAAAATTTTATAAACGTAGATCACTATGTTTATAACGAAACGTTATATTTAATAACGTTATAAATGAATAATAAGGATTTATGGATAAATGGATTAAAATTTAAGAAAATATTGATAAAGTTCATCGATTTACGTGACAAATCGAGAATTAGGACTTTATAAAAGAAATCGATTGGAAATCGATTTATAACATGAATTAGTAAGAAATTACAATTGAAAGTCAAAATTGTTGACTTTTAAAGTCAACGTACGAAATACGTTCGATAAATACACTAATACGCGTAAGGTGTACTAATTAGGTAAGAAACCTCATTAGTAAAGAAAAGATTTCATAATTGAAATCCTTATATCGAGAAACGTATAAATACGTCGAACGTTTAAACCGAAAAGGTTAAAACGATACGGTTGAACGTGTCTCGAAGAACGAGAACTATTCAATTGAAATACTTAATTGAAAAGCGTATCGAATTCATTAAGGAATTCAGTTTATATCGATATAGAATATCGAAGTTTATTCTCGACTTTGAGAGTCTCGAGAAACGTGAACGACGTACTAAAACATCGTTTTTACGTAAAGGTGTGGACGCGACGCCGACGGCGGGGACATTGACGAATACTCAAGTTTAAGACGAACAATAGTCCAGGTGGGCTTTACTCTACTCAAAAATGAAATGCTATTGCAATATTTATTTACGATGCTTATTTCAACTGTTGATAAAAATGTTTACATGATTACCTGCCAAAATGTTTACGTTTTGTGTATTGTATCCTATCCATGAGATGTTATGAAATGTTATGAATGTTGTTGGGTCGCTCCCAACTTATGAATGAAAATCGATATCGGATCCTATGCCGGAAGGACAATACCTGGCTAGGATTAACGTGTACACTAAGGTGACTGTGTGCTGTAAGGACAATTCACGGCCGGTCACGGCGTCGTAGAGGGAGGCCTCCTTCACGACGTTCGACTATGATGTTATGATGAATGATGATAAGGGATATGGATCATACACACCCAGAAAAATGCCTGGCCAGGCGATGATTTTATGAAATGATGAAAATATTTTAGTAAGCACAAGGCAATTTCAACTAAAACCCTTGTGTCTTACCATGATGTTGGCAGTGTAATTCAAAGAAAATAAAATGTTTTTGGCATGAGTCCACTGAGTGCATTCTTGTACTCAGCCCTGCATGTTTGTTTTTAAATGTGCAGGTTGAGCAGATGATGGATGGAGCAGTGTTGAGCAATAGGAATGTTGTCGCTGAAATGTTTATACCTTGATAGTACATCGTCATATGTACATATCACATGTTTTCCGCTGCAAGAACCCTAAATTATGTAATATAGTCCAAGAACATAAATGACATATGTATTACGTTTATTGTTAAAAAGAGTCTCCTTGTATTTTTGTCCCTGTTTAGAGTTATAGTCCCTGTTAATCCGTACTTAGGATTTAAGGGGCTGTGACACCTTTAGATATAGAAGAATTCTGCGACAGGCCGTCCACTGGAGAGTTGTGGGATTGTGAAGAAATTGGCTGAGCTTATTCATTATAAACGTGATGTCTGGGCGAGATAGTGTAAGATATTAGAGGGTGCCTATGACACTACGAAAGAGAGTAGGATTGGAAAAAAGAGAGCTATCATTAGTGTGAAGTTTCGTACCAAGGTCATATGGTGAAGACTGGGGTTTACACTCAAGGAGATTGGTTTTGGCAAGTAAGTCGTGGATGTATTTGGATTTGGTTGAGAAGATAAGAACCAGATTTCTATTTTATGACTTGAATACCTAGGAAATAATTGACAGTGCCTAATGACTTGAGAGCAAAGGTGTTGGAGAGATCATTAATGAGACTTGACACAAGAGTGGGATCTTCCCCCGTGAGGAGTATATCATCGACATACACAATGACAAGAAGCAATTTACCCTCTTTACACATGTAAAAAAACGACTGATCGGATGTAGAAAATTTAAACCCGTAGTGGAGAAGATGAGTTTTGAGCTTGTCGTACCATGCCCGGGGTGCTTGATTGAGACCCATATAAGGATTTGTTGAGCTTGCAAACATGATGTGGGAACTGAGGATCCTCAAAACCTTCCGGTTGATTCATGAAAACTGGGACATCAAGAGAGCCATTTAGGAACGCATTGTTGATATCAATGTGTTTGATATCCCAGCCAAACTGCAAGAGAAAAGATTAGGCGCACAGAGACAGGTTTGATAACTGGGCTAAAGGTGTCCATAAAATCCACTCCGGCACGCTGTTGAAAGCCTTTGGCTACAAGCCGTGCTTTAAGTCTGTCAAGTGTGCCATCAGCATTAGTTTTAACCCGAAAGATCCACTTACACTGAATGACATTCATATCATCTGAGTGGGGAACTAATTCCCAAGTCGATTTGGAGAGGATAGCTTGAAATTCTTGTTCCATAGCCTTTTGCCATTCGGGTTGTGTGAGAGCTTCACTAACAGTGGCAGGTTCGATTACTGTAAATGTAGTAAAACCAGGTTTGGTGACTTGTGCTACAAACACTTTGTGTTTGAAGATACCACTTTTGGCTCTGGTGTTCATATGATGACTGTTGACAGGTGGCAACGGAGGAGGAGATGATGAGATGGATTGGGTTGTTTGAGAATTAGGCAGGTTACTGACCGAGGAATATGAGTCAGTGGGAGAATTGATTTGTTGTGGAGATGGGGACTGGGATCTGTGAGGTTGAGGTGAAGATGATGACTGCGAGTTTAGAACTTGAGTATGACTACTGGCCAGAGGAAAACTTAAGAAATCAGGTATAGGGAGAGGTAGAGGTATGTTGACTGGACTGGGTAGTGTGGATGTTTGGGACTGAAATAGAACCGTGTATGGGAATTCAGTTTCATTGAATAAGACTGTCCGAGCTATGTAGACCCTTCCCGATGGGTGAAGGCATCTATAGCCCTTACGCGTGGAGCTATATCCAATGAACAGACATTTATCCAAACGAAGCTGGATTTTGGATCTATTGTATGGGCGAAGGAAGGGAAAGCAACTGCACCCGAATACCTTGAACATGGAATAATCAGGTTGAAGCTTAAACAGACACTGAAAAGGAGAGATGTTATCAAGTGAGGGAGATGGTAGACGATTTATAATGTGTACTAGTGGAAAACGCATCCCACCAAAATGAGGAAGGAAGATTGGCTGAGGCAAGGAGAGTTAGACCCATTTCTGTGATATGTTGGTGTTTTCTTTCAGCCCTCCCATTTTGTTGATGAGTGTGTGGACAAGGGTGACGAAATTTGATGCCTAGACTCTCAAGCATTGGTTTTAGACTTCTATATTCTCCCCCAATCAGATTGTAGACACAGAATTTTAGTTTTAAACTGTCTTTCAACATAGACATTGAAGTTGACAAAAACTTTCTGGACTTCTGTTTTGGTTTGGAGAGGAAATATCCACGTAAAGCGTGTGAAATCATCAACAAAATGAACATAATATTTGAAACCATCAAGTGAAGGACACGAGCTAGGTCCCCAGACATCGGTATGCACAATTTGAAATGGAGAGCTAGTTTTAACAGGAACCGAATGAAAACTGAAACTATGTATTTTTCCCATGGCGCACGCATCACAGAAAACTTGCTGTGGCCATTTAAGATTGGGACTGCTATTATTTAAAGCAACTTTTAATACTTGATTACAAGGATGACCTAACCTTTGATGCCATAGCTGAAGATTTGAACTAGAAGCTGCTGGGGAAGACTTCGGTGGTGTGACTGTCGTCTTGAAGCAGGCTGGTGTGGGATGATGAGATTGGGCAGATGAGTTGAGATTATATAAACCGTCTCTAAGAGTGCCCTCTAGAAGGATTTGGTGTGTAATTTTGTCCTTGACACAGCAAACGATGAGTGAAATTCCAAGTAGACATTGTTGTCAGTAGTGAACTTAGATATGCTTAAGAGATTTTTAGTGATGCTTGGTACACACAATATATTTCTGAGTATGAGAGGTTTGAGACCTGAGTTCGATAGAGTAGATGTTCCCACATGAGATATAGAGAGGAGAGAACCATTACCTACGGTAAGAGATTCTTGGCCATGGTACGGTGTATGAGTTTGAAGATTATCCATGTTCGCAGTGACATGTGCCGAAGCTCCTGTGTCAAGACACCAGTCAGAGTTGCCTTGAGATGTGGGGTTAGAGGATATGCTGAATGCAGAGGTATTCGATACATGGGGTGACGGATGAGTTGTGCTTTGTGAATGAGTGAATGGATTGTTGTGAGGTGAGGTAGTAAACGTACAGCTGAGATTATCAGTGGGAGTGGATACAGGTTTTGTGTAGTGAGCTTGATGAGTGATAGGCAAGGACTCGATGCCATTAAAACTGACATCAAAACGTTTAAAGCATTTTATGGCAATGTGATTGGATTTACCACAGATTTGGCAAATAATTCTGCTACTATTTCCAGTATTGAACCTGCCACCACCTCGGCCTCTGTTGCTTGAACCACGAAACCCTGAACGACCATGACCTCTGGAGCTTGAATTGTACTGATACGCTGCATTAGCTTGCAACATAGACGCATGAGATGTAAATCCAGATGTAGCTTCAATCTGATTTCATGCGTTTGTAGCGCATTTTGGACTCCATCAAGAGTAAGCTCTTCAGACTTTGATTGAAGAAAGATACAGATAGTTTCATACTCTGGACCTAAGCCTCCAAGAACAAAATTTATCATATCAGAATCAAATAATTGATGACCTTTACTGAAAAATTGATCTGATATGCATCTGAATTTTAAAATGTATTCATCTATAGAGAGATCTCCCTTCTTCATCGTCTGCAACTGAAATCTGAGTTGCGCAGACCTTGCTCTGGATTGAGAGTGAAAGAGATTCTCAAATACCATCCACAGTTCATAAGCGGTGGTGCATCGGCCAACATAGCCAATCATAGAAGGAGAAAGAGCTGATAATATCCAGCTGAAAACAAATTGATCTCTGCGCAGCCATGCTGTGTATGCAGGATTCAGAACAGTTTCACGAATGAATTGATGAGAAGCAACACTTTGTTGTAGCACATCTTCAAATCCGTAGGCTCGAGCTGTAGCTAGAATTTGTGTTTTCCAGAAGATATAATTTGTCCTATCTAGTTTAATGCTGACGGGATGAATGGAAGGTAGATTAGTTTGAGTGGTGTTGAAAGGAAGAAGATATGCAGATCTATGAAGGATATAAACCTTGCTCTGATACCATGTTAAACTATAAGAGAACGCATGAGAAAGACACAAAACAAATGAGCAGAAAATCTTTCCGCTAGTCTCTTGCTAGAGATCCTCAATTTCCTTCTTTGGTCCTCTCCTAATTCTCGTCTGAAAATTCTCATGGCCGCTTCCTCTACCGATGCCTTACCTGTTACGACAATGATCAACATGGTTGCTGCTATCAAATTGAATGCCACGAATTATCTCCCTTGGCGTCGTCAAATCGTGCATATGGCTGAATGCTTCGATTTGATGGGTTTTCTGGACGGCTCCTCTATTGCGCCGTCGCCTACTATTACTTCTGTGGCCAATGATATCTCGGTCAACCCTGCATACACGGCTTGGAAGATGAAGGACAAGAAACTTCTAAGTGTATTGTATACCTCTCTCTCCGAAGATGCTGCTTCGGAGGTCATTGACTCGTCTACCTCGCGGGACACGTGGTTAACTCTCGAGATTGTTTTCTCTTCGGTATCGCGTCAGCATCAACTCCGGGAAGAACTTCTTTCTCTTCGTCGGGGTGCTTCTTCTGTAGAGGAGTATGGTAAGAAGTTCAAGCTTTTGTGTGATCAGTTGAATGCCATTGGTCGTCCGGTGGAGGAAACCGATAAGAGTCATTGGTTTTTGCGTGGTTTGGGAGTTCAATTTGCTGGTTTCGCGGACACTCGTATGGCTCTATCTCCTATTCCCGCATTCCGTGATTTGCTGAACCAGGCAAAGCAATATGATCTTATGCTCCGAGCCATGGAGGGCTCCGCTTCTCAGGCAGCATTCACGGCTGATCAAGGGTCGTCGTCGAATCGGGGCCCATCTCATGGTCGTGGGCAGTCCAGTGGGAATTATCACTCGTCGGGTCATACTGGTGGACGTGGGCAGTCCACTGACCGTGGTTCTTCTTTTGGACGTGGTCGGCATTTGAACTACCGTGGTTTTATTTCAAGAAATCAGACTAATAGTACAAGTTCGAACAACGGGGGGCGCCGACCTTATATTCCTCGTTGTCAAATCTGTCGTGGGGAGCATTATGCAGACAAATGTCCCCAATTTCTCAGTGCTCGTCAGGCTATTTCCTCCGCAAATTTGGCTCAGGCTTTTACATCATCTTGCAATGTTTCCGACTCTACTCCAGATTGGTATCTTGATTCTGGTGCTTCTGCTCATATGACCAATCAACTCACTGCATTGGATTCTTCCGAGCCTTATTCTGGTAACGGCTCTGTTATTGTTGGTAATGGAAATGCTTTAAATATCTCGCATATTGGTTCTCGTAAATTATCTGCCGATGTTCAGCTGTTGGATGTTTTGGTGGTGCCTCATATCACCAAAAATCTCTTATCTATCAGTAAATTAACCTCTGACTTTCCTGTTGATGTTATATTTTCTGATAAGTTCTTTGCGATTCAGAATCGGGTGACAAAGGACATACTGGCTCAGGGAAAGTGTGATAAAGGCTTATACATGCTAGACAAGGGGGTCTCGGCTTTGGTGGCAGCAGTTCGAAATAAAGTCTTAAAGGCTAGTTTTGATTTGTGGCATTTACGTCTGGGGCATGTCCCATTTTCCATTGTTTCGTTATTGCATAAACTTGGTCATTTGTCGGTCACTTCAGCTCGCTGAGTCCTAGTGTTTGCTCTTCCCGCCGCTAGCAAAGAGCAAGAAACTTAACTTTCAATTGAATGAAAAACGTGCTGACAATGTTCTTGATTTAATACATTGTGATTTATGGGGTCCTGCACCTGTTACAACTTCTGATGGATTTCGCTATTACGTTGCTTTTGTGGATGATTTTTCTCGTTTTTCGTGGATTTATCCATTATGTGCTAAGTCTGAGTTATATGACATATTAGTTCGCTTTCATGCATTTGTCTGCACTCAGTTTTCCCGTAGAATCAAGATTTTTCAAAGTGATGGTGGGACCGAATTTACAAATTCAAAAGTACGTGATTTTATGCACTTGAATGGTATTCATCATCGGCTTTCTTGTCCCTATACACCTCAGCAAAATGGTAGGGCTGAGCGTAAGCACCGTCACATATCTGAAACTGGATTATCTATGTTATTTCATGCTCATGCTCCAGCATCTCTTTGGTTCGATGCGTTTGCTACTGCTGTTTTTGTGATTAATAGGCTGCCTTCCCCACTTCTGCATGACACTTCCCCATTTCAGCTTCTATTTCACTCTGTACCGAATTATGCAAACTTTAAACCATTTGGGTGTCGTGTTTTTCCGTATCTCCGAGATTATGCTGCTAATAAATTGGAACCTCGCAGTCGTCCATGCATTTTCTTGGGTTATAGTAGCATCTACAAAGGTTTTCGTTGCTACGATCCGGAATCCTCTCGCATCTTCACCACTCGTCATGCCCAGTTTGACGAACACTGCTTTCCATTCTCTCGGACTCCGTCCACAACTTCGATTTCTGATTTGGACATCTCCACTTTCCTGGATGTTACGGACTACCTATTGCCTGCTCAGCCCGGCCTTGCGCCTAGTCGGCATACCCCAGCGCCCGTACGTACCCCGTCTCCAGCCAGTGAACCCGTGCGTATCGTCCAGGCCCAGGAAGATCCTGCCGAGCTCCAGCCAAACCCACCACACGATCCAGGCCAGAATCATCCCTCTGTTCCCGCCCAAGCACCTGCCGAGCTCCAGCAAAACCCACCACACGATCCAGGCCAGAATCATCCTCCTGTTCCTGCCCAAGCACCTGCCGAGCTCCAGCCCAACCCGCCACACGATCCAGCCCAAAATCAACCTCATGTTCCTGCCCAGGCATCTGCCGATGCTCCTGCCGAGCAGGTCCCTGCTGCCTCACGTCTTAATCGTCATCCTATGGTCACGAGGGGACGTGCTGGCATATTCAAGCCTCGATATCCTGTTAACTTGACGTCCACTGCCCTTCTGTCTGCTCTTGTTGCCACTTCTGAGCCTCGTGGTTTCAAGTCTGCTGCAAAGTATCCTGAGTGGCTTGCCGCTATGCAAGAAGAAATTGACGCTCTTCGTTCGAACTACACATGGGATTTGGTGCCTCGCCCCCTTGGCACAAACATAGTTGGTTCGAAGTGGGTTTTCCGTACGAAGTTTCTTGCTGATGGCTCCATTGAGCGCCACAAAGCCCGTCTTGTTGCTCAAGGCTTTACTCAGATTCCCGGCACTGACTTCCATCATACTTTCAGTCCAGTTGTTAAAGCTGCTACTGTCCGAATTATCTTGGCTCTCTCCGTACAACACAGTTGGCCTCTACATCAACTTGATGTGAAGAATGCGTTTCTTAATGGCATTCTTGACAAACCCGTATTTATGGCTCAGCCTCCTGGTTTTGTGGATCCACGATTTCCTGATCATGTCTGTAAGCTGAAGAAGGCTTTATATGGTCTTCGTCAGGCTCCTCTTGCATGGTACCAGAGGTTTAGCACGTATCTCTCAAGCCTTGGTTTTCTTCAGAGTCGCAGTGACTCTTCCCTCTTTCATTTCCACAAAGGTACCTCTGTCATTTATTTGTTGTTGTATGTGGATGACATTATAATTACAGGAAATGACCCTTCTCTGCTGCAAAATTTTATCTCCCGTACCCACCGAGAATTTGCCATTAAGGATCTTGGTCGTCTTAATTATTTTCTTGGGCTTGAAGTCTCGTACACTTCCGATGGTCTATTTGTTGGGCAGGCAAAGTATGCACATGATATTCTTGAACGTGCTGAATTATTGGATGCTAAGCCTGTTTCCACTCCTTTGACAGCAGGGGAATCTCTTATTAGTGCTGGCTCTCCATTTCATGATCCCACTTTGTACAGGTCTCTTGTTGAGCTCCAATATTTGACCGTTACTCGTCCAGATCTTTCCTATGCAGTCAGCTCGGTAAGTCAATTCCTTCATTCCCCACGGATGACCATTTTTTGGCGGTCAAGAGGATACTTCGCTATGTCAAGGGCACTGTGCACTATGGTCTATCCTTCAAGAAAAATCCTGAATTTTCCATCTTAGGTTATTCTGATGCTGACTCGGCTCGTTGCATTGAGACCCGTCGTTCCACTTATGGCTACTCCATTTTCATTGGGGAAAATCTCGTCTCTTGGAGTGCCAAGAAACAACCAACTGTTGCTCGCTCCAGCTGTGAGTCCGAGTATCGTGCTATGGCTAATGCGGCAAACCTTCATAGATCAAACGTGCAGCCTTTTTATAGGCGATTACAATGGATTAACTTTACAAAACTAACACTAACAGTCTAACAACTTCTTGTTACGACTGCAACCACTGCTAACAAACTAACTATATCTAATAGAAAGATAACAACAATAAAATAAGATTTTACACGTGAGCATGAACTCGCATGCATGCAGACTTTAATAGTGACTAATAAATTCTAACTGGGGATTGATGAACCATAATTGACTCACGAAAATGACAGCTTTGATGTTGTCTGTACTGATGGGGAATTTCAGCTCTCCGGTCTGCTGCATCCTGATGAGGACGTCGACGATGTCTTCACCGTCGAACTCGCCGCTCTGCTTCAGTTTGTGCTCGTTGATGATGCCGTCGAGAATGGCGTCGAGCTTACCGCGCATCCTCCACAGCCTGTATTTGCTCCAGCTGAGGACATTGAGCAGTTTCCAGGAGGGGAAAAGGAAGGCGAGCTCGAAGCCTCCGGCCATGGCGACTGCCTTCTTGAAGAGAGAGATCAGGCCCTCGCGATCCGTCATGACTTTCCCGAAGGCCGCCCAGCAGGTGATGGTGCTGGTGAAGGTGAAGATCTTGTCCGTCAGATCGATGGCCTTCCCGGACAAAGATTCTAGAGACTTGATCAGGTGGGAGGATTCATCCCGCCTGATGTAGCCGAAGGATTTGAAGTTTTTGGAGCTGAGGAGCTCGACTCGACTATGCAGATCTTGCGCATCTGGCGCCAGCAGTCGTTGTAAGCGGAGAAGGCGGTGTAGTCGTACCACAGGATCTTGCTCGCGATGCTTTCGGCCTGTCTGCGCACGCGAGGTCTTGCACTTTCAGCACCTCCTTTTTTGCCTCACGTGACGAGATCACCACCGCCGGCACCTCGCCTAGCTGGAGATGCATGACGGGGCCGTGTTTCTGCGCTTGGCGCTGCAGTGCTTTGTGAGGCAGGTCTCCGACTAGGAGGTGGAGGTGGCCGATCACCGGCAGCTTCGGCGGGCTCGGATGAAGATTTTGGTGAGGTTTTTGGGGTTTTGGTTTAGTGGATGCCTTGATTAGGAAGAGGAGTAGGAGTGTGGTTGTGAAGTTGAAGAGGAGATCCATCTTCATTGTTGATGAAAGAGTATTAGTGATGAGTAGGTGTTTTATGGATGATGTAGTGGTTCTATTTATATAGATGAAAATTTTGGCTGCTGCAGTTATCAGTTTAGTAACACAAGTCTAATTTCAAGTTCGGGCAATTCCTTTCAAATTCAGATCTAAATCTGGATCTGGATAGATCCGGTCTAGATACGATCCGTGGATCCATATAATATATATGTATATATAATTTTTATTTTTATTTGTAAGTGTATTATATTGTTATTTTTCTAGTCGAAATTGGATAAATTAGGTTATGAAATTGGATGGTAGGTCAATAACATTAGAAAATTATACCATGTATTTGAGAAAATTTTGTTATGAGTGATCTATTTGTTAAGATATATGTGCTATTTTTTATATTCTTATTGTAATATTATCTGTTGTCATGAAAGTACAGTAAAAGTAAAATTTATAACTAACATCTTCTTGTATAGTGATAATTGTAAATTTTTTAAATAATTACTATAATGTTATTATGTATTTAGATTATTATTATGGTCTTACGGTGAATTATAATTGACTTAAGAATGATTTTAGAAGAGAAAAAATATGGATTGGGTCTAAATCCTGGATCCTACGGATTTTATGGATCTGGATCTAATTTTTTTGAATCCAGTGAATCTAGACTGGATCCAGACCCAAACAAAAAAAATTGAATCTAAATCTGAACTTATTAAAATCCGGTTCAGATCCAATCCATTTGCCATCTCTACAGTCAAATATTATTGTCTTGTTGTATTGTAATTTTCTTGATAAGAGATTTGTGGTCTTGCTATTTTGTTTTTTTGGATATTTAATTACTCCTCGTTCAATTGGATATATACAAACATTTTATATGCTTACATATCCTTGTTATAGTTTTTTGAATGATCATCAATTTATTATAGAGAGGATCAACTGAAAACATTCTTTGTTTTGCTAAACTATGAACGAACCAATTTTAATATTTAAAAAGTATCATTATAAAATGAAAAAGGTCAGATTATTGAAGATATACGATTGTGAATATATATATATAAAGAGTTATGTTCAAATAAGAATTATTTTTAATATGAGAATTAAGAATCATAAAATTTCACTATGAACAAAATATAAAATTTCACTATGAACAAAATGAATATGCTCTGAAGGTTAATGTATTATCCACTGTGAAAGTTATTTAATCAAAAAAATCGGTATTTTTCACTCGGGTTCAAATTCCATGAGGGACAAAAATTCATTTGCTTTTTTTTTACTTTTTGTATTTGTTAACTTTCTCCACATAATCTATAACTTTCACAGTGAATTCATCATTTTTTGGTTATCATGTTATTACGAAAAAAATGGTTTTTACATTAACCCTCTAGTCCCCGAATACGCGGGGCCTTTGGGAATTCTTCAAGCTTTAGCCGATGGTACAAAACTACTTTTCAAAGAAAATCTTCTTCCATCTAGAGGAGATACTCGTTTATTCAGTATATTGGTCCATCCATAGCAGTCATATCCATTTTACTAAGTTATTCAATAATTCCTTTTAGCTATCGCTTTATTCTAGCTGATAGTGCAAAGTCGTATCTCTTTGGTTAATAAGATCCAAAAGGTTTATCGATCCCAAGGAGTGCAGATTCATAATAGGCATATAGAAATTATTGTACGTCAAATAACATCAAAGGTCTTGGTTTCGAAGATATATATATATATATATATATATATATATATATATATATATATATATATATATGAAGTGGATCAAATGAGAACTTCAATTTTTGAGAACTTTTAAGAATCGAACCGGAACCGTGGTCAACGGTTCGGTTTCAACCGCCCGCCTCCTACACGGTCACGGGTCCATAAATCGCGAATCGTTGAACCGGCGGTTCCGAACCGTCGGTTCATGTAATATTTTTTTTATTTTTGTTTTTTCAATTTTTTTGTAATGTAATATGTTTAATATTATCAAAATACAATTATTATTACATAACACATGAAATAACATCTAAAACACAAAAAAAAAAAAAAAAAATTGGAACCGGCGGTTCACACGGTTCCGGGCCGAGCTCTTTCTTAATTGGGATACGTATGCAACTTAATTATAATATTTTTCAATATTATAATTAAGCTCAAGCTCTTTCTTTTTTTTTTTTTTTTTTCTTCAATTAAGTTAAAGTATGATTTTATTTGCATAAGTTATAATTTTTTTTATAAGTTTTAGTTTATTATAAGTTGTAATTTTTGCTACAAGTTGTAAATTGTAATGTGACAAAAGAAAGTGTAATAAAATGTTTATCTTATTTCATTTACTAATTATTGTGTCCCAATATTATTTTTTTCGTCATCTCTATGTATATATATACAAATATAATTAAAGAATACAAAAAATCGAAGAATAAAAAAAAAAGGCTGTTCACGGTTCCGAACCGTGAACCGGCAGTTCCGAACCGGAATCGAAACCGCTGGTTCACGGTTCCGAACCGTAACCGCTTAAACCCCTTCACGGGCCAGTTCCGGTTCCGGATTTCCGAACCGTCGAACCGGCGGTTCCGAACCGGAACCGGCCCGGCCTGTGAACACCACTAGTGAAAGCTATGCGTTTAGGATTTGACTTTGAGAATGAAAGCTAATGCGTTTAGGATTAATTAATCCAAAGGAATCAGTACAAATCGTTTAGCTCATAATAATATCTAGACTAGTGCAAGTTAAAGATTCCAAAAACTGTATGATCGGTACATATAATTAACACATACCGATGTCAGTTCATACAAATGCTGATCATCTGAAGTACTTTACGCATACTCACGCACTACATAAAGAAAGATCAAAGGTAAAATTAAATAACGTTGCATCAATTTTATCAGCTTAAATGAATCATGCATACATTTATTCAGTGAATACAAAATGCACTTCTACTTATTGAACCACACACCAAATGAAAAACGTAACCATTACAAACACAAATGAATTTCCTAATGAATTAAATTTAGCGTACTAAAAAAATAAAAAAAATAAGCCATGCATGAAACGACGGCGTCTCAAGATTAATGGAATGAGTCGACGAGCAATGCAGTAATGAGGGGCTTCAACACTTTCTCAGGATGAGTGTAGCCATCTTGATTATGCTTGTACACAACATCGATCAATCGAGAAAGATTCACAATCCTCTTCAAAATCTCCATTGAAACCGACTTCTCCTTCAAAATCTCACCATTTATATCCTTCCATGCATTCTCAGCCATCTTCTTGAACTCCTGCATTGCCTCTTCCTCACACACTCCATGATCCTTCATGTAGCACTCGATGCCCGTCGCGTTTTGCCCTCTTTTCTTCTCAATCTACAAAAAATGACACATTACACAGATATACTGTCACAAGGTGGACTCATGTGAGGATACATGCAGGCATAAATATTGACACTTTTCTGTAGAATATATAATTGAATTTCTAGTTAGAGGTGAAAATACACGACACTTTTCTTTAGACAATTGACATCTTTAAAAAGTTCGTACCTATGGACAACGGAGTTCTTGTGTTTTGTCTAAATTTAACATATTACACATACCTCATAAGTTGCCACGTCATCAATAACACGACAGATAGTGACGTTAGCTACTTGAATCCTCGGCTTGTTGATGAGCCAATCGAAGGCCTCGTTGGTTGCAGAGGCGACGCCGAGGAAGGATGTGGCGGCGAGCAAGTAGTAGGTGCTTGTAATGAAGCCGTTGGCCATGTATTCACTAAATGGAGGCATGTAACCTTCGATGAACCACTTCGCCTCCATGTTGTAGCTTCTCACGATCTCTTGCATCTGTTTCAAATATGTAACAACTCAATTATTAATTTTTGCTGATCATAATGTTAAAAGTTGGAATTTTTAATAAAAATATCGGTTCATACTGTGGATTTTGCATAATTAACCGCAAATGATCTTCCTTTTAGCTTTAACTCTTGCTCGTATTGATCGTAGAGTTCTAAAAGAACTTTGTAGCTTATCTTCATGTAATCTGGCAGTCTGTCTATTTCCTTCATTTCCCATCTGATTATACAAACAGAAACAATATATTTGAGAACATTAATTATATATAGAGTTAATTATATATTATATGGCTCGATGTTTGGTGAGTTGCAACATTAATGGCTCGACCTTCAATTTTTTTTAAAAAAAACTCCTGGCCTTTTCAGAAAGTTGCAAATATGGCTCGTACTTTGATTTCCTGACTCAAAATTTTGACATGAAAGACCTAAATCCGGCGTAAACTTTACGTAGAATATTTGTTTTCCATCCAAGCATCAAAACTAGGTCGAGTTCAGATCATCCATGTCAAAATTTTGACAATGGAGTTGTGGGACCGGGCCATATTTGTGATTTTTTTTAATAGATGGCGTCCTATGAAGACATTCTCACATAAGTCTTTTATTCTTTTGTAAAAATTCATAGTTTTTTTAATAAAAATTAAAGTCATGTCATTTTTGCAATTCCACCCCTTACAGTAAATTGAAGTATTTACCTTTCTACAGGATCTGTGAAAATTTGAAGCTCATCAACGGTACCATAGGAGTCGTATGTATCATCAATGACTGAAATCATAGCAATAGTTTTGAGCTAGTTCACATGGATTTGGTTGGTCCCGTTGAGGTAGAAAGCATTGGAAGAAAGAGGTATGTTTATGTCATGGTAGACGATTACTCAAGGTACACTTGGACCTTTTTTCTTCGTGAAAAATCTGATGCGTTTGGTGTGTTCAAAACCATGTTTGCAAGAACTTCTAACATGTTTGGTGTCAAAGTGTCAAGAATTAGGTCGGATCATGGATGTGAATTTGAGAACTCGTCTTTTACAAATTTTTGTGAAAGAGGAATCTTCCAAGAGTTCTCAGCATCAAAAACACCACAACAAAATGGAGTGGTTGAACGCAAGAATAGGATGTTAGTGGAGATGGCAAGGGTCATGTTGAGCTCGAAAAATATGTCTAAACGCTTCTGGGCAGAAGCTATGAACACGGAGTGTCACATTAACAATCGAGTCAACATCAGACCAGGTTCTTTTAAAACTCCATATGAAATCCTGAAAGGTAAGAAACCAAACCTCAAGTACTTTCGTGTTTTTGATTGTATATGCTACATACTAAATGACAGAGAATACCTCACAAAATTTGATGAAAAAAGTGACAAAGGGATCTTTGTAGGGTACTCTCTAAATAGTCATGCATATCGTGTGTTTAACTTAAGATTACAAACGATACAAGAATCTGTAAACGTGGTATTTGATGATTATGGAAGTTCTTTAAGTACACAGGAAGAAGGCTCTAAAGAAGTTGTGGTAAGTTCTGGAGAAATAAAAGATCAACAGTCGCCCACAACTGTACAGGAGAATGTTGAGCCGACATCACCCTCAACACCACCTCGAGTTCCAAAAAATCAAGATATGTCCAGTGACGATCTTGAGTCCGAAGTCCAACGAGGTAGTGAGAGACGAGAACCACCTGGAAGAATTCGAAAGAATCATCCAACAACTCAAGTTATAGGTGATGTTCATGATGGTGTTGGAACAAGAGGTAAGGCTCCTCTTGATTATAGAAAAATGATTTGCTTATCGTCTATATGCACGTCTATACCAGGATTTCTATGTTTTATCTCCAAGATTGAGCCTAAAAATATCAAAGAAGCATTAGGAGATGAATTCTGGGTTATAGCTCTGCATGATGAGCTAAATCAATTTGTTCGAAATGATGTGTGGTACTTGGTCCCTAGGCCTGTTGACAGAAATGTTATAGGAACAAAGTGGATATTCAAGAACAAATCTGACGAAATTGGAACTATTGTTCGCAACAAAGCAAGGCTGATGGCACAAGGCTACACTCAAGTGGAAGGAGTGGACTTCGACGATATATTTGCCCCTGTAGCACGACTCGAATCTATACGACTTCTTCTCGCTATTGCATGCCATCTTAATATCAAGCTTTATCAAATGGATGTCAAGGGAGCATTCTTAAATGGTGTTCTCAAAGAAGAAGTCTACGTCGAGCAGCCAAAAGGTTTCGAAAATCCACACAAACCTAATCATGTCTACAGGTTGAAAAAGGTTTTGTATGGCCTCAAACAAGCTCCGAGAGCATGGTATAGTCATTTGACAAATTTCTTGCTTGAATATGGCTTTGTTAGAGGTAATGTTGATAGAACACTGTTTATCAAAAGGGAAGAACGTCATATTCTCATTACTCAGATTTATGTTGATGATATGATTGTAGGTTCCACCTCACAAAAGATGCTTGATGATTTTGCAGGTGCTATGTCGACAAAGTTCGAAATGAGCATGGTGGGAGAGTTGACCTATTTCTTAGGTCTCCAAGTCAAGCAAGGACGGGAAGGTATTTTCATATCCCAAAGCAAGTATGCAAAGGACATGGTGAAAAGATTTCAGTTAGAAGGAGCCAAACACATGAGGACACCAATGGGCTCCTCTTATAAGCTAACAAAAGATGATGCTAGAGAGGATGTTGACCCAACACTCTACAGATCAATGATAGGAAGCCTACTGTATCTTACAGCTACACGACCAGATCTCATGTTCAGTGTTTGTGTATGTGCCAGGTATCAAGCTAAGCCAAAAATGTCTCATCTCAAGGCTGTTAAGCGTGTTATCAGGTATGTTTCTGGCACATCTGAACTTGGTATTTTCTTTTCTAAAGATACGAACACTAGTTTGGTTGGGTATAGTGATTCGGATTGGGCTGGAGATGTTGATGATAGGAAAAGCACGAGTGGAGGGTGTTTTTATCTTGGAAATAACCTCATTTCATGGCATAGTCGTAAGCAAAATTGTGTGTCTCTTTCAACAGCCGAATCTGAATATGTTGCTGCGGGTGTGTGCTGCACACAACTTTTATGGCTTAAACAAATGTTGTATGATTATGGAATGAAGGGTAGTGATTTAACTATATATTGTGATAATATAAGTGCAATAAATATCTCAAAAAATCATGTCCAACACTCTCGAACCAAACATATTGATATAAGACATCATTTTATTATAGATTTGGTAGAACAAGAGGTGATTAAAATGGATTATGTGAAAACCGATTGTCAAATTGCTGATATTTTCACAAAACCTTTAGATTTTGAGAGAATTACATGTTTAAGGAGGTCACTTGGCCTCTGCGTTCATGAGTAAAAATAAGGCGTGTTTGTTGCATCAAGTTTTTCATGTTTATTCTAAAAAGATGCAACTGTTTTTGCCTATGTTGTACTCATTGTTTCCATGACATGTTCTCCAACACAGGCTCAGCATTGTGTGTATATTTATTTTTTAAGGGTACAACAACACCAAAGTAGTTTGGGGGGCACGGCGTTCGCTGCGACGATGCTACCTTACAAAATGGTAAAACCATGATTGCTTTCGGGAAACCTAGACTAGGGGCACGACGTTCGCTGCGACGATGCACTCTACGTCATAAAGAAAATCGAATTTTACATGGTTCTGTACCTGTTGCATGTTTTAATAATAAGCTGAGTCAATGTGTTTGGAGATGTTAGGGTAACATGTTGGTCAACAATAGGTTGTTCAGAAAATTTCGGAAATCAGTTTGTTTACCCCTATTTTTAGGGATTTTTATCTCTCTTTGACTATATCAGCTCGTTTGATCTGTTGGAATTCACATATATCCATATATTACTTCAAGATCTACCAGATTTTTCGAAAAATGATTAAAATCTGTTTTTATAAAATTGTTTGAGGTGTGTTGGATAGATATTTTTTGTGGTATATTTATATATTGCAGTTGGTATTAATTTATCCTCACCCCTCTTATTTTGTTCATCTCTCTCTCTCGCTTAGCTAAGGGTTTTCATTTTTATTGATTTCAAAATGTCTTCACCCTCTTCCTTATCCATTGAACAACTTAGACAGATTCTCTCAAATCAAGAGGAATTAGCCAAGCTCCAAGCTGTTCTATCTACATCCATGGAAGCTTTACCTGTGGTCGTCGCCGCAGCTCCTGAACTTGTTGCCGCCGTCGCTGAACCCACTGTCGCCGCAACAGTATCTACAACAACTCCTGCTGTTGAAATCCCCAAAGGAAGTGTTTTTTTTCGGAGCATAATCTGGAACTTGGCTTGACTAAGGGGGAGCTTAAAGCTCTTCTTTCTTCCCAAAAAGGGGGAGTAAATGTTGTGCTCCCAAGCTGCTGACAAGGATGTTACAGAAACACCTGCTACAACAAGCACTAGTCGTTTCGTTTTTATTCCTTCATTGCTGGATATTTTTGAACACTTTGATATGCATTGTCTGATGGGTTTAATTCTGTCTTGATATATTTTGATGTGTTATGTTATCGAATGTGTTCTGGTCACATATTTGGCAATATATGTTCTGCTTTGTTGGTCTTGTATTTGTGTTTGCAGGTATATATCGAGAATCTTGAAAGTCGGGAGTGTGTTGGTATTCAGGGGGAGTGTTGAAGTACAAAAGGAGTTCGTGTGTTTTGTGAAGAAAGACAAAAAGGGGAAGTTTGTTAGAGTTATTTTAACTCTATTTTCTTCCTCTAAGTTTTATGTATTTATTTTGATCTTTCTTCACGGTTTTGTGTAGGTTGAAATGGTCTATGCAAGCTCCTATTTTAGTGGGATAAGTTCATGGAGATAAAGTGATATGAAGCTGAAGAGAAGCTCCTAATTCGTGGGAATGGTTGAAGTGGAGCTGAACAAGAAAGAGAGAAAATAGCTGCTGTTGGATGAGATGTTGTTGCAGCAGTTGGGTTAGTTCCTATTTTCAAGGAACTACCTCTACCACTTCCACATGATTGTAGCAACCCACTCCAAGTCATGGGCCACGTCCAAGATGAGCTTGGAGATCAATAAATGCTTCTCCTATAAATGCTTGAAGGGCTGACACAAAAAGTTGTGGAGAAATAGCTATCTGTATGCGAGTGTTGTTTTCTGTGTTGGGATAACATCGTCTGTAACACTTGTTGTTTTTGTACAGCTCTTGAATCTGTTCTTGAGCGTTGTTTTTGTGAGAGATAGTTTTTTAGTGTGAGAGTTTCTTTTATTATCATCTTGGTCTTGTCAAGGTGATATATTATTTTTGTAGAATACTCTCATATAGTGATTTTCGCCATACGGCATCTATAGGTTGATTTAACAACCTGTAGAATAATTTCTCTTTGTGTCTTCCATTTTATTTTCCGCTGCATTTTTTACTCTTGTGCTTGTGTGCGTCAAGGTAACATTGAGCACAGCATAGAGATACAGAAGAGCCAACACTTTCATATTTATTTGTATTTTACAGTATACAGTTTATTCATGTTATAAAATTCATGATAAAAAATTTATTTATCAAATAACCAAGCATTATTGAAATATCAACTCTTACACTATCAACTCACTGATAGACTCATCTATAATTAGTGAACTTGTTAGTGTTGTTTTGTTTGTTTTTGGTGGGGAGACAAGAGAAACTCGATATATATTGTTTTATATATATTAGGTAAAATATAAAATGTAATATATTATTTTTATCATTATGAGTTATATTCATATTACATTCAAAGTAGGAGTGCATGTTAACCATGTCATTTTTTACATAAATGTCATCTTAATAAAATTTAATGGTTAAGAGAACCCTATATTTATTTTGTACTCCATCTTCCAAAAATATAGCAGATGTAAGTAAAAATGTATTTGATCACTATCCGTATATCATTTAATAAATTATTTCACGATAAAAGGGTTGACCATTATATTGCTATTTTTCCATCAAGAATTATATGATATTAATGCATAATTAAATTATTTTAACATATTTTGGGATCAAATAAAGACATATTTATAAGCAAAATATAAAAAGATTTAATACTTTAGGTCTTTGAAAAGAGATATTTTATTTAAGTGATACAATATTTTAGATCTAAATAAAATTATATATCTATAAGTAAAATTATTTTTTTAGGTAATCTGGGACCCCCGAAATGGTGGGTCCTGAGCGATCGTCCAAGATGGTCTACCGTCAGGGGCTGCCCTGGTGGCTATCATGTGGACACTCACATAAAGACAAATATCAATCATTGATAAATCAATATGAACGCTTCAGATTAAATACACAAATTATGAAGCAAATGACAAATATACAATTATATGTAGAAATATACATATAACTAATTCATATTTATATTTAAATATAACCATTAGATTTTTAAATCTAATAGATATGATTTGTTCTCATTTATGTATGTTAAAAATAGTATGTATACGACCCCAACCACATTTATCACGACCCCAACCCTAAAACGGATTTGGAGGGAACAATTGAAGGAATAGTACATAGGGTTCATGGCGCTCGATACCACTGCACCGATACCACTCTGTCACGACCCCAACCCTAAAGCGGATTGGAGGAACAATTGAAGGAATAGTACATAGGGTTCATGAAAACTAATACGAGGATGTATACTATATGCAAAATAACATAGTATACCGGTGGTGAACCAGCGAGAACCAAAGGAAATATAATGACACGAAGGACTTTAATGATTAATATCATACATTCATAGAAACATTGTTCAAAGCTGCGGTGAAGTCATGTGAATACACGTATGACGACGTGTACCCAAGTTTCTAACAACATACATAAACTTATCAAAAGTAGTCGACTTCTCAACACCCTCCATCGGCATTGTCAATGACTCGACTGCACATTTAAAACAAACATGCGGTGAGTACAGAATGTACTCAATGGACTCATGCGAAACATTTTATCGTATTTAAATTACTACGCCACATCATAGTAAGACATAAGGGTTTTATTTGAAATACCTTATGCTTACCAAAAATATTCATCGGTTCTTAAACATTTGCTTGGCGAGCATTTTACTTGCATGTATGATCCATATCCTTATCCTTTCTTCATATCATTATCATTAACGCCGTAGAAGGAGGCCTCTCCTCGTCGTCGCGTGACCGACCGTGAATTGTCTTTCTGACTCACGATCACCATTAGGTGTACACGTTTATCTTAGCAGTATAAGCCTTCCGGCATAAGATCCGATATCGATTTCATTCATAAGTTGGGAGCTACCCAACACATTCACATTATTGCGATCAAGGATATGATACATACATAAAACATAAACATTTTGACGGTAATTGCTTAAACATTTTAACATCATTTCTTGATATCGATAACACAAAATTATTCACTCGACATTTTATCACTTAAAAGTATAGTAAAGCCCACGGACTATTCGATCGCCTTTATCTTGATTATTCTTCAACGTCCAGGCGTTGCGTCGTCGATCCACGCTTTACGCAAAAAGCGATGTTTAGTATGCCGTTCGTGTTTTTGAGACTTTTAAAGTCTAGCATAAACTTCGATATTCTATATCGATCTAAATTGAATTCTTTAACGAATTGATACGCCGTTCAATCGCGTAATTAACATTTCTCGTATTTCGACGAAGCGAGATATGTTTGACAATTATCATTTTAACCTTTTAGGTAAAGGTTGGCGTATTTCTCGTTTTTCGATCTAATGATTTCGATTCGAAATCTTTTCTTACCAACGAGACTTTATTACTCAATTAATCGTTTCTGGCGTATTAGCGTATTTATCGAGCGTATTTCATCGTTGATTTCAAAAGTCGATAATTTTGACTTTTATTAGTAAATTCTTTACTAATTTATATTTTAATCTTTAATTTCATATAAATCAATTTCTAATTGATTTATTTTGCTAAATTCTTATTATTATTATATTTTTTTTTTAATATTTTTTGAAGATAACTTCTAAACATATAATACATCATTATTTATAACATTTAAGGATTTAAAAATCCTTAATACCTTTAATATAGCTCTCGGCTATTTAATATAATAATATTCAATTATCTTTCAAATTTTCTTCTAATTTTACATAGTGTACTATATTATCATAGTATCACTAATATGTATTAATTATTAACTATAGAAAATTTTTGTATATTACTTAATTAATTTCAAATTCACGGTTTCTTCAAACTTGTCCAAATAATTCTTGAAAAATCTAATTATTTAGTATATAGTCTCAACATCAATCCATAACATATTTATAACATATGGTTTATCATATTTAATTTCTACATCACTAAATCAAGGTTCATGGTTTCGGTTCTTAACACACATGCACCAAACATTTTTATAAAATTCTAACAAAATTACACCATGCTTATACATTATAGTATCACAATATTACATCATAGTTTTCATCAAAACAACTTAATCATCACCAAATTTAACCTTGAAGCTTTGGCCTTTTGAAAAATTTGAACAATTAATTTCCAAAATTCTTGTAAAATCATAGAGTACATAGTTTAGGTCTAGATCAACTATATGCCATTGCATGCCTTAAACAAAAATTATACATCAACATAGAAATTTTTATAATTTTCAGTAATTTTCAAAAATATAGAATAGGTTTTTTTTTTTTAAATTCCTAATAAATTGCTATGAACTCTCATAACACCATACATCAATAATTCATGCTCAAATAAATTCTAAGAATTTTCGATCATCCCATAAATTTCATAGCATCTTCAAATTAATTTTCTAAATATGATCTATGCTTCTATTCATTATGCTACACATTATTGATGCATAACTTATCATAGGTTAGCAAATTTTTGAAATTAAACATACATGCATAACATTTTGAAATCAAGAACACTTACCGATTTATAAGTCAAATTTAACATGCATAAACTAAATATTACCATCAACAATCACTAAGAACATAAGCATTAGAAATTTTTCACAACCAAGAACACTAAGAACATTTATATTTTCCTTAGCTTAGCTTTCGAATTTTTTATAGAAAACTCATGTATAATTGAAACCTTGCTCACTTCCTCACCTTTCTATGGTATGAATATATGGTAAAATGGTTATAGGCTAAGCTTTGGTGAAGATAGAAGAGAATTTTCAAGGCTTTTCAAAGGGAGAGGCTCTCGATTTTTTTCATAATTTTGGAGAAGGAAATGGCTTTGAAAGAGAAAGAAGGGTGTTGGTGTTTTGTGTTCAAGACTTGAGTGAGTGTGGAATGAGAGAAGAATGAAAATCCTACCCCTTTGTGTCTCTCTCACTCTCGGCCTTCTCTTGCTTTTGGAGAGGAAAATGGTTATGTAATTTTTCAAGACTTTGTGTGAGTGTGATTGTGAGAAAAAAAATAAATTCCTATCTCTTATACTCCCTCACTCTCGGTTCTCACATGCAAATGGAAGAGGAAATGGAAGACTTTGTGTAATTCATGGTTTATGACTCACCTAATGAGTCATGAGATGGATTTAATACTTCTTACACTTTGTTGGCCATTAAGCAATCCAAACCATGCAACTTGGGAGCAAGAGCCGGCGGCTCTTTGGTGTCCAAATGAATAAATTTTATTTTTGTATTTAAATGTTGTTATACTAGATACTATATATTAGTTAAGATACATTCTTCCATGTATATTATAACTCCCTTGATTATACTATGTTAATATATAACATAGATACAATTTGTATAATTAAGATGTAACTTAACAAAGTGTACACCAAAGTGATGTGCAATATGTTATTTATAACATAAGGTCTCGATTTTATTAGTCTCAATTGATACATATTTTATTTTCATGTTATTTATAGATATATATATCATAACATATGGTTTAAATAATAAATTATATCATAGGAAAATTTATTGGTATTACTTTGTGTGAGAAAAGCCTAATTTTCGAATTAGGGTTTTTCGAAAATTAGCAACTTAATCACTATTGAATCCTTAATGCTCTAGCATTGTTTTAATGTTAAATAATACTTTAATTACATATAATAATCATAAGAATTTAAATACTATAATTCCTTGATCATTAATATCATTTTTCTATTCATCTCTAAGCGTTAACGTTTGAAACGTCTCAAAACGTTAATTATCGAGTCATCTCAAAATGATCGTAGTAATATCGTAATTACCTCGTTAAACTATTCCATTAATATTGGAATTGTCATCCTAAGCTCCGTTGCTTAAAGAGTTTTACGAATTAAACTTATCGTAAGTAGGCGTTAATTTCTTGGGATATTACATTCTACCCCTTAAAAGAAATTTAGTCCGAAATTTGCATACCTTAGAAAAATAATCTGGGTATTGTTCTTTCATAGCATCCTCAAGCTCCCACGTGGCCTCTTCTTGTCCATGATGTGTCCACAATACTTTAACTAGCGGAATGGACTTGTTTCGTAATTGCTGAACTTTACGGTCTAAAATTGCTGTAGGTTCTTCTTCATAGCTCATATCTGGATTGAGGATCACGTCGTCTTGATGGATTACGTGTTTCGGATCGTGTACATACTTTCGTAGTTGTGACACGTGGAAAACATTGTGTACATTCCCCAGACTTGGCGGAAGAGCTAACTTATAGGCTACTGGGCCTATTCTTTCTAGGATCTCATAAGGTCCTATAAAACGGGGTTTCAGTTTACCTTTTACTCCAAATCTGATAATCCCTTTTGATGGAGAAACTTTAAGAAATACTTTATCTCCACTTTCAAAGTATAGCTCAGATCTGCGCATATCGGCGTAAGACTTTTGTCTATCTTGAGCTTCTTTTATTCTTTGCCTGATTTGTCGGACGATTTCGATCATTTCACTTATTGCTTGAGCCCTATGATCTTTCTTTCACCCACTTCATCCCGATAAGCGGTGATCTACATTTCTTTCCATACAAAGCTTCATATGGGGCCATATTAATCGTCGTTTGGTAACTATTGTTGTAAGCAAACTCGATAAGGGTAATACTTATTCCCATTTTACACCTCGATCCAACACTCACTGCTCTCGGCATATCTTCTAGTGTTTGAATCGTTCTTTCTTCGTATCCATCGATCGCGTGGGTGAAATCTTGTCTTTGAAATTCAACCGTGCCTAATTCCTTTTGTAAACTAACCCGAATCTCGAAGTGAACTTGGAGTCTCTATCGGATGTAATAGATTTTGGTACTCCATGTAGTCGTATAATTTCTTTTACATATAAGCGGGCTAACTTATCGATCCATGAGTAATCGAATTGGCGAAAATGAGCACATTTTGTAAGTCTATCAATTATTACCCATATAGCGATGTTTCCCTTTTTGACTTTGGTAGACCCGTACTTGAAATCCATCGTTATTTCATCCCATTTCCACTCGGGTATTCCTAATGGTTGTAACTTTCCGTAAGGGCGTTGGTGTAATGCTTTTACTTGTTGACAAACAAGACAACGTTCTCTGAAAGAGGCTACATCTCGTTTCATGCCTTCCCACCGAACTTTCTCTTAGATCTTGGTACATCTTATTGTTGCTGGGTGGGCGGTATAAGGTGTATCGTGAGCTTCACTCGATATTTCGTTTGAAGTTCGGCGTTATGCGGAACACATATTCTTCCTTCAAACAATAAGGCGTTGTCGATGCTTCCGGAAATTCCTTAGTCCTTGATCCTTACCTTTTCTCTTATCTTTTCTAACTTTTCCTCCATCCTTTGTTTCTCTACGATTCTTTTCTTAAATCCGATGTCAAGATGAGTGTAGCGATCGATTCATGATCGTCACGGTTGTTCAATCAACTCAATTTTCATTCTTTTAAACTCTTCAACGAGTTTTTCTTCCTTCGTAAGGAGACATCCTAGTTTGGTGCGATTTTTACGACTTAGGGCATCGGCTACTACATTCACCTTACCGGTGATAGTTAATACCACGATCGTAGTCTTTTACCGTTCTAGCCATCTTCTTTGCCTCATGTTTAGATCTCTTTGCTCGAAGAAATATTTCAAACTTTTGTGATGCGTAAAGATCTCACATCTCACTCCATAAAGATGATGTCTCCGGATCTTCAATGCATGAACTCTGCGGCCAATTCGGTCATGAGTTGGGTAGTTCAATTCATGTGGTGCGAGTTGTCGGGATGCATATGCTATCACTTTCCTTCTTGCATCAAGACACAACCAGTCCATTTTTAGAAGCATCGGTATAGACTACATACCCTTATCGATTCCGGGCGCTAATCTTGGTGCACTTGTTAACTTCTCTTTGACTTTTGAAAACTTCGCCTCACAATCCTCTGTCAATTAAATTTGATTCCTTTCCGAGTAGGTGAGTTATTGGTCTCGCAATCTTGGAGAATCCTCAATGAACCTCCGATAATAACCGGCTAGTCTAGGAAACTTTTGATCTCATTACGGGTCCTTGGCGATTTCCATTCTGTCTTGCTTCTACCTTGGTGGATCTACCTTAATTCCATCTGCGGACACAATGTGTCAAGGAACATTACTTCCTTGACCGAACTCGCACTTGCTAAACTTAGCAAAAGCCTTTCAACCCTTAAGGTTTGTAACCTTTGTTCTTAGATGTTCTTTATGGTCCTCCTCATTCTTTGAATAGATGAGAATATCATCTATGAAGACTAAGACAAATTTGTCTAAATGCGGATGAAACACTCTGTTCATGAGGTCCATAAATACGACCGATGCATTTGTTAATCGAGCGGCATAACTATGAATTCATAGTGGCCATATCTTGTTCGAATGCGATCTTAGATATGTCTTCGGCCGTACCTTGAGTTGATGATAACGACTTGAGATCGATCTTTGAAAATCGCTTGCTCCTCTTAATTGATCAAACGGATCGTCAATCCTTGGCAAAGGGTATTTGTTCTTGAGTGTCATCTTGTTGACTCTCGATAATCTATACACATCCTTAAAGAACCGTCTTTCTTTTAACAAATAAAGCAAAGCGCCCCAAGGTGAAACACTAGGTGCGATAAAACCTAAGTCCAACAATTCTTGGATTTGGATCTTCAATTCTTCCAATTCCTTGAACCATTCTATAGGGTGCCTTTGATACTGGAGCTGATCCGGGTCCGGTCGATGGTGAATTCTAATTGTCTATCAGGAGGTAATCCTGGTAGATTTTCAGGAAAAACATCTGGAAATTCTCGAACAATCTCTATGTTTTCCATTTTCACCTTTGTCTTATCTTCTCCGTTCAAGTAAACAAGATACGCATGGCATCCTTTCTTGTTTATCATTTTCTTGCCTTGGTCTTGACCTGATCGGAACTTTCTTACCCATGCTAATTCCATGGAAATCGTAGCTTCTTGTCGGGAAAATGAAATGAAATTTTCCTTTCTTTGCAAAGAATCGTGGAATGATTTTTAGCTAGCCAATCCATTCCTAAAATTATATCTCGTCACCCATGGGTATTACGTTCAAATTATTCGCGAACCTTAAGTGATCCTAAGTTCAACTCTAGTTCGAGCAAACATCGCGTGTGATCACAATCCCTCCTATAGGTGAAGAGATTCTCATGTCCGATTTGCCTTTTCGGATCTAAGTTTCAATTTATCAACACATGCTCTTGCTATAAAGGAATGTGAAGCACCCGTGTCGAATAACAATATAAGCTGATACGTTGAGAAGAATCCCATACCGCCAAATTTCCTTGGTTTTGTTCATTCTATCTTGATGTAAAGCATATGCCTAGCTGAAATTTATTTGAGTTGACGTGGCACTTGTCCTGCTTGATTATTCTTTCTTTATCGTGGTGTTGTTGGGGACGTTGTCGTTGAGGTTCTTTGCGCCGTCGTTGAGGTTCTTTGCCCTTTATTGCGATTGTACATCTTGTTGAGGTTGGGGTTGAAGCGCATTGCCACGAGTGGTGAGCATTGCGGGTTGATTTGGCCTTATCGTTGGTTCCAAGCGTGTCCTGGCGATTATTGGCATAATGGCCACTTACTCGCATTTAAAAGCAGTTTCGCTACCCGCCATGCACATTCCTTTGTGCATCTTACGCACTTTGGGCAAGGTAAAGCTCTTACTGCTCTTGTGGTCCTCTCGTCGGAGGACAAAAGCGCCTTTTCCATCCACATCACGGAGATATTACACTCCCTTGCCACTGCCGTTTATTACTCATATTTTGAACTTCCCGACATTGTTACCATAATTCGCCTCCCATTTCCTTTTCCTTTATCTCCGTATTTGCGTTTGAGCAAATGCCGATTTGTCGTCGGCATTCTTGCCTCAATATCAAAGCTCGTCCGAGAGCCTCGGTATATGTCAAATCTCCATGATGGCGAGACATTCTTATCTCGGCCTTAAACCCGATCTAAATTTCTCGACATCTTTAAATCGTGTTCACTTGATCCGGGCATACCTTGACATATCGCAGAAAGTGCGATCATAATCTATTCTGATCATCTTCTCTTGCTTCAAAACAAAGAATTCAAGTTCCTTCCTTTTTCTGTAACTCTTCGGAATATATTTGTCATACATTTCCTCTTTGAATTCTTCCCAAGTAAACTCATTCAATTGTTCAGGTGTAAAAGTTTTTCTTCTGGCCTCCCACCAAAAGTCGGCAGGTCCAGTAAGTTGAAAAGCAATGCGATAGTCGCTCTAAGTGTGCATCGTAGAAAATCGAAAATCCGTTCCATTTTTCTTATCCATTGCTCCGCATCATCTGGAGTTCCTTTACCGTTAAAGACAGGAGGGTTTTGTCTAAGAAAGAGCTCTTCTACCCTACGATCGGTGGGGTGGTTGTGGTATATTTTACGGTTCTTGTCTTTGAGATTCTACCACTACCTCTACCTCTTCCTCTTCCTCTACCTCTCATCCCCGATCGGGATCTCTTCTAGGCGGCATTACGCTATACAAGACATTATATTAGCATCGCGTATTATTTTACAAATTAACATACATAACATCATCACATAGCCCTTTTGTAAAACAACTATATTACAATAATTCATCTTTACCATACACATCTTCTTTGCAAAAAGCCCTTATTTCGTGGTCATTCATATATATATCATAAAATTTTTCCCATAAAAGGTCGTTTGAACAAGCAGTCATCATAAAGGAAATTACATACATCTTGGCTTACATACTATTACAAAACATCAAGTTTTCCTTTCCACTATTACATAAGCAACCATACTATATACATACTACCCTATTCTATGTCCATAAGACTCGTCGAGATCTCACTCGTCTTCTTGGGATCTTCTTCTTCTTGAATCATCATCTCGCATGTACTCGGATGGTCTGCCTCATTAACTCCTATCATGGGTATGTCACGCATCGGACCATAGTCCTCACGTACTGGACTGTAATCTGCACGTATCGGACTATAACCAACACGTACCGGACTGTAAGCATCCTGAGTGTCGGTCACTCTCATCCTCGCTGTACGACGATAGGGCTCTGCTGGAGGTGGAGGAGCTGCCATCGGCGGTAAGGGTGTAAGTGGTGGATGTAGAGGATGTCCAAAAGATAACGGTGGAAAAACAGGCGCCCCCAGTGCAATCGGTCGTGCAGCCCTATCCACTTGGGCGAGTCTGCCCTCATCGAACAGATACCGAGGTATCATCGGATTAACCTGTCGTGGAACCTCAGCGTATAACCACTCCGGCGTGTCGTCGCGCCATGTATACTCCCCGGAGGAAGGTAAGGTCTCTCGGGGCAACCCAGCCGTCTGAGAAAACATAACTCAAATGGGCGATGAATGCGGGTAAATCACCAACCAGATCATAACCTCGCATTCTTGCGATAGATATAGTCCCAGAGACACTTCTCGTGCGTAGTCCTCCCAATCACATGGAAGTATGGTCAAAAGAGCGTTTGATACCGTCATAGTACATCACACCATATGCTTGAGCATTTCTCCATAATCGGAGATAGTACATTAGAATTCCCTAAATCCTCTCCACAACACATCCGACTTTCTCGGTATAGGCGCACGGTTTCTTGGGAGTAGGGTTTGGTCAATCCTTCTTCTAGCCATATAACGCATTCCTCCATCCGCCATAGACAAAACTAACATAAGTCGAACTAAACATTATCGATAAGCGGATAACATAACTTAAATGGTTTGTTTAAATAACTAGGATAATGGACAATCTACAAAGTAGATAGACAACCCAAACATATCTGATGAACAGATAAATGTTATAGGAAACACATATCGTAGTTTTCTTATCCTACTGGAAAACTTATTATTTAACGCTCCAAGGTTTATGGTATATTATAAGATCTTTATACTAGCCTACAACTCAAACTAACTTTCTAGAGACTCTCGTGAATTTTGGAGAAAGAAATAGGGTTTCAGTCCTTCATAACAAATGAAGTTCAGTGTTTCCGGGTTTCTCAGGTGAAAACCATGTGCAAATCGGAGTCCTAACGAAAGAGAACGAGCTAAAACAAAATTACTGCGCAATGCAGAAAAATTACATGCTCGCGACAAGATACGAGGTAATGCCGACACCGAGGTCGTGCATGCCGTTGCCGATGTCGAAGTCGTAGTCAAAATCATGGCGTCGACGTCGTTCATTCCATACATTGAGATCGTACTTCATCCTTCGCATTCTTCTTTTCTCCTCAAAGCTCGTAGTTATCATTACTTTTCGTTGGTCATGTCATTCTCTTATCCTTACATGGAAATGAAATTCGTACTTCTACGTTCTTTTACAATATGTGATCATGCTTCCTATATCGACTATGTTCTTCTCAAGATAACATATCATTTGTCATAGTTGATTTTTGGGATTCATAGTTTAAATGATAACATAATCAATTCATACATGTATATCAATTTGTATTCATCCTTTCAACATTAATCATCTAATTTCAAATCAATCATATACATTCATCCCAAATTTTGATTACTTGCCATAACTACTTTTTGATTTCAAAATCAAGTTTGAAATTTTTCTTATTCATAGTTTTCATTTATTTCAAAGATAATAAGTTTTGAAAATTTCATTCTCGTAGCTTATTTTTCAATCGAACATCATAACATTCCTTTCCCTTTTCCTTCACTAATGATTCCAATATGATTCATCATTTAAACTTTTCATTTCATGAATCTAAAAAGAAAATCATTTACCTTGTCCCGGTTGAGCTGAATGTGATGGAGTATTGAGTATAGTCGGTGATTTCTAGAAGTCTAGTGACTCAATCTAGACTCAACTTTTGAAAGAAAAGTTTGGTTCCAAAGAGCGAACCTTACGATACCACTGTCACGACCCCAACCCTAAAGCGGATTTGGAGGGAACAATTGAAGGAATAGTACATAGGGTTCATGAAAACTAATACGAGGATGTATACTATATGCAAAATAACATAGTATACGGTGGTGAACCAGCGAGAACCAAAGGAAATATAATGACACGAAGGACTTTAACGATTAATATCATACATTCATAGAAACATTGTTCAAAGCTGCAATGAAGTCATGTGAATACACGTATGACGTGTACCCAAGGTTTCTAACTTAACATACATAAACTTATCAAAAGTAGTCGACTTCTCAACACCCTCCATCGGCATTGTCGGCGACTTAACTCGCACATTTAAAACAAACATGCGGTGAGTACAAGAATGTACTCAATGGACTCATGCCAAAACATTTTATCGTATTTAAATTACTACGCCACATCATAGTAAGACATAAGGGTTTTATTTGAAATACCTTATGCTTACCAAAAATATTCATCGATTCTTAAACATTTGCTTGGCGAGCATTTTACTTGCATGTATGATCCATATCCTTATCCTTTCTTCATATCATTATCATTAACGCCGTAGAAGGAGGCCTCCCCCTACGTCGCCGTGACCGGCCGTGAATTGTCCTTACAGCTCACAGTCACCATTAGGTGTACACGTTAATCTTAGCCAGGTATAAGCCTTCCGGCATAAGATCCGATATCGATTTCATTCATAAGTTGGGAGCTACCCAACACATTCACATTATTGCAATCAAGGATAGGATACATACATAAAACATAAACATTTTTGGCAGGTAATTGCTTAAACATTTTAACATCATTTCTTGATATCAGTAACACAAAAATTATTCACTCAGCATTTTATCACTTAAAAGTATAGTAAAGCCCACCTGGACTATTCGATCGCCTTTATCTTGATTATTCTTCAACGTCCGGCCGTTGCGTCGATCACACCTTTACGCAAAAAGCGATGTTTAGTGCGCCGTTCGCGTTTTTGAGACTTTTAAAGTCTAGCATAAACTTCGATATTCTATATCGATCTAAATTGAATTCTTTAACTAATTGATACGCGTTCAATCAGCGTAATTAACATTTCTCGTATTTCGATAGAAGCGAGATATGTTCGACAATTATCATTTAACCTTTTAGGTAAAGGTTCAACGTATTTCACGTTTTCGATCTAATGATTTTAGTTCTGAAATCTTTTCTTACCAATGAGACTTTATTACTCGATTAATACGTTTCTGGCGTATTAGCGTATTTATCGAACGTATTTCATACGTTGATTTCAAAAGTCGATAATTTTGACTTTTATTAGTAAATTCTTTACTAATTTATATTTTAATCTTTAATTTCATATAAATCAATTTCTAATTGATTTATTTTGCTAAATTCTTATTATTATTATTTTTTTTTAATATTTTTGAAGATAACTTCTAAACATATAATACATCATTATTTATAACATTTAAGGATTTAAAATCCTTAATACCTTTAATATAGCTCTCGGCTATTTAATATAATAATATTCAATTATCTTTCAAATTTTCTTCTAATTTTACATAGTGTACTATATTATCATAGTATCACTAATATGTATTAATTATTAACTATAGAAAATTTTGTATATTATAATTAATTTCAAATTCAAGGTTTCTTCAAACTTGTCCAAATAATTCTTGAAAAATCTAATTATTTAGTATATAGTCTCAACATCAATCCATAACATATTTATAACATATGGTTTATCATATTTAATTTCTACATCACTAAATCAAGGTTCATGGTTTGGTTCTTAACACACATGCACCAAACATTTTATAAAATTCTAACAAAATTACACCATGCTTATACATTATAGTATCACAATATTACATCATAGTTTTCATCAAAACAACTTAATCATCACCAAATTTAACCTTGAAGCTTTGGCCTTTTGAAAAATTTGAACAATTAATTTCCAAAATTCTAGTAAAATCATAGAGTACATAGTTTAGGTCTAGATCAACTATATGCCATTGCATGCCTTAAACAAAAATTATACATCAACATAGAAATTTTTATAATTTTGGTAATTTTCAAAAATATAGAATAGGTTTTTTTTTTAAATTCCTAATAAATTGCTATGAACTCTCATAACACCATACATCAATAATTCATGCTCAAATAAATTCTAAGAATTTTCGATCATCCCATAAATTTCATAGCATCTTCAAATTAATTTTCTAAATATGATCTATGCTTCTATTCATTATGCTACACATTATTGATGCATAACTTATCATAGGTTAGCAAATTTTTGAAATTAAACATACATGCATAACATTTTGAAATCAAGAACACTTACCGATTTATAAGTCAAATTTAACATGCATAAACTAAATATTACCATCAACAATCACTAAGAACATAAGCATTAGAAATTTTCACAACCAAGAACACTAAGAACATTTATATTTTCCTTAGCTTAGCTTTGAATTTTTATAGAAAACTCATGTATAATTGAAACCTTGCTCACTTCCTCACCTTTCTATGGTATGAATATATGGTAAAATGGTTATAGGCTAAGCTTTGGTGAAGATAGAAGAGAATTTTCAAGGCTTTTCAAAGGAGGCTCTCGATTTTTCATAATTTTGGAGAGGAAATGGCTTTGAAAGAAAGAAGGTGTTGGTGTTTTGTGTTCAAGACTTGAGTGAGTGTGGAATGAGAGAAGAATGAAAATCCTACCCCTTTGTGTCTCTCTCACTCTCGGCCTTCTCTTGCTTTTGGAGAGGAAAATGGTTATGTAATTTTTCAAGACTTTGTGAGAGTGTGATTGTGAGAAAAAAATAAATTCCTATCTCTTATACTCCCTCAATCTCGGTTCTCACATGCAAATGGAAGAGGAAATGGAAGACTTTGTGTAATTCATGGTTTATGACTCACCTAATGAGTCATGAGATGGATTTAATACTTCTTACACTTTGTTGGCCATTAAGCAATCCAAACCATGCAACTTGGGAGCAAGAGCCGGCGGCTCTTTGGTGTCCAAATGAATAAATTTTATTTTTGTATTTAAATGTTGTTATACTAGATACTATATATTAGTTAAGATACATTCTTCCATGTATATTATACCTCCCTTGATTATACTATGTTAATATATAACATAGATACAATTTGTATAATTAAGATGTAACTTAACAAAGTGTACACCAAAGTGATGTGCAATATGTTATTTATAACATAAGGTCTCGATTTTATTAGTCTCAATTGATACATATTTTATTTTCATGTTATTTATAGATATATATATCATAACATATGGTTTAAATAATAAATTATATCATAGGAAAATTTATTGGTATTATTTTGTGTGAGAAAACCCTAATTTTGAATTAGGGTTTTTCAAAATTAACAACAATCACTATTGAATCCTTAATGCTCTAGCATTGTTTTAATGTTAAATAATACTTTAATTACATATAATAATCATAGGAATTTAAATACTATAATTCCTTGATCATTAATATCATTTTCTATTCATCTCTAGCGTTAACGTTTGAAGCGTCTCAAAACGTTAATTATCGAGTCATCTCAAAATGATCGTAGTAATATCGTAATTACCTCGTTAAACTATTCCATTAATATTGGAATTGTCATCCTAAGCTCCGTTGCTTAAAGAGTTTTACGAATTAAACTTATCGTAAGTAGGCGTTAATTTCTTCGGGATATTACAGTTAATGAATCCATTGAGAAAGTTACTAAATCAAAAAATTTAGAATTTTCACTCAGGTTTCGAATCCCATGAGAGGCTAAAATTCTATTTTTTTTATTCAGTAACAATTCCAAGCGGATTCATCAAGTTTCACACCAAATTTATTATTTTTTGGTTCTCATGTTCTTACGATAAAAATTGTTCTTACGTTAACTCTCCATATATATATATATATATATATATATATATATATAGGTTGGTTATAGGGAGAACCAATGCTAAGATAAGAAATGAGAACTAATTATAACCCTTGATTACATCTAATCTAAAGGCCCATAATTAATTTATGCATAATGAGGATATTGACAATTTGAAATCAATCGATTGACTACGGTCATGAGGGTAATAAAGTAATTTTTGGTCGTTGGCCCCACCCTCCCCACCTGTCCGCCCTGAATTCACGCATGAAAACGATTGTCTTTCATTCTTCACTACTATTCTCTCTCCTATGGGAAGCTTAACCAAAATCTGTAGAATAATCAATTATGATTTCATAGGATTTGATATTTGATGCACAATTACAGAGAACAAATTCATCTAATATTCTATATCTCTCTCCATCAAAATGATTCTGAATCTATATCACAAAACTCTATGTATCTCTCTCCCTCAAGAGAATTCCCCATCAGCGTGAATAACGAAGCTTACCTGTGAAAAGAGTAACCATGGCTTTTGATTTGCAAGTATTTTGCACAAAAAACCCACAAACATTAGTATGTTCTGGTGCAACTTTTGCAATCATATTATATTTTAGTGTTTTGAACAACAATTCACCATACAAGTCGAATCAGTGATAAAACTTATTCATCAATGAATTTCATATGCATGCTCGTCCAATATTTTATGCACAATGATCGCTAAGATTCCTACCAATTAAATGATAGTAAAACAGCAAGTATATATATATCGAATCCACAAGGACTGCGACTCGAGAACACAACAAATAATTAACAAAGAATCTTTATTATCCAGGCAACAATATCAAGTGAGATGATTGTAAAACTAGACTCGAAAATAAGAATAGGAATAAAATCACATATAAAAGACTGACCCTAGGGATGTATTTAACCTAACCAGATTCACACAATTAACCTATTAATCTGTTTACCAATTTAATCCACATTCATATGAAGGATCACTAATATAACTATATATAGTTTCCGTCAGGATAGCCTATAGTAGTAGGTTAGCCTAAACTCTATCTCCGTCGGGTCTCAAGAGAAGTAAGCTAATTACCAAAAGCACACAAAGATTTAACCTCCTACAGTTCACCTATTGATCGCTATTATTCCTACCAAATAAATTGATAGTAAAACAGCAAGTATATATATCGTATCCACAGGGACTGCGACTCGAGAACACAACAAGTAATTAACACAGAATCTTTATTATTATCCAGGCAACAAAATTCAAGAGAGAATATAATAAAACTAGACTCGAAAATAAAGATAGGAATAAAACTCGGATATAAAAGACTGATCCTAGGGATGTACTTAACCTAACCAAATTCACACAATTAACCTATTAATCTGTTTACCAATTTAATCCACATTCAGATGAAGGATCACTAATGTAACTATAGTTTCCGCCAGATGACCTATAGTAGTAGGTTAGCCTAAACTCTATCTCAAATCGGTCTCAAGAGAAGTAAGCTAATTACCAAAAGCACACAAAGATTTAACCTCCCAGTTCACCTATCTCCGAAGTGGTCTCAAGGCAAAAAGCGTATTATAAATTTCGATATCGATTATGCAATTAATTCCATGGGACATCAATCACATAACTAACATGTATTAATATTGATCGACACCAACACATGAGAATTAAAGCCAAGAATTATAAATCATGAATGGGACTGCAAAACAAGATCAACAGATTAATTATATAAATCTAGTCGGACATACAAACCCTAGGATCAATACGAAATTTAGCTACGATAATTAAAATAACAAAACAATAAATAAATAAGAATAACATAAACTGAATTAAATAAATAATACCGTAGGAATCCACGAAAAACAATGTAGCGACTTGATCCAGTAAATAAAATTGAACTCTAAAATAAACTAAGCTAAGAAAACGGAATAGAACTTGCAAAAGAATAAAAAAAGAATTTGTGTTACGCTATGGAATGGTGTATCTAAGCTACTCTCTCTCTCTATTTATAATAAAACCAAGCCCCTTTGTCTCGTGGAAATTGTGCAAAACCTCCTCCATCTCAAACTCGACTCGAAATAGACTTGGACTAGAGTCTCCTCGAGGCGCCCATCAACCTTCCTCCGCGAAGACATGTCGAGGCGTCAAAATGCTGAAATTTCGCTCATCCTCGCGACCTAGCATCGCGACCTAAGTTGCGAGCGTTTCTCGCGAGGCGTAATTCCCCGCTGCGCGACTTGACGTTTGCTCGCTTCTCTCGTCCGGACTCAATTGCGATCCGTTTGCGCCCACGGACTCCTATCGAGATGCTCTTTAACATAGTACACTTTTCACAACCATCTTTTCAAATCCATTACGTCATATTCACCGTCGTTTTCAAGCTCTTCTTCGCATGAGCTCGCGTTGGGCTATTGATTCCTCTTTATCGTGATCCACCTTTTTGACATCAAAACCTATGCTAAAATGACATGAAACACACACGGCATAATATCTTCCAAGGTAAACATAAATATATCAAAAGACAGCTCAAAAGATCACTTATCAATTATAAACGAAACAAATATAGCCATAAAAATCAGGTAAAAATGAGGCTTATCAACTCCCCCAAACTTAACCTTTTGTTTGTCCTCAAACAAATCAGAACAAAAGAGAGACGACCAGAGACAGGCAAAGAGTCGAACGACAAAAGCAATAAGCCTCAGAGCAATGAGCAACAAAAGATTCAATCAAATGAATCAAATCACAACATCTTTCGTTAAACTCCACATATCACAATCATTATATGCACAAGCCTTCTCAAACTTGAATCCTCACAACATGGATGTATATATAAGAAATCTCAAACACTCAAGTGTATCAAGGAGGATGTATATACTCTCAAAGTTCAAAAATACATGGAATCTACCATAAGCTTGCAAATTGTCTAATTCTCCATTGCTCAAATATGTGCTCAAGAACTAAGATCAAAAAGGTCTTTATAAAAGGTTATAATGTAGGCTCTTTGGTAGGGTCGGATATATTTAGGCTAAGTGACTCATAATCCCATAATGAAAAATACCATAAGTATCACAAGACATTATTTCCAAATTTTCACAATTCATTTCAAATCTCTACACCAAAAAGTCATTTTTCTATTAAGAACCTCACACTTATCATATAAGTGATATAATCATCTCAAAGCACTAGCTACTTACCCATTTATGTTCTTTTCACACACGTGTGTCAATCAATTTTTTTTATTATTGTTTTTTTTTTCTTTGAACTTATATGGGTAAGCAACTATTTTTAATAATCACTTTCTCAACATTTATTCTCTTTCATTTCTTTTTCTCAACTCTCAATTTCAAGCAACCAAAAATTTCACTAACTACATAACCCAACCCACGGCTATATGAAAAAAATTAGGTAGGCTCAAACGGGCTCATCAAAGGATAATAAGATACAGGTTAGTGTTTGGATAGTGTATAGGTTAAGAAAAGAATGCCTAATATCATCTCATAATTTTAAGCACATCAATGCAACCTCGAAAAGAACCGAGCAAGTTCTAGAGAAACACATGCTATTTCAAACTATTCACACAGAAAGAAACAAGGCGAAAAGATATGACGAACAAAAGCTCAAGTCTCACTGGGTTTCAAAAGTGTGATCAAGTTCTCAAAGGCTCAATACTCACAACAATCATAACATGCTTCGCCTCAAAAATCAATTGCAATAGATTTTCTAATAAAAACAATTCTCATCATCAATTGTCGTCATTCAACTCAACCCACAAAATGCATACGTAACCCAAATAAGAAAGACAAAACAAAACAAAACAAAACAAAACAAAACAAAACGAAACAAAACAAAACGAAAAACAAAACAAAAGAAAACATTGGGTTACCTCCCAACAAGTGCTAAATTTAAATGTCTTTAGCTAGACCATTTCATACCCGATCAATCTGGCGTTTTGACAGCAGACTTCTTCCCAAATCTGTGCTTGCCTCGATATTTCGTATTGACCGCAGACCACCACTGAGTATGGAAGTGGCCTCCCCCAAACTTGAACAAGATACTCGGAGTTCCATGCCGAGTCCATCTTTTCTTTCTAGCACCCTTGTCATTGGACGGTTCACATCCAAGCTCGAGATTTGGCTAACAAACAAAGAGTGATTGAATGACACTCTTCATGCTCCGACTATCATGTTGCTTGATGGCATCATATATGGATATTTTCAGCTCCTCATCGCTCACACGAAAAGTCGATCGCCTTCACGACATCAATAAAAGCACGACCGATTGCTAGAAAAGGTCGACCAAGATTAGTGGTTGGTGTTTAAATTCGTGAATGTCTAGAATAACAAAATCGGCAGGAAAACAAAATCCTAATCCTTACCAACACATCTTCAACTATGCCCTTAGGATATGCAATCGACCGTCACCATCATTAATGAAATTGAGGTCTTCTTCAGTTTGCCCAGCTCCAAGCGATTGAACACATTTAACGGCATCAGATTTATGCTCGCCCCCAGATCACATAAAACATTGGGGAAGGTGTTCCCGGCGATCTCGAACTCCAAAGTGAAGCTCCCCGGATCCTTTTGCTTCAGCGGCAACTTTCTCTGCAAGATAGCACTGCATTCTTCAGAGAGGTTGATCTTGTCAAATTTTCCCAACTTTTCTTATTCGCCAATGCATCCTTGAGAAATTTGACGATCCGGCATATTCCTAAGCGCATCAAAAGAGGAAGATTAATGTTCACTTCGAAAAATCTCTTTGAAGCGAGCGACTCCTCATCATATTTCGCTTTCCTAAACGCCAGAAACGGGTCAGGCTTTGGCAAGATCTCGATCATTCGCGACTTTGGTTCCCGCATTTTCCTCTCTTTCTTCTCCTCGCAAACGCCTCTCTTCCTTCTTCGGCGAGGCGCCCGCCTTGGCGTTAGAGTCCGCAAACTTCTCGCGATGGCTTGTCTCGAGGCCTTCTCTGTCGGTGTTCGCGAATTTACCTCGCGAGTCTTTCTCTCTGACTCCTCGCGACGAGCTCCCGCCTTCCTTCGCGACCTCTTGTCGCGATGATTCATCGTGAGGTAATGGCGCGACATGCTCTCCGTCTTTGTTCGCGACCTCTTCCTCGCTATACTTACTCGTGAGGCGAGAATTTGGCTCTCCCCTCATATGATCCTCTTGGTCCCTTTTGTACTCCGGATAATTTATGTAGGCTCTTCCACTTCTCGTATGAATAGCATTGCACTGATTCGGAGGTATATGATTCTTAGGATTCTGTTCAGTGTTGCTTGGGAATTGCCCTTGCCTGTGCGTTCCAACTCTTTCATTGGCCATTTGTCCCACTTGGTTCTCCAAAATCTTTACTTGTTTTCCAAGGGCTATCACTGTATTGTTGATGGCGTTGACCGTGCTCTCCAGAGCGTTCATCCTATTCCCAAGTCGTTGGATCGAATATTCACCGAGTCACCATTTGTTGGTGACTCGTTGCTATCTGCTGATTGCTCGCCAACAATTGTTGCATCATATCCTCAATGCTCGGCTTGGGCTCCACAATCATTCCATTATTAACAAAGAAAACCGGTGGTAATTGTCGAGCATTCTGTAGCGTTAGCATAGGAAAATTGGGATGATTCCTATTGTTGGGATGATAGGCGGATTCCCACCGATTCCCAGCCATTACTCCTTTGGTTCAAAATTGAACCTCCTCGATATTATGCGCCATGGCCGGTCATCCGCCCTTTCCTCTCGGCCAGACTCTTCCGCAAAGATGTAAATTTCTCCAATAAATCATCATACTTGTCATCCAACTCTCTGAGCCCACTCTTCCGATCTACCGCTCTTCATCGACCATCGATAACCGCTGGATGCCATCTCCTCAATTATTCTCAACGCCGCCTATTCCACGATTGAGCAGCATCCTCCGTCGACGATCAACAATGCTCCGGTGTTAGCATTGAGTCCACTATAAAATTGTGTCACTTCTTCGCTCGGTGAAAACCCATGCTTGTGGACACTTGCGAGTGTGTTTCGAATCGCCCTGTGCTCGAACAATGACTCATCTCCCAACTGTGAAAATGGGAGATCTCGCAATGATCTTCCGAGCTGGCGGTGGAAAATATTTAGGCGTAAATTTTCACGTAGCTGCCCCACGTGATAATCCTCGATCCGTCCAAGCTTTGAACCGTCTTTCGCTTGACTCCTCGCCGAAAATCCGAACATCCGCATCCGGATGGTATCACCGGCACTGCTCGCGTTTGATAGTATCGATATATCCAAGAACGCCCAAGTGAGCATTGGGGTCTTGATGACCCTCCCCAAACCGCTCCGCTTGTATCATGTCGACGAGGGAGTGCTTTAACTCAAAATTATTGGCATCGACGTCGCCCCAACCTCCACCTTGAACCGATCCGTAGGTGGCTCGTATACGTGGTTGAGCGGTAAGGGCGTGCTCGACCACCCATCTCGCCCATCTGATTATTCAACGCCAGTTGGCGTTGCATTGCTGCTAACATCTCCTCCATTTCGGCCATCCGATCGTGCCCTTGCATATCTGCCATTGTCTGTTGTCTTCTTTCTCGGCTCTCTCTCTTATGTGATCTTTCAATCTCAAGATCCAAGGGAATAATTTCTTTCCTTTGGGATCTTGTAATCATGCACTGCACAGAGAGATAAAAATAAAATCAGATCTGAGAAGAAACACAGAAATAATAAGATCTTTTTTTTTTATTTATATTTTTTATTTTTTAAACGCTTTGAATTAATAACTACAATCCGTAAAATTATCACCGTGAAATCTAAAGCAGGTCCCGACAACGGCGCTTAAATTTGATCGCTATTATTCCTACCAAATAAATTGATAGTAAAAAAATAAGTATATATATCGTATCCACAGGGACTGCGACTCGAGAACACAGCAAGTAATTAACACAGAATCTTTATTATTATCCAGGCAACAAAATTCAAGAGAGAATATAATAAAACTAGACTCGAAAATAAAGATAGGAATAAAACTCAGATATAAAAGACTGATCCTAGGGATGTACTTAACCTAACCAAATTCACACAATTAACCTATTAATCTGTTTACCAATTTAATCCACATTCAGATGAAGGATCACTAATGTAACTATAGTTTCCGCCAGATGCCCTATAGTAGTAGGTTAGCCTAAACTCTATCTCCGTCGGGTCTCAAGAGAAGTAAGCTAATTACCAAAAGCACACAAAGATTTAACCTCCTACAGTTCACCTATCTCCGTCGGGTCTCAAGGCAAAAACTGTATTATAAATTCTCGATATCGATTATGCAATTAATTCCGCCAGGGCATCAATCACATAACTAACATGTATTAATATTGATCAGACACCAACACATGAGAATTAAAGCCAAGAATTATAAATCATGAATGGGACGACAAAACAAGATCAACAGATTAATTATATAAATCTAGTGGACATACAAACCCTAGGATCAATATTAAATTTAGCTACGATAATTAAAATAACAAAACAATAAATAAATAAGAATAACATAAACTGAATTAAATAAATAAAACCGTAGGAATCCACGAAGAACAATGTAGCAATTTCGATCCAGAATAAAATTGAACTCTAAAATAAACTAAGCTAAGAAAACTCGAATAGAACTTGCAAAAGAATAAAAAAGAATTTGTGTTCGCTATGGAATGGTGTATCTAAGCTACTCTCTATCTCTATTTATAATAAAACCAAGCCCCTTTTGTCTCGTGAAATTGTGCAAAACCTCCATCTCAAACTCGACTCGAAATAGACTTGGACTAGGAGTCCGCCTCGAGGCGCCCATCAACCTTCCTCCGCGAAGACATGTCGAGAGGCGCCAAATGCTGAAATTTCGCTCATCCTCGCGACCTAGCATCGCGACCTAAGTTGCGAGCGTTTCTCGCGAGGCGTAATTCCCCGCGCGCGACTTCAAGCGCTGCCGCTCTCTCTCGTCCGGACTCAATTGCGATCCGTTTGCGCCTACGGACTCCTATCGAGATGCTCTTTAAATAGTATACTTTTCACAACCATATTTTTCAAATCCATTACGTCATATTCACCGTCGTTTTCAAACAGTTCTTCTTCGCATGAGCTCGCGACTGGGCTATTGATTCCTCTTTATCGTGATCCACCTTTTTGACATCAAAACCTATGCTAAAATGACATGAAACACACACGGCATAATATCTTCCAAGGTAAACATAAATATATCAAAAGACAGCTCAAAAGATCACTTATCAATTATAAACGAAACAAATATAGCCATAAAAATCAGGTAAAAATGAGGCTTATCACCTATCTCCGCCAGGTCTCAAAGCAAAAACTGTATTATGAATTCAAGATATCGATTATGCAATTAACTCCGCCAGGACATCAATCACATAACTAGCATGCATCAATATTGGCCAGATACCAACACATGAGAATTAAAGCCAAGAATCATAAATCATGAATGGGACGACAAAACAGTATCAACGGATAAATTATACGAATCTAGTCAGACATACAAACCCTAGGATCAATACAGAATTTAGCTACGCATAATTAAATTACTAAAGCAATAAATAAATAAAGAAAGCATAAACTGAATTAGATAGATAAAACCGTAAGATTTCACGATGAACAATGTAGCACTTGAATCCGGAAGATAAACTGAATTCTCGAAAATAAAACTGAACTAAGAAAACTAATAAAACTGGAACGAAAATAAACTAGAATTGAAAGCAAAAAATATGTGTTCTGTATGAAAAGCTCTCCGTGAATCCATCTGCTCCAATTCTGACGTCTGATACTATATACACAACCCTAGGTTGTTGCGCCTCGCGACACGTGCTCGCGAGGGAAAGCCGCGAAAGAAACTCACGCAGTAATCTAATCTGCCGCATCTCTATTGTTCCTCGCGAGCTTTGCTTGCAAGATAAACTTGCGAAGCAAAGTCGCGAAGTCCTCTTGTCCGTTCTTTTCTCCTCTCTAGTTGCTCTCACTAGCAACTCTCGCGAAACAAGGTTGAGAGCTACAAAATAGCCAAAATTCTGATCTTCCTCGTGAGTTTGTCTCGAGACCAAAGGTCGCGAGCAAAACTTGCGAGCCGTGTTTTCCTTCGGCTGTCAATGCGCGACTTCGCTATTTCGCTCCGTTCTCTCTCGTCCGGACTCCGAATTGTGATCTATTTGAGTCTATGGACTCCTATCGAGATGCTATTTAACATTATAAACTTTGCACATCCATCCTTGTCAAATCCATTTCATCATATTTATCGTCGTATTTAAATAAATATTCTTTGCGCGAGCTCGTGATCGGGCTAGTTAATTCCTCTTTATCGTGATCCACCTTTTTTACATCAAAACCTGTGCTAAAATGACATGAAACACACATGGCATAATATATTCCAAGGTAAACATAAATATATCAAAAGACAGCTTAAAAAATCACTTATCAATTATAAACGAAACAAAAATAGCCTTATAAATCAGGTAAAAATGAGGCTTATCAACTCCCCCAAACTTAACCTTTTGTTTGTCTTAAATAAATCAGAACAAGAGAGAGACGACCAAAGACATGCAAAGAGTCGAATGATAAAAGCAATAAGCCTCAGAGCAATGAGCAATAAAAGATTCAATCAAATGAATCAAATCACAACCTCTTTCGTTAAACTCCACACATCATAATAATTATAAGCATAAGCCTTCTCAAATATGAATCCTCACAACATGGATGTATATATAAGAAATCTCAAACACTCAAGTGTATCAAGGAGGATGTGTATACTCTCAAAGTTTAAAACACATGGAATCTACCATAAGCTTGCAAATCGTCTAATTCTCCATTGCTCAAATATGTGCTCAAGAACTAAGATCAAAAAGGTCTTATATAAGGTTATAATGTAGGCTCTTTGGTAAGGTAGGATATATTTTGGCTAAGTGACTCATAATCCCATAATGAAAAACACCATAAGTATCATAAGACACAATTCCCAAACTTTCACCATTTATTTCAATTCTCCATACCAAGAAGTCATTTTTCTTTAAGAACTCCATAATTATCATATAAGTGATATACTCATCTAAAGCACTAGCTACTTACCCATTTATGTTCTTTTCACACACTTGTGTCAACTCTTTTTTTTTTGAACTTATATGGGTAAGCAACTATTTTTAATAATCACTTTCTCATCGTTTATTTCTTTACTGTCCTTTCTTTTTCTCAACCCTCAATTCAAGCAACTAAAAATCACGCTAACAATATAACCCAACCCATTGCTATATAAAAGAATTAGGTAGGCTCAAACGGTTCATCAAAGGATAATAAAATAACAGGTTAGTGTTTGGATAGTGTATAGGCTAAGAAAAAAATGACTAATATCATCTCATAATTCTTAAGCACATCAATGCAACCTCGAAAAAGAACCAGAGCAAGTTCCAGAGAAACACATGCTATTTTAAACTATTCACACAGAAAGAAACAAGACTGAAAAGATATGACAGTCAAAAGCTCAAGTCTCATAGGTATCAAAAGTGTGATCAAGTTCTCAAATGCTCAATACTCACAATAATCATAACATGCTTCGTCTCACAAAATCAGTTGCAATAAATTTTCTAATAAAAACAATTCTCATCATCGGCTGCTCATCATTCAACTCAACCCAAAACACACACAAAACCCAAACAAAAACAACAAAACAAAACAAAACGAAAGCAAAACAAAAAACGAAAACAAAACAAAGGAAAACATTGGGTTACCTCCCAACAAGTGCTAAATTTAAATGTCTTTAGCTAGACCATTTCATACCTCGATCAATCTGGCGTTTTGACAGCAGACTTCTTCCCAAATCTGTGCTTACCTCCATACTTTGCATTGACCGCAGACCACCACTGAGTGTGGAAGTGGCCTCCCCTAAACTTGAACGAATCACTCGGGGTTCCATACCGAGTCCAACTCTTTTTTGTATCATCCTCATCAACCGATCGGTTTCCATCTAAGCTCGAAATTTGGCTAGCTGCAACAGTAGTGATTGAATAGCAATTTTCGTGCTCTGAACTATCATGTCGCGGGATGGCGTCATATATTGAAATTTTCAGCTCCTCAACATCAATTAAAGCACGACCAGTTGCTAGAAAAGGCCGACCTAAGATTAGTGGTTGATTTTTAAATTTAGGAATGTCTAAAATAACGAAATCAACAGGAAAGATAAAATCTCGAATTCTTACTAACACATCTTCAACTATTCCCTTAGGGTATGTGACTGACCTGTCAGCCATCATCAATGAAATTTTAGTTGGCTTCATTTTGCCCAGCTCCAAGCGATTGAACACAGATAAGGGCATCAGATTGATACTCGCTCCCAAATCACACAACACGTTGGGGAATGTATGAGGTGAGCATAATCGAACCAAAACCGAAAAACCGAACCGAACCGATGGGTTTTGGTCAATTTCGGTCGGTCATATACGGGTTTCGGTTTAGGTTCGGTTATAAATGTGAAAACCGATTATTGTTTCGATCGGTTCACAGTTTATGGGGTTTCAGGTTCGGTTCTGACCGAACCGACCAAAACCTTAGTAGGACCGTAGGGTTTTATTTTTCAGCTTTGGTTTAGTTTCTTCCCCCCCCCCTTTTTGGTGTAGACGCTGCGCCGCACGCACAACATATTCTCTCTCCTCTCAACTCATCCCCTCACCTCTCCTCTATCTCGCCCGTCGCTGCCGTTGCCGCTGCCGAGCTCTCTTCTTCAACTCGTCGATGACGCGACGCCATCTTCTCTGTCTCTACCGCGCGACGCTTTGTTCTCTGTCGGCGCCAAGGCAAAGAAAGACGAGGACTCTTCGCGCGATGTCTCTTCTCTATCTCTGTCGGGCGCCAAGGGCGGCGCCTCATCTTCAGCAGCACGAGGACAGTTCATCCTCATCAGCAGCAACAAGATCTCGAGAAGGAGAAGGTGAATGGTTAGTATAATGCTCATATCCCTTTTATGTAGATTTGTATTGTCTTTCTTGTGTAATTATTTGGATTCTTGGCCTGCCGGAAATGCTGTATGATTTGGGCATATTTTGAATCTTAATCTGGGGTGTTTGTGTGGAATCATTGGCATATTTTGAACCTTTTTTGCTGCACTTTCATCAAACCATGGAGTAAGCTCCTTCTTTGATGGTTATGTGAACCAGTAGACAATAATACCCATGTTCTTCAAGCAGTAAGAACGTGCTTTGGATAATTTTTTAGAAAGGGAAATAGAAGTTGCCACTTCTCCAGTTCAAGCGTATCTAGGAGCTCATATATTTTTATTTGTCCATCAGAATATGCAGAAACCTGTGGAGGAAAGAGTCAGCGATGACCGATGTTCGAAGCAGACCTTAGGCATTTCATTATTCTCAAAATTGTCTAGATGGTTAGTTTCTTATAGATTTACACAAGTAATATAATAGAGACTTTCAGTTTCTTATATAAGCTCCTTCCTAGATACGCTTTATTAAGCACATCAAAATTCGACCAACGAAGAAATTGGCCTGTTCAATTTGTAGGCAACCAAAACTCATGTCCAATTTATGAATTGGCGTAAATTTTATTATTTTTCAGCACAATTAATCTCATAAATTAATGATAAATGCTACGTTCATACACACGTATGGAAATCATAAATGTAAGAAAATTGTTATTTTTGTATTTTTGTGTAAGCATGAAGTTCAGACAGGTGGACAAGGGATGCAATGGCTTGTTTCTTTGTTGTATTTATATTCATTAATGCATGTGATCTAACCTTGTTCTTCATATATACACACACATTTTAATTCAGGTTGTGTTATTTTTCACATATTTTCCTTTAGATGTCTCAAAGTCAAAATCAAACTCAAGTTGATGGTGGTGAAGTTCAACCTATTACAAGTGAGACCCCCCGTGGAGGCGTTTCATCAACAACAACTAATGCAAAGAAAAAAGGTGGAAGACCGCGATCTGACGTGTGGGATCACTTCACTGAGTTTGTTAACGAAGATGGGGCTAGAAAAGGTAAGTTTAATTATTGTAGTGCTGAATACTTTGCTGATCCAAAGAAAAATGGGACTTCTTCACTTAGGGCTCACCGTAATAAGTGCAAAAAGAATCCAGCTAGTGTTAGTGTCATTGTCAAGCAAGCTCAATTGAACTTGCAGCCTATAACCGAGGGGGTTGATGAGAACATGGGTAGTCTTACCTCTTGGAAATTTGATCAAGAATTATTCAGGAATAAGTTGAATGAAATGATAATTAAGGATGAACTTCCATTTAGAATTGTTGAGGGCGAAGGTTTTAGGGAGTTTATTAGCACATTGCAGCCTAGGTTTAAGCTTCCTTCAAGGTGGACTATATCTAGAGATTGCTATCAACTTTTCCTAGCTGAAAAAGAAAGACTTCGTCATCTTTTCATTGAAACAGGTCAAAGTGTTTGTATTACAACAGATACTTGGACTTCTTTGCAAAAGTTGAATTACATATGTATCACTGCACATTTCATTGATAAATCTTGGAAGTTAAACAAAAGAATTATCAATTTTTGCACTATTGAGACACACAAGGGTGAGGAAATGGGAAGACTAATTGATAATTCTTTGCGTGAATGGGGCATTGCTAGGATTTTTTCATGCACTGTTGATAATGCTGCTTCTAATGATACATGTCTGAACTATTTGAAAACACGATTGACTTCTCGAGGTTGTAGTATGGTGAAAGGAAAATACCTCTATATGAGGTGTGTGGCTCATATCATTGCTTTAGTAGTGAATGATGGGTTAAAAGAAGTAGGTTCGTCGGTGAAGAGGATACAAGATGTTGTTAGATATGTTAGGAAGTCTCCTGCACGATTGGTAAAATTTAAAGAGTGTTGTAAAGAAGAAAACATTTCGTGCAAGAGTTTGCTATGTTTAGATGTGCCTACTAGATGGAATTCGACTTACCTAATGTTGAGTGTGGCTTCTAAGTTTGAAAAGGCATTTGAGCAATATGATGTCAAAGATCCTTATTTTAGGCTAGATCTTGAGGATGGGGTTCCAATGGGCTTTGATTGGGAAAATGCAAGGATGATGAGAGACCTACTTGAGGCTTTTTATGATTTGACAATAAGAATTTCGGGCTCATTATATGTCACTTGTAATAAATTCTTACATGAGATCACTACGGTTAGTGACCTATTGAAGGAGTGGGTTGGTAGTGACGATGAAAATGTGAAATCAATGGGAGTAAAAATGAGGGCAAAGTTCCATAAATATTGGGGAGATCCAACTAAGATGAACAATATCATTTTCTTAAGTGTGATTGTTGACCCTAGATATAAGTATAAATTTCTTGAATTTGTACTTATTGAAGAATGGGGTGAAGAAGTTGGAAAAAATTTGGCTCAAAGTGTCCTTGATAGTTTGCATGAGTTATACGATGTTTATAAAATATTGCATAATATTCCAATTAGTAGTACAACATCAAGTCAAACTTCAAGCCAAACGGAATCCTCCTCTGGAATATTTGGGAAGAATCGTGTTATGATTAAGAAATTCAAGAAACAAAGGGTCAATAAGGGAACAATTTCTCCAATTGATGAATTAGATATATATTACAAAGAAGCCGTTATAGGGACGGAAGACGACTTTGACATCTTGTATTGGTGGAAGCTAAACCAACATAGATTTCCCATTCTTTCCCTCTTTGCTCGAGATATTTTGGCGGTGCCTATTTCTACCGTTGCATCGGAATCCGCTTTTAACGCCGGAGGAAGAGTTCTTGATCATTTTAGGAGTTCTTTAACTCCTAAAATTGTGGAATGTCTCATATGCACTCAAGATTGGTTGAGGAGGTCTAAGGATCTAATCTCAATTGAAAAAGATTTGGATGCACTTTTGAAGCATGAAGAAGGTCATATATTATTTAATATTCATCTTCATTTTTATTGACTAATTATATTAATATTTTTTGTATTACACTAACTAATTGTTGTCTTTTGTTTTTGTTTTTGTTTTTGTTTTTTAGGTTTAAAGAGTCTTACTTTGAATGATGTCAATGAAGTGGTTCAAGCGAAGACCATCAACAATCCAACACCATCAACAACGGAGACTTGAAGCTTTGAACCATTGAAGTCTTGAGAATTGAATATCTCTCATATGTGCAAGATAAACTTGTTACTTGTGTGAAGTTATTGAACTTTAAATATTTGAACTTATTGATTTGTGAATTGTGGACTTTGTGAAATATTTGGTAGTTTAATTTGTCACCTATGACTTTATGTAATTTTAATTATTGGTGAACTTTATATTTTTTTACTGTTGCAAAAGCAAAATACAGGAAAATGTGATGAAAATGGGGCAAAAATGACAAAACACATATTTTTCGGTTTGGGCCGAAACCGACCGAACCGAAACCCTTCGGGTTCGGTCGGTTTCGGTTCGGTTCGGTCAAAAACAGTGTTTTTTTTGTTTTTCGGTTTTATCGTTTCGGTTCAGTTTTCGATCGAAACGAACCGCTGCACTGCCCTAGGAATGTATGCTCAGCAATCTCGCACTCCAAAGTGAAGCTCCCCGGATCCTTCTGTTTCAGTGGCAATTTCCTTTGTAAAATAGTGTTGCATTCTTCAGATAGGTTAATTTTTTTCAAGTTTACCCAACTTCTTTTTGCTTGCCACTGCATCTTTGAGAAATTTGACGTATCCGGGCATATTCCTAAGTGCATCAAAGAGAGGTATGGTGATATTAACTTTTTTTTGGAACATCTCTTTGAATAGGGCGTATTCCTCATCATATTTCGTCTTCCCGATGCGCTGAGAAAATGGGGCTATAGGCTTTGGAAGCATCGGCTGATCGTTCGCATCTTTCGCACGCGACTTTTCCTCTCGAAACTCTCTCGCGATGCCTTCTCCGTCAGTGTTCGCGAGTTTACCTCGCGACCCTTTCTCGCGAGGTAAACTCACGAGGTAACGCTCGCCTCGACGCTCTCTATTCGCTGGGATTTCTCGCGATGGAAAGTCGCGAGGCCTGCTTCTGTTTTTGGGCCACTTTTTCTCGCGAGAAAACTTTGCGACGGGAAGTCGCGAGAGTTGCTCGCGATGCGAGAATCTATTAGGACGTATTCCTCGCCCTCCTCGACACGTTAACTGTATTGCTTTTCCCCTTCATGCTCCAGGTGATTTGTATAAGATGCTCCGCTCCTCAAATTTATAGCATTGCATTGATTTGGATGAGTGTGATTCTTCGGATTTTGCTCAGTATTGCTTGGGAATTGACCCTGCCTATGCATCCCAGCTCTCTCATTTACCATTTTCCCCACTTGGTTCTCTAACATCTTTAATTGTTTTCCAAGGACTATCACCGTATTGTTAATGGCGTTAACTGTGCTTTCTAGAGTGTTCATTCTATTCCCAAGCTGTTGGATCTGAATATTTTGCTGAGCCACAATTTGTTGGTGACTCGCTGCTATTTGCTGATTGCTCGCCAACACTTGCTGCATCATCTCTTCAAGGCTCGGCTTTTAGGCTCCATAATCATCCCATTATTCACAAAGAAACCGTGTGGTGGTTCTTTGAGCATTCTCGCGCATCGCATAGGAAAATTGGGGTGATTCCTATTATTTGGATGATATGGTGGATTCCCACTTTGGTTCCCCTGAAAATTGTTCCTTTGGTTCACATAGTGAACCTCCTCAATGTTCTGTGCCATGTCTACGGGCATATGCCCTTTCCTCTCGGCCTCGTACTCCTTCTGCAGAGTTGTGAATTTTTCTAACAAATCATCATACTTATCATCCAACTCTGCACCAGCCACTCTTCTGATCGACTGTTTCTCCATCGGCCACTGATAACTGTTGAATGTCATCTCCTCAATTATTCTCAACGCTTCATCGATTCCTCTGTTGAGCAAGCATCCTCCGGCTGAAGCATCTACAATGCTCCGGGTGTTAGCATTGAGTCCACTGTAAAATTGGGTTACTTGCTGCTCAGTTGAAAACCCATGATGTGGACACTTCCGGAGCAGGTTTCTGAATCTCTCCCAAGCCTCAAATAATGATTCATCTCCCAATTGTGAAAAATGGAAGATCTCAAAGAATGATCTTCCGAGCCTCGCAGTGGGAAGTATTTAAACAAAATTTCTCGCACAATTGCTCCCATGTAGTGATTCTCGATCCGTCTGCACTCTTGAACCACTCTTTTCGCCGACCGCAGTTGAAAATATGAACATCCGTGATCCGATGGCATCAACCGGCACTCCATTCTGTTTGATAGTATCACATATATCAAGGAATGCCTCTAAGTGTGTGTTAGGGTCTTCAGTAACCCCTCCCCCAAACTGCTCCGCTTGGATCATGCTGATGAGGGCGGGCTTTAATTCAAAGTTATTGGCATTGACGCTCGGCCCCCATCCTCCACCTTGGAACTGATCCGTCAGTGGCCTGTACATGTGATTGAGCGGTATGGGTGGTGCTCGTCCACCTATCTGGCCCATCTGATTATTCAACGTCAGTTGGCGTTGCATTGCGGCTAACATCTCTTCCATCTCGGCCATTCTATCATGGCCTTGGGGTTGTCTATCTGCCATCGCTTGTCTCCTTTCTCGGCTCTCTCTCTTGTGTGATCTTTCAATCTCAAGATCCAAAGGAATAATTTCTCTCCTTTGAGATCTTGTAATCATGCACTGCACAGAGAGATAAAAACCAAATCAGATGTGAGAAGCAACATAGAAATAATATTTTTATTTTCTATTTTTTTTATAAGCCTGAATTAATAACTACAATCCAGAAAATTATCACTATGCAATCTAAACAGTCCTCGGCAACGGTGCCAAAATTTGATCGCTAATATTCCTACCAATTAAATGATAGTAAAACAGCAAGTATATATATATCGTATCCACAGTGACTACGACTCGAGAACACAACAAATAATTAACAAATAATCTTTATTACTATCCAGGCAACAATATCAAGAGAGATGATTGTAAAACTAGACTCGAAAATAAGAATATGAATAAAATCAGATATAAAAGACTGACCCTATGGATGTATTTAACCTAACCAGATTCACACAATTAACCTATTAATCTGTTTATCAATTTAATCCACATTCATATGAAGGATCACTAATATAACTATAGTTTCCGTCATGATAGCCTATAGTAGTAGGTTAGCCTAAACTCTATCTCCGTCGGGTCTCAAGAGAAGTACGCTAATTACCAAAAGCACACAAACATTTAACCTCCTACAGTTCACCTACTTCCGCCAGGTCTCAAGGCAAAAACTGTATTATGAATTCAAGATATCGATTATGCAATTAATTCCGCCAGGACATCAATCACATAACTAGCATGCATCAATATTGGCCAGATACCAACACATGAGAATTAAAGCCAAGAATCATAAATCATGAATGGGACGACAAAACAGTATCAACAGATAAATTATACGAATCTAGTCAGACATACAAATCCTAGGACCAATACAAAATTTAGCTACGCATAATTAAATTACTAAAGCAATAAATAAATAAAGAAAACATAAACTGAATTAGATAGATAAAACCGTAAGATTCCACGATGAACAATGTAGCACTTGAATCCGGAAGATAAACTGAATTCTCGAAAATAAAACTGAACTAAGAAAACTAATAAAACTGGAACGAAAATAAACTAGAATTGAAAGCAAAAAATATGTGTTCTGTATGAAAAGCTCTCCGTGAATCCATCTGCTCCAATTCTGACGTCTGATACTATATACACAACCCTAGGTTGTTGCACCTCGCACACGTGCTCCCAAGGGAAAGACGCGAAAGAAACTCATGAAGTAATCCAATCTGCAGCATCTCTATTCTTCCTCGCGAGCTTTGCTTGCGAGATAAACTTGCGAAGCAAAGTCGCGAAGTCCTCTTATCCGTGCGTCAATTCTTTTCTCCTCTCTAGTTGCTCTTGCTAGCAAGTCTCGCGAAACAAGGTTGAGAGCTACAAAATAGTCAAAATTCTGATCTTCCTTGCGAGTTTGTCTCGGGACCTTCGGTCGCGAGCAAAACTCGCGAGCCGTGTTTTCCTTCGGCTGTGCAATGCGCGACTTCGTTGTTTCGTTCCGTTCTCTCTCGTCCGGACTGCGAATTACGATCCGTTTGTGCCTATGGACTCCTATCGAGATGCTATTTAACATTATAGACTTTTCACATCCATCCTTGTCAAATCCATTTCATCATATTTATCGTCGTATCTAAACAAATATTCTTCGCGCGAGCTCGCGATCGGGCTAGTTAATTCCTCTTTATCGTGATCCACCTTTTTTACGTCAAAACCTGTGCTAAAATGACATGAAACACACAAAGCATAATATCTTCCAAGGTAAACATAAATATATCAAAAGACAGCTTAAAAGATTACTTATGAATTATAAACGAAACCAAAATAGCCTTATAAATCAGGTAAAAATGAGGCTTATCACACAATCATTTTGTTTTTGCATTACAATTTTATATTAAGTTATGTATTTTGTAGGTTTTGTTTACTTTACAAATTACTTATACATGCTCGTCTGTGTTTTTATACATAAGCATTATACAATATTTACTCATAATATGTACTGCAATATAATTCCCGTGGAGTTTGTTTACTGTACAAATTATGTATGCTTTTCAGTGATTATTATAAGCATTATGGTTTTGTTCATGCTGGCCATATCAATTTTGAAGTCATCTTCTATTTTTGTTCATAATCTACTTAATATGTGTGCATGTTGTTCTATTAACTTGTGCATGACGTTGCTAGATTTAACGATATATCATTTTTCAATTTTGTTCCACTGTTCATGTATTCTGATGTGGGTGTGCATATTTTGATATTCATTTGTGCATGCCAATAATGGTTATATTGATATTGCATTCAACTTTATTTTATTGTACAAATATTTCTGGTTCTATGTATATACTTCAATATTCACTTGGGCATGACAGGGGCTGACTACACCGGTTGTGTATGACACGGTCAACAATGACCAAGAACAAGGATACGTACCACATAAATCTTCCATAGTAGAGCACAACCCTAAACATATGTAAATTCCTATGATGTATAATGTGTATTTTTATGCCTAACGACATGTAATATAATGCATAACATGACTACATTAATAATTCTAACCGCAACCAACTATTATTCAAATCATATAACTACTATTCTAGCATGTGCACAAATATGTTTTAACACACGCATAACAAAGATGCTATGTGTGCATAAACAATAGATTTTCTTTGTGAATGTTACATTACATAAAAACATTGTTGTTTGTGCATGAGTATCGTAGAATTCCTTCCCTTTGTCCAAGTTGTAAAAAGCCCTACCTAATTAAGTATATCATTTCAAATGAGAAAATATTCAGTCATCACATTGTTTGAGCTTACTACATCCATTGCTTATCTCGTGCATATCAATAACAAGTTTGTGCATAATGTTATTTATCTTATGCAGCGAAATTTTATTAACATACTAATACTAATTTTCATGATTTAATGATCACAATAGTAAATCTGGTTTCTGGTCAAACGTAACTTTGAAATGAACAACATGAACTTGATAAGAAGTAACGTAAACAACATATAATTTATGTCATTCATCATTTTTAAAAAATTAAGAAGAAACGAAAATACAAATAAACTTGAGAAGAACTAATGCAAACAATATATAATCCATGTCATTCATCAATTCTTATAAATTATGAAGAAACAAAATTACAAATATGATGATGCCATCAATATTGTGCAATGAAAAAAAAAATTACAGTTTAATTAGATAAGAAGATGATAACTATTACGAATATAACAAATAAGATAAACTAGAATTTGATGCATTAATTGTGCCTATCAAATCCCTTAAATCTAGCATATCATCCGTTAAAAACAATTTAATATGACAAAAGTATCCTTAATGTTAATATTATTAACTATTATGAGATGATTGTAACTATAATTAGGAACCATAGGATTGGATCAAATCAATGATTAAGATTAGTTCTCATTTCTCAAAATATTTGTGGTTCTCATTTGATCCATCTCCTATATATATATATATATATATATATATATATAGGGGAGGGTTAACGTGAGAACCATTTTTATCGTGAGAACCAAAAAATGATGAATTCACGGTGAAAGTTGATGAATCCATTGGGGAAGTTCTTGAATCCTTAAAAAATAGAATTTTAAGAACCATTCTTATCCCTCATGGGATTCGAACCGGGTGAAAACTTCTAAAAATTTTGAATTCATCAACTTTCTCAACGGATTCATCAACTTTCATCTAATTCATTTGGTTCTTAGTTTTAGGATAAGAATGGTTCTTATAGAGTTTGGTTCAAATAAGAACCATTCTTATCCAAGTAATTCTCAATTTGACCGACTTAAAGTAGGCTAAAAATCTTGGAAAAAACAAAAGTAAATATAGAAGCGCTTCATAAAATACCAAAACATAATTAAGTTCAAGGGGCTTAACTAGAAATTTACCTCATTTTTGGCTAACAAAGTTAAAAATGACAAAAAAATGTGTTTATAGTCAAGAATGAGACGATTTTTGGCTAACAGTTAAAATGACAAAAAATGTGTTTATAGTCAAGAAATGTAATGACGATGAGTAAAAAACTTAATGGCCAAAAAAGAGAAAGGGTTAATTGATACGAATGGTAAAAGTTAGAAGATTTGAAAGTGTATGGTAGAATCAGGGCGACTTTGTCATAGTGATTAGGTGGACTTATACAAAAAATAAAAGTAATGTTTTGGAAAATGAATTTAAACAACTGACATCACTAGTTTCCCAATTCAAACTTAACATGTTTGGATAGTGTGTGTATATGTATATCCTATTTCTTTTTGAAATGTTGTGGGTTTATGCATCACATAATTAAGTTAAGTCCATTCTTCAGTAGATAAGATCGATTCAAGATAATGCGATCTTTTCATCGATCTGAAGGATTGTAACACGAAATGTACTTTTAAGTAATTGCCCCATAGATCATATATTTATCTATATGAAGAATAAATCATGTAACGAAGGAGATTCTTATTTGTACAAATTGTACTTTGCACTTGGAACAAGCATGAAGAAAGTAATGATACTTCTTTATCTTTTGAGTTGTTCTGCCGGATTGGTCGATCAAGATCTTTGGTCACTACTCGGATCCCATGACAAAAATGGGATCACTTCAATTATGGACTTGTTGAGAATGATTGTGTCACGTCCCCACTCCGGATAACCCGGACTGGAGGATGACTAATACTAGGAATAGTATTTTAGGGCAAAAAGGCTAAGATAAAGCTACATATCAATTGTAAACTAGCATGCTTGAACATAATATAAGATGCTAACACATCAATCCAGGTGGGATAGGCCATCAGACCCAAAGACTAACAATGGTCCGACGGACTTCCATAAAATATGTCATAATATCCTCCAACAGATCCCAAAAGAATATAATGATCTGAAGGACTGCATCAATTCACAACAGTGAACATAAAGTAAATAAGTTCAGAGTTTAGCAGCGGAAAGTGTGTGAATACATATATGATGATATGCATTCAAGGTGAAACCAAATTCTTATCAAAACAGTCAAGGACACTGGATTCCTCAACACTTCCTCCATCACCATCATCAGAGCTCAACCTGCACATTTAAAAACAAATATGCAGGGCTAAGTACAAGATTGCACTTAGTGGACTCATGCCGAAAACATTTGATAATTTAATTACCGCCAATATCGTGGTAAGTCACGAGGGTTTTGTTGAAATGCCTGTGCTTACAAAAACATTTTCGTTCAGAACATCGCCGACCGAGCATTTTCTTGGTGTGTATGATCCATATCCCATAGTCACATCTCATTACAATATCAAAGTTCAAACGTCGTGAAGGAGGCCTCCTCAACGACGCCAGAATCGCCGTTACCCATACAAAGACACAACACGCTCAGTGTACACGTTAGCCCTAGCCAGCATCATCCTCCCAAGATAGACCCGATATCGATTTCATAAAAAGGTTGGGCGCTACCCAACAAAATTAATAACATTTCATATCATGTTATTCCATCCTTCACACCATTTATTTCAGATAGGATCCATACACAAAACAGAAACATTTTGGCAGGTAATAGTATAAACAGTTTATCAACAGTTGAAAATAAGCGTAATAAATAAATTCATTTGGGAATAAGAAAGCTCGTATTTTGATTTTGGAAAAGAAGCCCCACCTGGACTATGATTCGTCTTAACAAGAGTCCTAGGTTTGAATTCCTCGTCAGTGTCCGGTCGTCGCGTTCGCGTCCACACCTTTACGAAAAAGCGAGGTTTTAGTACGTCGCTCAAGTTTCTCAAGACTTTCAAAGTCTAAGATAAACTTCGATATTCAATATCGATGTAAACTGAATTCTTCAATGAATTCAATACACTTTCAAATACGTATTTCAATTGAATTGTTCTCGTTCTTCGAGACACGTTCAACTATTTCTGTTTAACCTCTCCGGTTTAAACGTTCAACGTATTCATACGTTTCTCGATAAAAGGGTTTCATTTGTGAAATCTTTTCTTACTAATGAGGTATCATACTCAATTAGTACGTCTTACACATATTAGCGTATTTATCGCACGTATAATTGTACATTTGACTTTAAAAGTCAACGAAGTCAACAAAAGTCAACAATTTTGACTTTCAAATAGTAATTTCTTACTATTTCATTTTGTAAATTGAATTTCAATCAATTTCATTTTGCAAGTACAATTTCTTGATTTGCTAAATAAATCGATGGACTTATTAATTTTTTTTCGCAAATATTAATCCTTTTAATAAATAAAACGTACATTTTCGTTTAATAACGTTATTAAATAAAACGTTTGTCTCAAACATAGTAATCTATGTTTATAAAATTTTATAAAATCCAAATATGTCTAAAATAATTATTAGACATATTATTTATTATTAAACTGAATTAAAAAGGATTTAAAATCCTTATAATTTCTCAAAAATTCTCGGTAATTATATAAAAATTACCAAATGATTTTCTAAATTTTTTCTAAATTAATATAGTGTATTATTATACACTATGGTCCAAAATAAGAATTAATATTATCCATATGGTATTTGTTTGTCATTTATTAATACATATATATATATATATATATATATAGTCACGGTAATTCCATTAATTATGGAATAATTGTCCAAAAATTCCCAAAATTGATATACAATTAGTATAATGTCCCAACATCAATATATGTCCCAATTATAACCTATGGTCCATCATAACCATTCATTCATCAAGGAATAAGTCCAATATGCAATCGGTAATTACTAAATAATTACCAAACAATTATCAAACCATTCTCAAAAATTCTAATTAAATTATATCATGATCAAACATTATATTTTAACATTGTAACATCATAACATTAACCAAACCAATTGAAATCATCACCATATGGAGCCATATGCTCTCGGTTTTTTTGATTTTCATAGGTAATTGGTTTTCAAAAATTCCAACAATTATAAACTATGCTTATATACCATAGTACAACAATATAATATCATTCATTCATCAAAAACCAATTGAATCATCACCTTGAAGAGCAATAGCTCACGGCTTATTTGATTCCAATGGGCATTTGATTTCCAAAAATTCTAACAATCATACACTATGTTTATACATTATAATATAACATTATAACATAATAACACTCATCAAAACTAATTAAATCATCACCATATTTGGCACAATGCCTTCGGTTTTTTTGATTTAATATAGTGTTTGATTTCCAAAAATTCCAACAAAATCATACATCACATAATCAATATACTAAAGCATTAATATACCATTGCATGATCAAAATAAAAATCATACACCAACATATAATGTCACATAGCTCTCGGCCTTTGCTAAAAATTAAGCATTTGATTTTTAAAATTTCTAATAAATTCATAGAACATGTAATCAAGGTCCTAGAGCATTAATATGTCATTGCATGTTTAAAAATAAAATCATACACCAAGGTACATTCATATATGCTCTCGGCCCTTTTGAAAGAAATAGCTAGGGTTCTTCAAAAATTCTAAATAATATACCATAGGCTTAAAACATATCATAGATCAATAATCCATCACCAAAATAAATTAAAAAGTATTCGGTCATTGCATAAATATTTCTATCATTTTTTTGAATTTTTTTTCAAATATGCTCAAGGTTCGAAAATCATATATATTCACTAGATCTATTCAAAATTTTCTTATACAATGTCATATGTTCATCTAAACATATATTCTCATATATTAAAAATAAAATCATCAAGCATTGCATATACATCAATAGATCATCCATATAATATTCAAACACATACACACATACACAAGAACATGTTCGAAAATCTTAAACAACAAAAGGGTAAAATCGAAGCCTCGGTCTCATGTTTACCTTTGATATAGAATGGATTCACAAGAACAATATCTAGGTATCAAAGTTGGGTGAAGGAATGGAGAAGAAAAGAAGAGAAAAATTTTAGAAATGGGGGAGAGGGTGCTCGGCTGTTTGCAGAAATTTGGGGGAGAGAGGAGAGTGTTTTTGGAGTGTGGTAGTGTAGGAGATGTGTATAATGAGAAATGGGGTGAAGAGGAAGAGTCTCCCCCTCTTTATACCTCTCTCTCTCTCGGCCCTCTCACTCACAAAGCATAAAAAAAATGCAGCCATTGTGTAGGGGGTTGTGTGATCATTAGCTAGGAAAAATGGGCTTCATGCATTGGGCAATAAAAAGGTGAATCCCATGCTTATGGAGAGAGAGATGGTCGACGGTTTCTAGGGTCCAAAAGGGTGGGATTTTATTTTATTTGTACCATAATACAACATATAAATCATAGTATAGGTCATAGATATATAATACAAGTCATAAAAATAATTAAATCAACACATAGCTCAATGTTCGAAATTACCGATAAAAATAGGAATAAAAATATAAATCACACCTATTATTGATACTCATGTCAAATTCGATCTAAATATACTCATATATATCATAATATATGATTTAGATAATAAATAATAGCATAGGATAAAATAATGGTATCATTTTATGTGAAAAACCCTAGTTTGAATAATTAGGGTTTTCGAAATATATAAATATACACCATCGAGTTTTTATAGCTCAAAAATTGATTTTAATGCTTAATAATACTGTAATTATATAAAATAATAATAGAGAATTAATTATTATAATTTCCTTATCATTAAACCCATTTTTCAAAACGTCTCTAGACGTTGACGTTCAAAACGTCTCAAAACGTCAATAATCGACTCATCTCAAAATGGTCGTAGCAAGTTCATACTTACTTTAAAAATAATATTCCTATTTATATAGGAATTATTATGGAAATTAATTCCAAGCTTCGCTGCTTAGAAAATTTCATAAAATATAGACGTTCGATACGCAATCGACGTTAAAATATATTGACGAACCATTTCATAATATTTCAATTCCTTAATTCACAATCCTCAGTGAATATAAAAAGGAATTCGTTATAACGATACTGAATCAAAATCAATATTCGATGTCATACAGAAAAATTATACGGCAAAACCCTAATTCACGGGTTTAAAATACCGTAATTAGACGTTCGTTTCTTTGGAATATTACAATTGGGATCTAGTTCATTACCTATTATAAGTAGAAGGCACTGTCACGCCCCAATTCCTAATATAATGGAAGCTCGTAAATCGAGGCACGACTAATGAAATACGGAAAAATATAAGGTAAAAAGTTGACTCGAATGATCAAGGCAATAAACCCTTAGAATTTGGGAATAGCTTCCTAAATGAAAATGGAAGACATCGAATGATGTAATCCAATTAAAACAACATTTATCCTCAGGATCACAAGTTTAGTTTCGTGCTTCTGATAGCCAGTATACATCAAAATACTAAACATCAAGGATTCAGAGTCTAAACTCATCAAAGTGTACAATTCAAGTCATGTAAGAAGGAAATGTAATTAGAGCTAGTTCATCGAAGTAAAAATACGGAAATAATCACAAAATACGGAGTGAACCTAATCTCGCCTCGCCTGTCACCATTGATCAACCCGAAAATATTTGAAAATATTCAATGAGTACTAATGTACTCGATGGACATGCATTTGCTATAAACCTTTCATAAATTTAGTTAGCGGTTTATCCAATCATGATAACATAACTTATAAGGTTTTAAAAGAGAAACCACTTCTAAGCATGCGAAAATATTTCATTTATTTGGGCCCATTGTCACGACTCTTCATTACTCGCTTTGATCCCTGACCTCTAGCCACCGTCGGATCACATGCCCACATTATCATCATCGGGACGAACCCAACAAATTCATAATTTCATGACGACTGAACGCATCCGGACAAGCACCCTTATAACGCCTCATGATTATGTTAGTGTCCGATGGAGATCAACCCTCCGAAACAACTAATTAGTGTACACAATTCTCAATTAACAAATGAAGTTTAAAAGAGAATCTCGATCGATACATTTACGAGCCTTAAACAGAGTAAAGCGCACAAAAACATTTTATTGGATAAGTAGTTTGCATTTCATGAAATATCAGAGCATATAACTCAAATATACTTTTGTAAATAAAGCCCACCTTGATAGGACAAAGCCTGACGAAATCACTATTGTACGCTTCTCGGGAAAGTAACGCTAATCCATTTGATCGACAAAACCTACAAGAAGCACTAATCTTAATAGGTCTCGAAAAGCTAGCCTTAAGTTATAGTAAAGGAGGATACTAGCTTATGATTCGTTAAACCCGAGTTTTTAAAATATAAATAAATTTGAAAACTAATATATATCGGCTAAGGGCACCAACAATACCCTTGCTCGATTTTTCGTTTAAAACGCATTTAATTTCATAATCTTCTTATGATAAAAACTTTTTACAAACGTATAATGCAATTGAAATGCATACTAAGATCATATATATATATATGTACATATATATATTAAGGAATCTCGCTTAATATAACTCATAAAAAATTCTCAATTTATGCACTTTTCTAACATAATTTAATTTATTAAACATTCTAACTTAATTAATTCCATCAAAAGGGAATTTAATTAAATTAATTAAATAGGTCATAATCATAAATAAAGTAACTTAAACTTGGACTTAGCCTTGACTTAGTCAATTAATTAATTAAACTTAATAGTAATTAATTAATTAATTAACTTACCATAATTAAATAATTTAAACTTATATTTAAGTTTAAGTTAATTATTTATTTAATTAGACTTAATATAATTTAATTAATTAAATCTCAAAGTTAAACCTTATTTATTTAATTAATTTAAGTCCAAAGATTTAATTAATTAAAGCAAGTCTAGTCATTAATTAAATTAAAGCCCAATCATTAATTAAATCTAAGCCCAACTATTATTTAATCACTGGAGCCCAACCCATTTATTTTCGGCCCAAACAGATTCTACAGTAAAGCCCATAATCCTTTTTTTATTTCTGGCCCAGAATTAACAAAATTCATAGTCCATTAGCATTTAAAATAAATAAATACAATGTCCAGCCCAACACTTAAATAACATCAGCCCAGCATTTAATAAAAGATCAGCCCATCTTCCTTACTCCCGGCCCAATAGAAAGGCCCAACACATTTAAATGAAAATCCACTCAGCCTAACATTATTTAAATAAAATTTAGCCCAAGACATTTAAAATAATTTGGGCCCAAACTTAAATAAAACATTTAGCCCATAGCATTTAAAACAAAACCCAGCCCATTAACTCTCAACCCTAAACCTAATGTTTTGTCCCATTTTCCGACGCCGCTTTCCGGCGATCGCCACCGTCGGCGACAAGATTCCGGCGACCTCGAATTTTATTTTATTTTCATTTCTCTCTTCTCTCTCTCCCCTCATGTCTCTCTCTCGCCCCTCTCTCCTTCACATCTCTCTCGGCTCTTCTCACACACTCACGCGGATGAATACACACACACACCCAAGCTCGCTGCCGACGTCGCTGCCATCTCCGGCCGGTCACGTCGCCGGTCGACGAGTTGCGCCGTCGTCGCGACCGCCACAGCCTCTCCCTTCTCGGTTCTCTCTCTCTGCCTACACATACTTGACAACCCACACACACACACCGTCGCAACACACAACGGTGCACACACGCACACGGCGGCACACGCCGTCGCACACACACACACGCACACATGCACGCGACGCACACACACGCACGCGGCAACACACACAGCGGCGCTGCTCGACCGCCGCCGCCACTATCATCTCTCCCTCGCCGTCTTGCCTCTGTCTCTCTCTCACTCACACACGGCTATGCACACCCGACAGCAACGCACACACTCATACAGCAACACACACCCTCATATACAACAACACACACACATTAAAAGAATAGGGGATTAAAGATTAAACCTTTGTGTTCTCTTGTTGGGGCTGCAGGAAATGAGAGAGTTTGTGAAATTAGGGTTTTCAGAATGGAAGGAGTGAGGTTGGTATAGTTTACAGTTTGGATGTCCAATGGGCTTTTCTTTTGGGCTTTTTCAAACGAAAGCCCATTAGATAATTTATTCTTATGGGCTCAAAGTTCGATCCTAAAGACCATGAATTAATAATTAAACATTAGCATAAAATTATTAATATAATGATTTATAAGTATATATATATAAATCATATTCGATTATTATATAATATATAATAATTCTCGTAATCACTTTATAATTATTAGTGAAATAAATTTCTTTTTGTTGGAATTTAATAAAAATTTCTTTCACTGGGCACGAATCATTTTAAAATTTTAAGTTCGAAGTCATTCTAATCCTATTGAGATAGACGGGGTATGACATCCCTCCATCCTTATAAAAAATTTCGTCCTCGAAATTACATACCTTTGTAATCTAGTTCGGGATACTTAGATTTCATTTTGTCTTCAAGTTCCCACGTGGCCTCCTCCGTACCGTGATGGTTCCACTTTACTTTGACGAGAATAATTTGTTTGTTCCATAAAACTTGAACTTTTCTATCCAAAATTTGGACAGGTCTTTCTTCATAACTCAAGTCCTGGGTTAAGACTACTTCATCGTGATTAATTACGTGTTTCGGATCAAACACGTATTTTCTTAATTGCGAGACATGAAACACATTGTGCACGTCTCCAATGCTTGGTGGCAAAGCCAACCTATAGGCTACAAGGCCTATTTTGTCTAGGATCTCGAAAGGTCCTATATAGCGGGGTCGTAACTTTCCTCTCTTTCCAAAACGTATAACTCCCTTTGAAGGAGAGACCTTAAGAAAAACTCGATCCCCGACATTGAATTCTAAGTCGGATCGACGCTTGTCGGCGTAAGACTTTTGTCTGTCCTGAGCTTCTTTGATTCTTTGTTTAATGTGATCGAATTTCTCGACCATCTGTTGTACTAGATCAGGACCTAGCAGCTTCCTTTCTCCCACTTCGTCCCAATAAAGAGGTGATAGACATTTCCAACTGTACAATGCCTCATATGGGGCCATTCCAATCGTCGCCTGGTAACTATTGTTATAGGCAAATTCTACCAGCGGGAGCAAGTCTTCCCAACTTCCACTTTGTCAGAGACTACATTTCGTAACATATCTTCTAACTTGAATCGTTCTTTCTGATTGGCCATCGGTCTGAGGATGAAAAGCTGTGCTGAAATTCAGCTAGGTCCCCATGGCTTCTTGCAAACTCTTCCAAAAGTGCGATGTGAATCTAAAATCTCGGTCAGACGTAATAGATACAGGTATTCCATGAAGGCGTACTATCTCCTTAACGTATAATTTTGCAAGCTTCTCCAAACCAAACGTCATCTGAATCGGTAGGAAATGCGCTGACTTTGATAGGCGGTCCACTATGACCCAAATAGCAGTATTCCCACGAACTGACTTTGGTAGGCTTACCACGAAGTCCATGTTGATATGTTTCCATTTCCATTCTGGCACAGGTAGGGGTTGTAACATCCCATACGGTCTCTGGTGCACAGCCTTAACTTGCTGACAAGCCAAACATCGTTCAACAAAAAATGCTACATCTCTTTTCATTCCTTTCCACCAGAACGTTTTCTTCAAATCTTGGTACATTTATGTACTTCCTGGATGTGCAGTATATGGAGTATCATGAGCCTCGCTCATAATCTCGTTCTTGAGTTCTTCATTGGATGGCATACACAATCTTTCACCAAACATCAAAGCGTTGTCTTTTGCTTCCTTGAATCCCTTTGTTTCGTTCGTTCTTGCGGTGAGACGTATCTTTTCCAGGAACCAATCTCCTCTTTGTACATCAATGATCCTTCCTCGTAGGTCAGGTGTAGCTGTGAGACTAGCTATACTGGTCGACCTTCGTCTTTGGAGGATGAACTATTTCTAAACCGAGCGTGGTGAAGTCACGAATCGCTTCTCTCATTGGGTAATGAAATACCCTAGCTTTGCCTTAGTCTTTCGACTCAGGGCGTCTGCCACAATGTTCGCTTTTCCAGGATGGTAGCTGATAGTACAGTTGTAATCCTTTACTAATTCGAGCCATCTTCGTTGTCTCATATTCAGATCCTTCTGCTCGAAAAAGTACTTCAAACACTTATGATCTGTGAAGATTTCACACCTGACTCCATAAAGGTGGTGTCTCCAGATCTTCAAAGCATGCACGACTGCAACTGTCACAGCCCCACAATCCTAAGTACGGATTAGCAGGGACTATAACTCTAAACAGGGATAAAAATACGAGGAGACTCTTTTTAACAATAAACGTAATATATATGTCATTTATGTTCTTGGACTATATTACATAATTAAAGTTCTAGCAATGAAAGCATGTGATATGTACATATGACGATGTACTATCAAGGTATAAACATTTCAAGTGTCAACATTCCTATTGCTCAACTTTGCTCCATCCATCATCCGCTCAACCGCACATTTAAAACAAACATGCGGTGAGTACAAGAATGCACTCAGTGGACTCATGCCAAAAACATTTTATCATTTTTAGATTACACTGCCACATTATGGTAAGACACAAGGGTTTTAGTGAAAGTGCCTGTGCTTACTAAAACATTTTATCGATTCATAAAATCATCGCTGGCGGGCATTTTTAAGTGTGTATGATCCGTATCCCTTATCATCATTTCATCATATCATCATAGTCGAAAGTCGAGAGAGGCCTCCTCTACGACCCCGTGACCGGCCGTGAATTGTCCTTACAAAGGTCACCATCGATGTACACGTTAATCCTAGCGTGTATAAGCCTTCCCAAGGCATAGGATCCGATATCGATTTCATTCATAAGTTGGGAGTGACCCAACACATTCATATCATTCATATCAATCTCATGGATAGGATACATACACAAAACATAAACATTTTGGCGGGTAATCTTGTAAACATTTAACAACAGGTTGAAATAAGCATCGTAAATAAATATTTCGAAGCATTTTATTCTTGAGTAGAGTAAAGCCCACCGGACCGTAGATTGCCTTAATCCCATTTCTCGACCGTAAGTCCTAGCTTTAGCCTATCTATTCTTGACCTTGAGGTTTTGGAGTGGAAAAATCCATTGGGTCTTAGAACCCATATTTCTACTTTAGTGTATATCATGGTATGATATACACTCAATTGACCATGTAGAAGACTCTAGTCAAATATTTCACGTTAAGGTATGCTTTCGTGAAAATATCGTATCATGATGTTTTATCATAATTGTACATCTTATAATGCTCTATCGTGCCTTGCGACATAACATAATGAATGCATCGATTAATAGCATGTTAGTCACATAAGGCATACTTCACATAGGGTTTCCAACACTTAGTCAAATTTCAAGTGTTTTAATTTCAGCAAAACAGCTTGAAACAACCCAAGTGACGTACTTTGACGACCCATAACTCTCGATTCAGAATACGTATGGTCGCACAAAGATACATTCTGGAAACCTCTAAACATGTACTACAAGTTCTAAGAAGGAATTAAATCCAAAAGAGTCGTGGTTCTGAAGATATAGGGTCTCAAGTGGGCAACTCAAACTGACTTCTATACTTAGAAAATTTTCAGAAGTTTCAGTTTTAGCTTAACGACGAGGGGTTTTATGAGGCTCGTAACTTTTGACTCAAAATGCCAAAATGGCTGCAGGCTACCAATTTAGAAACCTTGTAACAAGTACTACATATTTCATGAAGACCATACTGGAAAATATCTGACGCATTGAGAAATACATAAGTCCAAAGTTGACTAGTTGGACATGGACAGTTTCCAGTAGGTGACTTTGGGTCGATGAAAGGTATACCTATAAAATTTGGTTTGGGATCAAACTTTCCAGATCATAACTAGACATGGTGAGGAACATTTCTTATGAAGAAACCCAAGTCCAAATCGGACTACAAATGGCTTGAACACCTCACGTAAAAGTCATACTCGAACAGCCTATTAACATAGAAATTTTCTAAGGCAGTTTGTCCAAAAAGGCTTACTGAAATGCATCAACTTTAAAAATTCACCGTGAGTTCATTATAAGGAATCTGGAAATGAAACCAATCATATTGAAAAGCCACTTAAGTCTAGTTTTATCCAGAAAAATCCTCACTCAAAGATTCACAATAGATTGGGAGATAAAAATATTTTACCACAAGCTATCACTCCCGTGACAGTTTTGTGCAGTTCACTTGTAAAATCTGGAATAAATAGTAAAGATTTTTAGAAAATTCTGAAAATTTACAGGAATCTTCCAGACATGCTGAATTATGTTTCTGCCAAATTTCATAGTTTTATCATTAGCCAAACTTAAAACGAAAGCCACGCACTATGGGTGATGAACACGGAAATTTCCCAGATTTGTGCAGTGTTTTTGAAAAATACAATTAAAATAGTAAATCAAGTTGGATTGACTTGAAATTTTACAGAGGCATACTAGACACATATAATTTCAACATATCAAAAATTCACAATCATCGGACCACTGAAACTTAGTCAAATAAATTCTTGAAGTTACTGTTCGTCCAGGTAATCAACATGCAATGATCAAAAGTCTTGAATCTACCTATAAAACCAACATGCAATCACTTTCAAGCATAGACCCAACACATTCAAGCATATTGATGAACATGCATGTGTATATCTTGATCATCCCTAGGATCTAAGGAGGTGGTATCTACCTTAGCCACGAAATTGGCAGAGAATCGAGAGGGATGAAGAGTGGATTGGGGCTGTCCACTTTGAGGAGCCTTGCTGCCGTGAGAAGTGGAGGAGTGGGGAGAGCTCTCAACTCCCTTGCAGATTTTGAGAGAGAGGAGGAGAGAGAGTGAAGGGGACGTCTGAAATGAGGGGTGTGAGGGGTGGTGTTAGGTGGTGGGAGAGGTATGGGGTGGAGAGGTGACAAGTGTTCCTATTTCACCATGCACCACTACACTTGCACAACATCACACACTCTCACTCTACACACACACACATGCACGACCTTGTACACATATATATGTATATAAATCAGGTTTAATCATTTAATTAGACCATTTAATTAATCACATTGCCATATAGTAGATATATGCAAAAGTGGGAAGATTAACATACATTTGTTACACACATATAACATTTTCGGCCCTTATGCCCAAACATAGACTAAATTTTATTTTTCATGTTAAACATAGATATATGCATCATAGTATATGATTTAGATGATAATTAATATCATAGGATAAATTAATGACATCATTTTATACGATAAAAATCGAGTTCGAAAATTAGGGTTTTCGAACGTTTGAAAAATTAGTCACTATCAATTCTTGTTGATCTAGCATTGATTTAATGCTTAATAATACTGTAATTACATATACTAATCATAGGAAATTAATTCCTATAATTTCTTGATCGATTAAAACGCTTTTCGTTTCATCTCAAAACGTTAACGTTTGAAAACGTTGCAAAACGTTCATTATCGACTCATCTTGAAATGGTCGTCATCACTTTATTACATTATTCCATTAATAATGGAATTTAATTCTAAGCTTAATTGCTTAGAAAATATCATGAATTTTAACTATCGATACGCGATCGACGTTAAAATAATCGCCGATATACTTCAAATACTTTTATTTCTTAATTCACAATTCTCCATGAATATAAAATAGGAATTCATTCCTTCGTAAATAATCGAAATCATTATTCGATATCTTATGGATTGAATCATCTCAGCGAATTTCTAATTTACGGGTTTTAAATACCGTAATTAGCATCTAATTCGCGGGTATTACATCCTACCCTTAAAAGAAATTTCGTCCGAAATTTGCATACCTCATAAAGTATGGGTATCTTAACGTCATAACATCATAACTTTCCACGTGCTTTCTTTTGTCCATGGTTCCTCATCGATTTTCATTAAAAGACCCAAATTTGCTTCTTTAATCGTTACATCGCATAATCAAATTAGTCTTAGATTTTCATCATAACTCATCTCGAGTCAAAGGTCACGTCATCATGTTGGTTTACGAGAATTGGGTCATTTCGTATTTCTTTAACTCGACACGTGGAAAACATTTCGCATTCCTCCCAAATGTGGTGGAAGTATCGACTATAAGCTACTAGACCTATCATTGCTAGGAGCTCGAAGGTCCTATAAAACGTGATATCAACATTCTTGTATCTAAACTTATAATTCCTCTAGATGGAGAAATCTTAAGAAACTTTAATTCGCATTCAAGAATGCAGTTCGGGTTTTCGCGTACCAGTAAGACTTTTGTCCATCTAAGCTTTTCTTATTCCTTGCCTCGCTGGTAGATATCTTAATCGTTTCATTTACAACGTCGATTTTATACCTTGATCACCTACTTTGTTACAATAAAGTGGTGGTCAACACTTCTTGCACACGCCCATAAGGCTACATTGATCGTTATTTGGTAGCTATGGTCGTATGTAAACTTAACAAGTGGTACAATAAGTTCCCACCGATACCTTGGTTTATCACTTGTTCTATCGTATCCTTAAACATTCATATCGTCCCTTTGATTGTCCTTACACCGTGAGTGGACATCTATGTTAAGGCTCATCTCGTGTCTAACTCCTTTTGGGAGTTAGTTAAAAATCTAGGGTACTCTTGAAGTCTCTATCCGAGGCGATAGGTTCTAGTACTCCTTGTAAATATAAGATTTCCTTTTATGTGCGATCGAGCTAACTTATCGGATCTATGAGTCATCTGAATAGGCAGAGACAAAACATAATTGGCGAGTTAATCCACTACTAGTCATATAGTAGTGCAACTTCTTTATGACTTTGGTAAAATTTGTCATAAGATCTATTTCTATATCATTCTATTTTTATTCGTGTAGTTCTAGAGATTATACTCTCTTATAAGGCCTTTGATACAATGCCTTTACTTATTGGTAACCGAGACACTGCTCGACAATATGGTTATATCTCATTTCATTTCTTGCTATTTAACTTTACTCGTAAATCATAATACATCTTAATAATGCCTGGTTGGCGGTATGAGAAGGATCATGAAATTCATTCTTGGTTTTATTTCTAAGCTTATTATTGCTTGGGAATATATGTATATATCTATCTCTTAGACAATATAACACTGTCTAGTGCTCCTTAAAATCCTTCAGCTCTTCATTTCTTATCTTAATTCGTATTCTATTCACATATTCATTCTCTCTTTTTAGTCATATTTCATCTTGGTTGTGGAAATACTACTTACATTCGTCCCTGATTGCCCGACTATTACTGTTCTCGTTTTCTTAATCTTTCCAATGAGTTTTCCTTTTCTATAAGGACATACCATAATTTAGACTGAATTTTATATCTTAGGCATTAGATTCTACATTAACTGTTCATAGGTGATCATTTATCATAATTATAATCTTTTACTGATTCGAGCCATCTTTTCTATCCTGTATCCAAGTTTCTTTGCTCGGCGAATAACTTCAAACTTTTGTAAATTGTGAAGGGTTCTTAATTTATTGATATAGGAATGAAATTTCCATGACTTTGGTATTTATACTACTGTTACTATCAGAGGTAATAGATTTTGGCACTCCATGAAGTCGTATAATCTCCTTTACATACAGCTGGGCTAACTTGTCAGATCCATAAGTACTTTGAATTGGTAGGAAGTGAGCACTCTTGGTGAGTCTATCAACAATTACCCATATGGCGGTGTTCCCTCTTTTGATTTGGGTAAGTTCGTAACGAAGTCCATCGTTATTTCATCCCATTTCCACTCGGGTATTTCCAACGGCTGTAACTTTCCGTATGGACGTTGGTGTAATGCTTTCATCTGGCGGCAAACAAGGCGGTGTTCTACTTAAAGAAGCTATGTCTCGCTTCATGCCTTCCCACTAAAACTTTTCTTTCGTGTCTTGGTACATCTTAGTACTATCGGGTGAGCGGTGTAGGGTGTATCGTGAGCATCACTCATTATTTCATTTTGAAGTTTTGCGTAAATCGAACGCATATTCTTCCTTCGAGACAATAAGGCGTTGTCCGACGCCTCCCGGAAGTTCTTAAATCCTCCGTCCTTACCCTTTCTCGGATCTTTTCTAACTTTTCCTCCATCCTTTGTCTCTCGACGATCCTTTTTCTTAAATCAGATTCTATCACTATTTCAAGTCATGAGTTAGGAAATTCTGTTCATGTGGCCTAAGTCATCGTGACACATAAGTTATTATTTATCTCATATTAATACATAGCCTTACTTTTATTAATCCGTGAGAATTGTGACTCTATTTTGGGGTAACTATCTTATTGGTCTTGTTACCTTAGAGAGTTCTTAATGGATCTCTAACAGAAGTCAATTAATCTATAAAATTCATGATCTTATTTTAGGTCATTGACGTCTTTCATCTTTAATTGTTTTGTCCTTTGTCAGATTTTCATTGTTTTCTTCTAAAGACACTATGTGCACGAGGAATATTTCTCTTTTAAGCGAAATTTACAAAGCGTACTTGGCAAATTTGCGACTCTTAAAAGTCGCAAGATGACCCTTCGATTTTCTTTATGTTCTTCTCGTCCTTTGAATAGATAAGAACATCATTTATGAGGATTGAGATAAAAAAATTTATCTAGGTATGTGTGAAATACTCGACTTTTGAGGTTCATGAGCAGTGGTGGCATTGGTTAGTCCGAATGGCGTAACTATTATCTCATAGTAACCATATCTTATTCAGAACAATTCATTTCCGTATTTTGGATACTATTCTTCAAGACCATATAATATTACATCATAATGCCTCAGTGAGGACTTTTCATACATTACTTACGGTCGGTCTACCGGTCGACCGATTTACAAGGCGTCTAGCTCTTTTACACTCAAAACTTTGACAATTCTTTCACCATATTCATAAATTCTTCCAAACTACGTTTATTTTACATATTATAATCATATCATTTTCATCATAAACCATTATCTACATATAAGTCTTATATGTTCTTAAGAGTCTATGTCTTTGAATGACCTTTGTCAGAGTCGTACTCCTCCCTTGGAAATTTGCCTTTCTCCAAGTACGTTTTTGTTTTCATACTTTTGATGATCATTCTCTTTCAGAGAGCCAGGGGTCAAGCTGTTTCCCGTTTCTTCTTCAATACTAGAAGTTGGTGTTACTTTTATCAGAAAGTATGGTTGGGTTAGTAGCGGTAATTCTCTTAATCCGTGAGGGCGATAAGATTTTGTCCTTTTGCCCTTCTCGTTTCTTTCTGGTACCATTGATGGCACAGGACATGGGACGGCGTTTGGAACATCAGGGTACAACCACTCCTTTATGCCGTGTTGTGTAACTTGCCGAGGTTCAGGACAAGTACTCGTAGGTGTCGTTCCCTACGCATTATATGTATGCTTAAACTTGTTGACAAATCCTGGTAAGTCTGTCCAGACTTTGGAATTTTTCTCATGGAGAAAATATTCTCTTGATCCTTCTTTTGCAAAAATTCTGCCAATCTGTTGGCAAATGACAGATACGTCGTTGGGTACCATCCTCATTTGACACTCTATAGTTACGAGTATCCATCCAGAGGTGCAAAAATTTCTTCAAAACTGTTCTAAATTCATTTCTAGTTCATATTAAAAGAGGCGTACGCTCGTGTGAGTTATAAACTTCTAGGCCTTGGGGTTAACTCTCACCGTTAAACTCCCTTTTCTTGTCATTTGTAAACGGATATTTTTAGATAAACCGACTTAATTTAAGCAATGGAGGGATTTCTAAACAAGAAGGATCTCTTAATGAATTATACACCTTAAGACGTGTATAACACTCAGTAGAATACTTATGACACGACTCATGACACTCATCTTAATACTCATTTTACATTTTACATTTTCGTCGTATGTTGCCTTAAAGATATTCGCATAAGCGAACAGTGGATCTTGATATTCGTCAGTAAAACCTTTAACGAAAAGGCTAGGCCCGGTCACTAATCACATGAATGACGGCCATTTTGAAACTTCTTGTCTCTAAAATTATATCTCGTTCCACATAGATATAATGATCCAAATCATTGGATAGCACTTTAGGCGATTCTAGGTTCAATTCTGAGCTTGAGCAACATTTGCGATGGTCAAAATTCTCGTATAGGTAAGGGGATTTTCATTTCTTGATTCGCTTACCCTGAGTTGGGTTCTATCGCTTCTACGCATACTTGTGCGATGTCAAAAGCGAAGCACCTAAATTGAACAAAATCTTATGGCTATTTCGAGAAATTTTTCCTCATACATATTCTTGCCTTTTGGTTCTGTTTGTTCTGTTTTCGATGCAAGGTATAAGCTTTGGTCTACGGTGTTCCCGTTTATTTAAGTAAATGTCTATTTCATATGTCATTGTCCTTTCCATTGGGACATTATGTTCCCTTGCTATGGTCTTCTGTTGCCTCATTCACCCTATACTTCTCGGTATTAGTATCGTTATGCTTTTACTAATAGCATTCATGGTTAGGTTTACATAAACCTATCCTTTGATATGGATATATTTCAATAATGAAATCTTATCGTAGAGATCGTCATGTCTCTATCACTATCATTCATTTCTAATCCAGTATGAATGATTTAATTTCCCTTTTCATTTTATCGATCTTAGGAGTATAATTCTCATATATATTCTTTCTTTAAACTCTTTTCTAGAGAAATCCTTGTACTGGCCTTTAGCGCCATCATTTGTAATATCCCCTTTTGGATATACGTCATTTCTTCTTAATCTTTTATTGATTCATCATGCAATTTCGCATAAGATAAAATTCTTTGTCCACTGGGGATGTATTATACTTTTACCTTGACGTCAAATATCTTTACCATTTTCTCGACATTCAATGATTTCTTCATTCCCATGTCAAAGATACTTACTACCTCACTTTATTGATCGACACAAAAATATGGGGGTAAGATTTACAATTAGGTCTACCTTAAGATCCTTCCATGTGAATCTTTTCCGTGTTCTCTGGATGTATTTCCTTTGAAGATCTATAGAAACTATCTTGCTTGTTAACTATTAAGTTACACAAGACAAGCGTTTTGTGTCATTATAACTTAGGGTATTAAGATTCATTTCAAAACAATGAATCTGTTTCTTAATCCGTTTCTTTACTTCCAAGGAATTACCTTACTTATCGAAGTCATAACATCTCTGAAACTTATATCATATCATGAACTATCTACTTGTATAGTTCGTAATTTCTTCTGCTATTTTTGACTTTTGTCCATTTCCTCGAGCATGGTATCGAAAGTAATCTTACTTTCGTTATACTTGATTCTCACATCTGTGGTTAGAATCGTCATTATTGTCGTATGGCTTGGTAAGGTAGTACATTTGTACACCATAACTTAAAGTCCAAGCATCTTATCGACATGTCTTGACTTTGGAGATATTTCTCCATACTTGATTTCTGAGCTAGGGCTATCCTAGTCGCTCACACAATCTCGAGGATTATGATTTCTAAATCTTATTATCATTCGTCCAACCAAGTTTCAATTACTTGGAATCGATTATGCTCAAGCATAATCTCATTGATTAGGTATAAAGCGAAAGATCTATTTTACGGGATGCTATCATTTCCTTATATATATATTCTTTGAAAAGAATATCTTGTATGCATCTTTATTCTTTTTAAACATGTCCAACCTACTAACGAGGTTTAAAGGACATCCAACTATCTTAAAGATAAGTTGTAATCGCCTCATCATGACATAATAAGGAAATTAATATCCCACGATATCATCTACTTTTCTTTACTTTTACTCTTTGCATTCAATGCTAAAGAGTATCTTATTCATAACTTTGTTATCATAACAGTCGTATGATGGTATAACTTTCACTGTCATCAATCTTTGTAAAGCCCATCAAGGGTCATCACATCATGTGTGCCATAGGAAGAATATCTCGTCTCATCGAGATTTTCTTTACATCATGATTTCTGCTGTCTATCACTTTATCGTCCGAAATCTTTGGGTGATCGAATAAGTCAACTTTCTTCTTACTTGATGGTTTCAAAATCGTGAAAAGTTATCACGACCACTTACAAGAGATACTATTTCACAATCGAAATAACATCTTTTTAATGATTGAATCAATATGCTCTTTAGACTGAATGAATGGGGCTCTAGGGTCCGAAGACCAGAATGACGACTACTGAGATTTCTTTGGTCATATGGGCTGGCCAGACCCGTCACAATTATATTCTCAGTCACATAAGGCTTTGGGTTCAAAAGGACACTTTATAAATTTTTGGGTTTGAAAATTTTCTTCAAAAAATGAGAAACTCGAATGAATTCTCAATTGGAACTAGGTCATAGAGTTAAACTCAATGACAGAAATTGGGTAATGGATATAATTTGAAAACTTATATACCCTTAATAGGTCATCATCAAAGTTCTCATGTATGTCAAGGTTCTACTTGTATTACTGAAGATCTTCCGTTCTTAGTAACTTTCTAGGATTCGTATCATACTATAACAGTCATACTCTTTTCAAATCATAGAACTAACTTCAACTGATTCTCATGAATTCTGGAGTAGGAATCAGGAATTTGGTCCTCCATAAGAAATGAAGTACAGCTCATTAGGAGCACGTAGGCGAAAACCATACGTAAATCGGAGTTCACACGATCAAGAACTAGTCAAAACAAAATCACTGCGCAGTGCAGGGAAATTTATACGCGTTCGCGCCGAAGTCATAAACGATGCCGACACCAAGTTCATGTATGCCGTTACCGATGCCGAGGTAGTACAGAATATTGCCGACACCGAGGTCAGACAAACTACCCCAGTCGATATGTCAAAGGCGGTGTTATAAATGCCGATTTCGAAGTCGACAGTCGCACATGCCGAGGTCGAAGCCGAGGTCGTACATGTCGAGGTCGAACAATTTCGTATAAATCTTTCACTTTTCTTCACTCAAGGTGGAATGAAGTTCTCAAATCCATCACTAATCTTGTTCTTGTAATTGAAGGAAGTTCTTACTTCTATGTTCTTTCGTAAAAGTGATCATGCTTCTTAAAAGTCTACGTTCGTTGAGCTAGCATGCTCATCATCATAATCAACTTTGAGATTGAAGTAAAACTTGAATATTCCTACGTAGTTCATTTATACAAGACGTATTTTGTTGAATTTAAAGAATTCAACATATCATATTGACAATTCAATGTCCAATCTCAATAATCTTAAACATGAATAATCATAACTTTGTTCATAATAATGAACTCTTATCAATTCCGTGAATTCAAACATTTCATCTTTCGCATATCGTGCCAAACTTTTTCATATCATTGTCATCATCTTTCTTATATTTTCCTTCTTTCATAACTTTCTTGACAAATCATTTGTCATATCATTCATTTTCAACCGTTCTCATAGCTTTCATTTCTTTTCAAAGATCATTTCATAAACATTCGTCCGCCGGGCTAATTTTCAAAACTTTGGGAAAAGAGTCATTTACCTCATTTCGGTTGAGCTTGATGTGATGGAGTGTTGAGCATTGTCAGCTGATCTCTAGAAGTCTAATGACTCAATCTAGACTTAACCTTAAAGGGGATTTTAGGTTCAAGAGCGAATCGCTCGATACCACTCATCACTGACCCCACAATCCTAAGTACGGATTAGCAGTGGACTATAACTCTAAACAGGATAAAAATACGAGGAGACTCTTTTAACAATAAACGTAATATATATGTCATTTATGTTCTTGGACTATATTACATAATTTAAGTTCTAGCAATGAAAGCATGTGATATGTACATATGACGATGTACTATCAAGGTATAAACATTTCGATGTCAACATTCCTATTGCTCAACACCGCCCATCCATCATCATTCGCTCAACTCGCACATTTAAAACAAACATGCGGTCGAGTACAAGAATGCACTCAGTGGACTCATGCCAAAAACATTTTATCATTTTTAGATTACACTGCCACATTATGGTAAGACACAAGGGTTTTAGTGAAAGTGCCCTGTGCTTACTAAAACATTTTATCAGTTCATAAAAATCATCGCCTGGCCAGGCATTTTTCTGGTGTGTATGATCCGTATCCCTTATCATCATTTCATCATATCATCATAGTCGAAAGTCGTGAGAGAGGCCTCCCTCTACGACCCCGTGACCGGCCGTGAATTGTCCTTACAGCACGCAGTCACCATCAGTGTACACGTTAATCCTAGCCAGGTATAAGCCTTCCGGCATAGGATCCGATATCGATTTCATTCATAAGTTGGGAGTGACCCAACACATTCATATCATTCATATCAATCTCATGGATAGGATACATACACAAAACATAAACATTTTTGGCAGGTAATCTTGTAAACATTTAACAACAGTTGAAATAAGCATCGTAAATAAATATTTCAGAAGCATTTTATTCTTGAGTAGAGTAAAGCCCACCTGGACTGTAGATTGCCTTAATCCCATTTCTTGGACTGTAAGTCCTAGCTTTAGCCTATCTATTCTTGACCTTGAGGTTTTGGAGTCGAAAATCCATTGGGTCTTAGAACCCATATTTCTACTTTAGTGTATATCATGGTATGATATACACTCAATCGACCACATGTGGAAGACCTAGTCAAATATTTCACGTTAGGTATGCTGTGAAAATATCGTATCATGATGTTTTATCATAATTCGTACATCTTATAATGCTCTATCGCACCTTGCGACATAACATAATGAATGCATCGATTAATAGCATGTTAGTCACATAAGGCATACTTCACATAGGGTTTCCAACACTTAGTCAAATTTCAAGTGTTTTAATTTCAGCAAAACAGCTTGAAACAACCCAGTGACGTACTTTGACGACCCATAACTCTCGATTCAGAATACGTATGGTCGCACAAAGATACATTCTGGAAACCTCTAAACATGTACTACAAGTTCTAAGAAGGAATTAAATCCAAAAGAGTCGTGGTTCTGAAGATATAGGGTCTCAAAGTGGGCAACTCAAACTGACTTCTATACTTAGAAAAATTTTCAGAAGTTTCAGTTTTAGCTTAACGACGAGGGGTTTTGCGAGGCTCGTAACTTTTGACTCAAAATGCCAAAATGGCTGCAGGCTACCAATTTAGAAACCTTGTAACAAGTACTACATATTTCATGAAGACCATACTGGAAAATATCTGACGCATTGAGAAATACATAAGTCCAAAGTTGACTAGTTGGACATGGACAGTTTCCAGTAGGTGACTTTGGGTCGATGAAAGGTATACCTATAAAATTTGGTTTGGGATCAAACTTTCCAGATCATAACTAGACATGGTGAGGAACATTTCTTATGAAGAAACCCAAGTCCAAATCGGACTACAAATGGCTTGAACACCTCACGTAAAAGTCATACTCGAACAGCCTATTAACATAGAAATTTTCTAAGGCAGTTTGTCCAAAAGGCTTACTGAAATGCATCAACTTTATAAATTCACCGTGAGTTCATTATAAGGAATCTGGAAATGAAACCAATCATATTGAAAAGCCACTTAAGTCTAGTTTTATCCAGAAAATCCTCACTCAAAGATTCACAATAGATTGGGAGATAAAATATTTTACCACAAGCTATCACTCCCGTGACAGTTTTGTGCAGTTCACTTGTAAAATCTGGAATAAATAGTAAAGATTTTAGAAAATTCTGAAAATTTACAGGAATCTTCCAGACATGCTGAATTATGTTTCTGCCAAATTTCATAGTTTTATCATTAGCCAAACTTAAAACGAAAGCCACGCACTATGGGTGATGAACACGGAAATTTCCCAGATTTGTGCAGTGTTTTGAAAATACAATTAAAATAGTAAATCAAGTTGGATTGACTTGAAATTTTACAGAGGCATACTAGACACATATAATTTCAACATATCAAAATTCACAATCATCGGACCACTGAAACTTAGTCAAATAAATTCTTGAAGTTACTGTTCGTCCAGGTAATCAACATGCAATGATCAAAAGTCTTGAATCTACCTATAAAACCAACATGCAATCACTTTCAAGCATAGACCCAACACATTCAAGCATATTGATGAACATGCATGTGTATATCTTGATCATCCCTAGGATCTAAGGAGGTGGTATCTACCTTAGCCACGAAATTGGCAGAGAATCGAGAGGGATGAAGAGTGGATTGGGGCTGTCCACTTTGAGGAGCCTTGCTGCCGTGAGAAGTGGAGGAGTGGGAGAGCTCTCAACTCCCTTGCAGATTTTTGAGAGAGGAGGAGATGAGAGAGTGAAGGGGACGTCTGAAATGAGGGGTGTGAGGGTGGTGTTAGGTGGTGGGAGAGGTATGGGGTGGAGAGGTGACAAGTGTTCCTATTTCACCATGCACCACTACACTTGCACAACATCACACACTCTCACTCTACACACACACACATGCACGACCTTGTACACATATATATGTATATAAATCAGGTTTTAATCATTTAATTAGACCATTTAATTAATCACATTGCCATATAGTAGATATATGCAAAAGTGGGAAGATTAACATACATTTGTTACACACATATAACATTTTCGCCCTTATGCCCAAACATAGACTAAATTTTATTTTTCATGTTAAACATAGATATATGCATCATAGTATATGATTTAGATGATAATTAATATCATAGGATAAATTAATGACATCATTTTATACGATAAAATCGAGTTCGAAAATTAGGGTTTTCGAACGTTTGAAAATTAGTCACTATCAATTCTTGTTGATCTAGCATTGATTTAATGCTTAATAATACTGTAATTACATATACTAATCATAGGAAATTAATTCCTATAATTTCTTGATCGATTAAAACGCTTTTCGTTTCATCTCAAAACGTTAACGTTTGAAAACGTTGCAAAACGTTCATTATCGACTCATCTTGAAATGGTCGTCATCACTTTATTACATTATTCCATTAATAATGGAATTTAATTCTAAGCTTAATTGCTTAGAAAATATCATGAATTTTAACTATCGATACGCGATCGACGTTAAAATAATACTGCCGATATACTTCAAATACTTTTATTTCTTAATTCACAATTCTCCATGAATATAAAATAGGAATTCATTCCTTCGTAAATAATCGAAATCATTATTCGATATCTTATGGATTGAATCATCTCGTGAATTTCTAATTTACGGGTTTTAAATACCGTAATTAGCATCTAATCTCTGGGTATTACAAAGAACTAACTCTAAGTCACGTGTTGGATAATTCACCTTCCGATTTTGTATTAGTACACAACCCGGTCCCAACTTTGAGGCATCCGTGTAAAGAACGAATCCTTCATTCTCCTCTGGAACTGCTAACACTGGAGCAGTGGTTAGCTTTGTCTTGAGCTCTTGAAAACTCTTTTCACAGTCTTCGGTCCAAATGTACTTGGTCCCTTTTCTTAGAAACTGTGTCATTGGTCTAACCAATTTTGAAAATCCTTCAATGAATCGCCTGTAGTATCCTGCCAAACCGAGAAAGCTTCTTATCTCATTGGCGTTTGATGGTGTCCTTCATTCTTTGACAACTTCTACTTTAGCAGGATCTACTTTGATTCCATCGGCTGACACGATATGTCCGAGGAACATCACTTCCTTTAACCAATATTCGCACTTGTTGTATTTGGCGTATAATTTCTCGTTTTGCAAAATCTCGAGTACAACACGCAAGTGCTCTTCGTGTTGTTCCTCGGTCTTAGAGTAGATGAGAATATCATCGATAAACACTAAGTCGAAACTATCGAGATACTGATGGAATACTCTATTCATCAGATCCATAAAAACAGCTGGGGCATTTGTCAACCCAAACGGCATTACTGTGAACTCGTAATGTCCGTAACGTGTTCTAAACGCTGTCTTAGGAATATCATCCCTTCTCATTTTGAGCTGATGGTATCCAGACCTTAGGTCTATCTTAGAAAATATTCCAGCTCCTTTCAGTTGGTCGAACAAGTTGTCTATCCTGGGGAGAGGATATCTGTTCTTAATAGTGAGCTTGTTCAATTCTCTGTAATCGATACACATCCTTAATGTTCCGTCTTTCTTCTTGTCGAATAGGATTGGTGCTCCCCATGGCGATACACTAGGTTGTATGAAACCTAGGTCCAACAGCTCCTGCAACTGAACCTTTAGTTCTTGCAATTCGGGTGGGGCCATCCTATACGGTGCTTTTGATACTGGAGCTGCTCTGGGTTCTAAGTCGATTGTAAACTCTAATTGCCGATCTGGTGGCATACCTGACAATTCTTCTGGAAAAACATCTTCGTACTCTCGAATCACTAGAACTTCTCCAATTGTTTTCTTCACCTCTGGTTTTCTTGTCAAACTGACTAGAAATGCATAGCAACCACATTTTTTCAAAATCTTGGTGGCTTTCATGGCAGATATCACCGATACTCCTTTTCCCATTTTTATCCCATGGAAATTCGTCCCCTCCTTTCCAAGGGTCTGGAAGGAGATCTTTCTCTCGTTACACAAGATTGTGGCATTGACTTTGGTGAGCCAATCCATTCCTAAGATGATGTCAAATTCTATCATAGAGATGACATATAAGTCTGCCCTAAAGTTTTCAGCACCTATGTTCAATTCTAAGTTCGGGACAATATATTCAGCAGACATTCTTTCTCCACCTGGTGTGTTAATCACTAAAGCTTCACTAGATGGTTCAGGAGTTAAGTCTAAAGCCTTACAAGCAGCATGTGAAATGAAAGAGTGTGATGCTCCCGTTATCAAACAAAGCTATAACAGGTATACCAGTCACATTGATCATACCTGTTAGATTTTCCTGTGCTCGGGCCGCTTGCTTCTGGTTCAGAGCATAGGCCCTCGCGTTTGGTGGTTGTCCTTGGTTTCCTCTGGGACCATGGAATTGCCTTTGTTGATTTCCAGGGTTTGGCTGCTGAGGTGCTTTCCCATTTTTCTTTGGGCATGCTAGAGCAAAATGTCCAGTTTCTCCACAGTAAAAACAAGCATTTGCCCCCTTCAGACATTTGCCCAGGTAGGATTTCTGGCATTCCGGGAAAGGTGTTCGGCCCATCATTGGAGGTGGATTCTGATTCTGCTTCGGATTCTGGTTCCAGGGTTTCTTTCCATTTCCAAAGTTTTCTCCATTACCCTCATTCCATTTTCTTTTTCATTTGCCCAATCTTGAGAGGGCGTATGCACAGCCTGTAGGGGAGCTTTTCCTTTCTCTCTTGGCAGAAGTGACTCGATGGTAAGAGCCCTGCTCAGTGTTTGTGCATATGTAAGATCACCCTGACTTGCTAGGGAAATCGATACTTCATGACGTAATCCGTTTCTGAACTTCTCAGCGCGTTTTGCATCAGTGTCCACCAGATGTGGAGCATACCTTGACAGTTGGTTGAAAGCTCTGTCATATTCAGTGACTGTTCCAATTCTCGCTTGATTCCGAACTCGCTCGCTTCTTCTGACGGTAACATCCCGGTATGTACTTCTCGTACAGTTCAGTCTTGAATTCTTCCCATGTGATGTTCTCGAGTCCCTCCTCAGTCATGGTGCGTCTCACTGACTCCCACCAGAAGTCAGCTTGTTCCACAAGCTGGTAGGTAGCGCACTTCACTTTTTCCCTGTCTTCACATCGGATATAGTTGAAAATTCGTTCCACAACTCGTATCCATTTCTCAGCATCCATCGGGTTACCTAGTCCATCGAACAGCGGAGGTTTCTCTTTGCGGAACCTTTCTTCAATCGTACGGTCCGGTGCTACTTGTAGGTTAGGTTCCTGATGGAAAAAACCTCTTCCTTGTATACGACCACGTCCTCAACCCCTACCATTCCCTACCGGTGCATTTCTCATGCCATCTTCTATTGGTGCGTCTTCCATTCTGAAAAGATAACACCTATATGAGAAACTAACCCTAACAATAATGGTGTAACTCAAGTGAATCCTCAAATCTTTTCATGTTACTTCTATGTTCAAGCGCTTCTATGTGAAACAGTGAACTAGTTCTTTCTAAGTTGTTATAGCGAGGCTATCACGACTTACATTTTCAAAACAGTCCTTGAGTACACAAACAGTTTATGATAGAACCCATAACTTATTCCGACCATTTCAGGATATGAATCCAAAAATATCATCATCAACCATTTTCGTTTTTTTGTGAAACCAATTGTCATGTAGGTTCCAAAAGTCTCATGCATGATCGAAAAGGTTTGAAAATCCAATTCGACAATCAATTTCATTTGGGTCGTTAAGGGTTCGGGTTGTCCCTAACACGACAATAAACTTAGCCATCTGAATACAATGACTCACAATAGCAATGTGAAAGCAATTTAGACAATTCACAAATCAACATCTGAAAATAACTTGTAATTCACATGATAACATTCATCAATGGCGTATATTATTTCATAGTCCAACTTTGAAACATTTAAATCATACCTTTGTTGATCAGTTTCGTGACGGTAAACTGAGAGTCATCGAGATTACAAGAAGTCTAGAGATACTATTCTAGACTCGACATGAAAAGATTTTGGCGGTCAGAGACACGAAAGAAAACTTATGCTCTGATACCACTCTGTCACGCCCCAATTCTTAATATAATAGAAGCTCGTAAATCGAGGCGCAACTAATGAAATACGAAAAAAATATAAGGTAAAAAGTTGACTCGAATGATCAAGGCAATAAACCATTATAATTTGGGAATAGCTTCCTAAATGAAAATAGAAGACATCGAATGATGTAATCCAATCAAAACAACATTTATCCTCAGGATCACAAGTTTAGTTTTGTGCTTCTGATAGTCAGTATACATAAAAATACTAAACATCAAGGATTCAGAGTCTAAGCTCATCAAAGTGTACAATTCAAGTCATAGACAAGAAGGAAAATGTAATTAGAGCTAGTTCATCAGCGGAAGTAAAAAATACGGAAATAATCCGTCAAAATACGGAGTGAACCCTAATCTCACTCCGCCGTCGGTACGCCATTGATCAACCTGAAAACATTTAAAAATATTTGGGCTGAGTACTAATGTACTCAGTGGACATGCATTTGCTATAAACCTTTCATAAATTCGTAAAAGCAGTTTATCCAATCATGATAACATAACTTATAAGGTTTTAAAAGAGAAACCACTTCTAAGCATGCGAAAATATTTCATTTATTTGGGCCCATTATCACGACTCTTCTGTTACTCGCTTTGATCCCGGACCTCTAGCCACTGTCGGATCACATGCCCACATTATTGTCATCGGGGACGTAACCCGGACAAATTCATAATTTCATGACATACTTCGGAACGCATCCAGACAAGCACCCTTATAACGCCTCATGATTATGTTAGTGTCCGATGGAGATCAACCCACCGAAACAACTAACTAGTGTACACAATTCTCAATTAACATATGAAGTTTAAAAAAGAATCTCGATCGATACATTTACGAGCCTTAAACAGAGTAGAGCGCACAAAAACATTTTATTGGATAAGCAGTTTGCATTTCATGAAATATCAGAGCATATAACTCAAATATACTTTTGTAAATAAAGCCCACCTTGATAGGACAAAGCCTGACGAAATCACTATTGTACGTGTCTCGGGAAAGTAACGCTAATCCCCTTGATCGACAAAACCTACAAGAAGCACTAATCTTAATAGGTCTCGAAAAGCTAGCCTTAAGTTCAAGTAAAGGAGGATACTAGCTTATGATTCGTTAAACCCAAGTTTTCAAAATATAAATAAATTTGAAAACTAATATATATCGGCTAAGGGCACCAACAATACCCTTGCTCGACTTTTCGTTTAAAACGCATTTAATTTCATAATCTTCTTATGATAAATACTTTTTACAAAAGTATAATGCAATTGAAATGCATACTAAGATCATATATATATATATATATATATAGGGAGTGGATCAAATGAGAACCACATTTTTTTTGCGAACTCTGCGAACCATGCATAAGACTTTGAAGATGATGCACAAAACGGTATAAAGTTGTGCATAACGAAAACTTTCTAAAATTATTTTGTTGTGCAACAATTTTAGAAAGTTTTCATTATGCACAACTTTATACCGCTTGTGCATTATCTTCAACGCCTTATGCATGGTTCTCAAGTTCTCAAAAGATGAGTTCTCATCGTATTCAACCCATATATATATATATATATATATATATATATTAAGGAATCTCGCTTAATATAACTCATAATAAAATTCTCAATTTATGCACTTTTGTAACATAATTTAATTTATTAAACATTCTAACTTAATTAATTCCATCAAAAGGGAATTTAATTAAATTAATTAAATAGGTCATAATCATAAATAAAGTAACTTAAACTTGGACTTAGCCTTGACTTAGTCAATTAATTAATTAAACTTAATAGTAATTAATTAATTAATTAATTAATTAATTAATTAATTAACTTACCATAATTAAATAATTTAAACTTATAGTTAAGTTTAAGTTAATTATTTATTTAATTAGACTTAATATAATTTAATTAATTAAGTCTCAAAGTTAAACCTTATTTATTTAATTAATTTAAGTCCAAAGATTTAATTAATTAAAGCAAGTCTAGTCATTAATTAAATTAAAGCCCAATCATTAATTAAATCTAAGCCCAACTATTATTTAATCACTGGAGCCCAACCCATTTATTTTCGGCTCAAACAGATTCTACAGTAAAGCCCATAATCCTTATTATATTTCTGGCCCAGAATTAACAAACTTCATAGTCCATTAGCATTTAAAATAAATAAATACAATGTCCAGCCCAACACTTAAATAACATCAGCCCAACACTTAATACAATGTCCAGCCCAATAGAAAGGTCCAACACATTTAAATGAAAATCCACTCAGCATAACATTATTTAAATAAAATTTAGCCCAAGACATTTAAAATAATTTGGGCCCAAACTTAAATAAAACATTCAGCCCATAGCATTTAAAACAAAACCCATCCCATTAACTCTCAACCCTAAACCTAATGTTCTGTCCCATTTTTCCGCCGCTTTCATGATCACACGGCGACCTCAATTTTTATTTTTTTCATTTCTCTCTTCTCTCTCTCCCCTCACGTCTCTCTCTCGCCCCTCTCTCCTTCACATCTCTCTCGGCTCTTCTCACACACTCACGCGGATGAACACACACATACACCCAAGCTCGCTGCCGACGTCGCTGCCATCTCCAGCCGGTCTGTCACAGCCCGATTTCGCTAATCCCGAAGGACTTCCTTGTCGGACCGCGACTAGGGTTGGATAAAAGAAACAGGAAAGAAATGGGATTTTAGTATTTGATTTCTAACCATATTATTGGTAAGGGAACATGAATATTTGCGGAAGCATAAATGATACGAAGGTCAATTCAGAAAGTCTGACCATACAGTAGTTGATTATGAAATCACTACTAGGATATTCACGAGTTCGACATATAACTAGAATTCAAAAGAGTTTGCAGCGGAATAAACATGTGAGATATGCATATGAAGATGCATTCTCAAGGTGAACCAAAAATGTTCCATTTTCATTGACAAAAGAAATCTCGCTCAACTCCACTCCATTCCATCATCCGCTCAATCTGCACATTTAAAAACAAATATGCAGGGCCGAGTACAAGAATGCACTCAGTGGATTTTGCCAAAAACATTTTCATCTTTAAATTACACAGCCCCATCATGATAAGACACAAGGGTTTTATTTGAAAAGGCTTTGTGCTTACTAAAACATTTCATTTTCATAAATCGTCGCTTGGCCAAGCATTTTCTTTGTATGTATGATCCATATCCCTTCCTTTCTCATATAACATCATCATGAACGCCGTAGAAGTAGGCCTCCTTCTACGTCGCTGTGACCGGCCGAGAATTATACTTTCAGCACACAGTCACCCTTATGTGTACACGTTAATCCAGGCTAGGAAGCACAAGATCCGAATTCGATTTTCATCATGAGTTGGGAGCGACCCAACAACCTCATTATCATTCATTGTCGGCGAACCAACACATTGATAGGATACATACATAAAAACATAAACATTTGGGCAGGTAATTTCATAACATCATTTCATCATCATTTCTCAAAAGAGAAAGCATCATAAATAAATACTTTTCATTTCGAAGAAAGCATCATAAATAAAGCATTTTATCCTTGAGGATAAGAAAAGCCCACCTTAAGAATTGACCTTCTTGACATACATGCTAGCGATCCTTTGTCGTTTTCATCTACGTCCACGCTGGACCTTGTCAACGTAAGAAATATAATTTAATACGTCATTCATTTCTTTCGAGAAGCATCGTTAAGATTTAACGAATTCGATATCTTTTAAGTCTTAGAGTTCCTGAGTTTTATGATTTTCGTTAACGATACGACTTATTTAACAATCTATACTTCGTCTATTAGGTTCGTCTCGTCATGACGATAGGTGACACTTCGTCATTGCATTCTTTCCTTCCATCAATGTTTCTCCACGTCGTTTCGTACAATTTATGAATCCTAAGTTCATAACTAATCTTCGTCGTTTGTTAACGCATATCAAAAATTTCGAGTTCCAATACCTCATCCATTACCAATATTTCTTCGCCGCGTTTCTCACCTCACACTTCCCACATATTCTATCAAAGAAACCAATATCGATACTACACGATTAATAAGAATTTCTCTTACTTCAATCATCTCCTAATAATCATTCTATAAATTTAAGTTACTTATAAATAATATTTCTTAAGTATCTACTTGACATAATCAACTCATTAATTAAATCTATAATTTAATTAAGTAAATCCATAATTAAAACTTAATTAAATGTATTAAATAAAAAGTCCAATAATATTTGATTAATCAATCAAATTAATTTAATTAATCTTAGATATTCAGTAATTAGGATTTAATTCCAATCACACCTTACGTAAGGTCCATTTCATTACATGCATAAATCACTTAAAAGAATAATTCTCAAATTATCCTCTAACATAATTAATTAATTAATTATGCTATATTAAAATAGACTTTATTCAATCTCATGAGTTTAATTAACTCATTATAATTAATTAGTCTTTAGATTATTATTTAATTCAAGAGTCCATCTTTCATTCATTTTCAAAGCCCATAGCAATTTATTCTAAAGGCCTATCTCAAATGCTTATCAAATTTTCAGCCCACATCAATTGATTAAGAATTAAGCCTAACACTTATTATTTATAAGGCTCATCTAATGTTGGCCCATATAATTAAACATAAATAAAGTCCATGGAAATAAACCTTAAACTGAGCCCGAACTAAATTCTCGGTGTAATAACCCGCAGTTTTATAAGCCTAATTACGGTCTTTAAAACCCGTAAAATAGAATTTCGCCGTGAAATCAAATCAAATTTGAAATCGAATATAATTTCAATTATTTACGAAGGAATGATTTCCTGTTACACATTCACTCAAATTCGTGAATGTAAGAAACGAAGGTTTTAAATTTTATCGGCAATACATTTTTAACGTCGAATGCATATCGACTGTTGAAATTTCACGATATTTTTCTAAGCAATCAAGCTTAGAATTATATTCCATTATCAATGGAATATATTAATAATGGGATTTCGATTAATTACGACCATTTCAAAGATGAGACGATACGTAACGTTTTGAGACATTTCAAACGTTAACGTTTAGAGATGAAACAGACGATGGTTTTAATGATCAAGAAACTATAGGAATTTATTTCCTATGATATTTTTATGATATTACAGTATTATTAAGCATTTAATTAATGCTTGAACATTAGATTTAATAAAAATCACAACATAGTTTTCGAAAAACCCTAATTCTCGAAAACTAGGGTTTTTATTTTGCAAATAATATCTTTTAATCATCCTATGCTATTAATTATCATTTAAATCATATACCATGGTGTACATACCTATAAATGATATGAAATAAAATATTTAACCTATAGTTTAGCCAAATGGCCGATAGCCATTTTATTGTGCACAAGGTTGAATTATCTTATTTTCTTCACTTATGCTATTAACCTATGATATTAATTATCATCTAAATTATATTATATGATGTATATATGTATGTTTAGCATGGAATTAAATTATTTAATGTGCTTTAGGCATAAAAGCCGTGTATAATGTGTATGTGTATAACAAAGTGTATTTTTAATTCTATCACTCTTACATGCATATATATATGTATATATTCAGATTTTATATCAACAAATCTCCCACTAATGATACATTTTAGCTATTTTCAAGAAGATTGTGTAAGACAACAATGATTAACCTCCACTATCTACATAGAATAATATTAAAATGTGAAGAGTCCCTTATGTGTATTGGGGGAGGGGGGTGGACGAGAGTGAGGGGGATAAGGGGAGTATTTTCAGATTTTATTTCATTCTTCACTCCACACTCAAACACCCCACTCTTATCTCTCTCCAAACCTCTCATCTCTCTCAAGAACACCATTCTCCTTCTCCATTTTCTGCAAGTGCCGTGAGCTCCCTCTTCCCTCCAAGCTTCATTTTCTTCTTCTCTTCCTCCATACCACACATCAATACCTTGTACCTTGTCCATTTAATCTATACCAACAAGGTAGGTGTCGATCAAGAGCTTGATTTTGTTCTTGGTTCTTCGAAAATTTTCAAGAAATAGTCTAGTTCTTGCATGTGTTCTTGATGATCTTGGTTGCCAATCTTTTGCTATTGCATGTGTATAAATGGTAAGAAAGGGATTAGATATGTATTCTTGTTTTTCAAAGGTATTGCATGTAAGGTTTTTGTTCAAAACTTTTCGAATCCATAGCTATGTTGAGTGCTAAGAATGTGTAGTATGATGTTTGAAGCTTAGATCATGTTTTAAAATTTATTAAACATGATACAAAATTTCGAAATAATGACCGAGACATGGTGATTTAATTTGAAGTATAGACTATTGATTTATAATGTCATATATGTTCTTTGTAAATTAAATTGAGAATTTTAGAAATATATTGATATTTCTTTTAAAAGAACCGAAGCATATATGAATTAATAAGTGAATGTATGATCTTTATTTGATACATGAAATGTGATATTATTGATCTATGATGTATTGGAAATGTATATAAATTATTTGAAAATTTTTAGAACACTCTTGCTATTTTTTTTTCATAAGAACCGAGACCTATATATATATTATGTGGGTGATGAATTTTTATTTAAGACATGCAATTGCATATAGTGGATCTATGATGTTTTATAAGTCCATAGTATTTATTTGAAAATTTTAGAAAAATCTATGCCATTTTTCTTTCTAAGTACCGAAGCTTTTAAATTTTATATATAGGTATAAGATGTTTAATTTGTGCATGCAATAGTATATTCTTGAAGTATAATGTATTGAGAGTACATGGCAATTTATTTGACATTTTGGAAGAACCTATGCTATTTTCTTTTCAAATGGCCGAGACATGTATGAAAATCAATGTTAGTATGTGATTTTTATTTAATACATGCATTAGTATATTATTGGTCTAGGTTGTAAACCATACACTATATGTGTTAATTGAAAATTTTAAGAAATTCCTACCTTTAATTCTCAAAAAGACCGTGAGCCATATATATGTATATATATGTGTATGATTTTATTTTATAACATGCAATGATGTTTTATTACTCTAGAGTATGAATTTTATACCCTATGATTTAATTAGAATTTTTAGAAATGTCCATCTATTTTTTTAAAGGGGACCGAAGCCTATATATATATATAAGTTGATGTATAACTTTTTATTTAGAACATGCAAGTACATATTGTTGATTCAAGATGATATATATATCTCTTGTAAATTATTGAGAATTTTTAGAAAATCCTATCTATTATTCTTAAGAAAACCGAGAGCATATAAATATATAAGTTAATGTGTGATTTTAATTTAGTACATGCAATGCTAAATTATTAGCTTAGAATATGTTTTATGCATTCTTTGTTGTTATTGGAAATTTTGAAAATCAATTACCTATTTTATTCAAATAAACCAAGAGCTAAGCTCACTATGGTGATGAATAAATTAGTTTTGATAGTTATTATGTTATAATATTGCTACAATATAAATTATGAGCATGTAATGATTTTGGAAAATTTTATAAAATTGTTTGATGAAAACTATGAAGAGGCCGAGAGCTATGGGGCTAATTGTATGATATAACATTGTCATATAATGAATTATATGACATAAATATGTCATGGACTAATGTTTGGACCTGGTATTAATTTATTGAAATTTTAGAAAATTGTTGGGCATTTGTTTTAAAAATGCCGAGACCTTATGGATTAAATAAGGTGATGATTGATTAAAGTTTGGTTGATATTATGACATAATAATGACCATAGTGTATAATAATACACTATATAAAATTAGAAAAAAATTTGGACATTATTTGGTAATTTTTAATAATTACCGAGAAATTCTAAGAATTTTTAAGGATTTTTAAATCCTTTTTAATTAAGTTTATTTATAAATTATATGTCTAATTATTATTTTAGACATATTTGGAATTTTCAAAATTATTTAAGTTGTAAAACTTAAATTAGCCGTGAGCTATTTTCGAATTTTCGAATAAGGATTTTAATCCTTAAAATTCATTATTTATAATGAATTATATGTTTAAAAATTATTCTTAAACATATTAAAACAGTTTATAAAAAGAAATCAATTGGAAATTGATTTTCGAAAGAATTTAATATTAAAGTATGACTTAGTAATTAAATTACTAAGAAAAGTCAAAATTGTTGACTTTTGAAATCAACGTACGAAATACGTTCGATAAATATGCTAATACGCGTAAGACACCTCAATTGCTAATGACATCACGTTGATATGAAAGGATTTCATATTTGAAGTCGTGAAATCGAGAAACGTGAGAAAAACGTTGAATCATTTACCAAGAGGGGTAAATTGGTAATTTTCAACACATATCTCGTCTCTACCAAAGAACGAGAAATGTTAAAATGATACGCGTTTGAGAAACGAATTAAATTCATTAAAGAATTCAATTCATATCGATATGAAATATCGAATCTTATTATAGACTTTGTAAGTCTCGAATTACGTGAACGACCTACTAAAACATCCTTTTTATATAAAGGTGTGGACGCTGACGCACCAGCTGGACGTTGACGAGTAGGTGAACGTTAAAGACGAACAATAATTCTCAGGTGGGCTTTATTACTAAAACAAAACAACTTTGCTGCTCTTTTCAACTGTCTTTGTTTACAGTACATTTCAACTGTTGATAAAATTGTTTAAATGATTACCTGCCAAAATGTTTACGTTTTGTGTATCGTATCCTATCCATGAATGATGTGATGTTGTTGGGTTATTCCCAACTTATGAATGAAAATCGATATCGGATCCTATCTTGGAAGGCTTATACCGCTAGGATTAACGTGTACACCGATGGTGACGTGTGTCGTAAGGACAATTCACGATCGTCACGGGTCGTAGAGGAGGCCTCCTTCACGACTTTCGACTATGATAAGATGATGAAATGAAAATAAGGGATATGGATCATACACACCAAGAAAATGCTTGGCCAAGCGACTTTTATGAACTAATGAAAATATTTTAGTAAGCACAAGGCATTTTCAAATAAAACCCTTGTGTCTTACCATTATATTGGCAGAGTAATTCAAAGAAAATAAAATATTTTCGGCATAAGTCCACTGGGTACAATTTTGTACTTAGCCCTGCATGTTTGTTTTTAAATGTGCAGGTTGAGATCGGATGCTGATGATGGAGGAGTGTCGAGGAAGTCCATTGTCCTTGATGTTTGTTAGGAATTGTTTAACCTTGAATACATATCGTCATATATGTATTCACACACTTTCCGCTGCAACTCTGAACTGTTTTATTATTATGTTGGATGATAAGATAATGTGAACTATGAAGTCCTTCAGATCGTAATATCCTTTGGATCTGTTGGCTTAAACCTTTTGATCCGAAATGTTATAAGTGTATGTTTGATCCTAAGTTCTATATTCTCATGTGATAAGCCTTATTGTGATAGTTTTCCGTATTCATGAATACTATTCCTAGTATTAGTCCGCTCACTCCGGGTTATCCTGAGTGTGGTCGTGACACTCGGCCCAATAGAACAAAGCCTAAACCAATTAATACTAATTATTTTCGGCCCATTAACATAAAAATTTGTAGCCCAGAATTAAACTTAAAACTGAACCCAAACCAAATAAATTCTCGGCCCAACAGAAAAGTAATCCAACTGACCCATTACGTTTTTTTTTAAAAGGCCCAACACTCATTTCTTTCGGCCCATATTAAATTTTTTCGGCCCAATAGAGAAGGACCATTAAAATGAGGCCCAAACAAACAAAATTAAAACTAAAACCCTAACCTCCTACCCTAGCCCCCCCCATCTCTCACATCTCTCTTCCTCCCTCTCGGATCACACACTCACGCACACACATGAGACTACCGCCGCCGCCATTTCTGACCGGCCACGTCGCCGGTCGGCGACCTGCGCTGCTGCCGTGACCTCGGCCTCCTTCTCTTCTCTCTTCTCACGTTCACTCACTCACATACTTGCATAACATCAACCTCAAGCCCTCTTTTCTCTCTCTGTCGCCGCCGCCCTCTCGTCTCCGGCGAGACCTCGCGGCCGGCGACACCATGGTTACCTCGCTAACCCTTCATCCAACCTCCTCCCTCACGTCTCACTCTCTCTTTTTCTCTAAAATTACACACATATCTGAAAATAGAACAAAAGAAAAATGGAGCCCTTCCCCTTCGATCTACCCATGCCTCGCCGCGACCGACCTCAGCATCGTCGCCGTTCATTTCTACTCCGATCGAGAATCATGCTGCGCCGTCTCTGTACTGCGTAGCCTCTGCTTCGTCACCGTGTAGTGCCGTGTAGCCCCTTCTCCACCACCGCATTGTACCGCCGTGTGTAGAGTCGCCGTGTTCTGTCACGGCTCTACCTCCAGCGCCGTCTGTCGATAGCCGAGCCCTAGTGGCTCGGTACAGATTTACCCAAGTGACTGTGATGGAAGAAGTTGGTCTAACTTGTTCTTGTTATTTTCCTATGTTTTGTAAAGATTGGCCAGAGATTGTTGTTTATCCTATGTAGAATTCTAGTTCAATATGCTCATGTTTAGTTTGTATCGGTTAACAAGTATATGTTCAGTGTGAAACATAAATATGAGTTAGTGAAGTTTGATGTTAAATCTTGTAAGAAGATGAAAATAGAAAGAAAGTAAATTCTTACATTGTTGGTGGTCTTCTTCTTGTCGACAAGTTTGAAGTGAAAATGTGGTTTGAGAGAAAAATGGAGGTGGTATAATAGTTCTCATAGGATACTTTGAGTGTAATGATGAACTTTGAATATAATGATGGGTATGTAGGGAAAAGTGGAGGGTTGTGGGGAAATGTGAAATGATGTACTTTGATTGGATAATTTATCAAGTATTGAAATATCTGATTCGACGTATAACTGTATTCGATCTCCGTCATTCGTTTAAATTTTCTCGTTCGAAATAAAAATAAACGTCGACGATTATAAATTTTAATAATCGTTCTAATATCAAATCTCGATTTAGCTAAATAAATTAATAAATCAAAGTTATAAATTTCTCGGGTATTACACGGTCACGTCGCCGGTCGACGAGTTGCGCCATCGCCGCAACCGCCATGGCCTCTCCCTTCTCAGTTCTCTCTCTCTGCCTACACACACTTGACAGCCCACACACACAAACACCGTCGCAACACACAACGGCGCACACACGCACGCGGCGGCACACGCCGTCGCACACACACACGCACACGACAGCGCACACACATGCACGCGACGCACACACACGCACACGGAAACACACACAGCGGTGCTGCTCGACCGCCGCCGCCACCACTATCCTCTCTCCCTCGCCGTCTTGCATCTGTCTCTCTCTCACTCACGCACTATGCACACCCGACAGCAACGCACACACTCATACAGCAACACACACACTCATATACAGCAACACACACACATTAAAAGAATAGGGGATTAAAGATTAAACCTTTGTGTTCTCTTGTTGGGGCTGCAGGAAATGAGAGAGTTTGTGAAATTAGGGTTTCAGAATGGAAGGAGTGAGGTTGGTATAGTGTAGAGTTTGGATGTCCAATGGACTTTTCTTTTGGGCTTTTTCAAACGAAAGCCCATTAGATAATTTATTCTTATGGGCTCAAAGTTTGATCCTAAAGACCATGAATTAATAATTAAACATTAGCATAAAATTATTAATATAATGATTTATAAGTATATATATATATAAATCATATTCGATTATTATATAATATATAATAATTCTCGTAATCACTTTATAATTATTAGTGAAATAAATTTCTTTTTGTTGGAATTTAATAAAAATTTCTTTCACTGGGCACAAATCATTTTAAAATTTTAAGTTTGAAGTCATTCTAATCCTATTGAGAAAGACGGGGTATGACAGCACTCTAGTGAGATCTTCCGGATAAAAAAAGATTGCGGTCGGTTTGATAATGATCGAGTTACATTACTTCTTCGGTCCAAACTGAAGAATCCCTTAGATATGATTCAAAACGATCTTATTATATCTTTGATTAGATATTTCTCTATGAAAAAAATACATTTGAAAAACATAATTACCAATCTTATGTGTAATAAATTAAGATAAAGTATCATAGGTTCATCTATTGTAAAACATTTTGTATATTTTACGATATTTCTTTTGTGTTTCTTCTTTTGTTTCAGTGAAGGATATGGTTTTGATCGAATAAAGTTTTTTGCTTTAGACTGTAGTAGTTTGTGGGAATTTTATAGAATATATAAGTATACTACATCCTCTTTCACATGATAATATTTTATTAATATAATTAATAAAATATTTGCATAGTCTCTCATTGTTTTCGAGGAGAAAATATAATTATGATATCTGAGAATTGAAAAAACATAATTCTGTATCTAGAGCCTAGCTAGAGGTAGTTGTTGTGCTTTTTAAACTTATGGTAGCACAATGGAAATTCAATTAAGACGGCCACAAGTGGTCAAAGAAACGTACGTATTTCCATCAGTTAGACTCACACCTAATATTTTTTTCTTGAGTTGGACATTAATCTTCAAAACTAGTTAAGGGCCAATGGTATGATATACTATATTTATCTATTACTATTATAATAAAATATATTTTTATAAATTTTAATTATACCTATAATTTTCTTACTTGTTTTAATTTTTAAGATTAATTTAATTATTTAATATATATATTATATGTAGATGTGATGTAATTATGTAAGAATCCTTAAACGTATTCTGAGTTGTGATAAAGTTAATCTATTTTTTCTACATATATTTGTCATTCTTATTATTGAAATCTAATATTTTTTAGTACATTGCACGTAGCATGTTAATATATTGTAAATGATATAATTTCCAATTCCTCATCACATATAAAGTGTAATGTGGATTGATCATTTATTTATTGTTTACTTTGGATACACGATCGTTCATCTTAAACAATTGCGATAATGTAACGAAACTGACCAATCATTTTAGAGAAAATAGATAGATAGCGAAGAAAATATGAATAGTAAACGTAACGTAGCCAACGCAGGAGCGTGACCGCCTTAAAGAAAATTGTTCTGTTAGAAACTTAGATGTTGAATACTTCACATTTTAGTCAAGTCTGTGCTACTAACTTAATAATTATTTATGAAGCCCTTCCAAAATAAATGTATTTTCTTCCATTTTTAGTTCTTTATTTTAGTACTAATGAAAATTTTAAAAATTATAGTGCTTAATTCCTATATCATACTTGGAAATTTATTTTAAAATATATTGAAACACTCACCTATTTGTTTATCAATAATTAGTATATTATTAATATTGTTAGACATTAATTTTTTAATCAACATAATTTATGTAATTAGCGTAAATATATTACTATAAATTATATGTTCTTCTATTCATTATCTATATCTATATACTATATTATAACGACACCGAATGTCCGAAATAGTAACTTTAGTTTTTCCATGTAATCCACATTTTCTATCTTTTAGAGTTTAATTTTATTTAATATATTTAATTGATGATTATAATGTTAACTGATTAATATACATCTAATTATATTGCTAATGATGTTATTAATGGTGTTAGAAATTAATTATGGACGATTTTAAGATAATTTGTGCAATGATTAATATACATCTAATTATATTGTTAATGATGTTATTAATGGTGTTAGAAATTAATTATGTACGATAATGATGATTCGTGCAATCACCATAGATTACTAAATTCAATTTAGTAAATTACTCAATTCAATTTATGAATAAGTTGATTAATTTCATTGATTAATATGTATATATGTATGCACGAACTATGCTCAATCTGCATCTAGAGTATTTCGGATGGGCAGATTTAGTGTTATGTCCCCATTCTTCTTGATTTCCCCGGTCTTTAGATGATATTTTCATAGCAAATGTCATATGGCTTTTGACAAATCGTGTGCCCTTTTTGTAGAATGTTCTTATTTGCTTGTTTATTTGTTTTTAATGTATATGATTTTCGTCAGCATTCCCTTATTTTTTACCCTCATACCGTGATGAAGGATGATTAGTTTTTGCTCATATATGCTTTATGAAATTATAAATTCTCTGCATATGATATTTTAGTTAATTATTCTATGAACAATAAAACATAATTTTGTTTGAATTTGTTCATCGGTTCCAGCAGTATAAGGTGCCAAGGCTTTCAAAAGTTGACTCTATTTAGGGTTTTGTGGTGGAGCAGAATTGTGCTCAACTCCATATATAATTAAAATAATCTGCATACCTGGAAGACTGCCAAGGATGGAAGTTAGAAACAACTCTCAGAAATTTCGACTGATGGTCGGAAAGCTAGATTGGTTTCAAGAAGCAGATCTGATTTTACTTGGGATACATTCATATTTGCCGGGGTGCCATTTTCGTTATTTCCAAAATTTGAATTATATTATTGCTTTACTGAATATCAAAATATCATGTACAAAAATTTGATGAGTAAAAATTAAGAAATATAACGTTACTTATTTACTATTCATTTAGTGTGTACAAATTTTATTTGATAAACACATATTCCATGAATATTCCTACAAAAAATTGTTTCATAAAAAGGTATTTCACAATCAACCTTTTTGTATCTCATGTTAGAGGTCAATGATATATTTATAAATTGTAGAAATTACAGTAAATTAATATATATATATATATATATATATATATATATATGTGTGTGTGTGTGTGTGTGTTAACTTGCTGTCACTATTTTTGGTGCTTACCTTTAGGGGTGTAAACGAGCCTAGCTGAGCCGAACATCAACCTGTTCGAGCTCGGCTCGTTTAAATATGGTATGTTCGAGCTCGGCTAAAGCTTGAGTCGAGCTTTGATATTTTTGTTCGAGCTCGGCTCGGGACCTAAATATTGAGCTCGAGCTCGGTTCGAGTTCGATTCGCTAAATCTTCGAATGAGTGTGATATTCGAGCTCAAGCTCAAATTGATATCGAGCACGAGCTCGAGCTCGAGCTCGTTTATTATTCGATAAAAGCTCGTTAAGAATGAAGTTTTCCACTATTCGAGCTCGAGCTCGATAAAGAAACTAACCTGCTTAAATGTTCGACAAGAGCTCGAGCTCGGGTCGAGCTCATGTAAAGCTTGGTCATTTTGGGTCAATTTTAACTGTCACCATGACCGATGGAGACCGAACCAGCGGAGAGTCGGGAGACGAGCGCGGCAACCGGACCGGTGGAGAGGACCAGCAATAACGTAGACCCCGGTGTAGACGACCATGTAGCTGGTGGAGCGGTGCTGCAGTCGGCGGCGGGGAGGGAGGCAGCGTGGCGTGGGTTTTGGAATTTGGGGAAGTAATTCTATTCTAGGGTTTAATTTATTTTAATGGGTGGTAAAATTATTATATATGTAATTTATTTTATTAAGTATATAATTTATAGTATTATATTATTGATTTCTTGATATTTGAAATAAACAATTATATAATATTCAATGGGATTGTTAATAGATATTTATTGCAATAATAATTTTGAGAGATGTTCATTAATTATATTATTTACGTATTCATATATTTTTTTTAAATATAAGATTAATTCAATAAGTACATCTTAAATAATATGTATTATATATATTTATTTCTATTTTACAGTATACAGTTTATTTATGTTATACAAGTCATGATAAAAAATTTATTTATCAAATAACCAAGCATTATTGAAATATCAACTCTTACACTATCAACTCACTGATAGACTCATCTATAATTAGTGAACTTGTTAGTTTTGTTTTGTTTGTTTTTGGTGGGGAGACAAGAGAAACTAGATATATATTGTTTTATATATATTAGGTAAAATATTAAATGTAATATATTATTTTTATCATTATGAATTATATTCATATTACATTCAAAGTAGGAGTGCATGTTCAGTGGCGGAGCCACGTTGGGGTCTGGGGGCCCTTGGGCCCCCCAACTCTTTTTGAAAAAATAGGTATATATTTGATATGCAAATATATTTCAAAGATGTCTGGGTAGTCTGATGGATAGGAGTCTTCTTTAGTTGAAGAGGTCCTGGTTCGATACCCGCTTCGCTCTCTCTCTTTCTTTTCTTTCCTTTTTTCTTTCTTTCCTCTTTTTTTTCTTTCCTTCTTGGCGTTTCTTTCCATTTTTTTTTCATCTTCTCTCTTCCTTTTTTTCCCTCTCTTTCTTTCTTTCCTTTTTTTCTCTTATGCTTCTTTCTTTTTAGTTTGTGCTTTTTTTCTCTCTATTCTATTTCTTCTCTTTATTTTTGGGATCTTTTTTTCTTTTTTCTTTCTTATATAATTTATTTTATGTTAATAAATAAAAATATGTATATAAATAATAACACTATATATGTGAATTAACTCTTAACTAAACATGTGTGCTATCTCTATAGATATTTAATATTTAATAACTAAATCTATTGTAGTCTAATAGGTTATGATTTTCATCTCTCATTTAGGAGATCGTGGTTCGATACCTCTTAGCTACATATTTTTCTTTTTCTTTTCCTATACTTATTTTACTTTATCTTTCTTTCATTTTTCTTTTTTCTATTATTTGTTTTATGTCGACAAAATGCTATTTCTTTTCTTTTTCTATAATTTATTTTGTATTGATAAAATAAAAGATATATGCAAATAATAAAATTTTATATGTGAATTAATATTATCAATCAAATTTCTAAAAAGATTATAATAACTCATTATATTATTTAAATTATTATTATTTTATAATTTTTTTAAAAATTTTATTTTATTATCTTTTAAAATTATTATTAATTGGGCCCCCAAGAAAATATTTCCTGGCTCCGCCACTGTGCATGTTAACCATGTCATTTTTTACATAAATGTCATCTTAATAAAATATATAATCAATAAAGGGTGATATGCATCTATTAATATGTATGAAATTGAATAATGATATTATTCCAATGAAGTATTAATTATGATCTCAACTTAGATAGTAATAATTTTATACTAATTATTTATATTTTAGGATTTAGAAAGATATAAAGGCTACACTCTATATATATATATATATATATATATATATATATATAAATGCTACAAACATTTATTTTTCAATTATTATTGTATGATACTAATTATTATATTTTAGGATTTAGAAAGATATAAATGCTCTCTCTCTCTCTCTATATATATATATATATATATATATAAATGCTACAAACATTTATTTTTTTCAATTATTATGGTATGTTAGGTATTATTATACTTAGTGAATATAAACTATATTATTAAAATATATATAATATGTATTCTTATATAATATGTAAATATTTGAGATGATACACTATTGGCTAAATGATAAAGATTTAAAGCCTTAGTCTTTATATAATGTATTGTTATATGTGTCTTGTTATATAATATATTGATATATATATATATATATATAACTTTACTATATTTTATACTTTATAGTGTATTATTATATTTTCTAAACATTATATGCTAGATAGATATTCTATATACATATATCACATTTTAGGGTATATATATAATAATACGTGTTGAATATTTAATATATTATATATTATAGTAAACTATAAAATCTTAGATGATATAAGAACAAAAGTGAAAAGACAATGCTAATTGTTATATATATATATATATATATATATAGATATAACTTTACTTTATCATAGCATATTACTAGATTTTATATTCTACATATTGTACACTATATTACCTATACAATAATATTTATTACTATGGTAGTCTATGGTATCTTAGATGATATAAGAATATAGTAATACAAAAGATATTGTTATTCGTTATATATATATATATATATATATATATATATATATTGAAGTGTGTAACTATATTTTATGTTCTACATATTGTATATTATATAATCTATACAATAATATTTATCTACTATAGTAGTCTATGAAATCTTAGATGATATAAGAATATAGTAATACAAAAGACATTGTTATTTTGTTATATCATATATATAAATAGAACTTTAATATATTGAAGTGTATAACTATATTTTATATTCTACAATTGTATACTATATAATCTATACAATAATATTTATTACTATAGTAGTCTATGAAATCTTAGATGATGTAAGAATATAATAATACAAAAGACATTGTTATTTGTTATATATATATATATATATATATATATATATATATATATATATATAACTTTACTATATTAAAGTGTATAACTATATTTTATATTCTACATATTGTATCCTATATTTTATATACATAAATTATCCACATCTTAGAGTTTATACAATAGTATGTATTTCACATATAATATTAATATAACTATGAATCTTATTGTATCATATATATTATACTAATATATTTTATATTTTACATATTGTATATTATATTACTATATTGAATATGTAAATTCAATTCACGTATTATAACACTTAATATTTTGTTCTAATATATTACAAGTAAGAAATTGTAGTTAAACGACAATGAGAGAGGGCTAAGGTCTTATGCCCTTCAAGGTCAAGTGATCGATCCTCTATCTCAATAAATAATTTTAATTTTTTCATACTAGGCTCGATTGTGGGCTCGATTAAGGGTTCGCGAATAGTTCGATTACATGGCTCGACAAAAGGTTCAATGAGCAGCTCGTGAACCTGTTCGTATATCAAGTTCGCGAGCATGTTCGCTAACAAACGAGTTCGAACATGTTCGTGAGCCTATCGAGTCGAACATCAACAGGCTCGAGCTCGGCTCGATAAAGTTTTCGAGCTCGAAATCAGGTTCGAATTCGGCTCATTTATAAACGGGTCGAGCTTCGAACGAGCTTTTTTCGAGCCGAGTCTCGAATAGCTCGCGAGTAGCTCTATTCGTTTACAGCCCTACTTACCTTGTACAAGAGATTGCAAATCACACAGAAGAGACCTTTGGTCTCAAGAATACCCACTCCACAATTGTTGTTTTTTTTTCTTTTTCCATTTTTATATATAAGTTTTACTTTTTTCTAAAATCACAAATCAATTAATTATGTACACCAAATATGTTTAAATTTTCAAAAAGAGTGAACGATATGCCACGAATAATACATTATAAATCATGTTAGTTTGTAAATTTATGTAATGATAGATTTTAAAATAATTAATCATGTTAATATCTATAATAGTATCATTGATTACATATAATATTAAAATATTAAATACATTTACCTTAGTTAATACATTAATATCCATATGTTATATCCGTCTAATTATACACATTGCATCCCAACTAATTATTTTTCTATAATAACATAATAAGGTATACTAAAAAATGGATATATGTATAATATACATTGATTTATAAATTAATATTCTCTTATTATATATGAGTGAGTCAAAGTTTTTTTAAGATACACTGAGGTAATTGGAGTTCATTGTTTCTTATTTGGACATACTTTTGACTTAATAATTTGGGCACAAAGAGTTTAGATTCGTAGCAGTTTTAATAAAGATAGTTCAGTTAATTGATCAACTCAATATTGTCGTTTTAAGGGTCTGGAGTCATATCGCTTTGAATATTTTGAGTTCTGATAAAGATAATGTTATATTTTGAGGGTCTGCAAATATTGTATATACAATCATTCAAGTGTTTCATATTTTATCAAATTAAATTTAATTTCTTTAGTTAGTATATAATTTTCAGTAATCTTTCAAGTATCTATTGGCTGCCCAACCACTGTCTTGCTTGGATAACTTTATGCAATGTTGCTTGGTATTGGATTTTGTCTTGAGTATGGTTAATTTGGTTCAATGTACTCTTCACGGACTCTCTCCTATTTATCCATAAGATGAACTAATAAATTCGTGCATGGACTCACTTATTACGCTATTAGTTCTCGCGATGCAATGATTTGATTGTTAATTGGACTTCCATTTTGACTACTATATATTGTATACTTCGATTTGAATTATTGTTATCACCACTTTAGTCTAAAAAGAGTTAAATGATATTTGTGGGATATATGAATTGTTGTAACTATGTATTTGTAATGTAACATCATATTTACAAATAGAGTACTAAAATAAAATTTCTACTATATTTATATTTATATACAAGTAATTTAAAATCCTATTATAATTATTTTTTAAAAATATGGTCAATTATTGTATTGGAATATTTATATTACATTATTAGAATATTCGTACAGTAATGTGATTAAAAAAATATGTAAAATGTGAAATATATTTGCATTGGTATCTTAGAATAATTCTTCTTTCAAAATAACTAATTCTAACCTCAATAAATGAATTTTGTATTTTACGCAGTTATACTCTAATTACATATTGGAGTTATTGTAGGTTGTTTATGTGTTTGTCTGTGTGCATGTTGTCATATCCGTCATTTTTTATTATTATCTTTTTTATTACTTACTAATTTCATGAATTGTGAAATTTTATGCATTCATATATAGTTTAAGAATTTAATTTTAAAAATGACATATATAAAAGAGAAAAGTTTTTATATAGCCATCCAAGTTAAGGAACGTCAAATTATAGCCACCAACATAAAAATATCAAATTATAGCCAACTTACTGGCTCTATTGGTACTATTTGGTGATAATAGTTAAAAACGACATCGTTTTATTTATACAATATATGTTAATTGACAGTTAAATACATGAACTTTAAATCTATTTTGTTTTTCCCATGAACCTTAAAAATTTGTCAATAAATATACACTTAAAATTATTGTATTTTTTCACAAATTGAATGATGGTCAAAATTAAAATTGATATAACAATCGACGTGATATGATTAGGGATGACAATGAACCTGATCTGGAACGGATCTTGCTAGGTCCAGATCCAGATCCGAATTTTTTTTGCTTGATTCTGATCCGGTCTAGATCCATTGGGTCAAAAAAATTAGATCCAGACCTAGATCCATAAGATCCGCAGGGTCCAAGGTTTAGACCCAAATCCATATATTTTCTTTTCCACTATTCTTTCTTCCACCGGTGTTAGAAGCAATTTCAAAAGCCACATCAATATGAAATTCCATTCTCTTTGTGCAAATTCATCTTTAAAAAGCTAAAACACTAAAAAAATTATATTCATTGTTGACGGACCGCAAACACTTAGTAAATAGTTAATTGAAATCCAATAGTAAAAACTTTTGAGTAAAGGCTTGTGATTCAATTAAGGTTGATGAATATAATCAACAAATCTTCACCCATTTGTTTTCAAACAAGTTCAGAAATGAGAGTTCTTGATTTACCATAAATCACTTAAGCATTCACAATGTTTCTATAAACAAACCTGACAAATGATGCCACCTAAATTATACTTCTATTTTTCCACAAGAAGGTTAAGCTCTGTTATAATATCTACACAAAATGTAACAGCCCACTATTCTTAAGGACGGATTAGCAGGGACTATTACTTTGGATGGGAAAAGAAAATGGGATATCGAATTGTGAGACATATATCAAGAAAACTTCTAGAACTTCAAAGCATTTGAGATTAAGCAAACATAATTTACATACGAGAGACTCGACCATCAGATCATTAACAAAATGGTTCAACTGATCTGGAGGAATCTAGTTCTCTGATCAAAACATAACTTAGTGTTCTTGCAGCGGAAAATATGTGAAGTACACATATGAAGATGTCACTCAAGGTTCTACTATCAGCGACAAAATTTTCCTACTGCTCAACACTGCTCCATCTCATCACCAACTCAACCTGCACATTTAAAAACAAACATGCATAGCTGAGTACAAAGACTCAGTGGACTTATGCCAAAAACATACATCACAACTTTGAATTACACTATCCCATCAGTAACATACGAGGTTTTATTTGAAATGCTCATGCTTACTAAATATTTTCTGTCATTTTCCATAAACTTTGTTTGGCCAGACAAATTTTATGTCCGTGTGATCCATATCCCATCTCATCTTGCGCCGTAGAAGGAGACCTCCTTCCACGGACGTCGTGACCGACCGAGAAAATCTTTCAGTACACAGTCATCGTAACTGATTGAGTAAACCTTTCAGCAAGTACAGTTACCTAGTGTACACGTTAACCCTTGCTAGGAATTCTCCCTCTAGCATATTATCCGAATTCGATTAAACTTACGTTGACGAACCAACACTGATAGGATCCATACATAAAACATAAACATTTTGGGCAGGTAATTAAATAATAGCATTTCATCATCATTTTCTCAAAAAAAGCATTGTAAATAAAACATTTATCATTTAAGTTTGTCTTTGAGGAGAAAAATCTCACCTGGTATATTCTTCTTCTCAAAACGAGCTTTCTTCTTTACTTCAGCGCTCACTTTCGTGCTCCACCTTTACGTAAGAAACTAATTTAGTACGTCGGTCTTTTAAAAATCGTCAAAATCTAATAGAACTCGATAACTTTTAAATTTTATTAAGATTTATTAACTAAATATAAACCTTCTAAAGCCTTCGTATCTTTAACCAATTTGGTTCGTCTTTTCATCGAAAGTTCAAACTTATAACTTCTCGTTTTTTAACCGATACAAAACATTGCTTCAGATCTCATACTAATAAATTAGGTTGAACTCGTATTAGCTATTTTCCGATAAAATGATTTCAATTATGAAATCGATTCTTATAAAAGAGATATTGTTATATCTCTAATTCGTCTCACACGTCCTAGTGTATCTATTCCGAGAAACCCATATTTATAATAGGCGTAAAATATAACTATGTGCGTTAAACATAACTCTACTCACGCGCTAACATGCTTCATACATTTATACTTTAACCAAATCATTTTCAACTTCAAATACATGCATTTCTCAAAATTCATCTTTAGAACAATTAGCTTACATATATACTCTAATTCTAATTTATTACTATTCATATTCCCATAAATCTCATAATTTCACTTTAACAATCAATTATGCCCAAATATACATATAGAGAAACTAGTTTAAGCATAACACTTTATATTTCATAATCTTACGTCACTTAACAAAAAGTTTCAACGTAAAAATATTATACCTCATTTTAAAAATCACATATATTCATAGCGTATCTTAAACACATTTTTGGGACTAAATATGTCATATCCCGTCTTTCTTAATAAGATTAGAAGGACTTTCGAACTTAGAATTTAAATGATTCGTGCCCGATGAAAGAAATTTTTAAATTCCAACAAAAGAATTTATTTCATTTAAGCGATTACGAAAATTATTATATATAATATAATAATTGAATATGATTTATACATATATTTATAAATCATTATATCAATAATATCATGTTAATGTTTAATTATTAATTTATAATCTTTAAGATCGGACGTTGAGCCGTAAAAATAATTTTGTCTAATGGGCTTTCGTTTGAAAAAGCCCAAAAGAAGCCCATTGGACCACCAAACCCTACACTATATGAGCTCATCTCCTCCCATTTGAACCCTAGCCTCCACAAATCAATTCATTTCCTGCAGCCTCAACAAGAAACACAAAGGTTTACACTTTCACACTCCATTTCATTTAGGTGTATTATATGTATATGTTTCATGTGTATATGTGTGTGCGTGAGTTTGTGTATATGTATATTGTTGTGTGTAAAATGAAAGATGAAGGGGGGGTAGGAATGAGAGACAGACGAGAGGTGAGGGAGAGGGGTCGGCGACGGCGACGGCGGTGGTGCGACGGGCGTGTTCGCCGTCGTGTGTGTGTCGTGCAGCCGTGTGTGTGTGCGTTCGTGTGTGGGTGTGTGCGTTCGTGTATGTGTGTGTGGTGTGAGTGCCGAGAGAGAGACAGAGACAGAGCGGAGGCTGGCGGCGGCGCCGACGGTGGCCACGGCTGCGGTCGAGCAGCACCGTCGTGAGCATGTGTGTGTGCGACGGCGTGTCGCCGTCGCGTGTGTGTGTGTTGCGTGGTGTGTGTTTGCTGTTGCGTGCGTGCGTGCGTGCGTTTGGCCGTGAGAAGGGAGGAGGCCGTGGCGGTCGCCGCCGGTCGGCGACGTGGAGGCGGCGACGGCAGTCTCTGCCGTACGCGAATGTATTGAGTGAGCGAGAGAGGGACGTGAGAGTGAGTACAGTGAGAAGAGAGGTGAAAGAGAAGAGAGAAAGAAAAAAAAAAAAAAAATGAAAATGGGCACGAAATTTTGGCATTGGCGGACAATGCCACCGGAAAACTACGGAAAATGGATGTAATTAGGGTTAAGGGTTTGAGTGTTAATGGGCTTAATTTATTTACAAGTTGGACTAGTGATATGTTTAAAAGAAATAAAACAATATGTGTTGGGCCTTATGTGTGTTTGGGCCGAAAATTTTATAAAGTTCTGGGCTTGAATTTTTTTTTTGAGTTAAATGAGTACTGGGCTTGATCTTTTAAATAATTGTTTGGGCCTTGTTCTATTATTAATTCATGAGTTGGGCTGAGTTTAATTTTAATTGTTGGGCTGAAAGTATTTTAATTCATAGGTTGGGCTCCAATGAATTAAATAATGTTTGAGCTTAGATTTAATTAATGATTGAGCTTTAATTTAATTAAGGACTTGACTTGCTTTAATTAATTAAATCCTTAGACTTTAATTAATTAAATAAATAAGGTTTAACTTTAAGACTTAATTAATTAAATTATATTAAGTCTTATTAATTAAATAATTAACTTAAACTTAATTATAAGTTTAAATTATTTAATTATGGTAAGTTAATTAATTAATTAATTACTATTAAGTTAATTAATTAATTGATTAAGTTAAGGTTAAGTCAAGTTTAAATTATCTTAATTTATGATTGAGACCTCTTTAATTAATGTAATTAATTTCTTTTAAAGAAATTAATTAAGTTAGAATAATTAAATAAATTAAATTATGCTAGTCAAACGCATAATTTGATAACTATATTATGTGTTATATTAAACGAGAGTCCTTATATATATATATATATATATGATTTTAGTATGCAATTTAATTGCATTATACTTTTGTAAAAAAAGTATTTATCATAAGAAGATTATGAAATTTAATTCGTTTTTAAACGAAAAGTCGAGCAAGGGTATTGTTGGTGCCTTAGCTGATATAAATTGGTTTTCAAATTTAATTATATTTTGAAAACCCGGGCTTAACGAATCATAAGCTAGTATCCTCTTTTACTTGAACTTAAGGCTATCTTTTCGAGACCTATTAAGATTAGTGCTTCTTGTAGGTTTTATCAATCAAGGGATTAGCGCCGCTTTCCGAGACGCAGCATGCTATAGTGATTCTTCGTGCTTTGTCCTATCGAGGTGGGCTTACTTTACAAAAGTATAATTGAGTTATATGCTCGATATTTCATGAAATGCAAACTGCTTATCCAATAAAATGTTTTGTGCGCCTACTGCTTTAAGGCTCGTAAATGTATCGATCGAGATTCTCTTTAAACCTAACACGTTAATTGAGAATTGTGTACACCGTTAGTTGTTTCGTGGGTTGATCTCCATCGGGCACTAACCAAGTAATGAGGCGTTATAAGGGTGCTTGTCGGATGTGTTCCGAGTACGCCATGTTATTATGGTGCTTGTCTCGATACGCCCGGCACATCATGGATTGTCCGGTTACGCCCCGATGACAATAATGGGAGAATGTGATCCGACGGTGGCTAGAGGTCCGGATCAAAGCGAGTAATGAGAGTCGTCACAATGGGCCCAAATGAATGAAATATTTTTTGCATGCTTAGAAGTGGTTTCTTTTAAAACCTTCTAAGTTATGTTATCATGATTGGATAAACTGATTTTACGGATTTATGAAATGTTTATGAAAATGCATGCCCACTGAGTACATTAGTACTTAGCCCAAATATTTTCAAATGTTTTCGTGTTGATCAACGGGTACCGACGTACAGAGGTGAGATTTGAGTTCACTCCGTATTTTGTGGATTATTCAGTATTTAGACTTCGATGAATTAACTCTAATTTTATTTTCCTTCTTGTCTATGACTTGAATTGTACCTTTTGATGAGCTTAGACTCGAATCCTTGATGTTTAGCATTTTGACGATTTTGGCTATTAGAAGCACGAAACTAAACTTGTGATCCTGAGGATAAATATTGTTTTGATTGGATTACATCCTTCGATGTCTTCCATTTTCATTTAGGAAGCTATTCCCAAATTCTAAGGGTTTATTGCCTCGATCATTTGAGTCAACTTATTTACTTCACATTTTCTATTATTTTATTCGTCATACCGATTTGACGAGTGCTTATATTCAAGGAAACGGGTGACAGAGTGGTATCAGAGCATAAGTTTTCTTTCGTGTCTCTGACCATCCAAAATCTTTTCATGTCGAGTCTAGAATAGTACCTCTAGATTTCTTGTAATCTCAGTGACTCTCAGCCCACCGTCACGCCAACTGATCAATAAAGGTATGATTTAAATGTTTCAAAGTGAGATTATGAAAGTATGTACGTCATTGATGAATGTTTCCATGTGGATTACAAGTTATTTTCATGTGATGATTTGTGAATTGTCTAATTGCTTTCACATTGTTATTGTGAGTCATTGTACTCGAGATAGCTACGCTCAATGTCGTGTTAGGGACAACCCAACCCTTAACGACCCAAATGAAATTGATTGTCAATTCGATTTTCAAATCTTTCGATCATGCATGAGACTTTGGAACTTACATGACAATAGGTTTCACAAAAGGAAAATGTTTGATGACGATATTTTTGGATTCATGTCCTAAAATGATCGGAATAAGTTATGGGTTCTCTCACGAACTGTTTGTGTACTCAAGGATCAAGAGGAAAACGTAAGTCGTGATAGCCTCGCTATAACAACTTAGAAAGAACTAGTTCACGGTTTCACATAGAAGCGCTTGAACATAGAAGTAACATGGAAAAGATTGAGGATTCACTTGAGTTATACCATTATGGTTATGATTAGTTTCTCATATAGGTGTTATCTTTTCAGAATGGAAGACGCACCAATAGGAGATGGCATGAGAGACGCACCAGAAGGGAATGGTAGGGGTCGAGGACGAGGACGAGGACGAGGACGAGGACGAGGACGTGGTCGTGTACAAGGAAGAGGTTTTGTTCATCAAGAACCTAATCCACAAGTAGCACCGGACCGTACGACTGAAGAAAAGTTCCGCAAAGAGAAACCTCCGACGTTCGATGGACTAGGTGATCCGATGGATGCTGAGAAATGGATACGAGCTGTGGAACGGATTTTCAACTATATCCGATGTGAAGATAGGGAAAAAGTGAAGTGCGCCACCTACCACCGTGGAAGAAGCGATCGGTGGGAGTCGGTGAGACGCACCACGATCAAGAGAACTCGATGACCTCACATGGGAAGAATTCAAGACTGAATTATATGAGAAGTACATACCAGGATGCTACCGTCAGAAGAAACAGAACGAGTTCTGGAATCTGAAGCAGAGAATTGGAACGGTCACTGAATATGACAGAGCTTTCAACCAACTGTCAAGGTATGCTCCACATCCGTGGACACCGATGCAAAACGCTACCGAGAAGTTCGTAAACGGATTACGCCACGAGATAGCGATTTCCTAGCAAGTCAAGGTGATCTTACATATGCACGTACACGAAAGGTGGCTCTTACCATCGAGTCACTGCCGAGAGAAAGGAAAGCTCCTCTACAAGTTGTACATGCGCCATTTCAAGACAATGGCAAGGGAAAAGAAAATGGAATGAGGGTAATGGGGAAACTTGAATGGGAAGAAACCACGAATCGTAATCAAAATCCGCCTCCAATGATGGGTCAACACCTTGCCCGAATGCCGTAAATTCCACCTAGGCAAATGTCCAAGGGGCAAATGCTTGTTATAATCTGCGGAGAAATTGGACATTTTGCTCCAAAGATGTCCAAAGAAAATGGGAAAGCACCCCAACAGCCAAACCTCGAAATCAACAAAGGCAAACCGCCCCTGAGGAAACCAAGGACAACCACCAAACGCGAGGGCCACGCTTTAAACCGTAAGCAAGTCGCCGAGCACAGGAAACCTAATGTATGGTCAACGGATCGTATACCGTTATAGCTTTGTTTGATACAGGGCATCACACTCTTTCATTTCATGTTGCTTGTAAGGCTTTAGACTTAACTCCCGAACCATCTAGTGAAGCTTTAGTGATTAGCACACGGTGGAGAAAGAATGTCTCTTGAATATATTGTTTCAACTTAGAATTGAACATAGGTGTCAAGAATTTAGGCGCACTTATATGTCATCTCTATGATAGAATTTGACATCATCTTAGGAATGGATTGGCTCACCAAAGTCAATGCCACAATCTTGTGTAACGAAAGAAAGATCTCCTTCCAGACCCTTGGAAAGGAAGGGACGAATTTTCATGGGATAAGAATGGGAAAAGGAGTATCAGTGATATCTGCCATGAAAGCCACCAAGATTATGAAGAAAGGAGGTTGCTATGCAATTCTCGTCAGCTTGACAACAAAACCAGAGGTGGAGAAGATAATTGGAGAAGTTCCAGTGGTTCGAGAGTACGAAGATGTTTTTCCAGAAGAATTGCCGGGTATGCCACCAGATCGGCAATTAGAATTCACAATCGACTTAGAACCCGGAGCAGCTCCAGTATCGAAAGCACCGTATAGGATGGCCCCACCCGAATTACAAGAACTAAAGATTCAGTTGCAGGAACTGTTGGACCTAGGTTTCATACAACCTAGTGTATCGCCATGGGGAGCACCGGTCCTATTCGTCAAGAAGAAAGACGGAACATTAAGGATGTGTATCGATTACAGAGAATTGAACAAGCTCACTATTAAGAATAGATATCCTCTCCCCAGGATAGACGACTTGTTCGACCAACTGAAAGGAGCTGGAGTATTTTCCAAGATAGACCTAAGGTCTGGATACCATCAGCTCAAAATGAGAAGGGAAGATATTCCTAAAACAGCGTTTAGAACACGTTACGGACATTACGAGTTCACAGTAATGCCGTTTGGGTTGACAAACGCCCCAGCTGTTTTTATGGATCTGATGAATAGAGTATTCCATCAGTATCTCGATAGTTTTGTCTTAGTGTTTATCGATGATATTCTCATCTACTCTAAGACCGATGAACAACATGAAGAGCACTTGCGTGTTGTACTCGAGATTTTGCGAAACGAAAAATTATACGCCAAATTCAGCAAGTGTGAATTTTGGTTAAAGGAAGTGATGTTCCTCGGACACATCGTGTCAGCCGAGGGAATCAAAGTAGATCCTGCTAAGGTGGAAGCCGTCAAAGGATGGAGGACACCATCAAACGCCAATGAGATCAGAAGTTTTCTCGGTTTGGCAGGATACTACAGACGATTCATTGAAGGGTTCTCAAAATTGGCTAGGCCAATGACACAACTTTTAAGAAAAGGGACCAAGTATACTTGGACCGAAGATTGTGAAAAGAGTTTTCAAGAGCTCAAGACCAAGCTAACCATCGCCCGGTGTTAGCAATCCTGAGGAGAATGAAGGATTCGTTGTTTACACGGATGCCTCAAAGTTGGGATTGGGTTGTGTACTAATGCAAACCGAAGGTGATAGCATACGATCTCGTCAATTGAAGCCACATGAGTTGAATTATCCGACTCATGACTTAGAGTTAGCTGCAATCGTGCATGCTTTGAAGATTTGGAGACACCACCTTTATGGAGTTAAGTGTGAAATCTTCACGGATCATAAGAGTTTGAAGTACTTTTCGAGCGTATGATCCGAATATGAGACAACAAGATGGCTCGAATTAGTAAAGGATTACGACCGCACTATCGCCTACCATCCCGAAAAGCGAACGTTGTGGCGGATGCCCTCATCGAAAGACTAAGGCAAAGCTAGGTATTTAATTACCCAACGAGAGAATCGATTCATGACTTCGCCACGCCGTTTAGAAATAGTTCATCCTCCAAAGACGATGATCGACAGTATAGCTAGTCTCACACCACACCGACCTACGAGGAAGGATCATTGATGCACAAAGAGGAGATTGGTTCTCGAAAGATGCGCCTCGCCGCGAGAACGAACGAAACAAAAGGATTCACGGAAGCAAAAGACAATGCTTTGATGTTTGGTGAAAGACTGTGTGTGCCGTACAAGGAAGAACTCAAGAACGAGATCATGAGCGAAGCTCATGATACTCCATATACTGCGCATCCAGGAAGTACAAAAATGTACCAAGATTTGAAGAAAATGTTCTGGTGGAAGGGAATGAAAAGAGATGTAGCCTCTTTTGTTGAACGATGTTTGGCTTGTCAGCAAGTTAAGTTGTGCACCGAGACCGATGGATGTTACAACCCCTACCGTGCTGTGAATGGAAGTGGGAACATATAAACATGGACTTTGTGGTAAGCCTACCAAAGTCAATTCGCGGGAATACTGCCATTTGGGTCATAGTGGACCGTCTATCAAAGTCAGCGCATTTCCTACCGATCCAGATGACGTTTGGTTTGGAGAAGCTTGCAAAATTATACGTTAAGGAGATAGTACGCTTCATGGAGTACCAGTATCTATTACGCCCCGATCGAGATTCAAGATTCATCGCGCTTTTGGAAGAGTTTGCAAGGAGCCATGGGAACCCAAATGAATTTCAAGACTTTTCATCCTCGCATCGATGGCCAATCGGAAAGAACGATTCAAATTTTAGAAGATATGTTACGAACTCTAGTCTCGACAAGGGTGGAAGTTGGAAGACTTACTCCGCTTAGTGGAATTTGCCTATAACAATAGTTACCAGCGACGATTGGGATGGCCCCATATGAGGCATCAGATGGTCGAAATGTAGATCACCCTTTATTGGGACGAGGTGGGAGAAAGAAGTGTTAGGTCCCGACCTAGTACAGCAGATGGTCGAGAAAGTCGATCACATTAAACAAAGAATCAAAGAAGCTCAGATAGAAAAGTCTTACGCCGACAAACGCCGATCCGACTTAGAATTCGATGTCGGGATCGAGTTTTTCTTAAGGTATCTCCTTCAAAGGGGTTATACGTTTTGGAAAGAGAGGAAAGTTACGACCCGCTATATAGGACCCTTCGAGATCCTAGATGTAATAGGCTCAGAGCTTATAGGTTGGCTTTGCCACCAAGCATTGGAGACGTACACAATGTGTTTCATGTCTCGCATTATGAAATACGTGTTTGATCCGAAACACGTAATTAAACACGATGAAGTGGTCTTAGCTCAGACTTAAGTTATGAAGAAAGACCGTCCAAATTTTGGATAGAAAAGTTCAAGTTTTATGAACAAACAAATTGTTCTCGTTAAGTGAAGTGGAACCATCACGGAATGGAGGAGGCCACATGGGAACTTGAGGACAAAATGAAATCTAAGTATCCCGATCTAGATTACTAAGGTATGTAATTTCGAGGACTAAATTTTATAAGGATGGAGGGATGTCATATCCCGCCTTTCTTAATAAGATTAGAAGGACTTTCGAACTTAGAATTTAAATGATTCGTGCTGATGAAAGAAATTTTAAATTCCAACAAAAGAATTTATTTCATTTAAGCGATTACTTAAAATTATTATATATAATATAATAATTGAATCTGATTTATACATATATTTATAAATCATTATATCAATAATATCATGTTAATGTTTAATTATTAATTTATAATCTTTAAGATCGGACGTTGAGTCAGTAAAAATAATTTTGTCTAATGGGCTTTCGCTTGAAAAAGCCCAAAAGAAGCCCATCGACCACCAAACCCTACACTATATGAGCTCATCTCCTCCCATTTGAACCCTAGCCTCCACAAATCAATTCATTTCCTGCAGCCTCAACAAGAAACACAAAGGTTTACACTTTCACACTCCATTTCATTTAGGTGTATTATATGTATATGTTTCATGTGTATATGTGTGCGTGAGTTTGTGTATATGTATATTGTTGTGTGTAAAATGAAAGATGAAGGGGTAGGAATGAGAGATGACGAGAGGTGAGGAGAGGGTCGGCGGCGCCGGCGGTGGGCGCGACAGGCGTGTTCGTCGTCGTGTGTGTCGTGCAGCCGTGTGTGTGTGCGTTCGTGTGTGGTGTGTGCGTTCGTGTATGTGTGTGGTGTGAGTGCCGAGAGGAGAGACAGATGAGGCGGAGGTCGGCGGCGGCGCCGACGGTGGCACAGGCCGGGTCGAGCAAAGACCGTGAGAATGTGTGTGTGCGGCGGCGTGTCGCCGTCGCGTGTGTGTGTGTGCGTGGTGTGTGTTTGTTTGTTGCGTGCGTGCGTGCGTGCGTTTGGCCGTGAGAAGGGAGGAGGAGGTGGCGGTCGCCGCCGGTCGGCGACGTGGGCGGCGGCGGCGGTCTGCCAGTCTGCGAATGTATTGAGTGAGCGAGAGGGCGAGAGTGAGTATGCGGTGAGAGAGTGAAAGAGAGAGAAAGAAAAAAAAAAATGAAAATGGGCACGGAAATTTTGGTCACGCGACGATTATACCGGAAAACGCCGGAAAATGGATGTAATTAGGTTAAGGGTTTGAGTGTTAATGGGCTTAATTTATTTACAAGTTGGACTAGTGATATGTTTAAAAGAAATAAAACAATATGTGTTGGGCCTTATGTGTGTTTAAATAAAATTTTATAAAGTTCGGGCTTGAATTTTTTTCGAGTTAAATGAGTCGGGCTCGATCTTTTAAATAATTGTTTGGGCCTTGTTCTATTATTAATTCATGAGTTCAATGAGTTTAATTTTAATTGTTAATGAAAGTATTTTAATTCATAGGTTGGGCTCCAATGAATTAAATAATGTTTGAGCTTAGATTTAATTAATGATTGAGCTTTAATTTAATTAAGGACTTGACTTGCTTTAATTAATTAAATCCTTAGACTTTAATTAATTAAATAAATAAGGTTTAACTTTAAGACTTAATTAATTAAATTATATTAAGTCTTATTAATTAAATAATTAACTTAAACTTAATTATAAGTTTAAATTATTTAATTATGGTAAGTTAATTAATTAATTAATTACTATTAAGTTAATTAATTAATTGATTAAGTTAAGGTTAAGTCAAGTTTAAATTATCTTAATTTATGATTGAGACCTCTTTAATTAATGTAATTAATTTCTTTTAAAGAAATTAATTAAGTTAGAATAATTAAATAAATTAAATTATGCTAGTCAAACGCATAATTTGATAACTATATTATGTGTTATATTAAACGAGAGTCCTTAATATATATATATATATATATGATTTTAGTATGCAATTTAATTGCATTATACTTTTGTAAAAAAAAAGTATTTATCATAAGAAGATTATGAAATTTAATTCGTTTTAAACGAAAAGTCGAGCAAGGGTATTGTTGGTGCCTTAGCTGATATAAATTAGTTTTCAAATTTAATTATATTTTGAAAACCCGGGCTTAACGAATCATAAGCTAGTATCCTCATTTACTTGAACTTAAGGCTAGCTTTTCGAGACCTATTAAGATTAGTGCTTCTTGTAGGTTTTATCAATCAAGGGGATTAGCGCTGCTTTCCCGAGACGCGTACTATAGTGATTCTTCAGGCTTTGTCCTATCGAGGTGGGCTTACTTTACAAAAGTATATTTGAGTTATATGCTCTGATATTTCATGAAATGCAAACTGTTTATCCAATAAAATGTTTTGTGCGCCTACTGCTTAAGGCTCGTAAATGTATCGATCGAGATTCTCTTTAAACCTAACACGTTAATTGAGAATTGTGTACACCGTTAGTTGTTTCGTGGGTTGATCTCCATCGGGCACCAACCAAGTAATGAGGCGTTATAAGGGTGCTTGTCTCGGATGTGTTAGAGTACGCCATGTTATTATGGTGCTTGTCCGATACGCCCGGCACATCATGGATTGTCCCGTTACGCCCCGATGACAATAATGGGAGAATGTGATCCGACGGTGGCTGAGGTCCGGATCAAAGCGAGTAACGGAGAGTCGTCACAATGGGCCCAAATGAATGAAATATTTTTTTGCATGCTTAGAAGTGGTTTCTCTTTTAAAACCTTCTAAGTTATGTTATCATGATTGGATAAACCGATTTTCTGGATTTATGAAATGTTTATGAAAATGCATGCCCACCGAGTACATTAGTACTTAGCCCAAATATTTTCAAATGTTTTCGGGTTGATCAACGGGCTACCGACGGCAGAAATGAGATTTGAGTTCACTCCGTATTTTGACGGATTATTCCGTATTTAGACTTCATCGATGAATTAACTCTAATTTTATTTTCCTTCTTGTCTATGACTTGAATTGTACCTTTTGATGAGCTTAGACTCAATCCTTGATGTTTAGCATTTTGACGTATTTTGGCTATTAGAAGCACGAAACTAAACTTGTGATCCTGAGGATAAATATTGTTTTGATTGGATTACATCCTTCGATGTCTTCCATTTTCATTTAGGAAGCTATTCCCAAATTCTAAGGGTTTATTCATCTCGATCATTTGAGTCAACTTATTTACTTCACATTTTCTATTATTTTTATTCGTCGCTACCGATTCTGACGAGCCCGCTTATATTCAAGGAAACGGTGTGACAAAATATGTGATCACATTTGATAGAATAAATTTGAAACTTTAAACTTCCCACTTTAATGTTTTCGGCACTTTTGGAAAAAATTCAAAACTTTTTCATAAATTCCTATAAATTCACATAACACACTATATTAACATAGGATCAATAATATCTAATAACATTAGTCATAGAAAAATTTTACATCAAAACCCTACACTTTATAGTTTTCGAAAACTTTGAAAAATCAATTAAACAATTTTCAAAAATTCTAATTAATTCAAACAACACATTATTCTCATCATACATCAATAATATACACTAATATCCATCATACACAAATTATATCTCAATAATTCATGCTCCATAGTTTTCAAAAATTTCTTGAAATAATTTCTAATATTTTCCAAAATTATGAATTAAATCACACATGCTTAAACAATACTCAATATTATTAATTCATGCTCAAAACAACAATCAAAAATCATGATCACTAACATATAAATCTCATATATCTCAATTATAATAAGAAAAATTTTAACATGCTCAACTTTGTACTAAATTCATAATATATGCATACAACCATCATAAACATATTTAATTAACAACTTAAACATTTAACAAAAATTCTCAAATTTTACATGAAATAACAAAAGCATATAACTTCATTTTTCATGGATGGATTTCTGATATTTTTTTATATCTAAGAAGCTTATACAATTTCTAACCTTTTAATCGGAGTCGATCGACGAAGAAATCGATTTTCTAACTTAAAATAGGAGAGAAAATTTGAAGAACACCTCTTTTTTCTCTATATGTTTTGGTCCTTATAAAAATGAGAAGGAAGTGTTTTTATTTTTTTTGATGATATAAACACTTTAATCAAGCCTTTAAAAAAATATATACATAAAGTCAACAAAATACACTATCATATCTCATAAAAATTCACTCCCACACTACCAAACAAATAATATCTTATCACCTAATTAATTAATTATATCATCTTGTCTCTAAATTAAATACCTTTCATTTTTAAAATAATTACACATCACTATCAACAAAAGATGAAAAAAATTTCTTCCTTTTACACTACACAAATTTTCGGCCATAAAATATTCTACATGTCTCCATTTTTTCCATTTAATAATAATATGATATAATATAGGTCTTAGGTGATGATATATATCATAAAAAAATGAAAAATAACAATTCTATGTTCTAAATACAAATTTTCGAACCATAGCTAGAAAATAGAAATTAATTGTCCAATCTTCGTTTCTTTAATAAATAAAAATATTTTAGAGAAGGAATATATAAAAAAATTGCTCTTGTTTCATAAAAATCATAGGACTTCAAATATTAAAATTCTTTAAACATTATACTAAAATTTTTGAATCATGCCAAAAAGGTAAATAAGAAAGTCGTAATCACCTTATTTGTTCTTCGTTAATATGGAAGTAAATTCTAAGCTTCGTCGCTTAGAAAATAATGTAAGAATAATTATCAAAAATTAATCTACGTTGGAAAAATGCTCTCAAGGACACACACACACACACACACACACACACACACACATATATATATATATATATATATATATATATATATATATATATATATATATATATTCCTTAATTTACTAATGGTTTAAGGATATAATACAAAAATTCTCGTATTATGGATAATCGAAATTGAGCTTCGATAAATTACTATTTTGATTATCAAAATAAAAACCCTAATTAACGACTTATATTATCGTAACCTAGTTTTAAATAATCGGAATATTACACAAAATCTCTTCCATAACTAAAAAATAATAGAAAAATCAATACAACAATATACAAAGCAACAATAAATAAAAATGAACCAACAAGAAATATAAAAACTGAGATGATGTTCGGCAAGGGAAAGCTGAGCGCTATGTTGTTCAGCGGTAAGATAGCAACGCCGTAGTGGTGGTGGGTCGCAGAAATGTGAGAGTTGAGATGATGAATGAAATTAATTATTTAGAAATTGGGGTTGTGTGAAATGAGATTGTAAGGCGGCTCGCAAAGGTTTGGTAGTACAGATAAGAAATGAGTTCCAACATCTTGGTTTAATAAAATAAAAATAAATATATTATATTATGATGGGTCTGTGGGTCGGATCTGGACCGAATCCGAATCTCAAAAACTGAAATCCAGATCCAGATCTAAAATTTTAGTATAAAATTCAGATCCGATCCAGATCCACCAGATCCAAAATTTTGATGGTCCAGATCCTTAAAAATGAATCTGGATCCACTGATCTGGACCGAATCCAAGATCCATTGTCATCCCTAGATATGATCACTTTATTAAAACAATATCGTTTTTTATACAATATGTATTAAGAAAATATTAAATACACATTAACTCACACTCACACTGCACTGTCCCATCTCTTTTTCTCTAACCTCAACTTACGATAAAGTTTGGATTGGAGAGAGTTGTGAGGTGTATTTAAGATTTTTTTTTTAAATGCATATTGTATCAGTAAAACGACATCATTTTGATAAAATGGTGTCATATCAATTGTTATGTCAGCTTTAATTTTGATCTTAATTTAATTTATGAAAAATATTACAATAACGTTAAGTTCGTGTATTTATTGATAAATTTTTAAAGTACATGAAAAAAAAATCAAAATGGACTCAAAGTTCATGCATTTAAGCGTTAATTAATATATATTGTATAAGTAAAACGACGTCGTTTGATGAAGTGACGATACGTCGACTGCCATGTCAGTTTCAATTTTAACCGTCATTCAATTTGTGAAAAAATCACAATAATATTAAATTCGTATTATTGATAATTTTTAAAGTCGTAAGAAAAAACCAAAATATATTATATTTATGCATTAATAACTGACACAATTACTACTTGTTTGCATTAATGTTGTCATCAAAGCTGACAAAACAATCATGGCCCGATGGGTAGGCCGGTTTTGGACATAAGTTCAATTTTTTATATCTAGTGCTGATTTAGTTTAATTTTACAAAAAATTGTTTATTAGGATTCACGTACTAAATCAGTAAAGATTTGTAACTATTTTTTTAACATTTAACTTGCTATATTTTAATTATTAATTGATTATGTGAATCGATTATTCATAATTGTAAATTTTATGATAAATATTATTAGAATAATGAAATTAATTGTAATACACAGCTATACACATTTAACTGTGGGACGGAGTATCCGAATTTATATGTATACATGCACACATATCAACGCTTATAATCACTTTTATAAATATAGGGATGCTTGATTTGATGGGTGAAATAGATAAGATTGTTATGATAGAGTAGTGATGTGGACGATTTTATATATTCCCTAAATTGCTCTTATAATCGATAAGGAAAGTAACTTCAGTCTTTCACGGGTTTGGAACTATTTTTTGCCAACAAAATGAACGAAGATCCCGTTCCAATAGGTGGTCTCCTCTTTCCATCCGTTCTTTCCTAAGTAAGCGAATTGACCCATTTTTTTTATGATCCAACGAGCTAAGCAATAGAGAAATAACCTTAGTCAAATCCCTCAAGCTTATATTATGCATCAAAAAAGTTATCTCTATTAAATACCAACTCTATAGTGGGATAACGATGACAGAAAACAAGTTAAAACACTAAAAATATCGAAACATACTTGAAACAATAGTATTTGAGCTTCCATCTATACCACATCGTGTATCTTGTTTGTCTCATCGAGACATTTCCGAAAATATATTATGTGAAAAAATCAGAGTTCGTGGCTGAAAATTACGTCATTTTTGGATTCTACTGACGATGAAAATTAGATATGACCAGAGTCAGGTCTGGAAGCTCAAAAACCTTCAAATGCGATCAGATATTATATTTGAGTGCATGTCAAATCTGAGCACACTCATAACAGAATTGAAAGAAACAGAGTCGAATCTAAAAATTTACGATACATACTTGAAGAAAGATCCTTCTGAAGTACGTAAGACAAAAAACGACTTCGGATTTGGAGGACACTGATAAGGAAATTTAGTAATGGAATAAAAATACGAAGATATCCTTAAAGATTCGAAGATATTTTTGTAGGTACGATAATATCTCTAAGAATACGCTTTTAGTTTCTCTATAAATAGTCTAGATTCCTTGTAATACATCTCGACACACACTCTCGATACTTGTACAAGACAATGTACTATTTTTCCTTCAATCGGATTTTATCCTATTGGATTTTTCCGACAAGGTTTTAACAAGGCATTGTTCGAGGCTAGCCAACTGATCGCTTAATTTTCTAACACGAAAAGGTGTAAATATAGGGTAAGCAAGCATCGTATCCATGTGGATTGTAATGCTAAAATACGTAAGCTAACTCAACAAGGATTCATCATTATCCAAGCAACAAATATGGTTTTGTGAGATTTTAGGCTTCGAAATCAATCCAAAGCAAAGGTAACAAAACAGAAGTAAATTAAAGCAATAAACACTGGATGTTTAAAAACAGATAAAGACGACTAACCCAGGGCTGCATTAATCCTATCCACAACGTATGATTATCCTGCTCCTATTAACCAATTTTAATCCAGATAAGATGGAAGATCACATATATAACCGATAATTTTACATTTATTAAAAGCGGTCAGAGATTACTAGTTTTCCCTATTATCATACGCCTCTAGGTGAAAACAAGTAACTCCAAACGGATCACAAAGAATATGCTTCCTACGAATATCCTATCTCGCCACGACTCAAGCGTTTATTCATATCATGCATTCGATATCGATTGACAATTAACACAATTACGTAATTAACCGACAACTAAATATGCATCAAGATTGATCGTAAATCAACACATATAAATAAGCACAATCGAATCATGAATCAATGCATGGATGGTAAATAACGATAACAGAATCACAACATATAGGATCGAATCATGCAAACCCTAGATTAGAACGAAAACTAGCCGAGATATAATAAACGGAATGAAATACGATTTAACCATAAAGACGGAAATTAAATATATAAAACCCGTGATGTAGCGTTGATGAACACGTTGGGCTTGAATCCCAACCTCAGCGAAAAATGGAAAATTGCAAAGATCGTCCGGACGAAACGTTCCGGATCGTAGACAAAACGTAAAACTAACGAAGAACAATCCGTAGAAACAACTCTAGAAGGAAACTATATGGAAGCTAAAGCTAAAACTCAAAAACTTATGAAAAACCGAGAAAGAGGCTCGAATCGTAGGTCCAAGATGGGCGCGAGGGTGTTGCCATATATAGCACACCCTAAACCCTAATTTTCCTTCGCGCGCCGTCTCGCGACCACCCTTCGCGATCGCTAGGTGCGGTCGCGAGGTAAGTCTCGCGCGCCTCTCCGCCCGCTGTCGCCTCTTGCGCCCGCTTGGTTGGCTCATGCCACGGCTAGCGGTCGCTAGGAATTTCGATCCGTCGCAGAAATCGTCCGATGACTTTCTACTGGGCTTCGCGGGCACGATTTCACGGTCGGTGCAGGCTGGGTTCTCACAGCGTGTTTCCTAGCGGCCATCCCGGCGACCGCTAGGTTGGTCGCTAGAAATGTGCCGAGTGTACAATTGGCTCGCAAGGCCGCTCCTTGCTTCGATTTTCAACATATGGACCTACACAACCCCAAAAGAACACCCAAAAGCAAGATCTTCTAGAAATAGATAAAACATTAAGAATCGATACGTAAACGCACATTAAACGAGCTAAACTCATCTTCAAATATCAACTATAAACGTAAAATGCGCTTATCAAACCCCAAACTTACATTGTTTGTCCTCAAACAAAACCAAAACAGAAAGACACAACGAAGAGATCAACGAGCGTAGCAAAGATGATAACCATTCTAGCCTCGTAAACATAGCAACGCTCAAAACATTAATGCACATGACGACGTTAGTCAACTCAACACAAACAACAATTTACTGAAAAACTCATTTTAATTCAACCTCACAACGGCATGTGTGTAAAATATAGGATACACTCAACTCATAAAGAAATGTAGGACGTGTATACACTCAACGATCAATGCAATGCAACATCTTACCATAGGCTTGCTGCTTTCTAATATCTCCACCGCGTTATTGCTCAAATTAGGATCAAAGAGGTCTTTCATAGGTTGTAATGTAGGCACATTGGTTAAGGTAGGATAAAATATGGCTAAGTGACTCAAGAATATTCCAAGCAACCCCATTTATACTTTTCGACACATATGGACTTTGTCCATTTTCCTCTTCTTTCCCAACGTGCTAAATCAACGTTTAATACCACAGAAGGTACCTATACTTTGATTAAAGACCCTTTATGCTCAATACTCATAATGAACTTAACATTTTTCTTTTTCTTTTCTTTTCTAGAGCTTATAGGGCTTATCTTTCACAACAAAGGTACTATTATTCACCACAGATGTATTTTTCTACACGAAACTTTTCTCATCATAACTACATCAAAATTTCAACCCCTTTGATTCCCATATCCATCCTCACCTCCTATCATCCGTTAATCGAAAGAAAAGTCTAATAAAGGCTCAAAGAAGGCGACAAATGGTATATATCATCGGGTTAGTGTTTGGGTGATAAGTGGTTAACAACGATGGCCTTTATCCTTTCCAAATTAAACACATATCATAGCCTCGACACGTAAACACGGCAAGTTCTAGAAGATAATCACATGCACGATATCACACAATTAATGTAAATCAGATCAAGATATGTATACAAAGAAGCTCAAGTCTCACAGATAAGCAAATGGTGAAAACAACAAGCCTAAGCCATCTCACGTCATTCATGCGTCATTTTCTAACATATCATGCGCACTATCATTAAATTTCACCAAAATTTCTATCGTCATTGGCCACATGGATTAACATACTTCACTTAACTCGTTGATCGACGCACACAAAACGAAAAACAAAACAAAACACGACAAAAGATCCCAAAGCATAACAACTAAACCTATAAAGCATAGAAAACATAAACAGATTCTCAACCAACCAAACGACTCGATTCGTTGCCAATTGTTGGTTGCTCACAACCAATCGCTGCATCATATCCTCTAGACTCGGCTTCGTCTCTTGAATCACCCGCTCGAATCGAGAAACCGCGAGGTCGTTGAAAATTATTGGGGTTGGCGACGAGAAATTTGGGTGATTTCTATTGTTAGATTGTACGGATTCCCCGTGACGGTTGTTCCTCCGATTTATGTAATTCACGCCCTCGACCTCGATTATCTCCGACTCGCAGCATTTATCCGAGCCGCCTTTCCTTTCTTTCTTTCTCGAATCGACTTTTAACAAGGTGAATCGCCCATAATATTATCGTATCAATCACCTTCAACGGTAGCAGCCTTCACCACGGTGTCCTCTCCATCGCCATCGATAAGCGCTGGCCGCCATCTCTTCTATGATGCGGCTGGCCTCGCCTACACGCTCGCTCAATAGGCAACCCCCGCTGATGCGTCAACAATACTCCTCGTGAGGTGTCACCATCAGAAATCTGCTGTAATCGCCGCTCCTCGAGAATCCATGCTGGGCACCTCCTCAATAGGCCCCGAATCTTTCCCACGACTCAATAAAGATTCATCTCCTAACCTGGAGAAGTGGGAAATCTCGCTATGATCTTCTCGCCTTAGCCGAGGAAAGTACTCAAAGGAATTTCTCACGTAATCGCCCAACCGCTGATGCCCGACGATCTAAGGTCTTCAACCGCCCTTCGCTTGATTTCGCAGAGAATCCGAACATACGATCCGGATTGTGTCTTGTGGCACCCCATTCTCGCTTGATGGTGTCACAAATGTCGAGATAGGTCTCGAGATGGGCATTCGATCCTCGTGACTCCTCCTCCGAATCGCCCCTGAACCATGCCGACAGGGCGGCCACCAAAATTGTTAGCGTTTGCTTCGGGCCCCATCCGCCTCCTTGAAATTGCTCGATAGGAGGTCCAGACATGTAATTCAACGGTCTTGCCGCCTCCCGAGCAGGGACAACGAGTCCCATAGTCGCCAATTGGCGTTGCATTTCGTGAAATCCGCTAACAAAGCGCAGCCTACTCGGAGGAACGCCTGCTATTCGATTTGCCATTGCTTCCTTTCTTCTTGCCCGCCTCCTTCTCCTTTGTGAATTTTCGATTTCGGATCAAAGTGTAGTTCAGAGGTCCTCGGACCTTGTGAACATAAACTACCCGGAGGAAAGAAGGAAATCGATTGGCAAGGAATAAAATAAAAATAAAAGTACAACTTGAATTAATAATTCCAAATTGTCAAGTTATTCCTATATGATCTTAATAATCCAAGAACGGCGCCAAAATTTGATCGCTTAATTTTCTAACACGAAAAGGTGTAAATATAGGTGTTAAGTATCGATCCATGTGGATTGTAATGCTAAAATACTGAAGCTAACTCAACAAGGATTCATCATTATCCAAGCAACAAATATGGTTTTGTGAGATTTTAGGCTTCGAAATCAATCCAAAGCAAAGGTAACAAAACAGGAAGTAAATTAAAGCAATAAACACTCGGATGTTTAAAAGCAGATAAAGACGACTAACCCTAGGGCTGCATTAATCCTATCCACAACGATGATTATCATGTTCCTATTAACCAATTTTAATCCGCATAAGATGGAAGATCACATATATAACCGATAATTTACATTACGACAAAAGCGGTGAGATTACTAGTTTTCCTATTATCATACGCCTCTAGGTGAAAACAAGTAACCCAAACGGATCACAAAGAATATGCTTCCTACGAATATCCTATCTCGCCACGACTGAGCGTTTATTCATATCATGCATTCGATATCGATCGACAATTAACACAATTACGTAATTAACCGACAACTAAATATGCATCAAGATTGATCGTAAATCAACACATATAAATAAGCACAATCGAATCATGAATCAATGCATGGATGGTAAATAACGATAACAGAATCACAACATATAGGATCGAATCATGCAAACCACAGGATTAGAACGAAAACTAGCCGCATATAATAAACGGAATGAAATACGATTTAACCATAAAGACGGAAATTAAATATATAAAACCCGTGATGTAGCGTTGATGAACACATTGGGCTTGAATCCCAACCTCAACGAAAACGGAAAATTGCAAAGATCGTCCGGATTTAAACGCTCCGGATCGAGACAAAACGTAAAACTAACGAAGAACAACCAGAAACAACTCTAGAATGAAACTATATGGAAGCTAAAGCTAAAACTCTGAAAACTTATGAAAAACCGAGAAAAGAGGCTCGAATCGAGGTCTCAAGATGGGGGCGCGGGGGTGCCATATATATAGCACACCCCAAACCCTAATTTTCCTTCGCGTGCCGCCTCGCGACCACCCTTCACGATCGCTAGGTGAGGTCGCGAGGTAAGTCTCGCGCCCTCTCGCCCGCTGTCGCCTCTTGCGCCCGCTGATTGGCTCGCGCCATGGCTAGCGGTCGCTAGAATTTCGATCCGTCATGAAATCATCCGGTGACTTTCTACCGGGCTTCGCGCGGGCACGATTTCATGGTCGCGGTGTCTGGGTTCTCGCGTAGTTTCTAGCGGCCATCCTAGCGACCGCTAGGTTGGTCGCTAGAAAAAGCCAGAGTGTACAATTGGCTCGTCGTCGCTCCTCGCTTCGATTTTCAACATACGGACCTACACAACACCAAAAGAACAGCCAAAAGCAAGATCTTCTAGAAATAGATAAAACATTAAGAATCGATACGTAAACGCACATTAAACGAGCTAAACTCATCTTCAAATATCAACTATAAACGTGTAAAATGCGCGTTTATCACTAACTTTCCTTTAAGCATTCGAAATAATACATATGCAAATTCAACTCTTTCTTACACACTCTTGGTTATTTCTGTTAGTTCATTAATTGGTCATTACCCGCTTGTTGAAAGCTCAGACGTCTTTGGTTCTCGTTAATTCTCTCTTACTCAGCGGCCGTTTGTTACCTTATTACTAATTTTTTATTCATTTTCTTCATTTATTTAATGGTTTACATTTATTTATGGTGAAAAAAAAATCAAACTCAACAAGTAAGATGGGACTTTGAATTATTTAATTTTTTTGTTTGACTGAATGATTATGGTAGGATAAATTGAAGGATTATGATTAAAATTAGTATAATACCGAAATTACCCTCCTAATATAGCTAAAGTGCAAAACATCGAGACAAAGTGACCAAAAATAATTTTGGTGATGTATTTTTAAAATTTTGCATTATGAAGTAAAAAATGATTAAATAATCAACCCAAATTTGATGTGATTAATTAACAATCAAATAAATGATTGGAGCACAAACTGAGTTATCCATCACATGCTCAATCATTCAAGCTAAACATGTGATAAAATAGAAAATTTTAATAATAAAGTCTTATCATGTAACAGCCCACTACTCCTAAGGACTAATTGGCAGGGACTATTACTTGGAACGGGAATTTAGAAGCGTAATATGAAAATGGGATATTGAATTGTGAGACATATATCAAGGAAACTTCTGGAACTTCAAAGCATTTGAGATTTGGCAAACATAATATACATATGAGCGATTAGACCATCAGATCTTTTAACAAAAGGGTTCAACTGATCTGAAGGATATTTGTTCTCTACTCAAAACATAACTTATTGTTCTTGCAGAGGAAAACATGTGAAGTACACATATGACGATGTGCACTCAAGGTACTAACTTTCAGCGACAAAAGATTCCTATTGCTCAACACTGCTCCATCGCATCACCAGCTCAACATGCACATTTAAAAAGAAACATGCAGGGCTGAGTACAAAGATGCACTCAGTGGACTTATGCCAAAAACATTTATCATAACTTTGAATTACACTGCCCCATCAGTAACACATAGGGCTGTAAACAAACCAAACCGTTCGTGAGCTACTCGGAGCTCGACTCGAAAAAAGCTCGTTTGAAATTCGATCGTTTTGTAAACGAGCCGAACTCGAGCCTCGAATCGAGCTTGATAAGTTTATCGAGCCGAACTCGAGTTTAGAGATGTTCGGCTCGTAGGCTCGCGAACATGTTTGGCTCGAACTCAAACGAGCTTGTTCGCGAACCCTGATTCGAACACGTTCGCGAACTCTTATTCGAACATGTTCACGAACCTTGATTCGAACATGTTCGCGAACTCTGATTCGAACATGTTCACGAACATGTTCACGAACATATAAAATAATAGATTATTTATACATATTTAAATAATTAAAATGAATAATAAATTATAAAATATATTTTAATTATAATTATTTAGCAACAAATAAGCATATAGATGAAGTATTGATAATAAATTATTTATATGTTTAAATATTTAAAATAAATAATAAATTACAAAATATATATTCAATTCTATTAGATAACAAAAATTATAATTTATAACTCATAAGTAGATTTTGAAAAGTAAATGTAATAGAATGATATTGAATAGAATCAAATGAAATATTGAGTTGGAAAACTAAAAAAATAATATGATCTACTAAATTATCTTATGAACAAAAATATCAATATAGATCATTATAATGTATAAATATACAAGTATGAGTTACATAGTTATATTTATATCTATATAATTATAATTCTAAAATAAATGACATCTAACTGACATAATTAATTTTTATGAGATAAATATAATAATAATAATAATTCGTAAGTAGATTAGTGGAGTAGATGTATTCTAATAATATTAAATAGTATATTAATTTTATATATTGTATAGTCTATATCCAAAAATAGCTAGAATCAGACATATTTTTATGATATAAATCTCATCCAGAACTAGCTAGAATTAGACATCCTTTTCTTTTGCTAGTTGTGAAAATTTCATTTGGTAATAATCTTGTTAAACTTCTTATTGTAATTGTTGTTTGATTATGATTGATTAGTAGAATATGCATCATTTGAATTAATGGAATCATAGAGTGAATTATGCTGAAATAATGTTTTAAGTCGAGTCGAGCTCGAATTGAGTTCGATCTCGAGCTCTCGAGCTCGATCTCGAACTCGAGCTCGAATAACACATTATCAAAGTCGAACGACGAGCTCAAAACGAGCAAAGTCGAACAGTTCGAGTTCGAGTTCGAGTTCGAATATGTCTCATAAAGCAGTAGTTATCGAACCAATTCGAGCTACTCGCGAGCTCAAAATTTTATAACGAACCGAGCTCGAGCTCAATTTAAAACTCGAGCCGAACTCGAGCTGAATAAAATTTAAACGAGCCGAACTCGAGCTTAACAGTGTTCAACTCGGCTCGGTTCGTATACAGCCCTAGTAACACATGAGGTTTTATTTGAAGTGCTCGTGCTTACTAAACATTTTCTGTCATTTTCCATAAACTTTGTCTGGCCAGACATATTTTTGTCTGTATGATCCATATCACATCTCATATAACTCATCTTGCGCCGTAGAAGGAGGCCTCCTTCCACGGACGCTGTGACCGACCGAGCAAACATTTCAAGACACACGATCAGAATCGGGTGAGCAAACCTTTCAACAAGTACAGTTACCTCAGTGTACACGTTAATCCTTACTAGGAATTGTCCTTCTAGCATAGGATCCGAGTTCGATTTAACTTTACGTTGGCGAACCAACAAAATTGATAGGATCCATACATAAAACATAAACATTTTGGGCAGGTAATTAAATAATAGCATTTCATCATCATTTCTCAAAAGAAAGCATCGTAAATAAAATATTTATCATTTCATTTTATCCTTAAGGAGGAAAAGAAGTCCACCTGGTATGTTCTCCTTCTCAAAACGAGTTTCGTTCCTTTACTTTCGTTGCTCACCTTCGTGCTCCACCTTTAACGTAAGAAACTAATTTAGTACGTCGGTCGCATCTTTGGAAATCGTCAAGATCTAATATAACTCGATAACTTTTAAATCCTTTTAAGATTTATTAACTAAATATAAACCTTTTAAAGTCTTCGTATCTTTAACCAATTTGGTACGTCTTCTCATCGAAAGTTCTAACTTATATCTTCTCATTTTTTACTGCGACGAAACCTTGCTTCGGAGCACATACTCATATTAACATAGGATCAATAATATCAAATAACATTAGTCATAGAAAAATTTGACATCAAAACTTTACACTTTATGATTTTCGAAATTTTTGAATAATCTTTTAAACAATTTTCAAAAATTCTAATTAATTCACACAATACATTATAATCATCATATATCAATAATATGCCATAATATCCAACATACACAAATCACACATCAATATACCATATGCTTGTGATTTTTAAACTTTGACAACTTAACTAAACAATTTCCAAAAATTCTAATTAATTCATATAACACATTATTATGATTATACATAAATAAATATATCATAATATCCTTCATACATAAATCATACATCAATATATCATATGATATGATTTTCAAAAATTTAATGAATAATATCTAATATTTTTTCAAAAATTATGAATTAATTCATACGTACTTAAACAAGACTAACTATCATCAATCCATACTCAAAACAACAATTAATATTCATTCCCATCAACATATGATTTTCGCAAATTTAAGAAAGATTAAACATGCTCAACTTTGCACTAAATTCATAATATATGCTTATAAACATTATATAAACATATTTAATAAACATCTTAAACATTTAACATAATTTCACAAATTTCACATAAAATAATAAAAGCACATAACTTAAGATTTCATGGATGGATTTCTAATATTTTTGCATATATAAGAAGCTTGTACGATTTCTAACCTTTTAATCGGAATCGATTGTCGACGACAACGTTTTTCTAACTTAGGATTTGGAAATAAAATTGATGAACTCTCTCCTCTTTTTTTTCTCTCAAGTTTCGGTATTCATGGAGGAAATGAGAGAGAAATTTTCATTCATTTGATGATATAAAGTATTAATCAACTTGTAGCAAAATATCTACTAAAAGTCAACATTATTTACTTCACATTAATCTCCCAATTTTTTTAGATCACCAAGTGTAGCTAAAGATAAATTTTTTGTCTTATCATATACTTAATTAATTATGTCACCTTATCACTACATAAATACCCATCATTTTCACATCCATCATTTTCAATAAACTAAGAAAATTATTCTCCTTTTCCTCTAGCATAGCCACGGCACTTTAACAAGGTAAGAGATGATTTTTATTTTCTTATGTAATATACATTAATTTATCTTTCATTATCAATCTCATAACCTATCACTATCAAAGAGTTTGAATTTTCTTCTTTTCTTCATTTTTGTCAAACTTTTCGGCACTTTCACAATAAATACACATCCCACTTGTTTAATCAATAACTCACCTTATCTTAACATTAATAATATCTTAACATCATAATAATATACATCACTATCACCAAGATTGAATTTTTCTTCCTTTCACACTATATACTTGAAATTTTCGGTCACTTTGCACAAAATGTGCTACATATCTTATTTTCTTCTAATTAATAGTAATGTAACATAATATAAGTCTTAGATGATAGATTAAATCATAGGAAAAATAATTAAGAACAATTCTATGTCCTAAGTTGAAATTTTCGAACCATACGTAGAAATTAGAAATAAATTATCCAATCTTTATTCCTTTAATAACTAAAATTATTTTAATGAAGGATTGTATAAAAATAATGCTCTTGTTTCATAAAATACTCATAAGACTTTAAATATTGCAATTCTTTAAACGTTATACTAAATTATCGAATCGTCTCAAAACGTTGAACATAAAGTCGTAATCATCTTATTCATTCTTTTGATAATAAGGAATTAAATTCTAAGCTTCGTCGCTTAGAAAATAACGTAAGACTAACTATCGAAAATTAATCGACATTAGAAAAAAAAATGCTCTTGAAGGAAATATATATATTCCTTAATTCACTAATCGTTTATGAATATAATATGAAAATCTTCGTATGATGGATAATCGAAATTGAGCTTCGATAAATTACTAATCCGATTATCGAAACAAAACCATAATTAACGATTTATATTATCGTAACTTAGCTTTAAAACTTTGGGATATTACATATCAATAAAATCAAACAACTCATACCAATTAACGATAGTTCAGTACTATGGGTATTTATAAGCCAATACAATGTTTGTATATACATCCAATTGAACAAGGAATGAAATATCCGAAAGACCTAATTGTGCGATTATAAGACTATGATCAAGAAAAATATAGTACTCCCTCTATCCTCCAGTTTTTTTTTTAGGAATTTTCGGGAGAAGTTTTAATAAAAGTTATCGAGTGTATTGTGAGTGAAATAAGGATCTCACATTAGTGTAATATTCAATTAATTAGTGGTGGATCATGGGTGGTAAATGTTTAAATATGGTGTTGTTGATGATAAGAATGAGGAATATTGGTGGATCATGGGTGGTAAAAGATGTAAATAAACGGTATTATTTATAATAAGTAGATAATATTTGTGAGATAGTTTCTATAAATGAAATAGAAAAAAATTTGAAAGAAGTACCAAACATAAAACTAGAAAGTAAATTGGGGGAAAATGCAAATATAACAAGATACTGATTGAACAAGCATGCACCAAATGCCAAATGCATATTAAATTCAAATAAAAAACCATAAAATTAGAGATTCCTGCTCCAGTTTCAAGCCTCCAACCTTGAAATTAAACTTGTGCGACTGAACTGATAACTGCAGGCTGCAGCAGCCAAAATTCTCATCTATATTAATACAACCGCTACATCATTCATGCATTTCATCAAACACGTAGTGATCACAAGTAATATCTCCAAGCATAAAGTTTGATCAATTTCTCCTCATCAACAATGGAGATGGATATCCCCTTCAACTTCACAACAACACTCCTACTCCTTTCACCCTTCATCTTCTTCCTAATCAAGGCATTCACTAAACGAAAACCCCAACAACCTCACCAAAACCTGCCTCCGAGCCCGCGGAAGCTGCCGGTGATCGGCCACCTTCACCTCCTAGTCGGAGACCTGCCTCACAAAGCACTGCAGCGCCACGCACAGAAACACGGCCCCATCATGCATCTCCAGCTAGGCGAAGTGCCGGCGGTGGTGATCTCGTCGCGTGAGGCAACAAAAGACGTGCTGAAAGTGCAGGAACCCGCGTGCGCAGACAAGGCCGAAAGCATCGTGACCAAGATCCTGTGGTACGACTGCACCGACATCGCCTTCTCTGCCTACAACGACTACTGGCGCCAAATGCGCAAGATCTGCATCGTCGAGCTCCTCAGCACCAAAAACGTCAGATCCTTCGGCTACATCAGGCAGGACGAGTCCTCCAGCCTGATGAAGTCTCTAGAATCTTCGTCGGGGAAGGCCATCGATCTGACGGAAAAGATCTTCACCTTCAACAGCACCATCACCTGCAGGGCGGCGTTCGGGAAAGTCGTGACGGATCGCAAGGTGCTTATCGCTCTCTTCAAGGAGGCGGTAGCCATGGCCGGAGGCTTCGAGCTCGCTGACCTATTTCCCTCTTCGAAACTGCTCAATGTCCTCAGCTGGAGCAAACACAGGTTGTGGAGGATGCGCGGCAAGCTCGACACCATCCTCGACGGCATCATCGAAGAGCACAAGCTGAAGAAGGTCGGCGAGTTCGGCGGGGAAGACATCGTCGACGTTCTTATCAGGACACAACAAACCGGAGAGCTCAAGTTTCCCATCACCACAGACAACATCAAAGCTGTCATTTTCGTAAGTAACTGCACTCATCGCACTTACCATCATTATGTTAATCACGAAACAATTACGAAGAGCAAAAAGAGAAAAAAGTTAACCCAGTCCGATGTTTGGGGTGCTCCGAAGTCTAAAGATTTTTTATGATATTTTTCTATTATAATTAATAAGGAGGTTATTCAAAAAAGAAAAATTGCCCTAATCCAGATCTAATTATGATTATGCTGAAACCGACTAAAAACACATTTACTAACAAAACGAGCCAAAAAAATTTGAGTCTTGGACCCCAGCTAGTCTAGCAGACTATAAATCAACAAATAAATAATGTAATTCTAAGTTTTTAACTAGGGGAGAGCAATATTTGGTAACAATCAAAAAATTGATTTGAAATATAGATTTGGTTCGGTTATTGTTGTATTCAACTCAATACTGTTTTAAAATTTTAAAAAAATCGATTTTATTTCAATTATAGAAGTAAAAATACCATATAATCAAAAATCAAACCAAATTAATATTAGAGTATATAATTCTAATTTGTAATATTTAATTATATTATATGGTTTTAGTAATATATAATATTTATTTATGTTTTATACTTTATATATTCTATAGTTCATAACACATTCACTGTTAATTTAATCCGTTTGGTAAAAAAATTTATTTAGGAACTAGATTTAAAATAATTTTAGTTATTCGATTTCAATACCGAAATCAAATCAAAAAATTGATATTAAATTCGATTTTGAACTATATAGTTCGATTTTAGTTTCTTATAATACGAATTTCAATTGATTCAATTTTTCAATTCGGTTCATATAGTTAAATTTTAGTTTCTTATAATACAAATTTCAATTGATTCAATTTTTCAATTCGGTTCAGTTTAGTAATCACATCGAACCATGTTCCCCCATGTTTTTGATATTATTGTAACACGCAGGACATGTTCGTCGCTGGAACTGAGACATCGTCTGCAACGACGGTGTGGGCGATGTCGGAGATGATGAGGAACCCGCAGGTGATGGAGAAGGCGCAGGCGGAGGTGCGGGCGGCGTTCAAGGGAAGGCGGTGGTGGAGGAGAGCCACGTTCACGAGTTGAGATACTTGAAATTGGTGATCAAAGAGACACTGAGGCTGCACCCTCCGATCCCAATCATACTGCGCCAAACCAGATCGGAATGCAAGGTGGATGGATATTCAATCCCGATCAAAACCAAAGTGATGTTCAACATCTGGTCGATAAGCCGGGATCCCAAATACTGGGACCAGCCCGAAATCTTCCGGCCCGAGAGATTCGAAAACAGCCCGAAAGATTTCTTGGGGAATGATTTCGAATACATTCCATTCGGGGCGGGTAGAAGGATGTGCCCAGGATGAATTTCAGGTTGGCCAACATTGAGCTGCCGTTGGCCAAAATGCTGTACCACTTCGATTGGAAATTGCCTAAGGGAATGAGTTCTGATAGTTTAGATATGAGTGAGGGAGAAGGGATTACCGTTTCTAGAAAGAAACCGCTTATCATAATTCCCATCGTCTGCAATCCTGCTACCTCATAATTGACCACAGCAATCTTTCAATAATTGTTGCACTTATTTGCTCTCGAATTAGTGGTGGATACATATTTTGTCAAGAGGTATCTAACCTCTTTATTATCTCTTATGTTTCTCTCTACTCATATATACGAATATACTCTCTTATACGCCCTCAAAATCGTTGTTGATTCCCGATGCAAAGGCTAGATTAAAAAAATCGAGGGTCTTAGACTCTTAAACTATATAAAAAAACCATATAAAATAAATATTCCAAAAATCCATATCAACTTCCATACTTTATCAACCAAAATTATTTATTAGCTTTTTTTATAATTAAGATATTGTAATATATTACTCTTACTTCATAATATATTTAATCTATCTTTTCATATCCCGTCTTTCTTAATAAGATTAGAATGACTTTCGAACTTAGAATTTAAAATGATTCGTGCCCAATGAAAGAAAATTTTAAAAAAATTCTAACAAAAAGAATTTATTTCACTATTTATTATAAAGTGATTACGAGAATTATTATATATTATATAATAATTAAATATGATTATATATATATATATATATATATATATATCATTATATCATTATATCAAAATGATATACTAATGTTTAATTACTAATTTATAATCTTTAAGATCGGACTTGAGCTCGTAAGAATAAATCATATAATGGGCTTTGGTTTAACAAGCCCAAAATGAAAGCCCATGGACAATCAAACCCTACACTATAAAGGCTTCACTTCTCCTTATCGTTGGAACCCTAGCCTCCATTTTCAGAAATTCACTCTCTCATTCTCCGCAAACATCAACAAGAAGAAATCCTAAGGTTTAAAACTTTTAAATCTTCTATGAAAATTTTATATGTATATACGTATATATGTAAGTATACGTGTGTGTGGGTGGTCGATTTATGTGTGTGTGGTGTGAGTGCCGAGAGGGAGAGACAGAGAGGCGGAGGTTGGAGGTGGCGGCGGTGGCGACTGGCTACTGATCGGCAGCGCCGTCGTGTGTGTGTGTGTGTGTGTGTGACGGTGTGTCGCCGTCGCGTGTGTGTGTTGCGTGGTGTGTGTGCTGTGTGTGTGTGTGTGTTGTGGCAGTAGGAGGGAGGGAAAGATAGAGACGTCGGCGGCGGCGTTGGTGGCTCCGACCGGGCGGCGTTTGGTAAGAGAGGAGGCGTGAGACGAGATGAAAATAGAGGGGGCCGCGACGTGGTGGTGTGTGTTGCTGTCGTGTGTGTGTGTTGTGCGTCGAGTGTGCGTGAGCCGAGAGAGGAGGCAGAGTTCGCGGCGATGACCGTGGCGTGGCGTGGCCGTGGGCGAGGCGGCGATGTCTCGGTGTGTGCATGCATGTGTGAGTGCGTGAGTGTGTGTGAGTGAGCGAGAGAGGGAGACGTGAGGGGAGGTGAGAGAGATAGAAAAAAAAGAAAGAAAGAGTGTCACCGGAATTTTCGCAGGTGCCGGCGCCGGCGACGGCTGCCGGAAAGCGGCGCCGGAAAATGGGGTGAGTTAGGTTTAGGGTTTTGTAGGTGATGGGCTGGGCTTGTTTGTTTTTAATTAAATGAGTATTGAGTTGGGCTCTTTTTAATTTTGTGTATTGGGCTCTTCCAAATTAATATGTTGGGCCTTTGAGTGTGGGTGACTTCAATTAAAATGTTGGTCCCTGTAAAATTGATTTTGGGCGAGAAGGATAAAAGAAATGGGTGATCCTATTTTTTTAAATTATAATGAGGGTGTAATTCAAAGAGTCAATGAAATGTTTTAAATGGTTCAATGTTCCATTTTAAAATGTTGGGCTTTGTTAAATCGTGGGCACGAAAATATTTCTTTTAATGGATTGATTTTTAATTCATGTGTGGCTGTACTTTTAATTAAATCTTGATGGACTTGTATTTATTTTAAAATTTGGGTCCAAACTATAATAAGAAACATGGACTATAAATTGTATTAATAATTGGGCTTTAATTAATTAAATCCTTAGATTTTAATTAATTAAATAAATAAGGTTTAACTTTGAGACTTAATTAATTATATTATATTAAGTCTAATTAAATGAATAATTAACTTAAACTTAAACATAAGTTTAAATTAATTAATTATGGTAAGTTAATTAATTAATTAATTACTATTAAATTTAGTTAATTAATTGACTAAATGAAGGTTAAGTCCAAGTTTAAGTTACTTTTAATTATGATCATGACCTATTTAATTAATGTAATTAATTTCTTTTAATAAAATTAATTAAGTTAGAATGTTTAATAAATTAAATTATGTTAGACAAGTGCATAATTTGATAATTTTATTATGTGTTATATTAAGCGAGAGTCCTTAATATATATGAATTTAGTATGCATTTCAATTGCATTATACTTTTGTAAAAAGTATTTATCATAAGAAGATTATGAAATTAAATGCGTTTTTAAACGAAAAGTCGAGCAAGGGTATTGTTGGTGCCCTTAGCCGACATATATATTAGTTTTCAAATTTTTTATATTTTGAGAACCCGGGCTTAACGAATCATAAGCTAGTATCCTCCCTTACTTGAACTTAAGGCTAGCTTTTGAGACCTATTAAGATTAGTGTTTCTTGTACGTTTTGTCCATCAAGGGGATTAGCGTTGCTTTCCTAAGACGCGTCTGATAGTGATTTAAATCGAGCTTTGTCCTATCAAGGTGGGCTTTATTTACTGAAAAGTATATTTGAGTTATATGCTCGATATTTCATGAAATGCTAACTGTTTATCCAATAAAATGTTTTTGTGCTCTACTACTGTTTAAGGCTCGTAAATGTATCGATCGAGATTCTCTTTAATCTTATACGTTAATTGAGAGTTGTGTACACTAGTTAGTTGTTTGGTGGGTTGATCTCCATGGACACTAACATAATCATGAGGCGTTATAAGGGTGCTTATGCGGATGCGTTAGAATGCGTCATGTTATTATGGTGCTTGTGCGGATGCGTTAGAATACGTCATGTTATTTTGGTGCTTTTCTGGATGCGTTCCGAAGTACGTCATGGAATTATGAATTTGTCCGAGTTACGTCCCCGATGACAATAACGGGAGCATGTGATCCGACGGTGGCTAGAGGCCGGGATCAAAGCGAGTAACTGAAGAGTCGTGATAATGGGCCCAAATGAATGAAATATTTTTGCATGCTTAGAAGTGGTTTCTCTTTTTAAAACCTTCTATGTCATGTTATCATGATTGGATAAACTGATTTTACGAATTTATGAAATGTTTATGAAAATGCATGCCCACTAAGTACATTAGTACTTAGCCCAAATATTTCCAAATATTTTCAGGATGATCAATGGGTGCTGACGGGGCAGAGCTGAGAGTCGAGTTCACTCCGTACTTTGACGGATTATTCCATATTTAGACTTCCGCTGATGAACTAACTCAAATTTTATTTTCCTTCTTGTCTATGACTTGAATTATATCTTTTGATTGAGCTTAGACTCTAAATCATTGATGTTAGTATTTTTGATGTGTACTGGCTAGAAGCACGAAACTAAACTTGTGATCCTGAGGATAATTATTGTTTTGATTGGATTTCATCATTCGATGTCTTCCATTTTCATTTAGGAAGTTATTCACAAAATCTAAGGGTTTATTGCCTTGATCATTCGAGTCAACTTTATTCCTTATATTTTCCGCATTTTATTAGTCGCGTCTCGATTTACGAGCATCCATTATTTTTAGAAATCGGGCTTTGACAGAGTGGTATCAGAGCATAAGTTTTCTTTCGTGTCTCGACTGCCAAAACCTTTTCATGTCGAGTCTCGAATAGTATCCCTAGACTTCTTGAAATCTCAGTGACTCTCACCACCGTCACATGTTGATCAACAAAGGTATGTTTTAAATGTTTCAAAGTGAGATTATGAAATGATGTACGCCATTGATGAATGTTTCCATGTGGATTACAAGTTATTTTCATGTGATGATTTGTGAATTGTCTAAATGCTTTCACATTGTTATTGTGAGTCATTGTACTCGGATAGCTACATTCAATGTCGTGTTAGGGACAACCCGAACCCTTAACGATCCAAATGAAATTGATTGTCGAATTGGATTTTCAAATCTTTTCGATCATGCATGAGACTTTTGGAACTTACGTGACAATAGGTTTCACAAAAATGAAAATGTTTGATGACGATATTTTTGGATTCATATCCTAAAATGATCGGAATAAGTTATGGGTTCTCTCATGAACTGTTTGTGTACTCAAGGACTGTTTTGAAAACGTAAGTCGTGATAGCCTCACTATAACAACTTAGAAAGAATTAGTTCACGGTTTCACATAGAAGCGCTTGAACATACAAGTAACATGGAAAAGATTTAGGATTCATTTGAGTTATACCATTATGGTTATGATTAGTTTCTCCTATAGGTGTTATCTTTTCAGAATGGAAGATACACCAGTAGGATACGGCATGGGAGACGCACCGATAGGAATGGTAGGGGTCGAGGCCGAGGCCGAAGACGAGGATGTGGTCGTGGACAAGGAAGATGTTTTGTCTATCGGGAACCTAACCTACAAGTAGCACCGGATCGTACGACTGAAGAAAGGTTCCGCAAAGAGGAACCTCCGTTGTTCGATGGACTAGGTTATCCGATAGATGCTAAGAAATGGATACGAGCTATGGAACGGATTTTCAACTATATCTGATGTGAAGATAGAGAAAAAGGTGAAGTGTGCCACCTACCTGCTTATGGAAGAAGCTGACTTCTGGTGGGAGTCAGTAAGACGCACCAGATTGAGGAGGAACTCGAGAACCTCACATGGGAAGAATTCAAGACTGAACTGTACGAGAAGTACATACCAAGATGTTACCGTCAGAAGAAACAGAATGAGTTCTGGAATCTGAAGCAAAGAATTGGAACAGTCACCACATCTGGTGGACACTGATGCCAAACGCGCTGAGAAGTTCAGGAACGGACTACGTCATGAAATATCGATTTCCCTAGCAAGTCAGGATGATCTTACATATGCACAAACGCTGAGCAAGGCTCTTACCATCGAGTCACTTCTGCCAAGGGAGAAAGGAAAAGCTCCCCTGCAAGCTGTGCATACACCCTCTCAAGATGATGGCAAGGGAAAAAGAAAATGGAATGAGGGTAATGGAGGAAGCTTCGGAAATGGAAAGAAACCCTGGAATCAGAATCAGAAGCAGAATCAGAATCAATTTCCAATGATAGGCCGAACACCTTGCCCGGAATGCCAGAAACCCCACCTAGGCAAATGTCTGAAGGTGGCAAATGCTTGTTATTCTTGTGGAGAGCGGACATTTTGCTCAAGATGTCCAAAGAAAATGGGAGAGCACCCCAAAGAACCAAATCTCGAAATCAACAAAGGCAAATCTACGGTCCCGGAGGAAACCAAGGACAACCACCAACGCGAGGGCCTATGCTCTAAACCGAAGCAAGCGGCTCGAGCATTGTGGAAACTGGCGAGGTATGATCAATGTGGTGGTATACTGTTATAGCTTTGTTTGATACGGAGCATCACACTCTTTCATTTCACATCTTTGCTTGTAAGGCTTTAGACTTAACTCTTGAACCATCTAGTGAAGCTTTAGTGATTAGCACACCAGGTGGGGAAAGAATGTCTGCTGAACATATTGTCTCGAACTTAGAATTGAACATAGGTCTTTGGAAAAGTTAGAGGCACTTATATGTCATCTCTATGATAGAATTTGACATCATCTTAGGAATGGATTGGCTCACCAAAGTCAATGCCACAATTTTGTGTAACGAGAGAAAGATCTCATTCCAGACGCTTGGAAAGGAGAGGACGCATTTTCATGGGATAAGAATGGGAAAAGGAGTATCAGTGATATCTGCCATGAAAGCCACCAAGATTATGAAGAAAGGAGGTTACTATGCAATTCTCGTCAGTTTGACAAGAAAACCAGAAGTGGAGAAAACGATTGGAGAAGTTCCAGTGGTTCGAGAGTACGAAGATGTTTCTCCAGAAGAATTGCGGGTATGCCACGGATCGGCAATTAGAGTTCACAATCAATTAGAACCCGGAGCGACTCAGATCAAAAGCACCGTATATGATGGCCCCACCTGAATTACAAGAACTACAGATTCAGTTGCAGGAACTATTGGATCTAGGTTTCATACAATCTAGTGTATCGCCATGGGGAGCACCAGTCCTATTCGTCAAGAAGAAAGACGGAACATTTAAGATGTGTATCGATTACAGAGAATTGAACAAACTCACTATTGAGAATAGATATCCTCTCCCCAGGACAGACGACTTGTTCGACCAACTGAAAGGAGCTGGAGTATTTTCTAAGATAGACCTAAGGTCTGGATACCATCAGCTCAAAATGAGAAGGGAGGATATTCCTAAGACAGCGTTTAGAACACGTTACGGACATTACGAGTTCACAGTGATGCCGTTTGGTTTGACAAATGCCCCAGCTGTTTTTATGGATCTGATGAATAGAGTCTTCCATCAGTATCTTGATAGTTTCGTTTTAGTGTTTATCGATGATATTCTCATCTACTCTAAGACCGAGGAACAACACGAAGCGCACTTGCGTGTTGTACTCGAGATTTTGCGAAACGAGAAATTATATGCCAAATTCAGCAAGTGTGAATTTTGGTTAAAGGAAGTGATGTTCCTCGGACATATCGTGTCAGCTGAGGGAATCAAAGTAGATCCTGCTAAAGTGGAAGCCGTCGAAGGATGGAGGACACCATCAAACATGATGAGATCGAAGTTTTCTCGGTTTGGCGGGATACTATGACGTTTCATTGAAGGATTCTCAAAATTGGCTATGCCAATGACACAGCTTCTAAGAAAAGGGACCAAGTATATTTGGACCGAAGACTGTGAAAGGAGTTTTCAAGAACTTAAGACAAAGCTAACCACTGCTCTAGTGTTAGCAATCCCGAGATGAGAATGAAGGATTCGATATTTACGGATGCATCAAGTTGGGACTGTGTTGTGTACTAATGCAAAACCGGAAGGTGATAGCATACGATCTCGTCAATTGAAGCCCCATGAGTTGAATTATCCGACTCATGACTTAGAGTTAGCTGCGATCGTGACATGCTTTGAGGATCCGGAGACACCACCTTTATGGAGTCGGTGTGAAATTTTCACGAGATAATAAGAAGTTTAAAGTACTTTTTCGAGCGTAGGATCGAATATGAGATTTCAACTTTTATTTATTGCCCAAGTTCGTCATTGAGTTTGTTTCATTTGGAAAATCACTTGAGTTTTCACTTTTCGTGAAAGATGTTTACTGAACAGAAAATTTCATAAAAGCATCATTTTGAAACTAAGCCTTCATGTGGTCGAGAAGTATTTGTGACGGTCAGCCAAGCCCATATGACCAAAGACATCTCGGTGAGTCGTCATTCGGTCTTGGATCATATATCCCAATTATTAAATTCAAGGAAAATATTGGTTCAAACTCTCAAAAGTACGACCACCTCGAATTTCAAACCCTTACCCTTGTAAGTTGTTTTGATAAGTTTTCTTCAATCCTCGAAACTAATAAGTACGATGTAGGTTGACTTATCTTGTCACCTAAGTTTTCGAATTTATAAGTGATAGACATCAGTGATAATGTAGAAAAGTTCAAGATATATTTTCCTCTATGAAACACCTAAGTGCGATGACACTTGATGGGCTTTGCGGATCGATGTGATAAAGTTATACTCTCATGTGAGTGTTATGAAAATAAAGTTATGAATGATATACTCTTTAGCATTCAAATGCAAAAGAGTAGAAGTAAAGGAAAATATATGATATTCTTGGGAATAATCTCATATTAATATTTTAGAAAGAGAGAGATTACAACTTATCTTTAAGATAGTTGATTGTCCTTAAGACCTCGTTAGTAGGTTGGACATGTTTAAAGTTGGTGATGCACGAGACTCTTTTCAATGGACATATAAGGAATGATAGCATCTTTGTTAACAAATCTCTCGCTTTATACCTCAACCCTTAGAATTATGCTTGAGTATAATTGATTTCGAATATACGAGACCTTGTATGGTCGAAAATGTCGATCACCACTTCATTGGGATAAAGTGAGTGAAAGAAAGTTACTAGGTCCAGATCGAGTACAACAAATGATTGGAAAGGTCGATCACATCAAGCAAAGAATCAAAGAAGCTCAGGACAGACAAAAGTCTTACGCCGACAAACGTCGATCAGACTTAGAATTCAATTTCGGGGATCGAGTTTTTCTTAAGGTTTCTCCTTCAAAGGGAGTTATACGTTTTGGCAAGAGATGAAAGTTACGACCCCGCTATATAGGACTTTTCGAGATCCTAGAGCAGGATAGGCCTGTAGCTATAGGTTGGCTTTGCCACCAAGCATTTGAGACGTGCACAATGTGTTTCATGTCTCGCAATTAAGAAAAATACGTGTATGATCCGAAACATGAAAACTAAGTATCCCGATTTAGATTACCAAGGAATGGAATTTCGAGGACGAAATTTTTATAATGATGGAGGGATGTCATATCTCGTCTTTCTTAATAAGATTAGAATGACTTTCGAACTTAGAATTTAAAATGATTTGTGCCCAATGAAAGAAAATTTTAAAAAAATTCTAACAAAAAGAATTTATTTCACTATTTATTATAAAGTGATTACGAGAATTATTATATATTATATAATAATTGAATATGATTATATATATATATATATACTTATAAATCATTATATCAAAAATGATATACTAATGTTTAATTACTAATTTATAATCTTTAAGATCGGACTTGAGCCCGTAAGAATATATCATATAATGGGCTTTGGTTTAACAAGGCCCAAAAATGAAAGCCCATGGACAATCAAAACCCTACACTATAAAGGCTTCACTTCTCCTTATCGTTGGAACCCTAGCCTCCATTTTCAGAAATTCACTCTCTCATTCTCCTGCATACATCAACAAGAAGAAATCCTAAGGTTTAAAACTTTTAAATCTTCTATGAAATTTTTATATGTATATACATATATATGTAAGTATACGTGTGTGTGGGTGGTTGATTTATGTGTGTGTGGTGTGAGTGCCGAGAGGGAGAGACAGAGACGGAGCGGAGGCTGGCGGCGGCGCCGACGGTGGCTACGGCTACGGTCGAGCAGCGCCGTCGTGTGCGTGTGTGTGTGCGACGGCGTGTCGCCGTCGCGTGTGTGTGTTGCATGGTGTGTTGCTGTGTGTGTGTGTTGTGGCAGTAGGAGGGAGAGAAAGATAGAGACGTCGGCGGCGGCGTTGGTGGCTCCGGCCACTAGCGTTTGGCCGAGAAGAGAGGGAGGCTGAGACGAGATGAAAATAGGGGGGGCAGCGACGTGGTGGTGTGTGTTGTTGTCGTGTGTGTGTGTTGTGCGTCGAGTGTGCGTGAGCCGAGAGAGGAGGCAGAGTTCGCGGCGATGGCGTGACCGCCGGCGACCGGGCCGGCGGCGGCAACGTCTGTGTGTGTGTGTGTGTGAGCGAGAGAGTGAGGAGTGAGGCGGAGGAGGCGAGAGATAGAAAAAAAAAGTGTCACGATTTTCGCGGTCTTGCGCACGCCGCGACGGCCACCGAAAGCGGCGTCGGAAAATGGGGTGAGTTAGGTTTAGGGTTTTGTAGGTGATGGGCTGGGCTTGTTTGTTTTTAATTAAATGAGTATTGAGTTGGGCTCTTTTTAATTTTGTGTATTGGGCTCTTCCAAATTAATATGTTGGGCCTTTGAGTGTGGGCTGACTTCAATTAAAATGTTGGTCCCTTGTAAAATTGATTTTGGGCCGAGAAGGATAAAAGAAATGGGCTGATCCTATTTTTTTTAAATTATAATGAGGTGTGTAATTCAAAGAGTTCAATGAAATGTTTTAAATGGTTCAATGTTCCATTTTAAAATGTTGGGCTTTGTTAAATCGTGGGCACGAAAATATTTCTTTTTTCATTTGGATTGATTTTTAATTCATGTGTAATGTACTTTTAATTAAATCTTGATGGACTTGTATTTATTTTAAAATTTGGGTCCAAACTATAATAAGAAACATGGACTATAAATTGTATTAATAATTGGGCTTTAATTAATTAAATCCTTAGATTTTAATTAATTAAATAAATAAGGTTTAACTTTGAGACTTAATTAATTATATTATATTAAGTCTAATTAAATGAATAATGAACTTAAACTTAAACATAAGTTTAAATTAATTAATTATGGTAAGTTAATTAATTAATTAATTAATTAATTAATTACTATTAAATTTAGTTAATTAATTGACTAAATCAAGGTTAAGTCCAAGTTTAAGTTACTTTTAATTATGATCATGACCTATTTAGTTAATGTAATTAATTTCTTTTAATGAAATTAATTAAGTTAGAATGTTTAATAAATTAAATTATGTTAGACAAGTGCATAATTTGATAATTTTATTATGTGTTATATTAAGCGAGAGTCCTTAATATATATGAATTTAGTATGCATTTCAATTGCATTATACTTTTGTAAAAAGTATTTATCATAAGAAGATTATGAAATTAAATGCGTTTTTAAACGAAAAGTCGAGCAAGGGTATTGTTGGTGCCCTTAGCCGACATATATATTAGTTTTCAAATTTTTTATATTTTGAGAACCAGGGCTTAACGAATCATAAGCTAGTATCCTCCCTTATTTGAACTTAAGGCTAGCTTTTCGAGACCTATTATGATTAGTGTTTCTTGTAGGTTTTGTCGATCAAGGGGATTAGCGTTGCTTTCCCAAGATGCGTACAATAGTGATTTCGTCAGGCTTTGTCCTATCAAGGTGGGCTTTATTTACGAAAAGTATATTTGAGTTATATGCTCGATATTTCATGAAATGCAAACTGTTTATCGATAAAATGTTTTTTTGCGCTCTACTACTGTTTAAGGCTCGTAAATGTATCGATCGAGATTCTCTTTAATCTTATACATTAATTGAGAATTGTGTACACTAGTTAGTTGTTTGGTGGGTTGATCTCCATGGACACTAACATAATCATGAGGCGTTATAAGGGTGCTTGTGCGGATGCGTCCGAGTACGTCATGTTATTATGTTGCTTGTCTGGATGTATTCCGGAGTATGTCATGTTATTTTGGTGCTTTTCTGGATGCGTTCCGAAGTACGTCATGGAATTATGAATTTGTCCGAGTTACGTCCCCGATGATAATAACGGGAGCATGTGATCCGACGGTGGCTAGAGGCCCGGGATCAAAGCGAGTAACAGAAGAGTCGTGACAATGGGCCCAAATGAATGAAATATTTTTTCATGCTTAGAAGTGGTTTCTCTTTTTAAAACCTTCTATGTCATGTTATCATGATTGGATAAACTGATTTTACGAATTTATGAAATGTTTATGAAAATGCATGCCCACTGAGTACATTAGTACTTAGCCCAAATATTTCCAAATGTTTTCAGGATGATCAATGGGTGCTGACGGGGCAGAGCTGAGAGTTGAGTTCACTCCGTACTTTGACGGATTATTCCATATTTAGACTTCCGCTGATGAACTAACTCAAATTTTATTTTCCTTCTTGTCTATGACTTGAATTATATCTTTTATTGAGCTTAGACTCTAAATCATTGATGTTAGTATTTTTGATGTGTACTGGCTATCAGAAGCACGAAACTAAACTTGTGATCCTAAGGATAATTATTGTTTTGATTGGATTTCATCATTCGATGTCTTCCATTTTCATTTAGGAAGTTATTCCCAAATTCTAAGGGTTTATTGACTTGATCATTCGAGTCAACTTTATTCCTTATATTTTCCTCATTTTATTAGTCGCGTCTCGATTTACGAGCTTCCATTATTTTTAGAAATCGGGTTGTGACAATCTTGCTACATAATTGATCTTTTAATGAACTTATTTAACCATTTCTTTTATTATCTATAGTGAAAGCAAGTAATCTATTTCATAATCAGTATCATATTTTTATTAGACATATTTAGTAAAATAATTCAAAAAAGTCTTCTAGACAACAATCACAATAACAATATATTTTATTAAATAAAAAAACTAAAGAGACGGGTTTTGTTTTGAGAAGTTGATTCTTCTACTTAATTTATAGAATTTTTTGTAATTTATTTTGTATTAATAAGTATAGAGATATGGAAGAAAAAGTTTGTAATAGAAACTAAGTTATGAAGAAATTCAAAAAATAAAATAGAGATATACAAGAAAGCTAGATATATATAAATTTTACTAAATAATCAATTATAACAAAAACTTAAAATAAAAATAAAAAGGACCAATCACAATTGTGGAAAAAACTAGTTAAGGACAAAAAATTCTCTATTACAAAACCAATTAATACAAAAATTAAAATTACAAAAGGACAAAAAAAAATCTAAAACATAACCAATTAATACAAAAACTTAAAACTATGACAAAAAGACCTTACTAGGAGTTAAACCCATGATCATAGGTATACTAACAAAACTTCTACCACTACACAAACATGTTCTTTAATAAAATAAACCACATACATATATGCATAAAATTATTAATATCCCCTAGCTAGTCTTTTATCAAAGTGCCCCGAGCGTCCGCCCCTATCTGTAACTATATTATACCTCGGCCTTAATAACGACACCACATCTTCGTAAGATAAATTTTTGTTGTGGGACTATTGTTGCCTTCACATCTGAAAAAATCGATCCAACATAATCGAATTATTAAAAGAAAAAAAAATCACTTGTACCATTAATAAGTGAGTACTCGATCCTGATTTAAAAAAAAAAAAAAAAAAAGATTAGTTCTACGAAATATATGAAGCTTTAGGTTTGGTCTAGTTAAGTAATGGGCCTACCATTGTCCAATCTCAAAGAATAGAAGAGAAATGTTATGAAGTGATCGTGTTAATTTTTTTTTAATATTGTGATGTAGTTTAAATGATATTATAGTTGTGTTAAAACTGTATTTATTTCTGATTTTAAATTTAAATTTCTTCTATATAAATTTATAAAACTATGATTAATTGGATCCCATAATAAAAAGTCTATGCTTACTTGTCCACCCACTAAACTATTATGTTGTTTTTTAAATATATTTATTATTGAGATATGTATTTTGATAAATTATTTACCAACATAAACATTTATGAACTCAAATCTGAAGATAAAAGAAATTATAAAACTTGCTCATGGAATAATCAACCATATTGATCAGTCATTAACAAAATTGAAAAATGAAAAACTAATAAATCCTAATTATGATAAAAACCAACCCTAACTAATAAACACTAAATAAAGTCAAAAATAAAACTAAAATATTAAAAGAAAAAATATAATAAACTAAAAATTAATAGCATGATATATGCTATAATATTTGTCATCACAAAAATTATAAATATCTTCCTTGTGATTCTTTTATACATCTATTTATTATTGTTGTTGGAATTTTCTAGTGGTAAAATAAAAGCATCTTGTCCCACATTGATTTCGTAAGCAAAGTGATGAGCTTCTTAATGCTGCTATATAAGAATCATAAAGTTCTTTATTACAAGTGTACCAATCACTACAACATTATAGTCTTGTGATTAAATTCTAGTTTAAATTACTTTCTTAGTTTCTCTTGTGAGAATCTTTATAGAAGTGTGAGAGTTTGTCAAAGGCTTGTAATAGTGTAGAGGGTCGAGAGGGAGAGGTATACTGTGTGATTGTAGAAATTTATCATATAGTGAATTTTCCTCTGTGGATCGTGGTTTTTCTCCGATTTTGGAGTTTTTCACATTAAATTCATGTGTTGTGATTGTTGTTCTTTTTCTTCATAGTTAGTTGTTTCTTTCCTAAGTATAAATGGGGGCCTGATGTCCCAATAGTGGTTTTAGAGCTTGGTCTAGGTTTCTTGATATTCTGATTATGCTCTGTGGTTGCAGTGTTGTCTGATCTTCCACATTAGAAATGATTTCTTGAGAAAAATCTGGGTTTCTCTTGTGAGGCGGCTATTCATTTAGGAGGTGTAGAAACTTATGTTAAGGGCTTCAAGTTCAATGAAGTTTGACCCGGAGAAATTTCATGGAAGAATCAATTTTGGCTTGTGGCAAGTGCAAGTCAAAGATGTTTTAATACAATCTGGTGTGCACAAGGCTTTAAAAGGTAGGTCGGGTTCAACTGATGATACAAACAAAAGCTCGGTATCAGTGATGAAGATTGAGAGGATCTAGATCTGAGAGCGGCAAGTAAAATTTATCTATGTTTGATCAAGAATGTTCTAGCAAATATACATGGGATTTCGAATGCCAATGAGTTGTGGGAAAAGCTGGAAGCTTTGTACCAAGCAAAGGGCATCTCAAATCGGTTGTACCTGAATGAATAATTTCACACCCTGCGGATGGATGAAGGTACGAAATTTTTATATCATTTGAGTATTCTTAATGGTGTTATCTATGAACTAGAAGCAATTGGAGTGGAAATTGAAGATGGGGACAAGGTGTCAAGGCTCATCTTGTATCTTCCTCATTCCTATGAGCACATGATGCCAATCATGATGTATGGGAATGAATCGTTCATTTTGGCTGAAGTCATGGGAAAATTTCTTTCCGAGGAAAGAAGGCTGGCGAGTGAAGTGCTAAATTCAATGAAAAATTTGGTAATGGTGGCTTTTATCAAAGGAATGAAGAATGACTCCGAAGGTGTTGTTTGTTGGAAGTGTGGAAGAATTGGGCATACGAAGCGAACCTGTCCAGGTGGAGCTGATCAAGATATAGCAGATCCGATAAATAGCTCTGACCATGAAGCTAACATCGTGATAGAAGATCTCTTTTGAAGAGATGAACATCCTTATGGCATGTCCAACTGCCATGAACGAGGATGTGATGATGTTAGTTAGACCGTATGTGCATTGATTTGGTATGGATGCAAGGTGTGTTGTGAAAGTTATGTCGATGGTTGAAGAACTTCTATGATGACCAAAAGCTAGAAGTTGCACCATAATTTTTGTCAGTGAGTTTTGAAATGTGCCGAAGAAAATTCTTAGAATGGTTGATTCTAAGTGTTCTACTCATATGATGGAGTAGGTTTATTTTCTTTTTTGATGATGATGGTTTTATGGGTTAATAATCATGATTGTTGGTGAAGACAATGAATTATTCTTTTATTTTAACAAGGTGGAGATTATTGGAATTTCCTAGTGTTAAAATAAAAGCATCTTGTCCCACATTGATTTTGTAAGCAAAGTGAAGAGCTTCTTAGTGCTATATAAGAAACATAAAGTTCTATGTTACAAATGCACCAATCACTATTATATTATAATCTTGTAATTAAATTCTAGTTTAAATTCATTTCTTAGTTTCTCTTGTGAGAATCTTGATAGAAATGTGAGAGTTTGTTAAAGGCATGTAATAGTATAAGAGGGTCGAGAGGGAGAGGTATACTATGCGATTGTAGAAATTTATCATATAGTGAATTTTCATCTGTGGGTCGTGGTTTTTCTCCGATTTTGGAGTTTTTCACGTTAAATTCTTATGTTGTAATTGTTGTTCTTTTTCTTCCTAATTTTTCGTTTATTTCATAAATATGGATGGGGACCTTGATATCCCAACAATTGTCAAAATAATATACTTGGTGGATGATGATTTATACGTTTATACATAACATGTACTTACCAAGTTAAATAGTCACTATAATATATAAAATAGTCCAGTAGTGACATGATTTTTAAAGAATTGCAAGATTTATTATAATTATTATTAAATAAAATTGTGACATCTTATGGTGAGTAACTATTATGAGTATCACAAAAATAAAAGCATGTCACTGACATTTGAGAGAGAATTAATTATTGTAAGTAATAAAATTTCCTTATTAATTATAGCTAAAGAAGTAACAAAATCTATGACACTTCTATTCGTATCACTAAAATTATATTATTACTAGACATTTTTATTGTAATGAGCGTAATGTGATACTTAATATTAACGACTACATGCAAACCATGAAAACAAAACTGAATTCTAAACTAGATGAAATCTTCTAACCAATTTTTAATTTGTGAACTACATAGTTTGGACAGTTTTCTAGCAAGCTACTTAATTAAGATTTTAAGGTGCCTAAACAAGTCAGCCGCGGCTCTTTCGATAGTCTACAATTTTATTTTATTTTTCTCTTCCTTCTTTATTCAAACCCATAACAGCCCCTTTGAAGTTGTTCAGATTCAAAACTGGATTCTTTGAAGATTCGTTCTTCCAGTCATCCTGACTCAAATCAGTATTTTTTTATAATTTGTAAGATAAGCTGAGCTGAGTTGAAAGAGAAAATTTGAAAACTGATTTTCATTGATGATGACAGAATGAATTACAGAAGCAAAGAAAGCTCACTACATATACACGCTCTTAGCAAATCTAACTAACTAACTAAGATCTAACTAACTAACTAACCCTCCAACAGCTTCGACCACTGACATGGAGGCTGCAGACGTAGCTTTCATAAATAAAACCAATACACCCCCGTGAAACCTAACCAGGTTCAGCTTCGACAAGATTCAGACGCTTGCGTAGTAAGAGAAATCTGGAATCGGCAAGCGCTTTTTTGAACACATCTGCTAGTTGATCATGAGAAGGAACATGACCAACATCTATGAATTTAGCCACCACCTTTTCTCTGATGTAGTGAACAGCCACTTCTATATGCTTCGTTCTTGCATGAAAACAGGATTTCCAGCTAGTGCAATTGCACTGACATTGTCACACCAAAACTTGTGAGGAGTGATCGAGCTAAAAACACACTCAAATTTACTCGCAATCGTACGAGGTAATTGTAGCGTGATAAGTTAACCCAAGTCGTCTCTCAAGGAAAACTTAACAGGGCTATTGTTCATGTCGCGCACAGAAAGCAATTAAATCCTAAACATTCTAATACCATCAAGGGTTTTGGACATGCAGGAATTGAAATACGAGAAATAAACAGCAATCCTAAGCTAGGGGTTGTCAATCCCGAGCTAAACTAATAAAGCAATAAATCTAAACCAGAGGTTGTCAATCTCTAGTTGAACTACAAAAGCAGGATAAATCAAAGCAATAAACAAAAGCAATATAAATTAAAGAAACATGAAAACAATCCATTGTCACTATGGAATTGAATCCAATAATAATCATAAAGCAATAACACTATGAAATTGATTCGATAAAACTGATAAATCCAAAAGCATAAATTGAACATAATTCGAAGCGTAAATCGAAAGGAATGAAAAACAAGAAATAAAACTCTAATATGCTATTGTCTCTGTCTGTGTTGTCATCGGAAGGCTCCCGGAAGAAAATCTGAAAAGGAGCGCCGCGGCTGGGCCATCGAAAATAAGAACTGACCACTCGAATAAAAATGACCTAGCGCGTTTATATAATAAAAGAGAGTGAGCGCCGGTTGAATGTGGCGCAGTTTTTATGAGGCTTACATTACGTAGGTGGCGAGGTTTGGAGGAGCGCGGTTGAGAAAGCGTTACGTAAAGAGAGAACGTCGGCTCAGGGTGAGCGCCGGTGTAGAAATCATTCTGCCTCCGAAATGAGCGCCGGCTGAGGAGAGAGCTCGCGAGGGAAATTGGCTTGAGCGCGCGTTTGGCAGCGAGCGACGGATGGAGCCGCGCGGGCGCTGGAGAATGGAGACTGAGCGCGCACTGGAGATGCCGCCCTGGAGGTGGAGTTGTGCGCGTTGGATGATCGAGTGTGCACTGGGAAGCCAGCGCTGGATGGGAAGTGCGCGTTGTGTGCGGTGCTGGGGGGAGCGCGTTGGCTGGGCGAGGAGGTCGAGCGCCGGGTGGAGACCCAGCGTGCGCTGGGTGGTGCGGGCATTGGGCGTGAGCGCCGGGTGGAGAGGCAACGGGCGTTGGGAGTTCGAGCGGGCACTCGGCGGAACGCACGCTGGGACTTGAGGAGGAAGCGCTTGCATAGGCGAAGCGCAGGGGCTGGGGTAACGCAGCGGAGATGCTTGCAACAGCGCTGTGGGTGAACGTCGGCCGGGCGCGCGAGGCTGGGCTGGGCGTCTGAGTGGGCGCTCGGCACTGAGCGCCGGGTGAGGTGGCTGGGCGTGGCGTCGAGCACGCGCAGCGGTGCTGACGCTAGCGCTGGTGCGCATGGTCGAGCGTGACGGGGTGCCGTGCGCGACTTTGACACCGCCCTTTCTCCTCGCTCGAACTCCGAATTAGGATCCGTTTTCACCTACGGATTCCTGTCAAGATGCTCTTCAATATACTTGATCCTTGGAAGATTATTTCATCCTATTTAATGCCTTTTTCTACAAAACATCAAAACAAACTAAGTAAGTCTGAATCGATAAATACTAATCAAATCAACAGCTTAAATAGGACAAACCACTGAAAACAAATTGCAAAACAATACCAAGAATAAGCACAAATTCATACCAAACAACTCCCCCACACTTATCCATTTGTTTGTCCTCAAGCAAAGTCTATACTAATAAGAGTAGAAAAATAACTCATGCAACTTAACTCTTAATCCAATCAATCAAACCTATTTTTGCAATTCTCCCAAACATGATGAATACACAAAGTTAATATGAAATAAATCTAAGTTTGTGAAAATATCAAATAAACAAGAAAGTTATTTTTGCTCAGACCTAACTCTCCGCTAGGGGTGAATTAACTAAAATTGTTACCTTTAGCAACAAGTTTCTTTGATAACACAAAGAAAGTATTAACATATTTTGGAACAATGTTCGAAAGGTGAAGTCTCGATGAACTCGAGTCTCCTATCGTGGTTTCCCATGCCCATTTTTTATTTACGAGAAAGAGGGGCAGAATCACATCCTCCATTTATACAATCTCAACAATATACTGGAGTTTTCATTCTCCTCATTTTCATACACAATTTTTTTTTTTAAAAGAAACAAGTATATAGGTAACCACACTGTTAACACTCCCCCTAGCATTAGTCGGACAAATCACATCAATAACCCCCGATTTAAGATTAATTCACACAATCTCGTCAATTCACATTGCACTTCAATAACATAACATCAAGATAAACGAAAATACATCAAGGTTTGACCAATACCACAGAGTTCAGATGCACAAATCAAAATCCCAACTTACTCGCATAGACAAAAACTTAAGACCAAACATTCAAAAGCCTAAATTTTATAACATAAAAAGCCCACAATACGCAAATGGATATAACAACACACCAACAATCATCACATAACAAACTTATCCCCCACACTTAATTCGAGCACTGTCCTTAGTGCTCTAAACAATAAAAGCACAAATAAAAAGAGGACGAGAACTTCCTGAAGTTTGGTGAACCAATGGCTAGCCCATTCTCAACACATCACATCCCATAAGACAACGCTGCACACAGACGAAGACGAAACACAAATAAAAAACAGGACACAAAAATAAAGATAAAAGAGAAAGAAAACAAAACCAAAACGTGGGTTGCCTCCCACGGAGCGCTTGTTTAACGTCATTAGCTCGACGTGTTTATTAGAGCAACGGTGGTGGTCAATATGGTGGTCCGCCATAATCAGGATGCCACGAGCTCCACCGGTGCCCCAGAGTCGCAATCGTACGAGGTAATTGTAGCGTGATAAGTTAACCCAAGTCGTCTCTCAATGAAAACTTAACAGGGCTATTGTTCGTGTCGCGCACAGAAAGAAATTAAATCCTAAACATTCTAATACCATCAAGGGTTTTGGACATGCAGAATTGAAATACGAGATGTAGGGAAATCGATTTTAACCTCTCCCAGGATCTATCTTGGATGTTTAATTCACCATACATTGATTATATTCTAGCATGCACCTATATAATTAATTGCAACACGTAGGGGTTTTCTCGTGTTTACCTTTGAATCTGGGGATGAGCGGATCGAGACTCGTGCTTTGATCTTACGGATCGTATCCGGTTGCCCAATCTCCAATATCGGTGAGGATAATCTATGGAGAATGCTCTGAAAATCACCCTATTTCTCTCTATAATTTTCGAGAATCCTCTCCAAGAGCTATAGGAGATACACGAAAATATGCTATAGGATAATTGAGGGTAGCTTTGATTTTATCTCTTACCTTATATTTATAATGCATTACCATAATCCCATAAGGAAAGGATCCATGCATATCCCATAAATATAATAATATCCTTATAGGATACTGAGAGAATCAAATCCTTATCCGGAGAGAGATAGGGCGCGATTTTCACTAAACAGCGGACTGGATGGGCCACCGAGGATCAAATGCAAGGAATAAAATGGGCCTCAAATAAATTAATTATCTTATGTTCATTGAACATAAATTAATTCATAAACATTCATTCATGCCACTAGAGAATAAATCTTGACTTACCCTTTATTACCAAAGTTGAGTCGGGCTTGCACTTAGACATTACAAATCCCGTATTTAAGATATCGCACGTCCATTAATTATTTAGAGCATTCATTCGCTTAAAATAATTAATATCTTTAATTCCTTAAGTAGTACCACTCAACCTTATTATTGTACTTGAGCTAACTCAACTGTAGGGTTTAGTACAATAAACCTTTGAGCTCCTTAAGGGGCGTCATCATCCTAGCGGATCGGTGACTCGTCTGAGATAACTAGCATGACATACAAACCGCCACCACCCAAGATGCGGAGAATATTGGGTTAGAACATATAACCTCACCCATAACAAGTCAAAGTGATGGTCGACAACTCATACTCACCTAATACCTTATCGAGGTTTAGATCATCGTAAGTCACCGAGATCTAGGTTCTTCACGACGGTCGATAGAAGAACTCATCTCACCGTGATCCATCAACACATCGAGGCGTACAAAGCATAGACAAGCAACCAAGTCAAGTCACTTCTTATCTATACCGCAGCCTATACCGACAACTCGTCCTCAAGTTATCTCAGTCGTGATTCTTTTTATATCTCATTAAGCTTGACCAATCATATAGACTTATGTGATCTTCTACACACTGTATGATCTAACTTATATATGAGATAAGGGGACACAGATATATGCAATCAAGTAATCAATTCAGATAGGAGATTGTAATAGTGGTAACAGGAAACATTGTATACAAGCTCAACCAACACTGCTTTCAGTATACAAATCCAACACGAGAAATAAACAGCAATCCTAAGTTAGGGGTTGTCAATCCCGAGTTAAACTAATAAAGCAATAAATCTAAACCAGAGGTTGTCAATCTCTAGTTGAACTACGAAAGCAGGATAAATCAAAGCAATAAACAAAAGCAATATAAATTAAAGAAACATGAAAACAATCCATTGCCACTATGGAATTGAATCCAATAATAATCATAAAGCAATAACACTATGAAATTGATTCCGATAAAACTGATAAATCCAAAAGCATAAATTGAACATAATTCGAAAGCGTAAATCGAAAGGAATGAAAAAAAAGAAATAAAACTCTAATCTGCTATTGTCTCTGTCTGTGTTGTCATCGGAAGGCTCCCGGAAGAAAATCTGAAAATGAGCACCGCGGCTGGGCCATCGAAAATAAGAACTGACCCCTCGAATAAAAATGACCTAGCGCGTTTATATAATAAAAGAAAGTGAGCGCCGGTTGAATGTGAGCGCAGTTTAACGAACTTACATTACGTGGGTGGCGCCGGTTTGGAGGGAGCGCCGGTTGAGAAAATGTTCTGTAAAGAAAGAGAACTCCGGCTCAGGGTGAGCGCCGGTATGGAAATCATTCTGCCTCGAAATGAGCACCGGCTGAGGAGAGAGCGCGAGGGAAATTGGCTTGAGCGCGCGTTTGGCAACGAGCGCCGGATGGAGCCGCACGGGCACTGGAGAATGGAGACCGAGCGCGCGCTGGAGGTGAAGTTGTGCTGCTGGATGATCGAGTGTCTTGTTGGGAAGCCAATGGCTGGATGGGAAGTCTTGTGTGCTGTGTGCGGGCCGACGCGGGCGCGTTAGCTAAGCAAGGAGGTCGAGCGTCGGGTGGAGACATGCGGCATGGTCGCGGGAGGTGGGCGTGGCGCGGGTGGAGAAGCGGCTGGGAGTGGCGCCGGGTGGAGAGGCAACGGGCGCTGGGAGTTCGAGCAGGCGCTCGGTGGAATTCACGCTGGGGACGTGAGGGAGGAAGCGCGTGCGGCATGGGCGAGGGCTGGGCGCTGGGGTAGCAACGCGCGCGGGAGATCGCGGCAACGCGCGGTGTGGGGTGAACGTCAGCTGGGCGCTTCGCGAGGTTGGGCAATGAGAGTGGGCGCTCGGCACTGAGCGCCGAGTGAGGTGGCTGGGCGTGGCGTCTGAGCGCGCGCGGGCGGTTGCGGACGCTAGCGCACGGGTGCGCATGGTCGAGCACGACGGGGTGCCGTGCGCGACTTTGACTATTCGCCTGTTCTCCCTCGTCTGAACTCCGAATTAGGATCCGTTTTCACCTACGGACTCCTGTCGAGATGATCTTCAATATACTTGATCCTTGGTAGATCTATTTCATCCTATTTAATACCGTTTTTCTACAAAACATCAAAACAAACTAAGTAAGTCCGAATCAATAAATAATAATCAAATCAACAGCTTAAATAGGACTAACAACTGATAACAAAATGCAAAACAATACCAAGAATAAGCACAAATTCATACCAAACACTGTTCGTTTTCTTTTAAATTATCTTGTGCTCTTCCCTGACCTGGGGATTGAGAGAAGAAGAATAGGGGAGGGATATGTACGTCTTGGGCATCATTCTGGGCAAAACACAACATTAGATGCCTTGGCTTTCGGCCGGGCATAATGAGCTTAAATTGAAAAAATTGGGTAAATGAACACCAATTCAAAATGTGTAGAAAAGAAAAGAAAAAGGGTGGGGGAACAAAGTTTAAAAAGTATAAAAAGAAAAAGAAGTTTCCCCAAAAATATAAGTGTGCTCAGGCCCGTAAGTATCTTGCCAAGGGAAATGGGAAAACATTCTGCCCAAGACCTAAGTCAAGACAACCTTACCCAAGCTTAAATCCTTCCTACTTAGCCAAGAAGCCACTCAACACAACCCTAAAGACCTAAGGATAGAGAACTTAGACCAAGCTATAGGGCAGAGATAGTAGATGGTAGGCAAGCCTATGGCACTTCCTTGATCAAGTCATCACTGAGCGTGAAACCTTAAACACAGAGAGTTTGAGTTCTTGAGAGGAACCTCCACAAACTTGCTTTGCCCCGATCTTGACTAACCTTGATACATAGCTGTATTAATCGCCTATGCCTGATTATCTTTGTCATGATTCATCTTTTCCTTGCTGGTTTTTGCATGTGTTGTTTGTGTGTTTTGTTTTTTTATTTTGGGCAAGGAATGCTTGCACGCTTGAGGACAACCGTGGTTCAAGTGTGTGAGTGTGACGAGCCCATTTTTCATGCTCTTTTTGGGGTAGTCCTTGCCCTAGAAAGAGTATATTTTATGTGTGTTCTTTATGTTTGTTTGTGTCTGGGAGGACACGCTTTGGGGTATTGCAGGTTGAGACGGACCTTGGGCAAGATCAAGCCACCTCCTGTGCGAGAGGTAAAAATCTCGAAGACTATCTTGGCAAGGCATTCTGAAATCTTGCCAAGACACTGTACCGCACGGGAGCTGAGTTTGATCAACGAGCTGACGTGAAGTCAAGAAGTTAATCGAGACAAGGAAGAGAGGTAAAAGGACGAGGTGATGCGGTGGGCGGAGGGTAAAGTCGGGATGCGGTGGGAGGCAGACAAGATCTCCGCGGACTTGCATGCAAATGGGAAGATTCAGGCAAGGTCCTTCTCGCACTGTTTGATTTTTACCGAAAAGGAAAGGTCGACTGCGGTCTTGCAGATGAGACAAGCATGTCAGATCGAGCCGGAGGAGTCTCCATCGGTGCCCAGAGCCCGAGCCAAGCTGCTGACCTCACCACCTGCTGCCTCGAGATACGCACGCTGACCAAGCCAAATGGGAGTGCACTTAGGCTCCCAACATAACAACTCCAAAAAAACAATTATTCACAATACACAACATACGGTTGGAGTGAGAAGCATCAGTCCGAAATTCTCTCTACACTTATCTCTTTTATTTCTCTTTGCTTTCATGAGTGATCGGTGAGGAAGAAACAAGTCCTACGGGCAAACACTTATTTTATGTATTTATGACCTCTGCTCGAGCAACTGCTTGGCAGAGACTGCCTTTAATTTCAGTTTGATTTTCTATTCAAGTATGGTTTCGATGATGTTCTTGTTTATTGCTTTTATGTTTATGTCGATTATATGTGAGTAGTCGGTTTGGTTGGGCTCGGGGTGAAGCACGTTGAGTCAAGGTCATGAGAGTCATGAGGTCTAAATGTCCTTAGAGCCTTTAGTGTGTGTTCCCGAAGCTCTAGGCCTTTATACACATGTTATTCCTTGAGCGTTAACTCGGTCGGTAGCCTTGGGGGGAGGGGTAGCTACAAGCAATAGCCGGAGTAAGACATCGAGTGTCTCTTTGTCCCGGGAAGTGCGGCTGGAGTGGGTGATTGTAGCCGTCGGCCTTGGGCAAAGGGCTGCGAGCCACTCCCTTGGACCGGCTGTGGCTAGTTGGGCTGTCTAGTGAGTAAAGCTGTTGGGGCGGAAGAACCTATCTTGGAGACCGTCTTGGCAAGGGGGCAAGGCAGGGGGCCTCTGTACTTAGTCCTAAAATCTACGGGCAAGCTAGGGCTGGGGGTCCTGGTGTACGTGACAACCTAAAAGAGCACCTACCCCTTAGTACATTTAACCACGACATACACTCATGGTGAAAATCCTTGAACCTATGACCGACGTCTTAACCAATATCTCAATGTGCGGAACCCTCGGCCGAACTACTTGTTATTTAATCTCTTTATCTTGTGTTTAGTTTCAGTTTACTTTCTGCTCAAGATATATCTCTCGATACATTCTCTTGAGACCTTGACTGATCGACACCTTGCCCTCGGGCAACCTCCTACTCAAACTGTGACAACTCGAGTAACAACACAACCAACTCTCTTGGGTTCGACCCTTAACGCCATATCTGGAACTATGTGTTCAAGTTGGAGGAGATTATAAATGTATCTTGGCGTGCCTTGGGACCTCTAACGACGGGTATTCGAGCGTCGTCAGTGACTTTTGATGAAGAAAAGGGTAATAAACGAAAAGATAAAGGATGAAAAATTGAAATAGAATACGAGTTAAGGAGATGACCGATGGGCTGAAGAATTTTAAAGAAGCACCTGGCAATGCCATATTGTTTGAAGAAAGGTTATGTATTCCAAACAATAATGAGCTTAGAAATGAAATCATAGGTGAAGCTCATGATAATCCTTACACCGCCCACCCAGGAAGTACTAAGATATATCAGGATTTACGAGAAAAGTTTTGGTAATAAAGAATGAAACAAGATGTAACCACATCTGTCGAGCGTTGTTTCAGTTGCCAACAAGTGAAGGCATTACATCAACGACCCTATGGGAAGTTACAATCTCTAGAAATACCCAAATGGAAATGAAATGATATAGTAATGAATTTTGTAACGGGTTTGCCATAGTCAAAAGAAGTAACACTGCTATATGGGTAGTAGTGGATTGACTTACCAAATATGTTATGCTCATTCCCTGCCTATTCAGATTACTCATGGATCTGATAAGTTAGCTCAGTCGTACATAAAGAAAATCGTATGTTTACATGGGGTACCAAAATCTATCACATCAGATAAAGATTTCAAGTTTACCCCTAGATTTTGAACTAGCTCACAAAAAGGAGTTAGACACGAGATTGAACCTTAGCATAGCTTTCCACTCACAAATAGATTGATAGTTAGAAAGGACAATACGAACGCTTTAGGATAGGTTGAGGACATTAGTGTTGGATCGAGGTACAAATTGTTAACTCGTTTTCCACTTATTGAGTTTACCAACGACAATAGCTATCAAACAACGATCAATATAGCCCATATGAGGCATTATGTGAAAAGAAGTGTCAATCATCGCTTTATTGTAATAAAATAGGTGAAAGGAAAGTTTAAGGGCAAAGAATAAGAGAAGCTCAGGACAGACAAAAGTCTTACGCTGATGCGCCTAGATTTGAACTGCATTTTGAATGCGGAAATAAAGTTTCTTAAGATTTCTCCATCGAGGGAAATTATAAGTTCAAAGTACAAGGAATGTTGAGATCACGTTTTATAGGACCTTACGAGATCCTAGAAATGATAGGCCTAGTAGCCTATAGACTGGCACTTCCACCAAAATCTGGGGAATGTACATAATATTTTCCACGTGTTACAGTTAAGAAAGTACATATAAGATTCAAAACACGTGATCCATCATAATGACGTGATCCTTAACTCATATATGAGTTATGAGGAAAAATCTACGACTATTTTGATCGTAAGATTCAACGGTTAAGAAACAAGTTTATACCTTAGTAAAAGTCCAATGGAGAAACCATGGACAATAGCCCGTGGAAAGCTTGAGAATGTTATGATGTGAAGATACCCCTAACTTTTCTAAGGTATGCAAATTTTGGGACGAAATTTCTTTTAAGGGGGGTAGAATGTAATATCCCAAAGTTTTAAAGCTTAATTACGATATTAAAAGTCGTAAATTAGGGTTTTGTCTCGATGATTGAAATAGTAATTTATCGAAGATTGATTTCGATTATCTATGATACGAGGATTCTTATATGATATTCACTAATGATTAGTGAATTAAGGAATATAGTTATATTATTCCTACGAAAGTAATATTCTAACGTCGATTAAATGTCGATAGTTAGTCTTACGTTATTTTCTAAGCAACGAAGCTTAGAATTAAAATCCCTTATTAATGAAATGAATGAATAAAGTGATTATGACTTTATTATGAACATTTTAGAGATGTTTCGATTATTAATGTTTTGAGACGTTTCGAACGTCAACATTTAGAGACAATTCAAAATCTAAGTTTAACGATTGAGGAATTATATTATTTAAATTCCTATGATTATTTTATGTAATAAGAGCATTATTTATCATTAAAATAATTCTAGAGAATTAAGGAATAAAGATTGAATAAAGTGAGCTAATTTTCGAAATTAGGGTTTCGAAAATTAGGGTTTGTGACATAGAATTGTTCTAATTATTTTCTATGATTTAATTCATCATATAGGACTTATAATATGTCACATAGCTATATATTAGCTATTTGTTACAAGAAAATAAAATGTATAGCATTATTATTATATAAGTGCCGAAAATATGGTTTCATAGTGTGAAATGAATTAATTGCTATCCAATTGATGATGTATTGTAATAATTATGTTAATAAGATATTTTAAGTATAAGATGAGGTGTTTTAACATGTTGTGGAAGTGGGATGAATTTCATCCCTAAAGTGCCGAAAATATTAAATAAATTGAGGAAGAAATATGGAAAATTCAAAGCTTATGTTTGTGATAGTGATGGCTTGAAAAATGATTGATTAAATCTTATATTCTAGCTTAAGAGATAAAATATCATCTTATCCTTCATGTAGTGGCCGATCCATATGAGAGTTAAGTGATAAGATTTGAAAATTTTGTTTGTTAGTGAAGTATGGTATTTTTGTAATTAAATCAAGTGTATTTTGTTGACTTTTCAAATTGATATTTTCTAAAGTAATTTTGATAGACTAAAATGGATAATGACTTATATGATTCATGAATAATAGTGTAAGATAAGATAAGAATTTCCTCTCTCCAATTTGTTGTAGCCGATACATATGTATATATGTATTAATGTGATAATTTTCTTAATTCTTTGATAATTATGAGAATAAAATGGATATGTATTGATTATGAGATAAAATGATGTATTGAAGTATGAAAAAAATATAATTTTTGTCCTACAATATTGAGAGGGCCGAAACACATACTTATGTGTACAAAAGATTGAATTTTCATTACTTCATGATAACGATAGTTGATCTTGGAAATTATCACATAATTAATTCTTATATGTTAAAATATGATCATTAATGAATTGAATTATTAAAAACACAAGTGGGAAGCATTTTATTCATGAGTTGGCCGAGACATACATTGAATAAATGAAGGATTTTGAAAATTGATTGAAAGTGATATGTAGGGTGTATTAATTATGTGATGAGGTATTACATATTAAAGTATAATATGATGAGAAATCAATTTTGTCTCTAGCATAGCAAGTGGACCAAAAATTTGTGCAATAATGTGTAGGTGTATTGTTATGATTTTATGTGAGATATTTTGGGAACAAGTGGACATTTGCTATATTATGTGATAAGCTTCACTTTCTCTCACTTTAGCACCCTAAGAACCGAGAGTTAGAAAAAAAAAGAGTTCATTCAATTTCTTACTCAAATCCTAAGTAGAAAACGTTTGCCGTCGAAAATCGATACTGATTAAAAGGTTAGAAATCATTCAAGCTTTACGTACATGCTTAAATTTTCGAAATCCATCCATTAGATCTTATGTTATGCACATATGTTATTTATGATGAAAAATTTGAAAATGATGTTATAATGTATGGTTGTTTATTAAATATGTTTATATGATGTATATGAGCATATATTATGAATTTAGTACAAAGTTAAGCATGCTATGAAATTGGTGTAATGACCGAAAGTTGTGATGTTCATATGTTGTTGGAAATGATTTTTATTTGTTGATTTGAGCATGGATTAATGATCTATGGTAATAAATAAGCTTACATGAATTTATTTAGAATTTTTGGAAAACATTTGTATATATTTATGGAATTACCGAAAATGTTGAGAAAATATTATGTTGATGTATGTTTGATGTTTGAATGATAATATAGCATATAATTGATATAGATTCATAATAAAGTGTTGTGTGAATTTATTGGAATTTTAGAAAATTAATTGCTCATAAGTTAACTTTCGAAAGTTTAGGGTTCTAGGGCAAGTTGTTGTATGATTTGTGAAAGTTGAAAATTATGTTATAGTGATGATAGATGATGATGATTATGTGTTGTGTGATTTAATTTGAATTTTTGAAAAATGTTTGTTAAGATTATTAAAATGACCGAAAACTATGTGGTGTAATAAGGTGATGTACAATTTTTCTATGATCAATATTATCACATATTATTGATCCTATGTTAATATAGTATGTTATATAAAATTATGGGAATTTTTGGAAAAAATTTGGAAAATATGTAAAAAGGGCCGAAAGCTTAAGTGATGAGGTTTAGAGGTTTTAAATTTATTTAATCATGTATAATCACTTATTATGTTCCAAAAATATGTTTTAAACATACTATGAATTCATGTGATTTTTAAAGTAAGGTATACTAAGTATATGATGAAACGTTGTGTTAAATGACGTAAGATGTAAAGAATGATATGTATTGTACATTTAGGTCATGCTTAAGTGTAAAATCGAACATGATTATTGATTTACGTGAAAAATTGAGACTTATGATAATATAATTTAAAATCGATTTATATGTAATTGATAGACATATGTGTGAATAATTTCAAATTATATGGTTATTGAAAGTCAAAATTGTTGACTAAGGTATAAACGTATGAATTACGTTAGTACGCGAACAATGTTATGTTATACGTCTAATAGAAATGTGGTTTGTATTGAATAAATACACTAAGACGTGTAAGACGTATTAGAAATTAAAGATATCTCTTTTATAAGGGATGATTTCATAATTGAAATCACTTTATCAAAAAAAATTAGTATAAGTTCGACGTTTGACCTAAATGATGAATATGAGGTCTTAAATCATACTTCGTCTCTAACGAAGTACGAGAAGTTATTATATAAGATGCTCGATGAAAAGACGTACTAAGTTAGTTAAAGAATGCGAAGTATTATTTTAGAAGGTTATCAAAGCTTATTAGACTTTGACGTCCTTGAAAAACATGACCGACGTACTAAATTAGTTTCTTACGTAAAGGTGGGACGCGACGTGATCGTTGACGTTAGAAGGAAATCTTGATAAGAGGTATACGTATCAGGTGGGCTTTTCTTTTACTCAAAATGACAAATGCTTTATTTACAATGCTTTCTTCGAAATGAAAAGTATTTATTTATGATGCTCTCTTTTGAGAAACGATGATGAAATGATGTTATTTAATTACCTGCCCAAATGTTTATGTTTTTATGTATGTATCCTATCCATGAATGATGATGAATGTTGTTCGTTTGCTACCAACGTATGAATTAAAATCGAATTCGGATCCTGTGCTAGAAGGACAATTCCTAGCCTGGATTAACGTGTACACATAAGGGTGACTGGGGGTCGTAAGGACAATGCGCGGTCGATCACAACGACGTAGAAGGAGGCCTCCTTCTACGGCGTTAATGATGATGTTATATGAGAAAGGAAAGGATACGGATCATACATATAAGGAAAATGCCTGGCCAGACGATGTTTTGAGAAATGATGAAATGTTTTAGTAAGCACAAGGCCTTTCAAATAAAACCCTTGTGTCTTACCATGATGGGGCAGTGTAATTTAAAGATGATAAAATGTTTTTGGCATAAGTCCACTGAGTGCATTCTTGTACTCAACCCTGCATATTTGTTTTTAAATGTGCAGGTTGAGCTGGTGATGCGATGGAGCAGTGTTGAGCAATAGGAATCTTTGTCGCTGAAAGTTAATACCTTGATTGTACATCGTCATATGTACATTTCACATGTTTTCCGCTGCAAGAACTTTAAGTTATGTATTGAAGTCCAAAAGTATTCTCGATATATGTATCACAATTCAATGTCAAATGGTCTGTTCTGTTTAATTATTTCCTGTTCACAGTGATAGTCCCGTTAATCCGTACTTAGGATTAAGAGGCTGTTATATCTAAGGATAATGGTAAGACTGGAATTTGTGTGGAGGTAGGAGGGTCAGTGAGGAAGGCGGTATAGATTTTTGGTTTGTGAATCCCATTCTTTGATCTGGTTTGCATGACATGTGTGTTGGTGGGATTGTGTTGGGAAGATGGAGTATGGTGTGGAGAATGAGTATTTTGTGGAGTGGGAGAGGGAGTATGTGAGTGGGGGTCAGAATCAGATGATGATGAAGAAGGAGTAACAGATGACTCAGATGAGTGCATTAGAGAAGGATTTGGAGATGGTGAATCAGCTGGGAAAGCAATAGGAGATGGACTGGAGAGCCGAGGAATGGGAAGAGTAGGCACATATGAACTGGACGTGAGGGGAACATGAGAAAACAACTCAGTATAAGGGAACTCAACATTATTAAAGTGGACTGTATCAGCAATATACACTCTTCCATCAGCATTTAAGCATTTATAACCTTTGTGATTGTTGCTATAGCCAAGAAAAATGCATTTTTGGGATCTAAATTGGAGTTTGTGAGAATTATATGGTTTAAGGTATGGAAAACAGGCACATCCAAAGATATGTAGAGATGAGTAATCTGGAGTTGTGTTAAACAAGGCTTGATAAGGAGATTTCATGTCCATAGATGCAGTAGGTAGTCTGTTTATGAGATATGTGGCTGTTTCAAAAGCATGCCACCAATATGACAGAGGAATAGAGGCTTGACTCAACAAGGTGAGGCCTACATCTACAATGTGTTGATGTTTTTGTTCAGCTTTACCATTTTGAGTATGGATATGAAGGCAAGGGTGCTGAAAAAGAACACCCAATTCTTGAAAGAAAGGGACAAGTTTCCTGTACTCACCACCCCAATCAGACCTAAAAATTTGGATAGAAGTGTTGAATTGACAGCTAATCATTTTGAAGCACTCTTGAACTATGGAAAATGCTTCAGATTTCAGAGTGAGAGGGTAAACCCATGTATATCTAGTGTAGTCATCTATAAAATGTATGTAGTATCTGAACCCTTGAGTGGATGCTAGGTGAGTTGGTCCCCAGAGGTCAGAATGTATAAGCTGAAAAGGTTTGGTTGTTTAGAGAGGTTGAGAAATGTAATACCCCGATTATTTAAGCGCCTAATTACGATATTAATTTAGTAAATTAGAATATTATTATAATAATTTGATTAATAAATTATCGAATAACGATTTCGATTATTTTGGAATAATAAATTCTATGTACAATTCACGAATGAATGTGAATTGAGAAATACGAATGTGTAGCGTATTTCAACGATATAATTTCAACGTCGATTACGTATCGATAATTAAATGCTCGTGATATTTTCTAAGTTTTAAGCTTAGAATTTAATTCCATTATTATTGGAATAATTTAATAAAGTGATTCTGACTTTATTACGACCATTTTGAGATGAGTCGATATTTAACGTTTGAGGCGTTTCAAGCGTTAACGTTTAGAGATGACTTGAGAATCGGGTCTAACGATCAAGGAATTATGATATTTAAATTCCTATGATTATTTTATATAATTAGAATATTATTTAGCATTGAAATAATGCTAGAAAATTTTGGAATGATATTTTGATTATTAATGATTCTCGAAAACCTAAATCGAAATTAGGGTTTTCTATCTATGGATTAATTCTAATAATTTTTCCTATGATATAATTTATCATCTAAAACATATATTATGATATATATGTATAAATAGCATGAAATCAAATTTTGGGCATTTATTTCTTGAAATAGCGAGTGAGTGTGTGTGTGTGGCATGATTCACGTTAATTTTGCTACACTTTGCTATGATTTGAATTAAATCATGCAAGTGTGATCTAATTGCACTCTAACCAAGTAATTCATGCAAGTGGGATTAAATTGTGAGTGAGAGAGCCGATTAAATTGACTTGGAAAGCTTGATGATGTATTACAAATATTTGGGATAGAGTGTAAAATGTTTCATGCATGTTACAATTGTAAAAAAATCTGAAAATTTTCTTCTCCCCTCTACAGTGGGCGACGGCACTTGGAGCATGAAACAAAATAAATTTTGTTTCTCCCAAAATTCCTTTAATAAAGCATGCAAAGTAGTAAATGAATTGTAAGAGATATTTCATGTATGACATAATCACTTTGACTAAAATTTCAATTAATGTCTTGCAAGTGTAAGAGCGAGAGAGAGCTCATGTGAGAGTGTTTCAATTCTTTTGATTAGCTAAGAATATATAAATAGTTTTGAAACTTAACACTTAAACACTTTCATCTCTCTTATCTCAAACAACTGTAGTGAGCTCTCCATTTAGAAAACCAAACATTCTTCTTCATTTCCATCTCCAATAGCTTGAGCATTAATCATCCTACACCAAATCGATACCGTTAACGAGGTTAGATATCGAGCGAGCTTGATTATACCTAAGTTTTCAATAATCGATGGTTGATTTATTTTTCCAAGCATGTATTAATTGTGAGAAATCATGCTAGCATGTTTATAAGCTTAGAAATTATGTTACATATGTTAATATGTGCATAGATAATTTATTTCATAAGCTAAGCAATTTATTTAAATTATTTTGATGATGCTCGAAAATTTCTAAGCATGATTTAAGGTTGGATTGTTGATCTATATTGTTGTAGGAGTGCATGATATTAATTTAGAAATTTTTGGAATCTATTTGTGTAAAATTCCAAAAATGCCGTGAATAAGCTAAGCTTGGAACCTTGTTGTATAATTTTTATATGCATGATATAATAGCATATTATTGATCTAGGGTATTGATTAGGTGATGTAGGAATTTATTAGAATTTTTGGATGTGTATATTTATTTTTTATTGAAATAGCGAGACCTAGGATTAAAGGTTTAATGGTTTATAATGTGTTATAATGTAATATTATGATGTATTAGTGTTACATGATAGTATTTAAGCATAGTGTAATTTTATAGGATTTTATAAAAATTGTTTGGTATTTATTACCCTAAGTAGCCGTGAGCTACAATTAATGGTTCTATGATGTATAGTTTGATTTTATAAAACTTTAGGTTATAATTATGTTATACATTGGTATTGGAGCCTAGTGTATAATTATTAAATTTTGAAAATTTATTGGATTTATTTGTGATAAAACCGTGACCTATACTATGTATATAGGTGAGTTCCAAATTTTCTATAGTGATATTAATACATATTAATGATTATAGTGTAAAATAATACACTATATGAATTTAGAAGAATTTTGGAACAAGTTAGGAAAAATTTTGTTATAATAGTGAGCTATATTAAATAGAATAAGGAATTTTAATTCCTTTTAATTAAGAAAATAATATAATATATGTCTAGAAATTAATTTAGACATATTAAAAATTTCGAAATTATTAAACATAGAATATTATGTTTATAATGACGTTATATTAAATAACGTTAAAAGCGTAAATAATGCTTAATGCATTAAAGATTAATATTGAAAGAAAATATTAATTAAGTTTATCGATTTACGTGAAAATTCAAGGATTAAAGTTTTATTAAAATAAATCGATTGAAAATCGATTTATATTGATTTATTCATTAAAATATGAATTATTGAAAATTTATTAAGAAAAGTCAAAATGGTTGACTTTTGAAATTAACGTCTGAAATCGTTCGTTAAATCGTTAATCGTGAAAAGCGTATTACTTTTATAAGAATATCTCAATTGTGAGAAAGATTTCATAAATGAAATCACTTTATTGAATAACGTTATTATCGTTAATTGTTTAACTAAAGGTTAAAATGAGGCGTAGATCATATTACGTCTCTCGATATCGAGAATTATTTTATTGATATCGCGTCGTTTCAGCGTATTAAGGCGTATAAAGAATCATCGAACTTGAATTATTAATTTAACTATCAAAGTTGAATGAACTTTGAAAATCTCGAAAAGCGTGCGACGTACTAAGCGTACATTTTGCGTAAAGGTGGGACGTGAAGTCACTCGGAGCGAGGAGAGAACACGCATAGTGAAATTGAGTTCAAGTAAAGGTGGGCTTTACTATACTCAAGCGGTAGAATTTTACCAAATAATTTATTTATGATGTTTTATTGAAAGCAGATAATTATGAGCGATTTATTTAATTACACCCAAAATGTTTATGTTTTATGTATGTATCGATCCATGATTGTTGATGCATAATGTTGGGTAGCCCAGCTTTATGACATGCTTGAATTCGTATTCTTGGAAGTACCCCAAGAATGATGGAGAATTCGTATCTGTCTTGAGATGGCTGGATTTTGTGCTTGATTATTTTGTATTTGTGTCTTTGAAAGGGTGCTCGGCGATCACGGCGTCTGTGAGGAGGCCTCTCTCCAGTAGAGGTGTTGTGAATGATTGATTGTGGTGGATGTGGATCATACATCGTGGAAAATGCTTGTGGCGATATTTATTAAAAATGACGAGAAAATGTTTAGTAAGCACAGTATTTCAAATCAAAACCTCGTATTATTCTTGTGATGAGGCGAGTAATTCAAACTTGATAAATTATTTTGGCATGAGCCCTTGAGTGCATTATTTGTACTCGACCGCATATTGTTTTAAATGTGCGATTGGTGAGTGATGGTGATGGGCGGAGATGTTGAGTAGTCGGGGTCTTTTGATATTTGTTATGTTTGAAAGAAAGAACCCTTGGGTGCATATCGTCATATATGCATTCACATGCTTTCATTGCATATTACGAATATTTTGTATGTTATTGTGTGATTGTATCATGCAGATTATCGAACCTCTTGTTAAAGGAACTCGTAGCCTTTACATATGTATATGACTTTTGCCTTGTGAATAAGGGTTGAATTGTTTTGCCTTGTAAATAAGGTTTGATCATTGAAGTTCGATAAATATTATTACGAAATCTTTTGATTATTCTATCAATTGTTTTGCATTCAACATTCGAGCTCGAGTTCTCTCTAATCATCCTTTGGATTAGGCGGGTGTGACAGTGGTATCGAGCATATTGCTCTCTGAACCTAAACTTTCTTTCAAAGTTAAGTCTAGATTGAGTCACTAGACTTCTAGAAATCATCGACTCGCTCGACACTCCATCACATCCATTTCGACCGGGAAAAGGTAAATTATTTTCTCGTCTTTGAAAAGAAAAGGTTGAGAATTATGAAAATGATTTGTGTCGATAGAACATTATCGACAAATGATTTGTGTTGATAGAACATTATCGACAAATGAAATGAAAAGGTTGTAAATAACCATGAATTATTGATTTATTGATTTATTGAAAAATTTTTTTCGCAAGAAATGCGTATGTTTAAAGCGAACTATGTTCGTCATATTGAATATTTATTCATCTTTTCTCAATATTGATTTTGATTAATGCCTATGTCATCCCGAATGGAACATAGGCGTAATAAGATGCATGATCCTCTTTGAAAAGAACATGAGCGGACAAATGTCGAACTCTTCTCATCTTCTTTCGAGAACAAAGAATCGAGATCAAAATGAAAAGCTAAGGCTTTCCACCTCGTTTGAAGTCGACCCGAGTTTACCTCGACTCGGGTGACCTATGCGCCTCGGCATTTCTCGACTTCAATTGATTCACCACGGCATCGACACGGGAGTTTATTTGGTGTCAACCTCGACATCCACTTGAGTTTGAAGGTTGCATCTTGACAATTCATGGCCGTATTTTTCGCCTCGGCAAATCCACTTGGTCGGCGTCGATTCGCCGAGCCGCCTTTGTCGTGTCGACCATTATTTCAAGATTGGCGATTCTTTTCGACAGACCAGCTGACCTCAGTCACCTCGTCACATGGCCTCGGCAGCCCGTCTCGGCAGCGGCATGCACGACCTCGATATCGGCATTGCCTCGATCTCTGCGAACTCGCGAAACATTTTCTTGTTTGCGCGGTGTTTTGTTTGGATCCGTTCTTTTCGTTCGGACTCCGATTTGCGACGGTTTTCGCCTCGTACTCTTAACGCAATTTAATTTAATTGTTATGATGGATCGAAACCCTGATTCCTTCTCCAAAATTCACGAGAATCAGTACAGTCCACCCGGACAGTTCACCTCGGCAAAGGCGAACTGCTTGTGCAGTAATTTTATTTTGGTCCGTTTTCCTTCGTTTGGACTCCGATTTGTGCATGGTTTTCTCCTACATACTCCTAACGGACTGTAGTACATTTCTTATGAAGGAAAGATCCCTGTTTCTTTCTCCAGAAATCACGAGAGCCAGTAGAAGCTAGCTCGTAATCTTATAGAACTAGAATTTAGTTATATGATAAGATTTTATTTATCTTTGCTAGGCGGTATGTTTCTTAGTATGGTAGGAAGCTACTAGCGTGTGTTGTATATGAGAACAATTTCCGTATAACATTTATCATTTATCGAGGTGTTTGGATTGTTTATACGCTTTATAGACACTGTCGGTTTGTTCTTTTGCTTAGCGAGCAGCGTTAAGTTTATTTTTATCTATGCATCGATTATCCTTATTTAGTTGTCTTATGCTCGTTTATGCGTGACGAGATGGCGGGACTCGACACACCACTAGGCAGAGACTTGGACGAGTGCCACCCTGCGAGAGATCATTCATAGGTACCGCAGTATCGGATGTCTTTGGGAGATGATCTCGGAGAGTTCCTCATACTACCGCCGTCATTGGAGGGGCGCACGAGCATGGAGTGGCGAGACTTGATGGCGTGAGCGTCTTTGATCGGCTACCGATTGGTGGGAAGATTATGCGGAAATATCGGAGATTACATCTACCGATATGGTGGTGACTACGACACAGTAGCGAGATCTACGAGATTTGTGAGCCATTTGACCTCGTTTTCGGTATCTGGGGTAGCCAGAGAGGACCGTACCTCCTCAGGGAGTATCGTGGCGTGACGAGTCACCGAATGGCTTTACTTGGAGGTACCTCGTCGAGTGGACCGGTGGTGCCAATTCACGGAGGGCGAGGCGGGCTTGCGAGAGGTAGAGGCGTCTCGGCCCGAGCATTGGGGATGCAGTGTTTCCCATTGTCGATTGGACACCCATACACCCACCGCTTCCTATCTTGCCGCCTATATGTGGCGGCAGCACCGCTTGGTGAGCCGTCCGAAACCAGGCGACCGGGATGAGGTCTCGATGATCGCGATGACTTGATCCGATCCGTGACATTCCTATGGTTGGGGATGACGGGCGGGACCGTCGAATCTGCCGCCGTGAGGGCGACTCGGACGATGATTGGATAACGACTCGATGGCGATTGAGACGACGAGGAGGATCACGAGGAGGATCGATATGATGATGAGTGATACATCGATGACTGTTTAGCTAGGTTTTAGTCCGTATGTATATAGTCCGGTATGTGTGTAGGTTGCTTTTGTGTTTTAAAAGGAAGTGAACTTTGTATTTTGTATTATCTTGTAATCCGTATGTTGTTCGATCACGGGTTAAGCTTTAGAAATGCCATCTATTGTACATTATCTCTTTTGTATCAACTGTTGTACAAAATAGTCCTCCTTGAGGCACAAATTTTCCGATGTATATATATATATGATAACCCCGAAGCGGGCTTTTGCGGCAGAAATGATTGTGTGATAAGAATGAATAGCTTGAATTAAAGCTGCCTTATAAAAGAAATTGTATGATGATATTATATATGTTAATTGTGAAAATGATTTTTTCAATATTTATTGTATGTTTAAACAACGAATGCCATGAGGCGGGATCCTGCACAAGAGGTAGGGGGGAAGAGGAAGAGGTAGAGGTAGAGGCGGAGGAAGAATTCTGTGCAGAACTGCGAATATACCCACCACTACCTCCACCCGATCGTGGGATCGAGGAATTATTTCTTAGGCAGAACCCACCATCCTTTGATGGAAAAGGAAGCCGGATGATGCCGAGCAATGGATCGAGGGCTATGGAAAGAATATTTGATTTTCTTGTTTGCACAGTAGCGAGGCAGCTATCTGTATTACCTTTCAGTGAGCGGGGGACTGCCGACTTTTGGTGGGAAGCCGCGAAAGATTTTGCTGCGAGGATCATATAAATGAATTCACAGGAAGAGTTTAAAGGGGCTGTATGAAGTATGTTCGAAGAGTTATCGGAAGAAAAGAACATGAGTTTTATAATGCGAAGCAGGAGAAAATGTCGATGTGATTATGATCGCATCTTCTGCGATATGTCGATATGCCCCTGATCGGTGAATACGGATATGAAGATGGCGAGAAAAATTCAAGTGCGGATTGAGATCGAGAGATAAGAATGTCTCTAGCCGACCATGGAGATCGACTTACAGAAGCTCTTGGGCGAGCTTTGGACATAGAAGCGACTATGCGGAAGAAAAGTCGATCGAACACGGACATCGAACACAGGGGACAAGGGAAAAGAAAATGGGAAGGAAAGTGCAGGAATAACAACAGGAAGTTTGAGAATACTAATAACAAGCGGCCGTGGCGAGGAACACGATACGCAAGGGCAGGGATGGAAGAAACCGGTCTTTAACCTCGAGATGGGAGGACCACAGGATCGAGCGAGAACAACTCCTTGCCCAAAATGCGAAATTTCACAAAGGAGTTTGTCATTTGGTAAATTGTTTCAAATGTGGCATGAAGGGCCATTCATAACAGATTGCCGAGAGTGCATGCAGGGGCGGTGGGAAGGCGAATCAGCCCGCAACGCCCAACCCCTAAAGCGATTCGGTTTCAACAACGAACAGACAACAACAACGACAACCACCACAGCGTGTCGGCAACAAGCCAGCAGCGGCAGCCCATGAGAATCAACAAAGGCGGCAGCCGTCGGCCTCGGTAGGCTCGAGCGGAGCATATGCTGCTGGGAGGCGAGAATGAACAAAACCGAAACTGGCGGTATGGGAACACTTCTCAGCGTACTGTTATACTTTTGTTCGATACCGGAGCATCACATTCTTTTGTAGCAAGAACATGTGTAGATCTATTGGAACTTAGATCTGAGAAAGCAAACCAGGATATGAACATCTCTTCACCCATAGGAGGGATTATGACTGTTACTCATTTTTGCTCAAACCTAGAGTTGAACATAGGATCACTTAAGGTTCTGACGAATAACTTAAACATAATACCCATGGGTGACGTAGATATAATTTTGGGAATGGATTGGTTGGCTGAAAATCATGCTACAATCCTGTGTAAAGAAAGGAAAATTTCATTCCATTTTCCTGGAAAAGAAGCTACAAGCTTTTGCGGAATCAGTATGGGAAAGAAAATTCCGATTATATCTGCGCTGAAGGCCAGGAGTATGATAAACAAGAAGGGATGCCATGCATTTCTTGTTTATTTGAACGGAGAAGATCAAACAACGATAAGAGTTGAAGATGTAGAGATTGTACAAGAATTTTCAGATGTTTTCACGAAAATCTACGGGATTACCTCACGATGAACAAGCTGGGTTTACCATTGACACGGAACCGGATCGGCTCCGATGTCAAAAGCACCGTCTGAATGGCTCAAAAGAGCTGGAAGAGTTGAAAATTCAAATCAAGATTTGTTAGACCTAGGTTTTATCGGACCTAGTGTCTCGCCTTAGGGAGAACACGGTGTTGTTTGTGAAGAAAAAGATGGTTCCTTGAGAATGTGTATAGATTACGAGGCGAACAAAATGGCGCTCAAAACAAGTATCCACTTCAAGGATAGATGACTTGTTTGATCAGCTAAAAGGAGCTAGCGTGTTCTCGAAAATCGACCTCAAGTCGGCTATCACCAACTTAAAGTGCGGCTGAAGATGTATCAAAGCGCTTTCCGAGCGAGATCGGCCACTATGAATTTATAGTTGTGCCATTCGGATTGACCAATCTTGGCGGTATTCATGGATCTCATGAATAGGGTGTTCCACCATTTTAGATAAATTTGTCTTAGTCTTCATAGATGACATCCTCATCTATTCAAAGGATGAAGAAGAACCTGAGGAACACCTCGGACGATCTTGCAAACTTTGAAAGCGAACAACTTTTGCTAAATTTAGCAAATGTGAATTTTAGCTAAAGGAAGTAATGTTCCTTGGACACATTGTGTCGGTGAAGGATTAAAGTTGATCCGGCCAAAGTAGAAGCGGTCGAGAATGGAAATCGCCGAGGACCAAAATGAAATTAGAAGTTTCTTGGGATTGGCGGTTACTATCGGAGATTCATCGAAGGATTTTCGAAGATAGCAAGACCAATAACCCAACTACTCGGAAAAGGAATTAAATTCACATGGGTGATGAATGTGGCGAATTTCAGGCGCTCGAGGAAAAGTTAACTCGCCTGTATTAGCGGTTCGAGCGAGATAAAGAATCGTGGTCTATCTGAGATGCTTCCAAAATGGATTAGGGTGTGTGTTAATGCAAGGTGGAAAAGTGATAGCCTATGCATCTCGACAAGCGAGACCGCATGAATTAAATTATCAACACATGATACGGAACTAGCGTGATGGTGCATGCTTTAAAGATATGGAGACATCATCTCTACGGAGTAAGATGTGAAATCTTTACCGATCATAAAAGTTTAAAATACTTTTTGAGAGAGATCTAAACATGAGACAAAGAAGATGGCTCGAGTTGGTAAAGACTACGATTGTGGTATAAACTATCACCGGGCAAAGCGAATGTTGTAGCCGATGCCTTGAGTCGTGAAGTCAAAGCAAATTGGGATGTCTCCACAAATGAAGAAAAACTCATTGAAGAGTTTGAAATGATGAAGATTGAATTGGTTGAACAACGAGGCGATCACGAATTGTATTGCTACACTCGCATTGACGTCGACTTGAGGAAAAGAATCATTGAAGGGCGAAGGATGGAGGAAAAGTTGGAAAAAGCAAGAGCAAAGTAAGGACGGAAGGATTGAAAAATTTTCAAGCAGCACGAGACAATGCTTTATTATTTGAAGGAAGATTGTGTATCGAGACAACAACGATCTTGAATGAAATCATGAGTGAAGCTCATGACACACCTTATCTGACCCATCCGGAAGTACAAAAATGTACCAAGACTTGAAGAAAAAGTTACGGTGGGAAGGTATGAAAAGAGACATAGCCTCTTTTGTAGGCGTTGTCTTGCTTGTCGACAAGTAAAAGCATTACACCAAGCGTCCTACGAGCTACAGCCTTTGGCAATACCGAATGGAAATGGGAAGATATAGCTATGGACTTTGTTACGGGTTTACCAAGGTCTAAAAGAGAACAACTGCTATATGGGTAGTAGTGGACGGACTCACCAAATGTGCACATTTACGCGATTCAGATTACCCCAGGTGCGATAAGCTAGCCGGTATGCGTAAAGGAAATTATGCGCTGCATGGAGTGCGAAAACTATCACATCGATAGAGATTCAAAATTTACTTGAGATTACGGACTAGCTTACAAAAGAATTGGGCGCAGTTAAATTTCGGCCTGACTTTTCACCCTCAAACCGATGGACAATCGGAAGGGCGATCAAACACTCGAAGAGACATGTTGAGAGCTGTAGTTTTGGATCGAGGTGCAAAATGGGAAGAGGTTTTACCTCTCATCGAATTTGCCTACAACAATAGCTATCAGCGACGATCGATATGGCCCGTATGAGCCTTATATGGAAGAAAATGCGATCACGCTTTCTTTGGGATGAAGTGGGTGAAAGAAGAATCACAGGACTGGCTATAAGCGAAATGATTGAGATCGTCGCCAAATTAGGCAAAGAATAAAGGAAGCTCAAGATAGACAAAAGTCTTACGACGTCTGCGAAGATCGAGCTACATTTGAGGATGGAGACAAAGTCTTTTAAAGGTCTCTCCGTCGAAGGGATAATAAGGTTTGGAGTAAAGGGAAAGTTAAGACCCGATTTATTGGACCTTATGAAATCCTTGAAAGAATAGGCCCGATCGCCTATGGGTTGGCTCTTCCTTGATGCGGGAAGCGTACACAATGTTTTCACGTATCCTGACTCGGAGAAATGCGTATGCGATCCGAGCATGTGATCCGTCAAGGCGGCGTGATCCTCGATCGGATATGAGCTATAATGAAGAACCTATGGCTATTCTAGACCACGAGGTTCGACAATTGAGAAACAAATCGATTCCACTAGTCAAGTCTTGTGGAAGCATCATGGACGAAGGAAGCCACGTGGGAGCTTGAGGGCGCAATGAAGAAAAATACCCGATCTCTTACGAGGTATGTAAATTTGGGACGAAATTTTTTTAAGGGGTGGAATGTAATACCCGATTATTTAAGCGCTAATTACGATATTAATTTAGTAAATTAGAATATTATTATAATAATTTGATTAATAAATTATCGAATAACGATTTTGATTATTTTGGAATAATAAATTCCTATGTACAATTCACGAATGAATGTGAATTGAGAAATACGAATGTGTAGCGTATTTCAACGAGTATAATTTCAACGTCGATTACGTATCGATAATTAAATGCTCGTGATATTTTCTAAGTTTTAAGCTTAGAATTTAATTCCATTATTATTGGAATAATTTAATAAAGTGATTACTGACTTTATTACGACCATTTTGAGATGAGTCGATATTTAACGTTTGAGGCGTTTCAAGCGTTAACGTTTAGAGATGACTTGAGAATCGGGTCTAACGATCAAGGAATTATGATATTTAAATTCCTATGATTATTTTATATAATTAGAATATTATTTAGCATTGAAATAATGCTAGAAAATTTTGGAATGATATTTTGATTATTAATGATTCTCGAAAACCCTAAATCGAAATTAGGGTTTTCTATCTATGGATTAATTCTAATAATTTTTCCTATGATATAATTTATCATCTAAAACATATATTATGATATATATGTATAAATAGCATGAAATCAAATTTTGGGCATTTATTTCTTGAAATAGCCGTGAGTGTGTGTGTGTGGCATGATTCACGTTAATTTTGCTACACTTTGCTATGATTTGAATTAAATCATGCAAGTGTGATCTAATTGCACTCTAACCAAGTAATTCATGCAAGTGGGATTAAATTGTGAGTGAGAGCCGATTAAATTGACTTGGAAAGCTTGATGATGTATTACAAATATTTGGGATAGAGTGTAAAATGTTACATGCATGTTACAATTGTAAAAAAATCTGAAAATTTTCTTCTCCCCTCTACAGTGGGCGACGGCACTTGGAGCATGAAACAAAATAAATTTTGTTTCTCCCAAAATTCCTTTAATAAAGCTTACAAAGTAGTAAATGAATTGTAAGAGATATTTTTTGTATGACATAATCACTTTGACTAAGAAAAAAATTTCTTGCAAGTCTTGTGAATTTGTGAGGAGAGAGAGCTCATGTGAGAGTGTTTCAATTCTTTTGATTAGCTAAGAATATATAAATAGTTTTGAAACTTACACTTAAACACTTTCATCTCTCTTCCTCTCAAACAACTGTAGTGAGCTCTCCATTTAGAAAACCAAACATTCTTCTTCATTTCCATCTCCAATAGCTTGAGCATTAATCATCCTACACCAAATCGATACAGATTAACGAGGTTAGATATCGAGCGAGCTTCGATTATACCTAAGTTTTCAATAATCGATGGTTGATTTATTTTTCCAAGCATGTATTAATTGTGAGAAATCATGCTAGCATGTTTATAAGCTTAGAAATTATGTTACATATGTTAATATGTGCATAGATAATTTATTTCATAAGCTAAGCAATTTATTTAAATTATTTTGATGATGCTCGAAAATTTCTAAGCATGATTTAAGGTTGGATTGTTGATCTATATTGTTGTAGGAGTGCATGATATTAATTTAGAAATTTTTGGAATCTATTTGTGTAAAATTCCAAAAATGCCGTGAATAAGCTAAGCTTGGAACCTTGTTGTATAATTTTTATATGCATGATATAATAGCATATTATTGATCTAGGGTATTGATTAGGTGATGTAGGAATTTATTAGAATTTTTGGATATGTATATCTATTTTTTTTATTGAAATAGCCGAGACCTAGGATTAAAGGTTTAATGGTTTATAATGTGTTATAATGTAATATTATGATGTATTAGTGATACATGATAGTATTTAAGCATAGTGTAATTTTATAGGATTTTATAAAAATTGTTTAGTATTTATTACCCTAAGTAGCCGTGAGCTACAATTAATGGTTCTATGATGTATAGTTTGATTTTATAAAACTTTAGGTTATAATTATGTTATACATTGGTATTGGAGCCTAGTGTATAATTATTAGAATTTTTGAAAATTTATTGGATTTATTTGTGATAAAACCGTGACCTATACTATGTATATAGGTGAGTTCAAATTTTTCTATAGTGATATTAATACATATTAATGATTATAGTGTAAAATAATACACTATATGAATTTAGAAGAATTTTGGAACAAGTTAGGAAAAAATTTTGTTATAATAGTGAGCTATATTAAATAGAATAAGGAATTTTAATTCCTTTTAATTAAGAAAATAATATAATATATGTCTAGAAATTAATTTAGACATATTAAAATTTTCGAAATTATTAAACATAGAATATTATGTTTATAATGACGTTATATTAAATAACGTTAAAAGCGTAAATAATGCTTAATGCATTAAAGATTAATATTGAAAGAAAATATTAATTAAGTTTATCGATTTACGTGAAAATCAAGGATTAAAGTTTTATTAAAATAAATCGATTGAAAATCGATTTATATTGATTTATTCATTAAAATATGAATTATTGAAAATTTATTAAGAAAAGTCAAAATGGTTGACTTTTGAAATTAACGTCTGAAATCGTTAGTTAAATACGTTAATCGTGAAAAGCGTATTACTTTTATAAGAATATCTCAATTGTGAGAAAGATTTCATAAATGAAATCACTTTATTGAATAACGTTATTATCGTTAATTGTTTAACCTAAAAGGTTAAAATGAGGCGTAGATCATATTCGTCTCTCGATATCGAGAATTATTTTATTGATATCGCGTCGTTTCAGCGTATTAAGGCGTATAAAGAATCATCGAACTTGATTATTAATTTAACTATCAAAGTTGAATGAACTTTGAAAATCTCGGCGTGCCAGCGTACTAAGCGTACATTTTGCGTAAGGTGGGACGTGAAGTCACTCGGAGCGAGGAGAGGAGCGCGCATAGTGAAATTCGGAGTTCAAGTAAAGGTGGGCTTTACTATACTCAAGCTGGTAGAATTTTACCAAATAATTTATTTATGATGTTTTATTGAAAGCGGATAATTATGGCGATTTATTTAATTACACCCAAAATGTTTATGTTTTATGTATGTATCGATCCATGATTGTTGATGCATAATGTTGGGTAACCCACTTTATGACATGCTTGAATTCGTATTCTTGGAAGTACCCCAAGAATGATGGAGAATTCGTATCTGTCTTGAGATGGCTGGATTTTGTGCTTGATTATTTTGTATTTGTGTCTTTGAAAGGGTGCTCGGCGGTCGCGGCGTCTGTGAGAGGAGGCCTCTCTCGGTGAGGTGTTGTGAATGATTGATTGTGGTGGATGTGGATCATACATCGTGGAAAATGCTTGTGGCGATATTTATTAAAAATGACGAAAATGTTTAGTAAGCACAGTATTTCAAATCAAAACCTCGTATTATTCTTGTGATGGGCGAGTAATTCAAACTTGATAAATTATTTTGGCATGAGCCATTTGAGTGCATTATTTGTACTCGACCTGCATATTGTTTTAAATGTGCGATTGATTTGAGTGATGGTGATGGGCGGAGATGTTGAGTAGTCGGGGTCTTTTGATATTTGTTATGTTTGAAAGAAAGAACCTTTGGGTGCATATCGTCATATATGCATTCACATGCTTTCATTGCATATTACGAATATTTTGTATGTTATTGTGACGATTGTATCATGCGAATTATCGAACCTCTTGTTAAAGGAACTCGTAGCCTTTACATATGTATATGACTTTTGCCTTGTGAATAAGGGTTGAATTGTTTTGCCTTGTAAATAAGGTTTGATCATTGAAGTTCGATAAATATTATTACGAAATCTTTTGATTATTCTATCAATTGTTTTGCATTCATTGTTCCAAGCTCAGTTCTCTCTAATCATCCTTTGGATTGAGGCGCAAGCACTATTACTAGGAGCTATAGCATCAGATGAAAAATCAGAACAAGATCCACCAGAAGAAGGGAGTTGAGATTGAGTAGATACATCATAATGAGGTCGAAGCTTGGAAAGATCAATCTGGTAGAGTCCTTTGTGAAGTTTCCCTTTCAACAGGATTTGGAGATTGGTTTTGTCCTTCACAAGACAGCAGGAATCATGGAATTCAAAGATGACATTATTATCTTTTGTGAATTGAGATATACTAATTAAGTTCTTTGTGATCTGAAGAACATAGAGGATATTGTTAAGAAGTAGAGAAGAGTGATGAGAGGAAGATGATTTAGAAGAGACAAGAGTTTTACCAAACACCTTCTTCCTCATCGAATTCATAATCACCAAATTGTTGATGTTCAGCAACATATGCCTGCGGATTTGTATTTGGAGGTTCTGCACCAGTAAAGTTAACATCAAATCTTTTATAACACTTAAGGACAAAATGACCAGGTTTTCCACATAGTTGACACACAATCGGAGATTTGCCAGAGAACTTGAATCCTCCACGACTGATCATGCCACGGCCTCTGAAACCACGGCCACCACCACGCTGCACATAGTGTGCCATAGGTTCCATAATAGAATAAGAACTTTGCTGCAGACGAATCTCTTGAGATTGCAGTGCATACTGTATTTCCTGCAACGATGGAGATTGAGAGTGATGCGTGTGATTAATAACAACAGACTCATATTCAGGACCAAAACCATTCAAAATTGAATCGCCAAGTTCATCATCTGGAATGATGTGACCAGCAGCTGCTAGCTGATCTACATAACCGCGCATTTTAAGAAAATATTCATCCACTGAGAGCGCATCTTTCTTTTGAGAGTGTATCATCTTCTTTAGCTGAAGAACATGAGATCTAGATTGCGACATGAACAACTGCTCCAGAACTTGCCAGATTTGTTGAGAAGTGGTACATCGGACGACATGCCCGAGCATAAATTCACTGATTGAGGACAACATCCAACTCATTAGGAAATGGTCTTTGCGAATCCACTACGAATACGTTGGATTTTGAACTGGTTCTGCATTTGCAGATGAAGAAGCTAGAAACGGAAAAGGAGCTGCAACAGTTGATGATATAAAATCATCAAAACCGTGAGCACGAATCGTAGATAAAACTTGAAGTCTCCAGAACGCATAACTGTTGCGATCTAAGTGAAGAATCATTGGGTGAAGATTTGGCAGAGCCGAAGAAGCGGAAGCAGACGCCATTACAAGATATTTGAAGCAGGATCAGAGAAAAAAATCTCAGGCTCTGATACCATGTAAGATAAGCTGAGCTGAGCTGAAAGAGAAAAATTTGAAAACTGATTTTCATTGATGATGACAGAATGAATTACAGAAGCAAAGAAAGCTCACTACATATACACGCTCTTAGCAGATCTAACTAACTAACTAACCCTCCAACAGCTTTGACCGCTGACATGGAGGCTGCAGACGTAGCTTTCATAAATAAAACCAATATAATTCATGAAAAATACAGAACAATTTTGTAAGCATGTTTGATCATGATCATCACGTGGTTTCTTTGAATATTCAATTTTGAATGCATTTATTTTGCTACAATTATTCCCACTTTCAGGCCTCCACATTGACTGCTTTAGAGATGTTCTACGTAGATTTAAAATTTATGCGGCTGTTGGCAATGATAGAGCAACTTAAAGTTATCGAGAAAGCCGATTAAAGTGTCTCATGCTTATTTACATTTATTTCATTACCACTGCTCACGTTTAGTCTATATTAGCTTTAACTTTTTTTAATTTACATTTATTTTATATATTTATGTTGATTTAAATATGAAATTACATAAAAAATCAAAGCTTGATATGTACATTTTTCCTTTAACTTTAAACAAACGAATCAAAAGAAGAAAGCTAGCTTTGATTTTGTAAGAATAGCATTCTATAATTTTTTATTGTGGATATAGTCAATGTTTAGTAATTTTGGCAGGATATCATTCTTTTTTTTAAATTACATGTTGGATAGATGACTATTAAAAATGTTCACTTTTCGAAGGTGTGTGCTTACTCTCATTCTGTCATTCAATTCAAGCAGTGCTATTTTGTACATGGAATACAATATCTATGCGTTTCAATCAATTACATGTTTTTATATATGGGTTAAAACCATATAATAGTAGATACAGTATCCTACACAATTTGTTACATCTGAAATTAATGACGTAAAGCAATTATAACTTTTTACTCAAATGAAGAACCACAATAAATGCGACTTCTGGCAAGTTACTTACCATAACCTTAAGGTGTCGGCTGGTATGCAGGAATGGAATGGTGATTACTGCGTCCATTCCCATTCCGATGACTGGCAAGATTTTTACGTCAGAAATCATCATTCTCGAATGAATGCTTATTCCCATGAACATGAGATTAGTCATTCATCCCCTCCCCCATGGTATTAACTATTCCCATATGGGATTAGCCAAATTTATTTATTTTTCTGAAAATTTATTTTTATTTATTTTTTATCTCATAAAATTAATAATAAAATAATAATAGTATTTATGATAATAAATAAATAATAGTTATTAGTAATAAATAATTATAATATAATAATAGTGATAAAAGTATAGTTATTAATAATATTAACATAAAAATAACAATAAATACAATAAATAATTATATTAAAATAATAATATTATTAATAATATAAAAAAATAATAAATATTATTAGAAATTAATAATAATATGGACATAAAAATAATAATTAATACCAATAAATATTATATTAAAATATGATTATTTAATTAGTTAATTAATTATGATAATAATTAAAATAGTAGTTATTACTAATAAATAATTATAATATAATAATAGTGATACAAAATTATAGTTATTAATAATATTAACATAATAAATAACAATTAATACAATAAATAATTACATTAAAGTAATAATATTATTATTAATATAAAAATAATAATAACAATAATATTAACAATAATAAATACTAGTAATAATAATATTAATAATACTCAAAGTAATTATACTAAAATAATACTATTAATAATATTAATTACTTAATAATAATAGTAATAAAATTCTAAATAACAATAATAATAATAATAATAATAATAATAATAACTAGTAATAATAATTAATTATTATTATTGATATTATTATTAATTAGTATTAATAATATTTCTAAATATTAATAGTAATTATTATTATTATTATTATTATTATTATTATTATTATTATTATTATTATTATTATAATAAATTATAAAATAGTAATTATTTTATTTGTTTTATTTCATTCTTATTAGTTCATTCCATGTACATACTAGTAGAGCTGGCAAAATGAGCCCGGCCCGAAAAGCCCACCCGGGGTACCCGGGGTTTGGGCAGGTTTGGGCTTCAAAATTAAAGGCCCGAAAAAACCGGGCCTAAAAGCCACTGAAAAACCCCAGGACCTCTGGGGCTTTGGGCCAAAAAAGCCCGAGGTTTTGGGCTAAAAAGTCCGCCCGATTTTTATTAAATATATATATTTATAATATTATTTAATATACATATCTATATATTTTAATAATATTAATTATATTTTATATAAATATTTATTTTTATAGTAACAATTTTCTTACTAATTCATATACTGATCAGAAAAATAAATTTTGAAAAAAATAATAACCTCATAAATCATTCAAAAATAATTCCTAAGATAAATAATCTCCAAAAATATATACATTGATGATTAATAATCTTATAATATGTAAAATCTATTTTGAATCATTGATCTTAAATATATACAGTATAATTAATTTATTTTATTCTATTATTTTATGAGTATAAGTCGGATTGACGTTTAATAATATCATTTATCTTTGATTTTTAATTACTAATTTTTTCTCCTTAAATTAAAGAATTAAAATCATACTGCATTACAATATCATCGCATGAATACATAAATAGGTCAAGATATACAATAAGCATTATCATAAGAATAAGTAAGCTCAAAATATTCTCATCACTGATTCTTTATTTAAGTTAAGGAGTTATGAGATCTTAATAAAATAATTATTTTTTTAATTTAAAATATTAATTTTATATATTAAAAAAATAAAAAATTATCTAAAAAAAGCCCGTCCGGGGTTGGTTTGTGCTTCATAATTTTAGGCCCGAAAAATTTGGGCCGGCAAACCGAAAAATTAAAAGCAAGCGAGGCACGGTGCAGTCGGGTCGGCCCAACCCGTTACTTTGCCACCTCTACATACCAGCCATAGGAATCACATATTTTATTCCATTCCATTCCTATCATCATTCCATTCCAAAGTTCATTCCATTTCCTATCCAATTTCATTCCTGCATACCAGCCACACCTAAGGTGTTGGCTGGTATGCAGGAATGGAATGATGATTCCTGCATCCATTCTCATTCCAATGACTGATAAGATTTTTACATCAGGAATCACCATTCTCAAAGGAATGCTTATTCTCATGAACATGGGATTAATTATTCCTCTCATCCCTCATAGTATTAGCTATTCCCATGAATATGGGATTAGCCAAATTTATTTATTTTTTCTGAAAAATTATTTTTATTTATTTTTTATCGAGTAAAATTAATAATAATAATAATAATAATATTTATGATAATAAATAAATAGTAGTTATTAATAATAAATAATTTAATATAATAATAGGGATAAAAATATAGTTATTAATAATACTAACATAATAAATAACGATAAATACAATAAATAATTATATTAAAATAATAAGCATAATAATAATAATAATGGTAAATACTATTAGAAATTAATAATAATATTGACATAAAAATAATAATTAATACCAATAAACATTATATTAAAATATTATTATTAATTAATTAATTAATTATGATAATAAATAAATAGTAGTTATTAATAATAAATAATTATAATATAATAATATTGATAAAAAATTATAGTTATTAATAATATTAACATAATAAATAACGATTAATACAATAAATAATTATATTAAAATAATAATATTATTATTAATATAATAATTATAATAATAACAATAATAATAATAATAATAATAATAATAATATTCCTAAGTAAATATATATTTAATATTAATATTAATTAATTAATAATAATAGTGATAATATTCTAACTAAAATTATTATTATTATTAATTAGTATTAATAATTAATTATTATTATTATTGATATTATTATTATTATTAAATAGTATTAATAATATTCTAAATATTAATACTAATTATTATTATTATTATTATTATTATTATTATTATTATTATTATTATTATTATTATTATTATTATTATTATAAAATCATAATTATTTTATTTGTTTTATTTCATCCCTATTCGTTTATTCCTTGTACATATCACCATATGAATCACATATTTCATTCTATTCCATTCCTATCATCATTCCATTCCAAGTCCATTCCTATCCAATTTCATTCCTGCGTACGGTAGTCACTTAAGTTGTATCACATTAGATCGCGGATCAACTCACATTTTAAAATTAGAAAACTCAACTCCAAACTCCGACTAACTACAAGAAAATAAACTTAGTAAAACAGAGGAAAAAGCTCAACTTTCCTTAAGCTATTAAAAACAGAGTAAAAAGCTCAACTTTTGTGTCTTGATTACATGATCTTATGTATTTAATATGGTTATTTCATAAGCAAAAGACTGTAGAAGCAGCGCTCTCTCTCTCTCTCTCACACACACACACACACGCAGCAACAGTCAACAGAGATGAATGTGATAGTATAGAAATATTAAAAAGAGTTCAACTTGTATTGATCTACCTTTTGCTCTTTAAATAGAGCTTGTACATTTTACATTTACATGTGTGTATATGCATGGATTTACAATAACTGAAAATGTAACAACCAAACAGATTTTCAACTAACTAACAACTAATCTGTAACTAACTAACTAATTCTGCATGTAGCTAACTAATAATCTAATACAACCCGAACTGAAAATGGACTATCCTTGATCAAGAGAAACAGAGAGACTAATGATGAAACCAAGGAGCAGATAATGGTTTGGTGAAGATATCGCCACACGAGCTTCAGAGGAAACATAACGAACATCGGATCTTTCTTTGAGAACCTTGTCATGAACAAAGTGTGTGTCAATCTCAATGTGTTTAGTGCGAGCATGCAGCACGGGTTTGAAGCAATGGCAGTGGCACTCTTGTTGTCACACCACAATACCGGAGGCGGAGATGAAGAAACCAAGCTCGGCAAGAAGCGACTTGATCCAAATGGCTTCAACTGCGGCGATTCGCAAGAGCACGGTACTCAGATTGATGAGAGCTGCGCAACCACATTACGCTTCTTCGAGCTCAAGAGAGAAGATTATTGCCAAGAAAACACAATAGCCATTGGTAGATTTCCTGTCATCCAAAGAGCCCATTGATCCGCATTCGAAAAAAATTGAGATGAAGATAGGGCAATGATTGAAACCGTAGAGGCGTAGTGTAGTGTACCTTTGAGATAACGAATGAGCCTTTTACAAGCTTGCCAATGTAATACAGTGGGAGAATGGATAAATGACTCAATTTGTTGACCATGAAGGAGATATCGGGATGCGAAAGAGTGAGGTATTGTAAAGCACCCACGGTCTTTGAAACAAAGTTAGATTGGAGAAGAAGGACTATCGGACCTATGAAGTTTAACACCAACATTGTATGGAGATGATTGAGAAGTGAAGTTGCTAAGATTTGTCTTAGCGGAGAATCTGAATATCTTGAGGCGATTAAGAAGGAAGGATTTTGATGGAGATCTAGAAACACGAATACCTAGAAAATACGTGACGGGACCTAAATGTTTTAAAGCAAATTACGAGAGAGATTACGAATAAGATGAGAGATGAGTGAAGAGTCTTCCCGATGATGAGAATATCATCCACATAAACAAGAACAAGTGACAACTTTCCTTTTGCGAGCATAAAGCGTGAATGATCGATGTCGAATGTTTGAAACCATAAGATAGAAGATAGTGTTTGAGTTTTTCATACCACGCTCGAGGAGCTTGCTTGACCCATAAAGAGATTTATGTAGCTTGCGAGACATGATCGGGACGAAGAGAATCAACAAAGCCCTCGGTGATGCATGTATCTGAGTTTATCAAGAGTGCCATTGAGGAAGGCGTTGTTTATATCGATGTGTTGTATATCCCAATCAAGCGTAGCGAAGAGAAAACATAAGCCTTACCGAGGGCGGGCTTAACAACAGGACTAAAGGTTTCTAAGAAATCAACACCGCTTTGTTGTTGGAAGCCCTCGCAACCGTCTTGCTGAGACATTCGATGAGCCATCCGCATGGGTTTTACCGAAACACCCATTTACATTGAATGAGATTCATGTCACGTGAGTAAGGGATAATTTCCACGTGGCTTTGTCGATAATAGCTTTGAATTTAGCCTCCATAGCTTTGTACCATTATGGGTGAGCTAAAGCCTCGGCGTGAGAAAAAGGTTCCATGATGGTAGCGGTGGTAACACCGATTTTATCGATGTATGCGATTAGGGTGGCTAATCGGTTGGTCGGTACCTACGGAAAAAATCGAGTACCGACCCGGTTTAGAAGAAGACGCCACCGACCTCGGCCGAATACCGACTCGGGTATCCGAGTCGGTATTCGATACCAATTACATTATTAATATAAGTTTCACATATCAATATTCAATGTGGTATGCAGCCTATAGGTATTAATGTTGGACTCGCCTTCAATTTTCGTAGGTCGTGTGTTGAAACCGACTTGACATTCGATTTTTTACTCTTTTATTTGAAGGATATTGCAGTAAATATTATATGATTAGGTTTTCTTCTTACTGTGAGATAGATTAATTATAAATATTTAATTATAGCAATCTAAAATAATATATAATGGTGGCCCATAGACTTGGAGATCAACCATTATTAGTCTTTATCGTCCATATTATCATTATTAGTCTTTATCGTCCATATTTAATCAACCATTTAAAACATGCAGTTTTGTTATATATTGGTTAAAGCAATGCCCATAGACTATGACAACAAACACAATTTTATCCTCTTCAGCGACATTTTCCTCCGCATATAATCATATGATATTATAATTGTGCAGCTTTATTAGCTCAATTACCTAATCATAATTTTGATCGTCCCTCTTTTGCAGCCGAAAAAGCATAAACAAACCTAATTAACAAGCTGGAGATACATAGACTTTGAGGAAAAACATTCGGAGATACATAGAATTTGAGGAAACAACATCCTGTAGATACATAGACTTTGAGGAAACACTACTAAAATCCAAATCACATGATATCACATCTTGCTAAAATCCTTGAACTTAATTTCAAAGTATAACAAAACAATAGTTATTCCTAGTCTATTCTCAATTAACTCGCCCACTCGACTCATAGCACTTTGTGTCGTCCTCGTCTCTCCATGAACAATGGTGCGTAACACTATAAACAAATAAAAAGTTAAGAAACAAACAAGGAATCAAAATAATTATTATAATTTGTAAATGTAAAGTGTAAGCTAACAATGTAAATAGTAAATACTAAATACTGTACTTACCCATTTCAAATTCTTTTTCTAGTTCTTCTTCAGGTACGCCTTCTTCGTCTTTCTTGTCAATTGAACTAGTTTTCAACCAATCTTCAGCGCAAATCAAAGCCTCAACCATATTAGGAGTCAATGAACTTCTATATGCAGAGAGAACACGACCTCCCGTGCTAAATGCAGCCTCAGAAGCAACACTGGATATTGGGACAGCCAAAATATCCTTTGCCATCTCAGACAGAACGGGGTAACGTGGACTATTCTTCGACCACCACTGCAAAATATCAAATTGATCGACCTCTCCCTTTGCCACTTTGTGCTGCTTCTCTGCCAGAAAGATAGTGATTTCACTTGTATCGGACTCGTCAGGTTCTTCGTCATTTTCCTGTAGAGCGACAAGGCTAAGAGCACCACGACGATCTGATCGTCCATAACTAGGAACTGTATTAGACCTATTAAATGTCCAAGCTGGAGTCAGAGTCACATTATGTGATGTCTTATAAAACTCAAACAAATCATTCATTAGTCATCACTTCTTTCACCAAAGCTGTACCGTTGTGCTTCATACAGCGATCTAAAGCATTTATCCACATGTTTCATCTTTTATCTTGGATACAACACAGTGACAATATAGAGAATCCTATTCATTTTGGATTTAACTTTTTTCAACCAATATTTTCGATCTTAATCCTCGTCTTTGTAGCCATAGAACTTATTTCATAATCATCATTCATCTCCAACTCAGAGATGAGGTCAAAGACATCACACATCTCAACAAAAAACAAATGTGCTGTGGCATATGTCGTGCCGGAGACGAGGAGAGTCAACTCGTAGAACTTCTTCAAATATTCAATAATTTTCCTCAGATTAACCCAATCGGCCTCATCAGGTGGTCCAATAGGTAAATTATTGTACTTCTTCTGCTTCAAATCATCTACATAGATAGGATACATATTTGCGAAGATCTTGAATGCCGCCTCATATGGTTGGGCCGACTCTCACATCATATATGTCGAGTTCCACTGCATCGGGACATCCAAGCACAATGACTTCTTGCAACTAATCATGTCCCTAAGTAAGGCCACACAATCATGGAATTGTGCAGATCTCGCTGTGAGGCCTTAATCCATTTCACGGCTTCTCTAACTCGTCTCACAGACAAACCTATTTCATCTAACCCGTCTTGCACAACCAAATTGAGTATCCGTCTTTGCACAACGATATGAAAGTACTTCCCACTCGAACATCTGTCCCCAACCTATCAAATGAGACTTGACATGTCGAATTGCACCATCATTCTGCGATGCATTATCCATAGTGCAACAAAACACATTCTTGATCCCCATCCATTCGGTGATGTGAGAATCGCTTCACCAATGTCAATCCCTTATGACTTACAATCTTGCAAAATGATTATCTTCTTGTGCAAGACCCAATCTTTGCTAATGATCGCTCACTTTTCTAACACAAAAATGTGCAAGTATAAAGGTAAGTCGAGTATCGTATCCACAGGGATTGTAATACAAAAACACAGAAGCTAACTCAACAATAATTCATCATTATCCAAGAACAGATTTGGTTTAAAAATGTTTTAAGGCTTCGAATATTAAATCCAAAGCAAAAGGTAACAATGCAAACAGAAATTAAAGCAATAAATACTCAAAGAGATAATAAGATAGAAAGACTAACCCTAGGGATACATTAATCCTACCCACAACATATGTTTATCCTGCTTCCTATTAACCAATTTTAATCCAGACAAGATGGAAGATCACATATGTAATCAACAATTTCAATTACGACAATTGTGGCAGTTGATTACCAATTTTTCCTATTACTGTTATGTCTCTAGGTGAAAATTAGTAACTCCAAAAGGATCACAAAGAATAAGCTTCCTACGAATGTTCATATCTCACTCGACTCGAGGTTTATTCATATTGTGCATTCAAGATCGATTGACAATTAAAACGGTTAAGTAATTAACTAGCAACTAGATATGCATCAAGATTGATCGAAATCAACACATAATAATAAGCACCAAGAATAACAAATCAATGCACGGAAGGTAAATAGCAATAGCGGGAATCACAACACTTATGATAGAATCATGCAAATCACAGGATTAGAGCGGAAATTTAGCTAGACATAATAAGCGAAATAAAATAAGAATTAATCATAGAAATATGAATTATATAGATAAAACCCGTAATGCGGCGTCTGAAGAACAATCGTTGGGTTCGTATCTCAACCTCAGTGGAAAACAGGAAAAGACGGAAATCGTTCGGACGAAAACGTTCCAAAGCAATGCGTAGAATTGATGTAGAACAATGGAAAAACTAATGCTAGATGATTCTAAAGCAAAGCTAAAGTCAAAATATATGAAAAACTAGAGTAAAAACGTGCTGGATGAGTTGGGGGCGCGAGGGCTATGCATTGCCCTATTTATAGGCATAGGCGAAACCCTAATTTTCGCGTCCAGCCACCTCTCTTCGAGGCCGAGCTCGCGGTTGCTAGCTCGGTCGCAAGGTTCTGGGCTCGTGATTCTTCGGTTGGCTTGCGGCTGGACTCGCGCCCGTTAGCTATGCCTCGTGACCGGGCTCGCGGTCGCTAGCCTTGGCCGCGAGAAATCAGGCAGAAGCTTTTCCTTGGCTCTCGCGGGCGGGGTGTAGGGAAATCTGATTTTAACCCTCTCCCGAGGATCTATCTTGGATGTTTAATTCACCATACAATGATTATATGCCTAGCATGAACCTATATAATTAATTGCAACACGTAGGGGTTTTCTCGTGTTTACCTGTGAATCTGTCGGGGATGAATATATCGAGACTCGTGCTTTGATCTTCTGGACTGTAACCCGATTACCTAAACTCCAATATCGAGTGAGGACAGTCTATGGAGAATGCTATAGAAAATCACCCTCTTTCTTCTCTCAAAGATTTCGAAAATTCTCACTATTTGGTAATAGCAATTCTAGAAAATAATGAATGAAGATTAGCATGATTTTCTCTCTCACCTTATATTTATAATGCACTCCCAAATCCTATCTAGATAGGATTTATGCATATCTAATAAATATAATAATATCCTTTAGGATAGAGAGGATCAAGTTAGAGTCCAGTGGGGTGAGAGAGAGATGGGCGAAAATCACCAAGCTACGGTGGATGGGCTAGCCAGAGGATCAAATCTGAGGAATAAAGATGGGCCTCAAATAAATTAATTATCTTATGTTCAGCCCAGAACATAAATTAATTTATAAACATTCATTCATGCCACTAGAGAATAAATGCTAACTTACCCCTTTATTACCGAAGTTGAGTTGGGCTTGCACTTAGAGTTTACGATTCCCATATTTAAGATATCGTACGTCCATTAATTATTTACTGATTGCTCGATTGCTTAAAATAATTAATATCTTTAATTCCTTAAGTAGTACCACTCAACCTTATTATTGCACTTGAGATAACTCAACCTGCAGGGTTTAGTACAATAAATCTTTTGAGCTCCTTAAGAGGACGTCATCATCCTAAGCGGATACGGTGACTCGTCTGAGATAACTAGCATGACATACAAGACCGCCACCACCCAAGATGCGAGAGAGTCTTGGGTTAAATCATGTAACCTCACCCATAACAAGTCAAAGTGATGGTCAAGAACTCATACTCACCTAATACCTTATCGAGGTTTAGATCATCGTAAGTCACCGAGATCTAGGTTCTTCACGGTCGGATAGAAGAACTCATCTCATCGTGATCCATCAATACGTCGAGACGCATCGGTATAGACAAGCAACCAAGTCAAGTCATTTCTTATCTACACATGCCTATACCGACAACTCGTCTTCAAGTTGTCTCGGTGTGATACTTTTATATCTCATTAAGCTTGACCAATCATACGGACTTACGTGATCTACAACACAATCGTATGATCTAAGCGATATATGAGATAAAGGGATATACATATGCAATCAAGTAAACAATTCAGATAGGAGATTGTGATAGTGGTAACGAGGAAACATTGTATACAAGCACAACCAAAGCGCTTTCAAGATACAAATCCAACAATCTCCCACTTATGCTAAAGCAAAACTTTTAGTATACAATGTGTCTCTACTAGCTATTACAAACAACACCATCACTTTACTTCTCCCACTTATACAAAAGTTTCCTTTCTAAGTGGGTGCCGTCTTCATAATCCAAGTCCTCGAATATGCTCTTCGTAGACTTTTACGGCGAGCTCTTCGTGAATGGATCAGCTAGGTTATCCGCAGATACCAATCTTCTCAATCAGCACATCCCCAATCTAACAATTTCTCGTATGACATGGTACTTTTCTCTATGTGTTTAGTTGCCTTGTGGGTCCGTGGTTCCTTCCGAGTTTGCCACTTCACCGAGTTATCACAAGAAACTATGATACTCTTGGGCAAACCAGTACCACATCTAGATCCATGAGGTGGTTCTTGAACCATCTGACCTCTTTAGCGACCTCCAAACGGCTACATATTCGGCTTCCATGGTGGAGTCGACAATGCATCATTGCTTTGCACTCCGTCGGGATGACTCCTCCTCCCAATGTAAACACATAGACCGAGGTGACTTCTTCTCATCACGGTCACTTGGAAATACAGTCCGAATAACCCAAAGGCATTAAACTATATGCATGGTAAACCACCTATAATCTCGAGTCCTTTTCGGTGCTTGAGTATATGCTTTACATGATCCAATGAGCTTGTCCGAGGTTAGGCGATATCTAGCTACTATGCCTACCGCATAGCGATATCGGTCTCGTACATAGCATTGCGTACATGAGACTTCCACGGCGGAGCGTAAGGAACTTGTCTCATTTCCTCTATCTCCTTGCGGTCATAGGTGATCGCTCCTTAGATAAAGGAACGCCATGTCCGAAAGGTAGCAATCCTTTCTTGGGTCGTGCGCATACTAAAGCGAGTAATCATAGTATCAATGTAAGGCGCCGAGATAAGATCAATATTTTTCTCTTACGATCTCGGTAAACCTTGATCCCAAGATGTCTGTTGCATCTCCTAAGTCTTTCATTTGAAACCGATCGGATAACCAACTCTTTCGTCGATAACAACTTCACATTGTTGCCAACTAGAAGAATGTCATCTACGTAAAGTGCAAGAAATACCACATCACCGTTGACATATAAACGATACACACAACTTTCGCTAGGCAACTGAGTAAATCCATAGGACTTTACCACCTCGTCAAAACGTAAGTTCCAGGATCGTGAAGCTTGCTTAAGTCCATAAATGGACTTCTTAATCTTCCAAACTAGATGCTCTCCACCCTTCACCACATAACCTCCGGGTTGCTGCATATAGATGTCCCTACCTTCCTCAAGGTAACCGTTTAGAAAAGCGGTTTTTACATCCATTTGTCAAACCTCAAGGTTTAAGTGGGCTGCTATGGCCAGAAGAATTTTGATGGACTTGAGCATTGCTACAGGCGAAAAGGTCTCATCGAAATCGTTGCCCTCAATCTGAGTGTACCCTTCGCCACAAGCCCGGCTTTAAAAGCGAAACCTCTCCATCTGAATCTCTTCCTCTTGTATACCCACTTACTACCTATGGCTTCCTTACCATCCGGTAGAGGTGTCTTTTCGTGATACATCCATAGTCGTTATGGACTCGATTTCTAAGTCCATAGCGGTGTGCCATGATCTTGCATCAATGTCTTGTATCCCCTCACTTTATGTCCATGGGTCGATTATTGCACCGCTCGTTTCACGGGACTAAATCAAGATTCACCCACGAACATAAATCGCTCGGGTTGACGAACAACCTCCCACTACTGACGAGGCGCCTCTTGGCACAATGGCGGCGGTGGGCAAGTAACTTGTGATTCTCTATCTTGCACAACTTGCTGAATATGAGCCACTTATGCGGCGGTATCTCGGTGGAACTCGACCCACTTCAATTTCTTGAAGTATCGGTGTCGATCCCTCCCACTAGATCGACATCTTGTACCTTTCGCTTAATCGGTGGTGGAATACGATCATCTTGAATTCTTGAAGAATGATTTCAACTTTGGATTTATGGTTTTCATATAATCCTCTTCTAAGAATCGGGCATTAGTGCTAATAATGACCTTCCGATCTTTAGGACTATAGAAATAACCACCTTCGTTCCTCTAGGATAGCGATAAACGCCCTTGCTTCGATCTAGACTCCAACTTGGCGCCTTCTTGTTCAAAGACATGTGCTTTGGATCGCCCCATATCCTTATGTGGCTTAAACTAGGCTTGTGCCCAAATCACAACTCGAAAGGGTTCTTTTCGACTGACTTGGATGGTACTAGATTTAGCAAGTATGCCGCTGTTTCTAAGGCATACCCCCAGAACGAAATAGGCAATGTTGCATAACTCATCATCGATCTAACCATTTCTAAAAGAGTCCTATTTCTTCACTCTGACACACCATTTTGTTGTGGTGTGCCCGGTGTAGTGAGTTGGGAGGTAATCCCACACTGCACCATGTAGTCCATAAACTCGTTACTGAGGTATTCGCCACCGCGATCGCAGACATGATGACTTGATACTTTTACCAAGCTTCGTCTCCACTTCCGCCTTAAATTCTTTGAATTTCTCACAGATTCAGACTTACGGTGAAGCAGGTATATGTATCCGTACCTTGAGTAATCGTCAATGAAAATGATAAAATACTGCACCTCCACGAGCTTGTGTTGACATAGGTCCACACAGTCGAATGGACTAGCTCCAACACTTCTTTGGCTCTATAACCCTTCTTGAAGGGTCCGGTCGACATCTTTCCTTCTATACAGATTCGCGGATCGAGAGCGAGTGCGTGAGATCACCCAACGCCCATTCTTAGCCGTCTTTGGATCATATTTAGATTGATGTGACCTAATCTAAGATGCCGGAGAAATGTGGTGTCATCTTGCTAAGAAAACTTTCTTCTTAAGGTTTGATGTAGATGCAACATAGTTAAAGGTATTATGTTTGGCATAAATAGTATAAAGCGAATTATATAAAGTGCCACCACGATAACCCGTCATTTCTTATGATAGAAACACCACTATCAAAAACAACTGAATATCCATGAATAAATAGTTTCGAAACTGAAATAAGGTTTCGCCGAAACTCCGGCACATATAAAACGTCTTTCAATACTAAAACAGTTCTATCAAAACATAAAGTAACATCTCCGACTGCAACGGCCTCGACTTTCGCCACGTTGCCCATGGAGATCGTTATCTCGCCATCACATAGCTCCCTTGTCCGTAGGAACCCCTGCAAGGTGTAACAAACATGATCAGTCGCACCCGTATCTACTACCCATGAATGAGTAGAACAAGTCGCTAAACATGTTTCCGTTACTAAGGCAAATGGCGCACTGAGCCTTGAGCATAGGGCACTGGCCTTCCAATGCCCGATCTTGCCGCACTTGAAGCACTTTCCTCTCCTTCGGCTTTTCAAGCCTCCGTGCGCACATGTTCTTGCTCCCACTGCTCCCATTGTTTCCTTTTCCTCTACCACCTTTGGTGCCCCTTTTTCTTCTTCCATTTTTCAACGGAAAATTTGGGCCCCTAGATGTGCTAGCAAGGGCATGTGCTCCTTTACCCATGACTCCTTCCGCCACGAGATCATTAAGCAACCGACTAAGTGTATACTCGGTCTTGCTCATGATCGCATTCACGAAAATTCTCAAAAGACTTGGGCGGTGTTAAGGATGATATCGACCTGGCTTCGCCGTCAATACCTCCTCCCAACCGATCAAGACTATCCATGAGATGAGTCTGTGGGAGACATGTTCATGGACGAACTTCCTTCTTCCATCTTACACGCCAAGATTTCTCTCATTATGTGGGCGGATCGTCGATCCGATCGCCCGAACTTACTCTCAAGACTTGACCATATTTGATCACGCGTCACCATCGATCGATCTGCAGTTGCAAGCCTTTGGACATTGTAGTCATCATATAGCACTTGGCCATATTGTTTGACTTATGCCAAAGTCTGCTTGACTCTCGCTGCTCATTAGTCAATGGGTCAGTAAGGGCATCGGGTTTGGGAGTAGTGAGAACAAACATGTGTTCTTCAGCGATAAGAACATATTCCATGTTTCGTTTTCACTCGATAAAATTTGGACCGGATAGAGGATTTTGTGCGAGCATATTGATAATCGGTGTAAGAGACATATCTGAAAAGTAATGTAAACACATAAGCATACGATCGCACATAATTTGTAACAATAATATTGTAACCTTTTGATAAAACAATATTAATTGAAACCTCCAATCGCCAAGGAATCCCACATGCAAGCCATGCGTGTGGACGTTTACACATGGACCCCTCGACCAGACTAAAATATACCTTTTGGTCGTTTAATTTCAATCCATGTCAACTTATTCTTATGACAAATGAAATTAATGATTGGACCTTACTAGACCACATCACTATCGCAAGAAGGACTTGGCGAATTTGTACTTGAGGTGATGTCTAAGCAATGACCACAATTTTATGATGAAAATGAATTCTTAGAATTGGCATACTCACTAGGACCATACCGCTTCCAATCCAAATTCCTTTGTTATCTCATTTTAAATCTATCTCTAGAGAACTTATGAAAAATCTCATATGCAACCCACGCGTGTGGACGTTTACATGAAACTCCCACTTCTCAATAGATTAAAATGTTTTATTTAGAAATCTAATCTAACAAACTTATGACAAACATTGCAAGCAAGCCACGCGCGTGTGGGCGTTTACTCACGGTGTATCACTTTATTTAGAGATCAAAAGTGGAGGTCTTGACATTTTAATTTTAAAATTAATATGTCGGGTTACTTGCTTAGTCTTTTGTTTCAAAAGGTTTGTCCATGCGCATCACGTAATCTAGCATGCTTTTCTATAGAACTCGACATGTAAAATATGCTCATGAATTCTAAAATATGCTTGAAAACGCGATAAACCTAGCATGCTTACTATGCACGTCCAATCATGAAAACATGTAACATGTTTATCTACGTAATTAAACATACATAGCATGCTTCTGTATAATTTAAACATCCACAACATGCTTTGAACGATAAAAAATAAAATAAAATCGTTCATCGCGCCCACCCATGGATCTCAGATTTCGCCTAATTTATTACATAAATTTGCAAAGTCTGATCTTCAAACTCGAGCCTCGTGTGCACGGGCACGGACGGATTCGCAAAAGCTGGATTTGGGCGAAAAATCAAAATGGGCGGATCATTGGAGTGGGCGAACCGGGTCCAAAACTGAACCGAGTCAAAATTCGGATCTCGGGCCGAAAATTGGTCGATCTTGAACCAGTCGGGTCGGCCCAAAAAGCTGGTCGGGTCACCATAAAAGGGGCGGGCAGCGCTAGGCACAGCCCATGCGCCGCCGCGCCAGCCCACCCGCCGCCTACCTCGACGCCAACGTCGCCTAGCACTGCCGAGCTGGCCGAGAAGTCGCCGCCGAGTGCCGAGCCTCGCCGAGAGAACTCATGACGCCCAGTGTGCCTCGCCCGGACCGCCGGGGCGTGCCGAGCCGTGTCGAAGCGCCGCCGGGCTTTACACGAAAATCGCCGCCCGTCGCCCGGTGCCGCCGAGAACGCCCGACGCGTTGAGGTTTCTGCGAGAATCGCATCGAGACCGCCGAAGCGCCGAGGCCTCGCACGCAGTATCGTGCGCCCCATGTCGCCGCGTCTCGCCGAGCCGTGCCAAGACCTCATCGAGGTTTCCGCGCAAAATCGCACCAGGGCCGCCGCGCCGCCGCCGCGATACCCGCCGAGGCTACCGAGAGGCGCCAAAGCGCTGTCGCCCAACCACGCCCGATGGCCTGACGAGGACATCCACCGAGGTCTCGCTGAGCGCACGCTCGGCCCGAGGTGTGCCGAGGCATCCGTGCGGAAACCGCGTGCTCGCACGCCCGCCGTCGAGCCGTCGCCCACCTCACCGCGCCCGCGACACCGCCGCCTCTGTCTACCCATGCCGCCCGTATCCGTCGAGACCCGCACGCGAGCTGCCGACTGTCCTGCGCGCTGGATGCTGCACCATGTCGTGCCTTGCCGTGCGATGGTTTCCGGCGTTGTGCAACGGGACTTCATCATCTCTTCTTCGTGCTTTTATCTTCGTTCTTCTTTTACATATAAGATTTACAAGAAAAAAATCTAATCTAACCACGGATTTTCTCGTGGTGAAAAACAAAATCCGACAAAAATAAAACGAGCCACGATGAACGACAGATTCACAATTAATTAATTGCGCACGTTATAATCAAACGTGAATTAATCCAACAGAGCCAAGATATTGATCCGGTGCTCGATACCAATTGTAGGAAATCGATTTTAACCTCTCCCGAGGATCTATCTTGGATGTTTAATTCACCATACATTGATTATATGCCTATCATGCACCTATATAATTAATTGCAACACGTAGGGGTTTTCTCGTGTTTACCTACGAATCTGTCGGGGATGAATATATCGAGACTCGTGCTTTGATCTTCTGGACTGTATCCCGATTGCCTAAACTCCAATGTCGAGTGAGGACAGTCTATGGAGAATGCTATAGAAAATCACCATCTTTCTTCTCTCAAAGATTTGAAAATTCTCACTATTTGGTAATAGCAATTCTAAAATAATGAATGAAGATTAGCCTTGATTTTCTCTCACCTTATATTTATAATGCACTCCCAAATCCTATCTAGATAGGATTTATGCATATCTAATAAATATAATAATATCCTTTAGGATAGAGAGGATCAAGTTAGAGTCCCAAGATGGTCGAGAGAGATGGTGAAAATCACCAAGCTACAGGCTGGATGGGCCACCAAGGATCAAATGCAAGGAATAAAGATGGGCCTCAAATAAATTAATTATCTTATGTTCAACCCAGAACATAAATTAATTTATAAATATTCATTCATGCCACTAGAGAATAAATGCTGACTTACCCCTTTATTACCGAAGTTGAGTCGGGCTTGCACTTAGACTTTACGAATCCTCGTATTTAAGATATCATACGTCCCTTAATTATTTACTGATTACGATCGCTTAAAATAATTAATATCTTTAATTCATAAGTAGTACCACTCAACCTTATTATTGTACTTGAGATAACTCAACTGCAGGGTTTAGTACAATAAACCTTTGAGCTCTTTAAGGGACGTCATCATCCTAAACGGATACGGTGACTCGTCTGAGATAACTAGCATAACATACAAGACCGCCACCACCCAAGATGCGAGAGTCTTGGGTTAAATCATGTAACCATCACCCATAACAAGTCAAAGTGATGGTCAGCAACTCATACTCACCTAATACCTTATCAAGGTTTAGATCATCGTAAATCACCAAGATCTAGGTTCTTCACGACGGTCAGATAGAAGAACTCATCTCACTGTGATCCATCAATACGTCGAGGCGCACCATTATAGACAAGCAACCAAGTCAAGTCATTTCTTATCTACACATGACTATACCGACAACTCGTTCTCAAGTTGTCTCAGCTGTGATACTTTTTATATCTCATTAAGCTTGACCAATCATACAGACTTCTATGATCTACAACACACTGTATGATCTAACTTATATATGAGATAAAGGGACATACATATGCAATCAAGTAAACAATTCAGATAGGAGATTGTAATAGTGGTAACAGGAAACATTGTATACAAGCTCAACCAAACTGCTTTCAGTATACAAATCCAACACGGGGCTCACGGTCGCGGCGTCTTTCCTAGCGGCCGATCTCGCGGTCACGAGGTCGGTCGCTAAGCTCTCGGCAAAATGCTCCGATGCCTTCGCGATTGGGCTAGCGACCGTGAAGGAGGCCGCTAGCCCCTGTTCTTGTTCTTCTTTTGGCTCATGCCTCGCTTCGTGCTTTGATTATCATCTTATAAGCCTACAAAATACCAAAGAGGAACCCAAGAGCAATATCTTCCAATAATAGATAAAAGCATTAAGATCCAATACATAAACGCACTTAATAGATCTAAATTCATCTTAAAATACCAACAATAAATGAGTAAAAAGCGCGTTTATCAGCTAATGCAATGTGCAGTAACACAAATGAAGTTTGTGTTATTCACTACGGTCCAATAATCCGTGGTGATCGACTCTCTTCCCATGCATTTTTTCTGAGAAAATGACTTCAAACTCTCTTTGCGTTCCAGGAATAGCTTCACACAATCTGCTCTTATTGCTTGTCTTGACGGAATCTGGAATTGAGGACATAAACGCTCAACAAATCTTTTAAAACCCTCTCTCTCGACAAATATGAACGGGAGCTCATCAAGGATGATCATCTCACACAATGCATGTCTGATTGCCTTCTGGTCAAATTTCCAACTAGTTAATGATCCAGTTCCATCAACAGTAGTTGTGTGGTTCAGAACTGTCTGATCAACCGTTGATTTTTGTTTTTTCAAACATGAAGCAGTATGGTTCTTTAAACCATTTGTACCGTTTCGGTATGAGTCCGCAGCAATTAAGGTCTGACAACAATTGCATCTTCCTTTGTGCATTGTAGTTGGAGGATTACCTTCTTCAACCATCACAACAGTGTATCCTTGCCAATGTATTGATTTTGGTTCTTCGGATTTTCGTTTCTTTGAAGATGTAGCTGCATCAGTATGAGTTTCTATTTCTTCTTGATCCGGATGTCTTCTAAGAAGTCGGTGTCCAATTGCTCATCTATAAGTCGATTACTATCTTGATGAGTTACTTGAAGACTACATCGTGATTTATTTTATAATGTGAGAGATGAGAACCATGTCAAACAAGTCGAGAAGTTTTAGCTCGGCGGTGGTCCTTAATTCCTTATAGCATGTGATTTTATAAATTTGAGTTCAATTAATTTTGAATTTTGATTGAATAATGTTGCATTTGAATAAAGGAACTCGAATTTGGGGTTGAGTATTTTAGTCGATTTAAGTTGTTAAAACTGTTTGATGCTACTAATTCAATTGTGTTTCATTCAGTTTTGGAAGTTGTTGTAAAGACAATATACATTTGGTATAAGATTTCACTTTTTCCATTTAAGACAAAGGCTTCCACTTATGAATTGAAACATGTATCTGCGAATTTGAGAATCATGATATGATTCACATCTAGCATGATATGATTCGAGAATTTCATACCCAATTGAATTACGTAATGCGTAAAATAAATAGTCATATCTCTAGCATGATATGATTCACATCTTCACCGGAGTTTTGTTGCACTTGATAATCGCATGTTTTGTACCTATGTACATGTAATTGAGTGGTGTCATTGACATCCATATCCACAAAGCCATTTCGGAAAATGCAAACCAGCCTTTTGATTTTTAATAATTTGTCTTTTGATTTTAGAAAATGCAAAGCCATCAACATACTGACAGTCCTCCAAAAAGAAAATTAAACCAACTAAAGCTTGATTATTTCTTTAGTGAATGTATACGCATATATACTCTGCACAAAATTAATTTATCAACCACATATATACGCATCAATACACACACACACATTTTGATTCCGGCCAAAAGATTAATTGAAAAATCTTACAAGTGAAGGTCAAGCGTGAGTGGTCGCCTCCCGATCGCCGGTGGCGCCACGACTCGCGGAGACCGCGCGGGCGTGCGGCGCGATGGAGCTACGCGAGGGCGCAATGTAGCTAGGCGAGGCGGAGCTGGCGAGGCAGCACGACGACAAGGAGAGCGAGAGGGAGACGCCCAAGGCCGAGAGGCAGACGAAGGGACCGCCGGTTGGAGTGGTGGTGTTGCGGTTTGTTCTTGTGTTGTGTCGATTGTTGAGAAATGAAATAAGAGAGAGAGAGAGAACGAGAACATAAGGCAGTAGTCGAGAACATAGAATAAGATAGAAAAATTAGGGTTCAATTAGAAATTCTCGGTATTCGGTATACCCGACACCGACGAGTATACCCGATACCCGAGAATAAGCTCGAGGAATACCGAACCCGACCCGAGACCCGATTTTGGGTGTCGGCACCTATACCGATAATTTTCGAGTAGGGTATCGGCACCGACTTACCGACACCCTAATAATCACCCCTATATGCGGTGAACACCTTGGGTTTGAAAATGGCATGTTTGGACCTGATGTTCATGGGATGTGTATTGGAGGATGGTAAGGAGGATCAATATGAGGTGAAGGCTAAGGAGGAAGCAAGGCGGAGATGAATTACGAGGGGTGAGACATTCTTGAATTGGACTAAGAGGAAGGGATGAGGAATTTGAGCTGAACTTATATGGGAAGAGGCTCTGAGATGGAGAAGAAGAACTTATGGGGTTTTGGAATGAATGCATGAAGGGGGAATAGGTACGGAGCTGGAGAGATAAGAGGTGGAATTTTGAGAAGTAGGTTGAAACAAACTGCACTAAGGGAATTCTCGTTCATTAAACATGACCGTATGAGCAATGTAGATTCTTCACGAGGAATGTAGGCATTTATAACCCTTGTGGTGTGAGCTATATCCTAGAAAACAAATTTAGATTATCGAATTGCAGCTTTGATTTGTTGTATGGTCGAAGGAAATGAAAACAACTACACCCAAACACCTTAAGAAACTTATAATCTGGAATGAGTTTGTATAGTGTTTGATAAGGGGAAATATTACCTAACACTGAAGTGGGAAACGTATTAATAAGGTGTATAGCAGTGGCAAAAGCGTCCCACCAGTAGGAAGTGGGTAAAGAGGCTGAGGCTAGAAGAGTAAGACCGAGCTCTGTGATGTGTCTATGCTTACGCTCAGCTCTACCGTTTTGTTGGTGAGTGTGAGGGCACGGGTGGAGAAATTGTATACCTAGGTTTTGAAGTAAGGCTTGAAGAGGTCGATATTCCCCACCCCAATCGATCAAGAGCTTTGATTTTGTGTTGAGCCGCTCAATGAAGGTATTGAACTTTATAAAGGTTTTGACAAGACTATCGATTTAACATGAAGAGGGTATACCCATGTGAACCTGCTATAGTCATCTAAAGTGTATATAATATCTATATCCATCGGTAGAAGGAAGAGGACTAGGTCCCCGAGATCCGAATGTACCAATAGAAAATGAGCGACGTTTTTATTTGATGAAGGGAAAATGCATGCGATGGATTTTACCCATTGCGATCATTACAAAAAGAAACCTCACAATTGTTTTATCTTGATATTCGAGAGCTTGAGAGTAGTGTCTAGAACACTTTTACAAGGATGACCTAATCTAGAGTGCCAAGGTCGACTTCGGTGGTTGAAGGTGTACTAGATGTAAAGTGTGGTTATTAAGGCCAAGGTGTTGGAAAAATCTTAATTGGATTTACATATGTTAAAATTAAATATGCATAGTTGTCTTTTAGTAATCCAATTAAAGTGGTCTATTAAGGAAATATTATGGATTAAAAGGATATTAATTAATCATGGAATTAATTGTGTAGATACCATAAAGAGATTTGTATTTTGTTGAGGGACCAAATTGCAAATCTAGTTTAATTACTTATTATATAAGTAGGGTTATGGTCCCCAAACGACAGTAGAGAAAAATCCAGAATCTGCATTCCTTCTGCAGCGTTCTATACAGAAACCCTAAAGAAATACCGATCGTTTGGAAGATCCATACAACCACAATCAAGATTCAAAATTTCTATATGGATTCAGGTACGCTTCCGCTTTAGTTATTGTTTTCTCGGATTATCATTATAGAGTTATGAATCTAGGGTATAAATTGATGATTGGAATACCCTATTATGTGTATAAATTCTAACACAAGGCCCTGCAGATACAGAAGAAAAACATTTTATGGAAGCATAAGATTGATGAAAATAGATGAGTGCAACAAGTAATTAGGAAGAAAAGAACAACAATAATATTGAATGTCTCTTTGATCACCAATTTCAAGTATTTCAACTCATGAACGTCGCTCTCCTCCACGGCCGCCTTCCCCTTGAACGCAGCCCGCACCTCCGCCTGTGCCTTCTCATCACCTGCGGGTTCCTCATCATCTCCAACATCGCCCATACTGTCGTCGTCGATGACTTCTCAGTTCCGACAACGAACATATCCTGCGTCTTGAGATTAATTAAATTCCTTATAATTGTGACTAATAAATTCTAACTGGGGATTGATGAACCATAATTGACTCACGAAAATGACAGCTTTGATGTTGTCTGTACTGATGGGGAATTTTAGCTCTCCGGTCTGCTTCAGCTTGTGCTCGTTGATGATACCGTCGAGATTAATGGCGTCGAGCTTACCGCGCATATGCCGTCGAGAATGGCGTCGAGCTTACCGCGCATCCTCCACAGCCTGTATTTGCTCCAGCTGAAGACATTGAGCAGTTTCCAGGAGGGGAAGAAGTCGGCAAGCTCGAAGGGCGACGGCCTTCTTAAAGAGAGAGATAAGGACCTCGCGATCCGTCATGACTTTCCCGAAGGCCGCCCAGCAGTGATGGTGCTGTTTAAGGTGTAGATCTTGTCCGTCAGATCGATGGCCTTCCCGGACAAAGATTCTAGAGACTTGATCAGGCGGGAGGATTCATCCCGCCTGATGTAGCCGAAGGATTTGAAGTTTTTGGAGCTGAGGAGCTCGACTCGACTATGCAGATCTTGCGCATCTGGCGCCAGCAGTCGTTGTAAGCGGAGAAGGCGATGTCGGTGTAGTCGCACCACAGGATCTTGCTCGCGATGCTTTCGGCCTGTCTGCGCACGCGAGGTCTTGCACTTTCAGCACCTCTTTTTTTGCCTCACGTGACGAGATCACCACCGCTGGCACCTCGCCTAGCTGGAGATGCATGATGGGGCCGTGTTTCTGCGCTTGGCGCTGCAGTGCTTTGGGAGGCAGGTCTCCGACTAGGAGGTGGAGGTGGCCGATCACCGGCAGCTTCGGCGGGCTCGGATGAAGATTTTGGTGAGGTTTTTGGGGTTTTGGTTTAGTGGATGCCTTGATTAGGAAGAAGGTGAAGGATGAAAGGAGTAGGAGTGTGGTTGTGAAGTTGAAGAGGAGATCCATCTTCATTGTTGATGAAAGAATATTAGTGATGAGTAGGTGTTTTATGGATGATGTAGTGGTTCTATTTATATAGATGAGAATTTTGGCTGCTGCAGTTATCAGTTTAGTAACACAAGTCTAATTTCAATTTCGGACCATTCCTTTGAAATTCGGATCTAAATCTGGATCTTGATAGATCCGGTCTAGATACGATACGTGGATCCATATAATATATATGTATATATAATTTTTATATTTATTTGTAAGTGTATTATATTAATTTTTTTTTCTTGTCGAAATTGGATAAATTAGGTTATGGAATTGGATGGTAGGTCAATAACATTAGAAAAATTTACCATATATTTGAGAAAATTTTGTTATGAGTGATTTATTTGTTAAGATATATGTGTTATTTTTCTATTATTATTGTAATATTATCTGCTGTCATGAAAGTACAGCAAAAGTAAAATTTATAACTAACATCTTCTTGTATAGTGATAATTGTAAAAAATTTAAATAATTACTATAATATTGTTATGTATTTAGATTATTATTATGGTCTTACGATGAATTATAGTTGATTTAAGAATGATTTTAGAGGAGAAAAAAATATGGATTCGGGTCTAAATCCTGGATCATACGGATTTTATGGATTTGGATCTAATTTTTTTGAATCCAATGAATGTAGACTGGATCTAGACCTAAACAAAAATATTTGAATCTGGATCTGAACCTATTAAAATCCGGTTCAGATCCAATCCATTTGTCATCTCTACGGTCAAATATTATTGTCTTGTTGTATTGTAATTTTCTTGATCAGAGATTTGTGGTCTTGCTATTTTGTTTTTTGGATATTTAATTACTCCTCGTTCAATTGGATATATACAAGCATTTTATATGCTTACATATCCTTGTTGTAGTTTTTTGAATGATCATCAATTTATTATAGAGAGGATCACTGAAAACATTTTTTGTTTTGCTAAACTATGAACGAACCAATTTTAATATTTAAAAAGTATCATTATTAAATGAAAAAGGTCAGATTATTGAAGATATACGATTGTGAATATATATATATATATAGAGAGAGAGAGAGTTATGTTCAAATAATAATTATTTTTAACGTGAGAATTAAGAATCATAAAATTTCACTATGAGCAAAATGAATATGCTCTGAAGGTTAATGTATTATCCACTGTGAAAGTTATTTAATCAAAAAAATCGATATTTTTCACTCGGGTTCAAATTCTATGAGGGACGAAAATTCATTTGTTTTGTTTTTTTTTTTACTTTTTGTATTAATTAACTTTCTCCACATAATCTATAACTTTCATCATTTTTTGGTTCACATGTTATTACGATAAAAATGGTTTTTACATTAACCCTCTAGTATATATATATGAAGTGGATCAAATGAGAACTTCAACTTTTTTTAGAACTAAAACTAATATAATTAATTCATTTTTTATAATCTAACGGTTAAGATTAATTATAAATCGTTTATTATCATCAAATTTTAGTAGTAACCGTTTAACTCTATAATTAAGGAATTCTATATATTTATTTATGGTAACTATTCATACATGTACAATCACTATGATTACAAACACAATAATATGAATTATATGAACATAACAATTAATTGGAATGTGATGGTATGCACAAGAACTATGATTACATGAACAACGATACAAATTGCACAAACAACGAAGAGTAGAATTGAAAGATCCAAATAGCGAAAATTTAGAGATTTGACTATTTTATCATTAAATAATTATGACTTTTTGATTTTATTCAATCTAACAATGGTTATTGGTTCTTAGTTCTTATTTAATACATACTTTCTCTATACATGGATTGAAAAGTGAAAAGACAACAAATAATAAATACAAACACTTCATAATATCCGAACTAAGCAAAAGTGTTTATAAATTTGATAAAAGATGAGAAAATAAATAATAAAAATAAAGTAAAATGGAAAAAATATCAAAGTAAAGTACTAATCCCGGGAAATGTAATAATATAATAGAAAAATCACACAATCAATCTATAGCCTTATTAACCAAAATTAAGTCAATTCGGATGAAAAATCACACATATAATATAGTCTCCTGGATCGGACAGTCTGTGATAGTAGATTAATATATGTTCTATCTCCGTTAGGTTTCAAGAATACATAAAAACATCCAAAAGCACATAAGATTTATTCTCCTATATTTAATTCTAAAACGACCAAGTCTTTAGATTAATTGTATAATGAATTCTTTAATTCGATCACCTAATTAAAACCGCTAAATTTTTCATCAGGCAACTAGCATACATTAATAATGACCAGTTATCTACTATAAAAAAAAGACAATGAAACATAAATAATAAATTGACAGATTAATATGCTTCATAGTTATATTACATAAATTCCTCCTAAATAATACAAATCCTAGAATCAATAGAAAATTAGTTACGCATGATTGAAATTAAATAATAAGAAATAAAGAAAAACATAATTGAAATAAATTGATAAAACCCTTGTAGATGTTCCATAATGAAGATCTTGAAGATAAAATTTGAAATAAATCTCTAAACTATTGTAGGAAGGTCTAAAATAAAATAAAACTCTAAGAAATATGAAAAAGAATTAATGGTGACTTGAAAATTGAATGTTGTAAAATCAAGTATGTGGGAGGTGTATTTATAGGTGAAGAAATTGTCTTAAATTCTAAAGGGGTTGTGATAAGTTCAAGAATCATAATACATATCAACTATAGTTGGATAAGATAATTGATCAAAATGGGGTGGTCTCATGTTCGTGCCGCGTGCACAGTAAGACCAACTAATTAATTTTTAATTAATTAATCAATTTTTATTAAATTAATTCTATTTAAAATTAACTAATTTAATAAAACCTTATTTATAAATTAATAAATCATAATTTTGAATTAATAAATCCTAATCATGAATTAATAAATCTTACTTCTTAATTAATAAACTCTAACTAGAATTAATAAACCCTAGTTTTGTATTAATAAATCCCAATTGTGAATTAATAAACTATAATTATGAATTAATAAACCCTAATTTTGAATAATAAACCATAATTTTGAATTAATAAACATTAATTATGAATTAATAAACCTTAATAGTGAATTAATAAACCATAATTATGAATTAATGAATTCTAATTATCCTTACTCACCATAATCAATATATAATTATTGTAACAAAAATAAGGGTGAACTCATAGATGGTAATGAATCTCGGACCGATCCGGATCATGGATCAGATCCATTTTAGGATCCGGATCCTAAAAATGGACCCGATGGATTTGGACGGATATGGATCCTACTCCCATATTTCGGATCCGGATCAGGATTTAGTTTTGAGATCCGGATCCGGTCCGCATCCGCCCGCGATCCATTAGTTTATATATATATATATATATATATATATATATATATATATATATAATTTTGTTATAATTAAATACATAACCCCAACTTAAAACTCTTCAATTTTCTTTTCAAATTCTCCCAAAACAAATATGCTCCAAATTTCATTTGAATACTCCCAATTATGTATCAATCGGCATTCACTATGGATCGCGCCACTTACATCACCGACGATCAAGTAGTTTGTTGTTTCCTACTTTATAGTAAATTTGTAACTAACGCCTTCCAATATAGTGATAATTCTAGAAATTCTAAATAATTATTATAGTATTATTGTGTATTTAGATTATTATGGTGTTACTGTGAATTATAGTTGATTTAGAATTTATTTTAGAAGCGAAAACATATGGATCCAGGTCTAGACCCTGAACCCTGTGGATCTTATGAATCTGGATCTGGATCTAATTTTTTTCAACCTAATGGATCTGGATCGGTTCCTGACCAAAGCAAAAAAAATCAGATCTGGATCTGGACCTAGCCAGATCAGGTCCAGATCTCGCCCATTGCCATCTCTATGAACTTATGGTGAGGTGTAGCTCACCCAAGTTTTTATCGATCAAAATAGGATCACTCATAATCGGAGAATGTAGTTGGATCCAACTAGTAATCACAATACACAAAAATAGAGAAAATTCCAAAATTATGTAAATTGAAATTTCGCCACGCCGTAAGCGTATTGTATGACTTTCTTGATTTTCTCGCTCGAACTACAATTTCGATCTGTTTGTACCTACATACTCCTATCGAGATGTACTTCAATTCTATCTACTTTTAACTCTTTAATTCTCCAAATTTTCTTAAATACCGTAAAAGTTACCTCACGAGTATCAATGCTTCAAATTAAAACAAAACAAATCAAATACTCATTCCAAACATAATTTTCTATCAACTAAGTCACATATACACTTTAAAAACCATTTAAATCTATATTTTCATATATATATATATATATATATATAGAAACATCATTATATGCATAAAATATTATTTTGTGTAAAATAATTCATAATTCTCAATTTTATTGAGATATATAAAGATTTTTGTTCTATGGACGTAGATCATTTGATCATACCACGTAATTCATTTCGCTTTTTGTTTTTACTTTAACCTACCCATCATATTCGTTAGAGGTGGCAAAGTAATGGCCTACCTGACTGGCCCCGGCCTCGTCGGGCTTTTATATTTTTCGGGTCGGGCCTTACCAAAATTTTTTGGGCCTAGAAATGTGAAACCCAAACCAACCGGTAGGGTTTTCAAGGGCGAGCTTTTTTAGATTATTTTTTAATTTTTTAATATATAAAATTAATATTTAAATTTCAAAAAATAAATAAATTAAATACATAATTAAAATCTCATAACTCCAACTTAAATAAAGAATTAGTGATAAGAACATATTAAGCTTACTTATTCTTATGATAATGTTTCTTGTATATTTTGACATATTTATATATTCATACGATGATATTGTAATGTAATATAATTTTAGTTCTTTAATTTAAGGAGAAATAAATTAATAATTACAAATCAAATGTAAATGATATTATTAAACGTCAATTCCACTTATACGCCTAAAATAATAGAAAAAAATAAATTAATTATAAAATATATATTTAAGATCAATGATTGAAAATAGTTTTTACATATTATAAGGTCATTAATCATCAGCCTATGTATTTTTGGAGATCATTTCTTTTATGAATTATTTTTGAATGATTTATAAAGTTATTATTTTTGAAGTTATTATTTTTTTTAGAATTTTGATGTGTTGCAATTCAAAAAGAAATATTTTCCTAACCAGTACATGAATTGGTAAGAAACTTCTACTATAAAATATAATTAATATTATTAAAAAATTATAGATATGTATATTAAATAAATTATAAAATATATATATTTAATAAAATATTGGGCGGGCTTTTTTAGCCCAAAACTCCGGGCTTTTTTGGCCCGAAGCCTGGTAGGCCCGGGGTTTTTTTGGGCGGGCTTTTTAGGTCCGGTTTTTTTCGGGCCTTTAATTTTTAAGCCCAAACCAACCCGAACCCCCGGGTACCCCGGGCGGGCTTTTCGGGCCGGGCTCATTTTGCCGGCTCTAATATTCGTTTCATAAAGATTCTTGCTCGAAAATTTATTATGTGTTCATTCACATTTTGGCGCCGTCTATGAGAAGAGATTACAAACATGTCTTTGGCAATATTTGAAACGGAGAAATTCTTCGACAAGAACGATTTTGGTCTCTCGATTTAATCGCAAGAATTAGCATATACATTCAAATGAGGTAAAGGTTTCGCATCGATCGCTCCGTAAGAAGAAAAGAGAGAGAGAGAGAGAGAGATTTTGGAGAAGGCGACAATGCGATTATAATCGTGTCTAAGTGATAAAGTATTGATGGAGGTTTCAAAAGAAACCACCGCAGCAGGTGTATGGACGATACTTAGACACAGTATTGATGGAGGTTTCAAAAGAAACCACCGCAGCAGGTGTATGGACGAAGCTGGAACATTTGTACATGACAAAATCATTTGCCAACAGATTATACATGAAGCAGCGGTTGTATGCATCTAAGTTTATGGAAGATTCTTGCTTGAAGATTTATTGTGAGCTCATTCAAAAATTGGCACCGTCTGTGGGAAGAGATTCCAAGATGTCTTCATCAAGATTTGAAATGAAGAAATTCTCCGATAAGAACGATTTCAATCTCTAGCAAATCAAAATGAAATCTTTGTAGTACAGTAAGGATTAACAGATGCGCTCAAATGAGATAAATGTTTTGCATCGACCGTTTTAGAAGAGAAGAAGAGAGATATTTTGAAGAATACGCACTGTACAATTTTATTGTGTCTAGGTGACAAAGTATTGAAAGACGTTTCAAAGGAAACCACCATAGTAGGTGTATGGATAAAGCTGGAACATTTGTACATGACGAAATCCTTTACCAACAGATTGTACGTGAAGCGGCGATTGTATGCATATAAGTTTCATCAAGAAAGGGAAATAGAAGAGTACTTGGAAGATTTTAACAAATCAGTAGATGATTTGGATAATATAGATGTGAAGCTTGAAGATGAAGATAAATCCATCATTCTCCTAAATGTTTTCGCTAAATCTTTCTAACACTGAAAGATGTTATGTAGTTTGGAAGGAAAATACAATATCTCCGGAAAAGTAGAATCTGTTGAAGGTAAAGGAGTAGCGAAACTTAATGAAGAAAGACCGAACACATGGTAAAGGTCTTATTTCAAGAATTTCAAGGTGGAAAAGAAAGAAAATGGTCCATCAAGCAAGAAATTCGACAAGGTAATGAGAAAGATATTGAACAGAAAGAAATAAGAAAATGTCATTCCGCAAGAAGTCCGGACACCTCAAGAATGATTGTTATTCTTGAAAAAGAAGCCATCCGAGAAAGAGTAGCCCAACACCGCAGTTGTGCGTAAGAGCTTGGAGATACTTGAGATGCTTAATGTAGTGGTTAAGCATACGGAAAATTCATGGATAATGGATGTATGATGCAATTTTCATATGTGTCCTTACAATGAGTAGTTTGTAGATCCGGATGAACAAGAGCTTGGTTCAGTTTTGATGGGAAACAACTAGGTATGCAAGGTGAAAGAGATAAGTAGTGTTAAATTGAGATTGCATGATAATTCTATAAAAAATCTTTCTGAAGTAAGATACATTCTACAATTGAAAAGAAACTTGATATCTCTTGCCATGCTAGAGGCTAAAGGACATAGTTTTTAATCAAAACATGGATACATATATGTGTTAAAGAATTTCGCTATTATTTGAAGATGAGTGAGAATAAATGGTTTATATCATCTTATTATTGAAAATATGATTGGAAATTCGATGTTGTTAACAACACGAATTTACCAAAGAACTGCTTCGAGAACACCTCAGCAAAATAGTGTTGAGGATGAATAAAACCATACTTGAAAGAGTAAGGTGCATGTTGTTTGAGGCGGGTTTACTAAAGAAATTCAAGGGAAAAGTTGCCACTATCGTAGCTTATCTGATTAACAGATGTTACTCATCTGCTATAGCATTTAAGATCCCAGATGAAATATGGTATGGTTCAGTGAGTAGTTACTCTCACATAAAGGTGCTTAGATACAAGGCTTATGCTCACATCAAACAAGATGAACTTGAACCAAGGACTCTCAGGTGTGTGATGCTTTGATATCAGAAATGAATGAAGGGTTACAGATTATGATGTATAGAACTGGTTAACAACAATATTGTTATCAACAGAGATGTGGTATTTGATGAAAAGAATATGTCATTCCTCCATGGTTCGGATAATCTGACATTCCATAGAGAAAATGTCCGATGATGCCAAGATCAATGTGGAGTCTGTTGAAGATATTCAAGATGATGAACCTCAAGTTACTCAAGATTCGAGACAAATGCTGATAATGATTTGAGGGATTATCACCGGCAATGGATAGGAAAATAAGAGCCATAAAACCACTAGCAAGATTGGTGAGGCGATATGATTTACTATGCTTTATGTACAACTAAGAAGGTTGAATACCATGAACCAAATAATTATTCTATCATATCCCGTCTTTCTTAATAAGATTAGAAGGACTTTCGAACTTAGAATTATAAGATGATTCGTGCCCGATGAAAGAATTTTTTTTTAAATTCCAACAAAAGAATTTATTTCACTAAATATTATAAAGTGATTTCGAGAATTATTATATATAATATAATAATTATGTACGATTTATATATATTTATATATAAATCATTATATCAATAATATCATGTTAACGTCTAATTATTAATTCATCGTCTTTAGGATCGAATTTGAAGCCCGTAAGAATAAATCATATAATGGGCTTGGGTTTAACAAGGCCCAAAGAGGAAAGTCCATAGATAATCAAAACCCTATACTATATAAACTTCTTCTACCTATTTTGGAACCCTAGCCCCAAAACCATTCTCTCACTCACTCATTTTCGTTTAAAGCATCAACAAGGAAAAAACTTCAAAGGTTTAAAATTCTTAATCCTACATTCGGTTTAAGTATATATGCGTTTGTATATGTTTGTGTGTTAGTTTTAGAAAAAGAGGATGGAGTTTGTATGTGTTGTGTTTGGGAATGTGGGTTTCTGAGAGAGGAGAGGAGAGAGAGGCGGTGAGAGTCGGCGACGGCGGTGGCCCGGCTGACCACTGCCGTCAACCGAAGATAGACAAGGAGGCGCGGTGGCGGCGGTAGCGATGCCGTCGCATTTCGCGTGTGTGTGGTGATGGTATGAGTGAGAGACATAGATGGGCGAGTGGGAGAGAGGCTGGCGCCGGTGGCACGCACGCAGCTGACACGGTGGCGTGGCGGTGGCGGTCGTTACGCTGCGTGCGTGAGTGTGTGTTGTCGCGTGCGTGTGTGCGTGAGTGTACGCGTTGTGTATATGCCGTGTGTGTGCGTTGTGTGTATGCCGTGTGTGTGTCCGTGAGAGGAGGCTGTCGGCGACGACAACCTCACCGGATCTGAGAGGAGGCGGCGGCCTCGTGGGTGGGCGCCGATGTGTGAGCCGAGAGAAGAGAGATAGCGTGAGAGAGATGAGAGAAGAGGCGTGAGAGGGACGTGAGAGAGATAGAGAAGAAAAAAAAAATATTTTCAACGTCGTAGGAATCGGCGTGACGATTTACACGACGGCCGGAAAACGGCGCGAAAAAGGTGAAGAGATTAGGTTTAGGGTTTGAGAGTTGGGTTGGGCTTGTGTTGTATTAATTAAATGGGCTTGTAGTTTAAATTAAATGAGATGGGCTATGGAATATTTTTAATTCGGGCAAGATTTTAATATGGGAAAATGGGCTAGGATCTCCTAATGTTTTGGGCCTTTTCATTGGGCGATTTTATTTAATTTATGGACTATTCTTTAATTTAAATTGTGAGTTGGGCTTGATAATTTATTTGTAATTGGGCCTTAATTAATTTAAATCTTTGGGCTCAATTAATTATTAAATAGTTTGGGCTTAGATTTAATTAAAAATAAAATGTGGGCTTAGATTTAAATAATAATTGGACTTTGATTTAATTAATGTTTGGGCTTTAATTTAATTAGTAATTGGATTTGCTTTAATTAATTAAATCTTTGGACTTTAATTAATTAAATAAATGAGGTTTAACTTTAAGACTTAATTAATTAAATTATATTAAGTCTTATTAATTAAATTATTAACTTAAACTTAAATATAAGTTTAAATTATTTAATTATGGTAAGTTAATTAATTAATTAATTACTATTAAGTTTAATTAATTAATTGATTAAGTTAAGGTTAAGTTCAAGTTTAAATTATCTTTAATTTATGATTATGACTTACTTAATTAATGTAATTAATTTCTTTTAATGAAATTAATTAAGTTATGATGATTAAATAAATTAAATTATGTTAAACAAGTGCATAATTTGATAATTTTATTGTGTGTTATATTAAGCGAGAGTCCTTAATATATATGATTTTGTATGCATTTTAATTGTATTATACTTTTGTAAAAAGTATTTAACAAAGGAAGATTATGAAATTTAATTCGTTTTTAAACGAAAAGTCGAGCAAGGGTATTGTTGGTGCCTTAGCCGAGATAAATTAGTTTTCAAATTTAATTACATTTGAAAACCCGGGCTTAACGAATCATAAGCTAGTATCCTCATTTACTTGAACTTAAGGCTAGCTTTTCGAGACCTATTAAGATTAGTGCTTCTTGTAGGTTTTGACGATCAAGGGGATTAGCGTTGCTTTCCCGAGACGCGTACTATAGTGAAATTCTTCAGGCTTTGTCCTATCAAGGTGGGCTTACTTTACAAAAGTATATTTGAGTTATATGCTCTGATATTTCATGAAATGCAAACTGTTTATCCAATAAAATGTTTTTGTGCGCTACTACTGTTTAAGGCTCGTATAAGAATCGATCGAGATTCTCTTTAATCTAATACATTAATTGAGAATTGTGTACACCGTTAGTTGTTTGGTGGGTTGATCTCCACCCGCACTAACCAAGTAATGAGGCGTTATAAGGGTGCTTGTCTCGGATGTGTTCCGAGTACGTCATGTTATTATGGTGCTTGTATCGGATACGTTCCGGCACATCATGGATTGTCCGGGTTCGCCCCCGATGACAATAATGGGAGCATGTGATCCGACGGTGGCTAGAGGTCCGGATCAAAGCGAGTAATGTAAGAGTCGTGACAATGGGCCCAAATGAATGAAATATTTTGCATGCTTAGAAGTGGTTTCTCTTTTAAAACCTTTTAAGTTATGTTATCATGATTGGATAAACCGCTTTACGGTTTATGAAATGTTTATGAAAATGCATGCCCACTGAGTACATTAGTACTTAGCCCAAATATTTTCCAAATGTTTTCAGGTTGATCAATGGGCGCTGACGGGGCAGAGCTGAGATTTGAGTTCACTCCGTATTTTGACGGATTATTCCGTATTTAGACTTCCGCTGATGAATTAACTCTAATTACATTTTCCTTCTTGTCTATGACTTGAATTATATCTTTTGATTGAGCTTAGACTCTAAATCATTGATGTTAGTATTTTTGATGTGTACTGGCTATCAGAAGCACGAAACTAAACTTGTGATCCTGAGGATAAATATTGTTTTGATTGGATTACATCCTTCGATGTCTTCCATTTTCATTTAGGAAGCTATTCCCAAATTCTAAGGGTTTATTGCCTCGATCATTCGAGTCAACTCATTTACTTTATATTTTCCATTATTTTTATTCGTCGGCTACCGATTTCTGAGCTTAGTTATCTTAAGAAACCGGGCGTGACAGAGTGGTATCAGAGCATAAGTTTTCTTTCATGTCTCTGACCATCCAAAATCTTTTCATGTCGAGTCTAGAATAGTACCTCTAGATTTCTTGTAATCTCAGTGACTCTCAGCTCACCGTCACGCCAACTGATCAATAAAGGTATGATTTTAAAAGTTTCAAAGTTTTAACTATGAAATCATGTATGCCATTGATGAAAGTTGTCAGGTGAATTATCAAGTTATTTTCATATGTTGTTTTGTGAATTGTTTAATTGTTTTCACAATATCATTGTGAGTCATTGTACTCAGATAAGCTAAGTTCATTGTCGTGTTAGGGACAACCCGAACCCTTAACGACAAATGAAATTGATTGTCGAATTAGATTTTCCAATCTTTCGATCATGCATGAGGATCGTTATCTAAGTTCATTGTCGTGTTAGGGACAACCCGAACCCTTAACGACACAAAAGAAATTGATTTTAATTAGATTTTCAAATCTTTCGATCATGTATAAGATCGTTGGAACCTACATGATAATAGCTTCCACAAAACGAAAATGATTGATGACGATATTTTGGATTCATATCCCGAAATGATCGAAATAAGGTATGGGTTCTATCACTGTTGTGTGTACCCAAGGACTGCTTTTGAAATGTAAGTCATGATAGCTTCGCTATAACAACGTAGAAAGAACTAGTTCACTGTTTCACATAGAAGCGTTTGAACATAGAAGTCACATGAAAAGGATTGAGGATTCACTTGAGTTACACCATTATGGTTATGATTAGTTCTCATGTAGGTGTTAACTTATCAAGAATGAAAGACGTACCGATAGAGAATGTTAGGGGCCGAGGACGAGGACGATGACGATGACGTGGTCGTGTACAAGGAAGAGGTTTTGTCCATCAGGAACCTAACCCACAAGTAGCACCGAACCGTACGACTGAAGAAAGGTTCCGCAAAGAGAAATCTCCGATGTTCGATGGACTAGGTGATCCGATGGATGCTGAGAAATGGATACGAGCTGTGGAACGGATTTTCAACTATATCCGATGAAGGCAGGGGAAAAGTGAAGTCGCCACCTACCACCAGGAAGGCGACGATCGGTGGGAGTCAGTGAAACGCACCATGACTGAGGAAGAACTCGAGAACCTCACATGGGAAGAATTCATGGTTGAATTGTATGAGAAATATATACCAGAATGTTACCGTCAGAAGAAGCGAGCGAGTTACGGAATCAAGCAGAACTCACATGCTTCTTGTAAGGCTTTAGACTTAACTCACGAACCATCTAGGAAGCTTTAATGATTAGCACACCGATGAAAAGGAATGTCTCTTGAATACATTGTCTCGAACTTAGAATTGAACATAGGTCTTTGAAGAATTTAGGCGCACTTATATGTCATCTCTATGATAGAATTTGACATCATCTTAGGAATGGATTGGCTCACCAAAGTTAATGCCACAATTTTGTGTAACGAGAGAAAGGTCTCATTCGGATCCTTGGAAAGGAAGGGACGAATTTTCATGGGATAAGAATGGGAAAAGGAGTATCGGTGATATCCGCCATGAAAGCCACCAAGATTATGAAGAAAGGAGGTTGTTATGCATTTCGTCGACTTGACAAGAAAACCAGAGGGAGAAAACAATTGGAGAAGTTCCGGTGGTTCGAGAGACGCAGATATTTTCGGAAGAATTGCGGGTATGCCACCGGATCGGCAATTAGAGTCCACAATCGACGAGAACCCGGCGAGCCCAAGATCAAAAGCACCGTATAGGATGGCCCCACCAATTACAAGAATTAAAGATTCGCCAGCGAGGAATTGGACCTAGGTTTCATACAACCTAGTGTGTCTCCATGGGAGCACCCGGTCTGTTCGTCAAGAAGAAAGACGGAACATTAAGGATGTGTATCGACATGAGAGAATTGAACAAGCTCACTATCAAGAATAGATATCCTCTCCCGGGATAGACGACTTGTTCGACCAACCGAAAGGAGTGGAGTATTTTCCAAGATAGACCTAAGGTCGGATACCATCACTCAAATGAGAATGGATGATATTCCTAAGACAAATTTAGAACACGTTACGGACATTACGAGTTCACGATAATGCCGTTTGGGTTGACAAATGCCCCACTGCTTTTATGGATCGATGAATAGAGTATTCCATCAATATCTTGATAGTTTCGTCTTAGGGTTTATCGATGATATTCTCATCTACTCTAAGATCGAGGAACAACACGAAGAGCATTTGCGTGTTGTACTCAAGAATTTCTAAACAAGAATTATACGCCAAATTCAGCAAGTGTGAATTTTGGTTAAGGAAGTGATGTTCCTCGGACACATCGTGTCACCGAGGGAATCAAAGTAGATCTGTTAAGGTGGAAGCCGTCAAAGGATGGAGGACACCATCAAACGCCATGATGAGATCGAAGTTTTTTCGGTTTGGCGGGGATACTACAGACGATTCGTTGAAGGATTCTCAAAATTGGCTAGGCAATGACACGACTTTTAAGAAAAGGGACCAAGTACATTTGGACCAAGGCGTGAAAAGAGTTTTAAGAGCTCAAGACAAAGCTAACCACCGCTCAGGTGTTAGCAATCCTGCAGGAGAATGAAGGATTAAGTAGTTTACGGATGCATCAAAGTTGGGATGTGTTGTGTACTAATGCAAAACCGAAGGTGATAGCATACGCATCTCGTCAATTGAAGCCCGTGAGTTGAATTATCCGACTCGTGACTTAGTGTTAGCCGCAATGACATGCTTGAAGATCTTGAGACACCACCTTTATGGAGTCGGTGTGAAATCTTCACATATCATAAGAGTTTGAAGTATTTTTCGAGCGGAAGGATCGAATATGAGATTTCAAATTTTATTATTACCCAAGTTACGTCATTGAGTTTAACTCTATGATCTAGTTTCAACTGGAAATCACTGAGTTTTTCACTTTTCGTGAAAGAAGTTTACAAACGAAAATTTCATAAAAGCGTCATTTGAAACCAAGCCTTCATGTGACCGAGAAGTATTTGTGGACGGTCCGCCACCCATATGACCAAAGACATCTCAAGAGTCGTCATTCGATCTTCGGATCCTATATCCCAATTATTAAATTCAAGGAACATATTGATTCAAACTCTCAAAAGTACGATCACCTCAATTTCAAACCCGCACCCTTGTAAGTTGTTTTGATAAGTTTTCTTCAATCCTAAACCGATAAGTACGATGTAGGTTGACTTACCTTGTCACCTAAGTTTTCAGAATTTGTAAGTGATAGGCATCAAGTGATAATGTAGAGAAGTTCAAGATATATTTCCTCTATGAAACACCTAAGTATGATGACCCTTGATGGGCTTTGCTGATACTGATGGCAGTAAAGTTATACTCTCATGTGAGTGTTATGGAAATAAAGTTATGAATGATATACTCTTTAGCATTCAGTGCAAGAGTAGAAGTAAAGGAAAATAGATAATATTCTTGGGGAATAATCTCATATTAATATTTTATAAAGAGAGATATTACAACTTATCTTTAAGATAGTTGATTGTCCTTAAGACCTCGTTAGTGGTTGGACATGTTTAAAGTTGGTGATGCACGAGACTCTTTTCAATTGACATATAAGGAATGATAGCATCTTTGTTAACAAATCTCTCGCTTTATACTTCAACCCTTAGAATTATGCTTGAGCATAATTGTTTTCGAATATCTGAGACCTTGTATGGTCGAAATGTCGATCACCACTTTATTGGGATGAAGTGAGTGAAAGAAAGTTACTAGGTCCAGATCGAGTACAACAATATTGGAAAGGTTGATCACATCAAGCAAAGAATCAAAGAAGCTCAGGACAGACAAAAGTCTTACGCCGACAAATGCCGATCCGACTTAGAATTCAATGCCGGGATCGAGTTTTTCTTAAGGTATCTCCTTCAAAGGGGTTATACGTTTTGGAAGAGAGAGAAAGTTACGACCCGCTATATAGGACCCTTCGAGATCCTAGACAGAATAGGTCTTGTAGCCTATAGGTTGGCTTCGCCACCAAGCATGTGAGACGTGCACAATGTGTTTCATGTCTCGCAATTAAGAAAAATACGTGTTTGATCCGAAACATGTAATTAAGCACGATGAAGTGGTCCTAGCCAGGACTTAAGTTATGAAGAAAGACCTGTCCAAATTTTGGACAGAAAATTTAAAGTTTTGCGGAACAAACAAATTGTTCTCGTTAAAGTGAAGTGGAACCATCACGGTACGGAGGAGGCCACGTGGGAGCTTGAAAAAAAAAAAAAAAATGAAAACTAAGTATCCCGATTTAGATTACCAAGGTATGGAATTTCGAGGACGAAATTTTTATAAGGATGGAGGGATGTCATATCCCGTCTTTCTTAATAAGATTAGAAGGACTTTCGAACTTAGAATTATAAGATGATTCGTGCCCGATGAAAGAATTTTTTTTTAAATTCCAACAAAAGAATTTATTTCACTAAATATTATAAAGTGATTTCGAGAATTATTATATATAATATAATAATTATGTACGATTTATATATATTTATATATAAATCATTATATCAATAATATCATGTTAACGTCTAATTATTAATTCATCGTCTTTAGGATCGAATTTGAAGCCGTAAGAATAAATCATATAATGGGCTTGGGTTTAACAAGGCCCAAAGAGGAAAGTCCATAGATAATCAAAACCCTATACTATATAAACTTCTTCTACCTATTTTGGAACCCTAGCCCCAAAACCATTCTCTCACTCACTCATTTTCGTTTAAAGCATCAACAAGGGAAAAAAACTTCAAAGGTTTAAAATTCTTAATCCTACATTCGGTTTAAGTATATATGCGTTTGTATATGTTTGTGTGTTAGTTTTAGAGAAAAGAGGATGGAGTTTGTATGTGTTGTGTTTGGGAATGTGGGTTCTGAGAGAGGAGAGGAGGCGAGAGGCGGTGAGAGCGGCGGCGGTGGCCGGTGACCACCGCCGTCAACCGAAGATAGACAAGGAGGCGCGGTGGCGGCGGTAGCGATGCCGTCGCATTTCGTGTGTGGTGATGGTATGAGTGAGAGACATAGATGGGCGAGTGGGAGAGAGAAGCTGGCGCGGTGGCACGGCAGCAGCGACACGGTGGCGGTGGCGGTGGCGGTCGCTACGCCGCGTGCGTGAGTGTGTGTTGTCGCGCGTGTGTGTGCGTGAGTGTATCGTTGTGTATATGCCGTGTGTGTGCGTTGTGTGTATGCCGTGTGTGTGTCCGTGAGAGGAGGCACTGGCGACGACAACCTCACCGGATCTGGAGAGGAGCGGCGGCCTCGTAGGTGGGCGCCGATGTGTGTGAGCCGAGAGAGAAGAGAGATAGACGTGAGAAGAGAGATGAGAGAAGAGGCGTGAGAGAGGGACGTGAGAGAGAGATAGAGAAGAAAAAAAAAAAATTTCAACGTCGCCGAATCGGCGTGACGACGACAACGGCCGGAAAACTACGGAAAAAGGGTGAAGAGATTAGGTTTAGGGTTTGAGAGTTGGGTTGGGCTTGTGTTGTATTAATTAAATGGGCTTGTGTAGTTTAAATTAAATGAGATGGGCTATGGAATATTTTTAATTCTGGGCAAGATTTTTAATATGGGAAAATGGGCTAGGATCTCCTAATGTTTTGGGCCTTTTCTGTTGGGCCGATTTTATTTAATTTATGGACTGTTCTTTAATTTAAATTGTGAGTTGGGCTTCAGTAATTTATTTGTAATTGGGCCTTAATTAATTTAAATCTTTGGGCTCAATTAATTATTAAATAGTTTGGGCTTAGATTTAATTAAAAATAAAATGTGGGCTTAGATTTAAATAATAATTGGACTTTGATTTAATTAATGTTTGGGCTTTAATTTAATTAGTAATTGGATTTGCTTTAATTAATTAAATCTTTGGACTTTAATTAATTAAATAAATGAGGTTTAACTTTAAGACTTAATTAATTAAATTATATTAAGTCTTATTAATTAAATTATTAACTTAAACTTAAATATAAGTTTAAATTATTTAATTATGGTAAGTTAATTAATTAATTAATTACTATTAAGTTTAATTAATTAATTGATTAAGTTAAGGTTAAGTTCAAGTTTAAATTATCTTTAATTTATGATTATGACTTACTTAATTAATGTAATTAATTTCTTTTAATGAAATTAATTAAGTTATGATGATTAAATAAATTAAATTATGTTAAACAAGTGCATAATTTGATAATTTTATTGTGTGTTATATTAGCGAGTCCTTAATATATATGATTTTGTATGCATTTTAATTGTATTATACTTTTGTAAAAAGTATTTAACAAAGGAAGATTATGAAATTTAATTCGTTTTAAAGCGAAAAGTCGAACAAGGGTATTGTTGGTGCTTAGTCGAGATAAATTAGTTTTCAAATTTAATTACATTTGAAAACCCGGCTTAACGAATCATAAGCTAGTATCCTCGTTTACTTGAACTTAAGGCTAGCTTTTCGAGACCTATTAAGATTAGTGCTTCTTGTAGGTTTTGACGATCAGGGATTAGCGTTGCTTTCCGAGACGCAGCACTATAGTGAAATTCTTGAGCTTTGTCCTATCAAGGTGGGCTTACTTTACAAAAGTATATTTGAGTTATATGCTCGATATTTCATGAAATCAAACTGTTTATCCAATAAAATGTTTTGTGCGCTCTACTGCATTTAAGGCTCGTATAAGAATCGATCGAGATTCTCTTTAATCTAATACATTAATTGAGAATTGTGTACATCGTTAGTTGTTTGGTGGGTTGATCTCCACCCGCACTAACCAAGTAATGAGGCGTTATAAGGGTGCTTGTCCGGATGTGTTCGAGATACGTCATGTTATTATGGTGCTTGTGCGGATACGCCCGGCACATCATGGATTGTCCGGTTCGCCCCCGATGACAATAATGGGAGCATGTGATCCGGCGGTGGCTGAGGTCGGGATCAAAGCGAGTAATGTAAGAGTCGTGACAATGGGCCCAAATGAATGAAATATTTTGCATGCTTAGAAGTGGTTTCTCTTTTAAAACCTTTTAAGTTATGTTATCATGATTGGATAAAGCGCTTTTACGGATTTATGAAATGTTTATGAAAATGCATGCCCACCGAGTACATTAGTACTTAGCCCAAATATTTTCCAAATGTTTCGGGTTGATCAATGGCTACCGACGGGCAGAGGCGAGATTTGAGTTCACTCCGTATTTTGACGGATTATTTCCGCATTTAGACTTCACCGATGAATTAACTCTAATTACATTTTCCTTCTTGTCTATGACTGAATTATATCTTTGATTGAGCTTAGACTCTAAATCATTGATGTTAGTATTTTGATGTGTCTTGGCTATCGAACACGAAACTAAACTTGTGATCCCGAGGATAAATATTGTTTGATTGGATTACATCCTTCGATGTCTTCCATTTTCATTTAGGAAGCTATTCCCAAATTCTAGGGTTTATTGCCTCGATCATTCGAGTCAACTCATTTACTTTATATTTTCCATTATTTTTATTCGTCATACTCGATTACGAGCTTGTTATCTTAAGAAATCGGGTGACATATTCTAAAGCATTGAACAATTCAGAGAGAGTGAATGGATCCTAGCTATGTAGAAAAGTTAAATTCACTGAATTACGGTTGAGAAATCGGTTCATAAGAACTTGTGAGTTGAAAATGGATATTCAAGAAAATATAAAATAATGTAAAAATAAGAATACATCAAATTCAAGGCTGACGGAAGCAAAGAGTGTTCACGACACTACTACAAAACCACTTTCTCTACACCTTATAGACTACGCTTTTTCGAAAAGCGTAGTTATAGTATGACCACGCTTTTATCAAAAGCGTGGTCTATGTCGAATTTTACGAGTATGACTCACGCTAACAAAAGCGTGGTGAAAAGCGTAGTCTATGGTGGGTATAGACTACGGCAACAAAGGCGTGGTGTAAATCGTGAGTCTATGGTGGGTATAGACTACGCAAAAAGCGAGTGTATGTGCGTTTTTATAAAAGCGTAGTCTATAGTGGGTATAGACTCACGCTAACAAAGGCGTGGTGTAAATGCGTAGTCTATGGTGGGTATAGACTACGCTAAAAAGCGTAGTGTGTGTGCGTTTTTATAAAAAGCGTAGTCTATAGTGGTATAGACTACGCTAACAAAAGCGTGGTGTAAATCGTAGTCTATGGTGGGTATAGACTACGCTTAAAAAGCGTAGTGTATGTGCGTGTTCTTTATAAAAAAGCGTAGTCTATTCCCTAAATTAAAAAAAAAAAAATCACATACGTGAGATTCGAACTCACGATGTGTGGGTTATTAACATGACACTTAACCATTCCACCAACAATTCAACATCTCTCATATGTGGGCTTTATTTATATTTATATTATAACTAAAACCTGAATTTACAATACTTAATTCACTTGTTTCGGACAATTCAATACTCCCGCCCTTCACTCCCGCCTGCGACGATACACATTCTCTTCACCTCCTTGCCGCCGCTCACCGTTGTTCCATCGCCGCCGCTGTCATCCGCCGCACTCCACATTCTCTTCCGCCGTCGCCGCCGCCGTCGCCGCTCGGTGAGTTCTCTTTCTTCCTCGTCTGCAATTTTATATTTGCAGACACGACCCAAGCTCGCACACACTAAGTTCAAATTTTCTTATCTCACCTTTAGGTATATAAATCTTTATTTGTTATTCTTGTTTACGAATTTTATGTGTGTCTATCTATGTTCAAATTGTAGTTCGGTGATGGCTTGATGCTGTGTAAAGTGGATGTGTAGTTAATTTATTATCGAAGATGATTTGAGTGTTAGCTTGTATTTTGTATACTAGTATTCAGATACAAATCCTAGAATATTCAAAGAAAGAAGATACATTTAGCGTAAAGTAAACTCTTGTTATTATTTTTATTCCTATTTCATGTTTATCTTTCTTCTCGCCTCGCTTTTATGCTTCTAATTTCGTTTTAATTTTAAGGTTTCGGACTATGAAATCATATTATCGATGTATGAGTTGGCTTGTGGCGTGTGAAGAATGATATTAATATGATAGTTTGTTGTAATGCTAACGACTTGGCTGCTTACATCAATATCATATTTTGTTTCTTCTATTTGGATGGTCTTGAGTAAATGGAATTTAGAGGCAAACCTCGAGAAGGATTATCTTTGTGTAATAAGTGCATTACAATATCATTCGTTTTCTATTTCGATTGTTTATGCGATTCTGATATCATTCATAAATAGAAGGATTATCGAAATCCTCCACCGGGTCTCTTATAATATCATTCGTTTTCTTTGTACTTGTGACTTGTCAATGAACTTGTGAAAGATGACAACAAAGATGTTTGGTATATGTCATTTTCACTTTTCCAGAAACAAGTTACACCATTTCACAACTTTAGCACTTCTATTACTTGGTTGAGTAGTATGTGTGTTTACTACTTCGCCCAAACCGTGGTTAAATGTTAGAAATGTTTGGCATTTATCGATATAATATGGTTTTAGTGTTTTGCTCCTTGTCACAAAAGTTGAATAGATGGTTGATTAGAAGAATTAAGAAACCTTAGCACTTCTTGTTACCCAACTGCATGAGATACCAATATAAGACAAGATAGTAAACAAACACTAAAATAAACTCTCCAAATGGTTCAAACAAAGGAAAGCAAGAAACAAGTTTTTCTTTTGTTACAATATCATTCAGCCATAAATTTTGTATTAGGACATTTGTAAACATCCTATTCTATTATATCACATAATAGGATGCTCATTGGTATAGGACAATCCCAAGAACATCCTATTTTCTCGCGCTCAATATGCATACGCTTATAATACTTGACTCTTCAAGAGTCATTTTATGACACTTAAGAGCCTCCTATTATAGTTTTGTGCGAAAATATTATAGATCATAGTCTATGCTCATCCTATAGCTCAAGAGATACAAAACTTTCCGAACTAGCGGACTAATCGATTAATATTACAACTTTAATTTACATCTCGTAATGAATGTCGAATGAAAAACATGGTAAGTCTTTAGGATGAGTTATTTAATTCAAAATAATTACTTTGTGTATAATTAATATAGAAACAAGTATATAAACAATCGAAAATAATAATTATAGAACAAGTATATTGAATCCAATAATGAGACATCAACCCACACGATTCCTCGCTACCAAAGGCCCTTCTATATTGATGACTTTTTCTCCCAACTAAATGCGAGAACAAACCTTGCAACACCACCAAAAGAATAAGGTATGTGATAGTGTGGTGAAGTTGCAAATGAACAAAATTAGGCATTTAATACAAACATAATATGAAACCAAAACCATTAGATAAATGATCGCATCGAAAACAAGATACTATATATAAAGAGCGGATTGGCTAGTTACGGATTTGGCAACAATCTCAAAGCAATGTTACCAACTTAAATAACCACCAATCCGCATCGCAACAATTAGTAATGAGTAAAAACACGAACATGGCTGCAAGTAGTTGAACCATATCATGTCGTGTTTAAACAATCAGAAATAGAAGAACACAGCTTGTCATTCAGTTTTCCTCCACTGGTCTCTATTACAATATCATTCAGTTTTCTTTGTACTTGACAGCTTGTCAATGAACTTGTGAAAGATGACAACAAAGATGTTTGGTATATGTCATTTTCACTTTTCCAGAAACAAGTTACACCATTTCACAACTTTAGCACTTCTATTACTTGGTTGAGTAGTATGTGTGTTTACTACTTCAGGTCCAAACTGTGGTTAAATGTTAGAAATGTTTGGCATTTATCGATATAATATGGTTTTAGTGTTTTGCTCCTTGTCACAAAAGTTGAATAGATGGTTGATTAGAAGAATTAAGAAACCTTAGCACTTCTTGTTACCCAACCGCATGAGATACCAATATAAGACAAGATAGTAAACAAACACTAAAATAAACTCTCCAAATGGTTCAAACAAAGGAAAGCAAGAAACAAGTTTTTCTTTTAAGCATCTTTTCTCTCACATCGGTTTCAAATCTAGAATCCAAATTTTCCTTGTAAAAGATGTGAGACTTCTTGTACATTCGAAGGAATACCAAACTTCTTCAATAACACATGTATCACAAAATTTAATAGGTAAAAGCTGAAATATGTTTTTCTTGAAACCTAATCCATTGTCTCTTATATTTGTTTCTCTTCTTCGCTAACGTTATTCGACCGCTTTATACTTTAAATCAATGTATAGATGCAACTTTATTTTTGATTATGTAATTATCTTATGAATTTGGCGGTATTGACATATTGATAGTTTGATCTGATTGGGAGGATAAGAGGTGCATTACATATTTTGAAGTAACCAGCATGTTAAATTTAAGTCGTGAATTATGATTTATAAACTTTGTAAAGTATCCTGCTTGTTTCTCATAAAATTGCTTCGGTTGAATCTGCATAAGGTATTCCCTGGACTTAGAACTTGTTCTTTTGGCCTTTTACTTGCTTAGGTTGGATCTAGGCAGTACATTGTATTCCCTGGACGGTATATCTACACGCAGAGGCTTAAAGGCGCAAGTGTACACGACAAGGTAAGTTTTACCTCTTTAGTAAAGATATTTTTTAGAATCTTATGATGGTCAATAAGTATTTGTCTTTCTAGTTTCCATTATGTCAATAGTGATTGATTTGCTTAATAAAACTTCATATGTTGGATTTGGGGTGATAAGTTCACCAAGTTATGTGTTAGAATATAAAATTTAATTTTGGTTGGTAGAAGAGATGATAATTAATTTTGTTTGCTAAATTTATGTTTCTTTGGTACTATTAGGTTGTGAATTTTGATTGTTCAAGATGGACAAAGCATGGATGTCAATGAATAGATTATCACGTGAATCTGAGCATGGGGTAGAATCTTTCTTACAATTTGCATTGCAAAATGCGAGAGATTCTAACCAAATACCATGTCCTTGTGCAAAATGTGGTAATTTAAAAAGAAAATGTATCGCAATAAGGCGCACTTGTGTTGTCATGGTATGGATCTAACATACCAAGAATGGACATTTCATGGGGAAAATCGATGCGCAAGCGTGAGACAATGAAAAGATAGAATATGGGAAGATGGTCAATATCGGAAGAATGAAGATCCTATTGATATGATACATGATGCGTATGAGACTTATCGAATAATCCAAATGAATTTAGGAAGTTACTTGAGGATCTTAGAAAAACCTTTGTATCCGTGTCATACAAAGTTCTCAAAGTTATCGACAATTGTGAAGTTGTACAATTTGAAGGCAAAGTATAGGTGGTGCGATACCGCTTCAATGAACTCGTTAGATTTATTAAGGAAATGCTTCCAAATTGCAATGAGATGCCTTCATCTCTATACAATGCAAAAAATCTTAAGTACCTTGGGCATGAGTTATGAGAAAATCCATGCTTGCCCAAATGATTGCATCTTATATAGAAAGATATATAAGGCGTGATGAGTGTCCTACATGTGGATTGTCAAGATGGAAGAAGAGTGGGAAGACAACTAATTTACATATTGGCGTTCTCGCAAAGCTATTGTGGTACTTTCCACCAATACCAAGATTTTTGAGAATGTTTCAAATAAGGAAACATCTAAAGACTTAACTGGCATGCTAATGAAAGATGTTCGACGGGTATCTCACGACATCCCACCGATGCACCACCGAGATTAGTGGATGAAAATGGCGAATTTGCTTGTGAGAATCGGAATCTTAGGTTAGCTCTATCCGAGATGGTGTCAATCCACACGACTAATGAATTCTACGTATAGTTGTTGGCCGCTTTACTTGTCACGCATAATCTACCTCCTGGTTATGCATGAAGAGAAAATTCATGATGTCGACGTTATTAATATCGGTCCAAAACAACCGGGAACGACATTGATGTGTATTTGTCACCTTTAATTGATGACTTAAAGGAGTTATGGGATGTGGGTATCAAAGCATATGATGCATACCGAGAAGAAAGTTTCTTGCTCAAAGCGTTACATTGTGGACAATCAATGATTTTCCGCCTATGGAAACCTATCGAGGTGCTCAGTAAAGGATATCAAGCATGTCCAAGATGTGGAGAAGAAACATATGCGAAGATGTTGAAACATTCTAGAAAAATGTCATATACGGGGCATAGAAGATTCCTACCTGCACATCATCCTTATCGACGACAAAAGAAGGCTTTTGATGGTCAACAAGAGTTTGACTTTGCCCCTAATCCGTTGAGTGGCCACGAGGTAATTGAAAGAGTTAAGAACATCACTTGTTCTTGGGGAAAAAAGGATGTAAATAAGTCAAATTATGATGATGGCGGTCAAGCGAGAAAAAAAGGCAAAAGAAAACCAAAGACACAAGAACCACCACAAATGGATAAAGGCAAAACATGTTGGAAAAAAAGTCGATATTCTTTGATCTTGCGTATTGGGAACATCTACATGTGCGACATGTTCTTGATGTGATGCATATTGAGAAAAATATGTGTGAAAGTTTGATTGGCACATTACTAAACATTCCGGGAAAGACGAAGGATGGAATTGCAGCGAGACAAGATTTGATGGAGTTGGGTGTCCGACTTGAGTTGGCACCCGAAGTGATTGGATCTAGAACATTTTACCTCTCGCGCTCATACATTAAGTAAAGAAGAGAAAAGAAAATTATGCGATTCTTTGCATGGAATGAAGGTGCTATGGGCTATTCATCTAATGTTTCCAGCTTGGTGTCCATGAAGGATTTGAAACTAGTTGGACTCAAGTCCCATGATTGCCATACTTTAATGCAACAATTGCTTCCAGTTGCCATCCGTGGTGTTTTACCAAAACATGTGAGGTATACCATCACTAGGTTGTGTTTTTCTTCAATGTGTTGTGTGAGAGAGTTATTGATGTGTCAAAGTTAGAGGAAATTCAAAGAGATATTGTGACGACTTTGTGCTTGCTTGAAAAGGAATTTCCTCCGTCATTCTTTGATATAATGATTCATTTAGTGGTCCATCTTGTGCGAGAGGTGGAATTATGTGGGCGATTTGGTATAGATGGATGTATCCGTTTGAAAGATTTATGAAAATCCTTAAAGGATATGTGCGTAATCGTAATCGGCCGAAGGTTGTATTCTTGAATGCTATATTGTCAAGAGGCAAGTGGAATTTTCTTGCATTACTTATCCAATGTCCACACGATTGGAATCCGTCTGTTACTCGCAAGCCATCCGAACAAGGCCTTTAACAAGTGCTCAACACCACACAATCGGTGTTGAGGTGGAAGCGAAGCACATCGATATGTATTGAACAATGATATTGAGGTCGACCCATATATTGAGTATGTCCTCAACATATGCCCGACTTAATGATAGCCTTCATTTTAAATAATTATGCACTAATTTTTATGGATGTATCTTTCGATGAGAGAACATCCGAACTTGTGAAGAAAACATATCCTACCAAAACTTTAACTTGGCAACAAGTGAACATAACAAAACTTTCATCGATTGGTTTCGTGAACGTGTAAGTGTTATAGTTTAAAAAATATTAAACAATTACAACAACAAATCCTTTTGTATTAATTTTAGTTTCTTACGAAGGTTGGAGTGACATCAAGACATTCATCAAATCAAGCACATTCATTAGAATCAAGCACATTCATTAGTCAAATCTCAACAAAGTCAAGTGGATGGCGATGGACCTAGCAAAAGTGTTCTAAAATATCAAAGCTATTTGATTAATGGTGTTACTTACAATACAAAAGAACGTGATAATCTACGAGTTGTTCAAAATTCAGAGTCGACTTAGTTGCAAAGACAATGCGTGTTTCAAGTGCGAGGATAAAACCCAATTGTCACAGATATGACGTTCTATGGGGTAATTCGGGAAATTTGGGAGCTTGATTATCAAGCATTTCGGATGGTAGTGTTTAAGTGTGATTGGGTTGAGAATAATGGTGGCGTGAGAGTAGATGATCTTCGTTTTACCTTAGTGAACTTGAAAAGAATTGGGTTCAAACTGGATTCGTTTATATTAGGATGTCAAGCTAAACAAGTGTTCTACGTTGAAGACCCTCAAGATCCTATATGGTCTGTGGTACTCTCATGTCCCAATAAAGAGTACCGTGAAATGATTAGTGGTGCAGAGTTGGAAGATATTGCTCTTAGTTACCAAGCTTTCAATAATGAGCTTCCACAAATGAATTTGAATGATGACCGTGATGAAAATGAACCATCATGTGTTCGTCAAGATTGTGATGGAATTTGGGTTAACAATCGAACTCTTAAACCGGTACAATCCCATGTTTGTGTGTTTTGCATTGTACATTGCTTATTTTATTTATGGTAAGCTAATTATTTGTATTGATATTTTTTTCAATAGGTCTTGTGGTTACCATGGTTACCGGTGATGATGATAACAGTGGATTGGACTCCAAAGAAACACAATCAACAAGAGGAAATGTGTGTTTGACCGAGCTTGCAAAGCGGGCGAAAGGATAAAAGAAGTTGTTGAATTTAATGTGCGAGGACAACCAATTGGTCGAGTGCAGCCGAAATGCAAAGCTATATTGGTCTTCTTGCTCGACAAGAGGTGAAGATAAGTTATAAGACTTGGAAAATGGTGCCAAAAGAAGTGAAAGACATTATTTGGGAGCATGTGAATGTAAGTATGCTTGTTTAAATTATTCTTCTTGATCATATATAAATTCAAATAATTGTAGCCTTAATATTTATGCATATTTATTTAATATTGCACGATTTTTATGGAATAACTTGAGCAAATTCTCTTTTGGTTTATTAGGTAGCATATGTAGTTCAAAAGACTTGGAGGGCAGGATGTGCAGAATCTGCAGGCACAAAGTGGCGACAGTGGAAGTCTAAATTATATAAAAAATACATTCTTCCCAACATAGACAATCCTCGAAAACTGAATGATCCACCCCCATGCAGTGGTATTCTACGTGAAGATTGGACTGAATTTGTGCTATCTAGAGTAACAGATGGTTTTAAGGTAAGCAAATGACTTATGTCAATCCACACAGTTTCATGCTAATGCACTGCCTAGCTTGGTAGTGTAGCTTGTTTATTTCAGTCGGCAAGCATGGCTTCAAGTTGTAGTTTATTTTACTTAACTATTACAGTACCTTATGGCACCAACGAAGCGCCTTTATGTAGAAAGTATCTTCTAGTACAGTATTTTAATGATGAATTCACTTCATATTGTAGAAATTGAGTGAAGAGCAAACAGAAAGGGTAAAGAAGAACATTTACCCACATAGACTTTCACGAAGAGGCTATGCGGGGTTCAATAAACAATGGTAGTTTTTCCTTACTTGCTCATTTCTTATTTATTTTCTTCGAACACCAGTTGATACATTCTCCTTTATGCTTCATATCCTATGTACATACTTTTTTTATTATTGTAGAAGGACGAATTATGTGGAGAGGATGATGTAGATAGGGTGTGATGTGGAAGAAAGCCGAATTCCAAAGAAAGGCGATATAGAAGATGATAAATTAAAGCAAACGTGCAAAGGATTGTAAGATGTTCCATGCTTTTTTATGATACATGCATTATAAATTTTTTATAATACATGCATATACTTGTCGGGATTGTGTCTAAGGTTTGTTATGGTTAATTATTTATTTATGTTCGATTTTCGATCTGTTGGAGCTTATTACTTGTGTCCGGATATTTGGTCGACTCTAAATAATTAATTTTGTTTATCGTAGAAGATAGTGGATTAAGTCCTTTTTCCCATTGTTTTGAGTCTTAGAACCAGTTTTGTATGGTGTTGCTTTGGTTGATCATGTAGAATTGTAAGCTTAAGTTATAGAATTGTTATCTTTGACAATTATTTTGGAGCAGTTTGTTGAGTTGTGCTTGTGATGGAGAAAGGGCTCTCTCAAGTTTGAATTGCATTTGTTGAACTAGTACTTTGTAATAGGTTGAGTTTGTCTTATAGGTCAAGTGTTCATCACATTTGGTATATATGGAGCTTTAGTTTTCTTTGTAGAGATTGAAGGAGTACTTAGCGATTTTATCCGAAATGTTTACTAGATTCATGCGTGAGATGATGCTTGTGTTGTGTGGTCTCGATTGAATTTCTTTGTGCATTTCTAAATGTGGAGGTTCTTCCTTCTACGAATCTCTCTTGATAGACTTGTAAAAAATATGCTTGCGCTTGTCAAATTTACAATAATTTGCGCCCAAGTCAGTGACAAGATGTATCTCAATGCCTAGTGGATCACTAGTCTTTTCAATTTTTATTATCTTTAAGGACCATGTTAACGCACTAAAATGACATCTCCATCTTTATCCTTCATATGTATATCGTGGTTTGTGTTGTGTGTTTTATCTACTAGTTAGGCAAGATTGTAGTATTAGGATTGCTATTATTATAACATAAATTTTTTTATAATACATGCATATACTAACTGCCTTGAACTTAACTGTTCTGAATCTTCATTTGTATACTAAAGGATGATTGCATACGCCTAAAGGAAGAAGGTGAATTGAAGACTAATACTTTGGGAGAAGATTTGCTTACGTGTGCATTACAAAAGCGAGCAACAGGCATGGCATGGGGAGTAGGTAGTTATGTTACTCTACTACTTTCTTCAAAAATCCAAGGAGCATAGACTAGGTAAGTTGAAGGGAGATAAGAAAATCGGAGAACAACAAGAAATGATGATATGTCACCTACACGATAGAGTGAAAAACTTGAGCGTAATTACAAAATTTGAAAGACCGAGAAGATTATGAAGAAAAGGAAGTTGTTCGATCAAACAAGTGAATTTTGAGGTGGATGAAGACCTCAAGGACAAAGTGAAGGAGAATGAGAAGGAAGATGATTGCCAAGTGATCTTGATTGAGAAAGTTGATACGTTACAGGTATTATTTTTTAGTTTAACATGATTATTTGTTATTATTATTATTACTTCAAAAACTTATGCTTCTTTGTTATTATTATTTGGTGTTCATTGTCTTCATAAAAGTTTTGCAAGAACAATGTCTAGGCATTAATACACTGCTAGAATTGTCTAAGTTGTCAAAGTTGGTCAATTAATACATAAATTTTAAAACTGCACATATTGATTACGTGCATTTGACTAATTGCAGTCCAATTTTAAAGGTTCAACTTTGTCAGTTCGTTTTTCTTGATTACGTGCATTTGACTAATTGCAGTAAAGTTGGTCTAGATACATAGAACTGCTGATGAACTATTTTCATAATTGATATCATTGCTTGAGCAGTTATCTGTTGGGGAGATATTAGACATAGTTGATATGAGAGCATGATGTTCTATGTTTGCATCATGTTTATGGGTTAGATTGAAATGGTCAGATGTGTGGAGTTTTTCACAGTTTCAGTTAGCTGTTTCTGGTTGAAAAGATTGACGAGAATCCATTAGTTCGGGAAGAATGTTGTTATTTGTCTCTATTTTATTGTGCATGATGTATGGGTAAAATGTAATCCATTATCAGTCTTCTGATTGTTTAGTATGGATTATGTTCCTGGTCAGTGTAAGATGTTGCGTTTATTGATAGTTGCATTTGCTGTCATGGTATTCTTTAGCTGAGAATAGTCGAGGAAATATTTGACTTGTTGCTTATCCTACTTATATGCGGAACAAACTCTCATGTAACCACAAAGTGGCGACATCAAGTTCGCTTGGTCTGACAGAGAGCACATCTAAATTCTTGATTCCACTATCATGGTCGCTGGTTGTAAATTGCAGTGCTGGGTTATGATGCTCTTTTCGTTGTACTTTTGTTTGGACATCACTACTTATCTTTTCATAACTAACTATACGCTCATGCCGGAAATCTAATTTAAGAAACATGGCATCGTTATTGAGATACCTTTGGGTTTTAGGACCTACTAACAACACTCTGTCGTGTCTTGAACTTTATTGGTCGATAGTTAAGTATTAGTTATTCATCAACATATAGTCGCAGGTCTTAAGCCAAGATCAAGTAACATGAGCAAGACCGAATTATGACCGAAGTTAGTGAAGGAATGTTGGTTAGAGGTGGCTGAAAATTTCCAAATATGAAACTTCATAAATTCTCATGATTGTGTATCTATGTTGATGATGAAATATTATTTTCATTTACAAAGTATGAAATGCGACAAATTGCTAAAGTATTTAATTGGCGGAAGTTCCAATAGAGGGAAAATGTATATTTCATTTGAACCGAAATTAGACCATATAATCCCAAACCCAAACTTTCGGTAGCTAGGAACTATAAGACTGGTTTATGAACTTTTGGATATCTTATGTTTCAACCGCTTAGCCAAACCTTGGATTTGTATTATTCATCTTAAGGCAACTCTCGCCTTTTTGAATGCTCTGTTTTTTCCGGTAAGGAGTTTCTTGTACAATAAACTAGCAGAAGCACACTATTTGTTATTATTATTATTTACATTTATGCTTATGCAAATTAGGGTGTCTTTTCTGCGAAGAAAACAAAAGTACGGCAAAGACTTGTTAAGGAGAGAAATGTGAAGTGTTTTGACACTTTGCATTCGTCCATGAAAGTGCTGTACTTACATGTTGAAAAAACGTTGACGGATGGGAAAGGGATGTTAATTCCATTTGAAGATGAAATATTTGGTAAGCCCTTTGAGATTTACGTACATCTCGAAGACATCATCCTGTTTTGTGAATTAGAGCCAATTCCAGGAAACTGCGTTGTGGTTTATATGTGGTAAGAATTTACTCTTTCAAAATTTATTTTGCAATGTTAAGTATATGTTTATTTAATACATTTTATTTATTTGTTAGTCACTTATTCCAAGAGTTCAAGGAGAGTACAACTACACTTGGTCGACTGCGGTTTGTGAATCCATTTGAGATATCATATGTTCCCAAGGGCGATCAAGATGCACGAACACGTGCTTTGGCTGATAGGTTTGAGGGTGTATCTCAAAATCAATTAGTGATAGTACCGTGCAATGTAGGGTAAGTCTTAAATCTTAGTTCATCACCATTATCTTCTTTTTTCTCAACATGTCTAATATTATATGTTTTCTATTGATTAGGGAACATTGGATTCTTACAGTAGTTGATCCTCATGGAGAAACGATTTATCTTCTTGACCTCTTAGTCATCGATTCGTGATGATAATCGGAAAGCAATAGTCAACACGTAAGATTGACTCCTTTAATTCCTTCTTTTCTTTTCGTGAATTGGAAATTATTTGTTGGGTTTTGGATGACTATTTGCTAGATTATAACACTTAGATAAATGATTTCTTTGTTAAGAAGGCATTATGTATATGGCAAATTAATGTGACCCTTACAGTATTCCCCCAAATACTCTACGCTTTTTATGCGTAGTGTATACCCACTATAGGTTTCATTTTTCTTCATTGCCCAATTAACTACTGCCAGGAAAATGAGAATAGGCAATAGTAAACATAAGTATGCAGTGGACATACTTTTGTAAACATTTCAACAAGAAGTCTTTTGCCTCAGGAGAAAGATGGTCTGGTATTGGTGGATGAGATTTGGTAGTCCCTACATAAAAGAGAGCGACAACACGAAATAATTGTTGCGATTAGAACCCATAACAAACGAAATAGTTGAGTTGAAATTTAATAACTTCATGTTTTGTATTGTACAAAATTACAAATAGACACCTCTCGATCTTGTTGGCTCAAGGAGCCTTTCCGGGCCATTTCAATAGCGTGCATCCAACACTCCATATATCTCGCCGAGCTGCAAGGTTTTATCCAGAGAGAAGAGCTTATTTGGACTTCAAGTGGTAAAATTATAAAATCAATATGGCCAAAGAAGAAAGAAAATTGATATTTCTTGGGTAGAAAAGGTTCTCGGGAATAAGATACACTTTTCCTATGCAATAACATCCCTTCATTCAATTTTTGTTTGTACAAAGCTTTTGATACAATATCGCTAAGGAGAAATAGGAACTGAAATGGTTTTTACCCCACGAGAGCTTTACTCCGTGTTGAATTCAACTTGTAGTTCCCTAATAAGGAAAAATTAAAATAATTAAGAGCAACAGAACTATGCTTTCTACTCACTAGTCGTGACCACTCGAACAATAACTTCAATGACCATCCAATATGGAGTACCCTTCATTGATTTGGCACCATCATTGTGGCTGCAATGCAATAATTGCTAGTTCCGATCTGACTTCGAGAGCATGAAATAAAAGAGTTCTTTTTATAAAAACAAAAAAGAATACCAATGCTTCAACTTTCTTGGATGCTCCGAAATCGGCAAGTTTAATGCATCCCTTGTTCTCAACAAGAATATTTGCTCCCTGATAAGAGTAGAATTACTAGAATTAGAGTTGAGGTCTTTCGAAACACATCCTCACGAATTAGAATGAAAATTACCTTGATGTCCCTGTGCATAATTTTATTGTTGTAAGTAAATAAGCATCATAAGAGAGGTTTCTTTGCATAGAATTTAGAATGGCTTAGGATCTGAATAGAGAACGTTTTCTTTCTTTTTAAAGTTCGGACAACGTGTTCGTAATATTCGTGAATGCGCCTCAAGAAGATACAGTGAGGTAATGAATATTCGTATGTTCATTGCAATATTCTGTGTGTGGGCTGATTCCATACATATGTACATAGTTTGAATACTAAATTCCAAAAAGATACATTATGTTCTGTTGCAAATTCTATGTATAAACTATACTTGGAATTGTGATGTTGTTATTGCATTGCCATGAACATAATGTTTGAGCATTTACATTGATACTGTTTATTGTAGTTTGAAATATGTGTATTTGTGGTAGTATCTAACTACTATTAATTGCTTGAAGGGCAATTTTTATGTTTAATGCAAAATTGGAGAAAAGAGGGAAGAAGCAACCAACTTGGGAAATTGTAAAGGTATTTTCATTTATCAAATCATGTTTGTTTTATGTTGGATTTCATATACATCTACATGTTGTTAATATTTGATATTTTAAAAGTGTCAAGACAACCCGATTCCAAGCAATGCGGGTTCTTTGTACTACGCTTCATGAAAGATATAATTGAAGAAGTTATGAAGGCGGTTCCATTTCTTTACGTTCACATGTAAGATAATTCTATTTCAATTCTTTAATATAATCATTTTTTTAATACAAGAGTGCTAATATTCTATTTTTGAATTGTTAATAGTTTCAAAATCGATCTTACTCTCGAGAGGACATTGATGAAGTTCGCGTTGAATGGGCAAATTTCATGCTTCTTCACATATAGTCCTGTGATGTTTTAGTTGTAAGTGATTGATATTTTGAATTATTTTGTACTGTGATATTTGGGATACGGTGTTATTGTTTTGTTATGTGATGTGCATAGTATTTTTGTATAGTGATTTTGTAGCTGTAATGAAAACAGATTGTATATTTTTGTATAGTGATTTTGTAGCTGTAATGAAAACATATTGTATATTTTTGTATAGTGATTTTGTAGCTGTAATGAAAACATATTGTATATTTTTGAATAGTGATTTTGAACGTAGTCGCAAGTATATTTTAATCTCATTTGCTTGTGCTTTATTAATTGTACAGGTTTAAATAAAGAAATTAACTACGGTTGAAATTGAAAAACCGTAGTTGTTATTAAATTGACTACGGGTTGTAATAGAAAAAGCGTAGTAAATTTGGCATTAAAACCGTTGTTAATACATATAGACTACGCATAAAAAGCGTAGTGTATGTGCGAAATTTTTTTGTGTAGTCTGTCAGTATAGACTACGCGTAAAAAGCGTAGTCTATGTGCAAAAAGCGTAGTCTATAGGGGGTATAGACTACGCATAAAAAGCGTAGTGTATGCGGCGTCTTTTCGTAGATCGAGGTTATAGACTACGCGTAAAAGCGTGGTCTATGTGAGAAAAAGTGTGTCTATGGTGGGTATAGACTACGCATAAAAGCGTAGTATGTGGGCGAACTAATGTGTAGTGCGTGTGTATAGACTACGGCGTGGCGTGGTCACGTGCGGCGTGGTCTATGGTGGGTATAGACTACGGCTAAAAAGCGTGGTGTGCGCGCATTTTTACGTAGTGCGTTGGTATAGACTACGGCGTGAAAGCGTAGTCTATGTCGTAAAAGCGTGGTCTATGGTTGGTATAGACTACGCTAAAAAGCGAGTGTGTGCGCCGCATTTTACGTAGTTCTGTTGGTATGACTACGGCGTGGCGTAGTCTATGTCATAAAAGCGTAGTCTATAGTTGGTATAGACTACGCTTAAAAAGCGTAGTGTATGCGCGCATTTTTCTGTAGTCTGTTGGTATTGACTACGCGTAAAAAGCGTAGTCTATGTCGAGCGTGGTCTATGGTGGGTATGACTACGCTTAAAAAGCAGAGTGTCTTGCGCTACTTTTCTCTACACCACTTTCTCTACACTACTAATCGCACATAGACTACACATAAAGCGTGTAGTCTATACTGTTTTTTGTAGTAGTGTGATAGAGATGGAGTAGACTTCAATGAAGTATTCTCACCAATTGTAAAACATTGGTCAATCAGAATTTCATTGGCTTTGGTTGCTCAGCGGGAGATATAGCTTGAACAACTTGATGTTAAAATATTTTTTCTACATGGAGATTTGGAAGAAACCTTATATATGCATCAACCCGAGGGATTTGTTCTTACAAAAAATAAGAACAAAGTATGTTTGCTCAAGAAGTCTATATACGGTTTGAAGCAAAGCTTGAGGCAGTGGTATCTAAAATTTGATAAATATATAAAGAAGATTGGTTACTCTAAATCAAAATATGATAGTTGTGTTTATCTGAAGAAGCCATGAGAATATGATGTATCTTATCTGTTATTGATGTTGATGACATGCTTATTACTAGGAAAAGTCGTAGTGAGATTGAAAATTAAACTCAAGTTGCGAGACGGATTCGAGATGAAGATTTTGGGAGATGTCGGGAGGATTTCAGGTATGGACATCATCAGAGAGAAGAAAAAGGGTTTACTGTGGTTAATTCGAAATGATTGTATTCTGAAAATGTTGAAGATGTTTAATATGCATGAAGCCAGAAGTGTTTGCATTTCTCTGGGGCAGCATTTCAAACTTTCAGAATGACAGAAGCCTCAAGATGATGTTGAGAGAGATGAGATGTACAAAATACCTTATGCCAACGCCATAGGAAGTATCATGTACACCATGATTTTCCTGAGCCTGATTTATTTCATGCATTCGGTGTTGTGAATAGATACATGTCGATCAAGACAAGTATTATTGGGAAGCTTTGAAATGGATATTCAAATACATGAAGGGAGCTACGGATATTAGGATAATCTTCAAGAAATATGACCAGTTTGAAGGAAATTCATTAAAGGGCTATGTTAATTCGACTACGCTACAAACATAGACACGTAAAGTCACAAACAGGTTATATATTTACACTCTATGGTACAGTTGTGAGTTGGAGATCGATGTTGCAAAATAGGCAGCTCTGTCTACAATCGAGACAGAATATATAGCCAAGACGGATGATGTAAATGAAGCAATATTGTTGAAGGTAATTATTTTAGAGCTGGGAATTGTGTAGAAATAAGTTGAAGTGAACTGTGATAATCAAATTGCAATACATTTGGTCAAACATCATGTGTATCATGAGAGTTCTAAGCCTATTAATGTGAGACATCAATTTGTGAGGGGTGTGGTTAACAATGGAGTTGTGAAGATTGTGAAAGTGTCAACAGAAGATAATATCGCGGACATGCTAACCAAATCTTTACCTGTTACAAAGTTCAGGTATTGCCTTGATTTGGTGTCTGTTGTTTCACAATAAATAATGGAGTTGAAAGCTCTGTAATTGAGCATGTTTAAAGGAAGTCTGTGTGACGGTTTTGTTGGGGGAACTCTACTGTCAATGTAGAGATTGTTAAGTTTGTGATAGCAAATAAGCAGCTGCTGGTGTGCTGAAGCTAAAGCTGGTATGCTGAAGCTGGTGTGTTGTTGGTATGTTGATATTGAAGTTGGTGTGCTGCAGGTGTGCTGAAGCTGGCGCTGAAACCGAAGTTGTGTCTGATATGCCGAAGCTGCTATGCTAAAGCTACCGTGCTGAAGAGAGTATGTTGAAGCAGTCATGCTGGTGTATCAGTTATAACAAAATTTTGTTATGGAGCGGTTATATGCCACTAATGCTAACTGTATTTGCTACGAATCAGTTAGTAACAGTTATGGAGATTGTAGTATATATATCATAGCTACTTTATTGCACATACAAAAGAATCATTAAGGCCCATAATTCCAATTCCATACGCATCAAATGAAAGATAAAGATTAGAAGAGAGCTAGAGAGAAACAACTTCAAGATAAGAGATCTTGATTGGATACATTGTTTTTGGGAAATTTCTTGTTTGTACATCTTTGTAATCTGGAACTTCTCCATCATCAATAAAACCCATCAGATATATCTATGTGGATGTAGATCATTTGATCGAACCACATAAATCGCTTTGCTTTTGTCTCTCCTTTAATCAACCCATCTTATTCATTTCATAATTATTCTTGCTCCAAGATTTATTGTGTGCTCATTCACAATAATAAATTTTCCAACACTTACGGACCTCGTTGTGTACTCTCACTGTACTACGGTATACATTTTCTCCTTCATCGATCAAAGTTTTCATAATAAATTTTAGGGTAAATTTGGTGTAACTTTTGTTATTTTGATTATCTTTTTAATCCAAGAGGTAAGTTTGTAATAATAAAATTAAAAACGTTTAAAAGATATCTACATAAAATATAAAAGATATGTGTTCATGTAAAATATATCTGTACTACATCAATAAGCATATTGATGTAAGCTCCACGATGAGATGCTTTGTTTTTTTACAGATATTCTCTTCGTTCTTTTCAAAGTGTCACATACCATCAAATCACATTCAAGAAAATAAAAAAAAATTACTTTTATAGCCTTAAAAATTACTATAGTAAATACATACATACATACAATTAATTATCGAATTCCAATAATATTAAATAAGAGTAAAATAATAAATTAATCATAATTTTATTCTTAAATTAAGACCTATAACATTTAATAAAATACAAGAAAAAAGTGTCAACAACGCACCTAAAAAATAACGAAGGAAGTATATTGACATTAAAAACATGTATAGTGGAGTTTTATAGTAATACATGAATGTCCGAAGGTCATAGATCATAAATCCATGTCCATCCAAACAAACTTATTGTCCTTCCCAAAGTTATCAATTATGGTGGAACCTTCCTTTTTGTAGTGTTTAATAACCTTCAATCTACAGCTTAAAGCTATTGTAGAGTTTTGCCGGCCATATGTTTTAGTGGGCACATTAATATTTTTACATTTTTTGTGATCACCATTCTCATCAAAACACTGTTACAATTACCTATACAATTTATTTATTTTTAAACCACCATTGCAAAGGTTTTTGAGATAAAATATCATTAATGAGACTACTCGGAATCCCGAATCTCAGTAAAAGATATTCACTCCGTCCATAATAATTGTATCACAATTGCTTTATTCGGTATCCACGAAAAATATATTACTTTTCTTTTTAAGACACTATTCGTTATTATTTAACATCATAATCACTCATTATTTACCAAAAGATCAATCATATCATTCACAACTTATAACATAGTGGGACCATTTATCCCACAATTGATACAATTATTGTGGATGAATAGAATATATTATGTGACTCTGTTTTATTTTTCTGCAAAGAAGTATAACTAAGCTATCGTTATAATCAATAGTTCCATGATTAATGAGTGAAAACACAACATTATTGACAAACATGATTTTTAATGGTTTAAAAGCATATATGTGATTCAATTGATAGTGGAAATCATATTAAGCATGAATATTTGATTAGTTTTTTTTATATTTGAATAAATGATACTCATTTGCATCTTTTACCATTTTTTTAGGAAAACTAGAGAGCAAATTAAAAAGCTAAAAGTGGAGAGGATTAAAGTACAGTTCGATAAGAGTCCGTAGATGCAAACGAATCGCAATTTGGAATTCGAATAAGAGAGAACGAGTCAAAACAAGAAAATCGTGCAGTCTACCACGGACCGTGACGAGAATTTCTATTTGGACCAATTGCCTTATCCAGCTATAGTTGATCCCTATTATGATTCATATGTCTATCTCAATCATTTTAGGATTCAGGATGATTTCTCCACCCATAAATACACCTCCCACATATTTCATTTTTCACCATTCAATTCTTATCTCTCTACGCATGCAATTCCTTAGAGTTTTAGGTTCTAGTTTTAGGTTTATTTTTCACGTCAAGTTTAGAGACTCAAGGATTAAAGTTTGTCATCGTGATCATCGAACACGAGTTTTATTTATATAGTTTATTTAATTAATGTTTACTTTATTTATTTTATTTTTGTTTTCCTCTATTTTAATTTTGTATAGCTAATTTATTAGTTGATCATAGATTTTGTATGACTTACCAAAATTATGCAATTGATCGCTTAATACCAATTTGCCTTTCAATCTATGGTTTGTGATTCGTGTTTCTTGTATTCATGTTGATATAACTAGATACTATTTGATGCATGCTAGTTACTTAGTTAAATACTTGACGGGTCTAATTGAGTAATCGAATTCAAAAATACACAATATGGTTAACCTTAATATTTAGCGGGTTTAAGAATTAATCGTAGGAATAATAATCTTTCTTAGCTTTTTGGAGTTAGTTTAATTTCTTGAGACCTGACAGAAATTGAATTTATGCTAATCAACGATCACATGACTTGTCGAGAGAGAGCTTGTAGTTATTTATGTGATCTTCCACATGATTTGAATTAAATAATGGTAATTGAATTAATTGATTAGTTGCATGATTAGGTTGAGTCAACACATTTCCTATAGTCGATCTTTTTTATCTGTTATTAATCTCGTTTATCTGCGTTTTCTAATTTCTTTGTCTAGTTAATAATTATCATATCTCATAACCTCATTTCGCCTAAATAATAACAAACATTTGTGTTTAATTACTTATTGTATGCTCGAATTACAGTCTCCATGGGTACGATATTTGATTTGTTAATATACTAAAATTCCACTTATTAGTTGCGATATTTTAATGCTAAAAAATTAGTGATGAAATATGTTAGTTACATAATAAAGTTTGCGTGAGTTAGATGCTTATTATTCAATTTTTAATAGGACAGCTACAACTTTCATGGACAAAGAATAGAATAAGAAGAAATATGAGATCTTTAAATTTCATACTATTATTTTTAGTATAATAATTTACTCTTTCTTTCCGTATCCACATGCATTTATTTTGTTTAACCAGATCATAATCTTAGTGAAAAATGGGAACATATCTTTATTGAAATTAAGTAAATAAGAAGCCAAACATTCTCAAAAAAGAAAGAAAAAGTGGGAACGAAACATTGATATAAAAATCAAGATATAATTTAACGATTGTGGATATTTTTGAAATCAATTATCTTAAGTTTGAATCCCTATGCAAGTCTGATTAAGGGTACGAGTTTCTCTTATCATAAAAAAAATAAAAATTCGACACGTTAATCAACAGTTGAATTAAGTCCATCAAATATAAAATGTCTAATTTATATTTTTAGATATTATAAATCGAGATGAACATATGTGGAAATCAAATTACGTAATCCAACTTATATTGTCAACCGTCCAAAATTTCAAAAATCTAATTACTTAATCAAAAATTATATTGTCAATCATCCAAATTCAGCATCAAATTACTTAATCCAACTTATGTTGTTAATCATCCAAATTCGATGATGATAATTAAATAATTGTGTAAGATTCATAATAAAAGAACGTATATCGTGCACGACACGGCTGAAATGGGCGCGTGATCACAATATCATTTCCATCATTCACACAAATTAGGTGGTTTTGTACAACCAAAGAGCGTGCATTACGCACCTGACCTTTTTTATTTTATTTTTATTGGTTTTCATTAACTTGTTATATCAATATTTTTGATGAATTCGATATACTGTCGTATATATCTCTAATTTAAATAAATTATTTTTTAGCTCAAATTATTTTTTCACCAAGCAAACGAGAGAAAAACAATATAAAATAGAGAAAGAAAAAACCCTAGTGAAAAATCAAAGTTTCGTTTTGGGGAAAAGAGAGAAATTCAGAGATCAGTTTCACCTAATCACAACTTCTTGCCTCGAGAATCCGCTTTAATTTTGAGGAAAAAGGTCAGTCATTTGCCAGTTTTAGGGTTTCATGTTCTTTGCTTTGAAATGCTAAATTGATCAATGTCGAGTTGTAACTTTTGGGGGTTTTAACAAATTTGGAGTCTTTATTACGCTTTTGATCTATACTCTTGATTATTTGGTTGAATTTTTATTTTTTATTGATATTGTGGTAAGTCTAAGAAGTTTCTATATATTTCCAACTTTTCTGTAATAAGTTTAGTTTTAAATATTGAATTATCGAAAAGTTTCATAATAAAGTTTTTTAAGTTGTTTTTATTTACTGATTTTATTCTGGAAATTAAAATCATAATTTTTCATTTTACTGGCCAATCCTTTCCGATCAGCTTGATTTTAGCAGAAACGAAAAATCGTTAGTTTTCCTTGGTAATAGATGTTGAAAAACTGCATTTGAAATTAAATCTGGCAATGAATTATAATCTTCTTTTTTCTGTGTAAGGCAAGACTTTTGTTTTGATCGAATATTTGCTAGCAGAATGTCCTATTAACATCTCTGCTTTCTATTTTGATTTTTGTTATTCTGAATACATGATTCGTGAACGTCTTAATATCTAAGTCCAGTTTTAGTTGCGTGTCTACTTGAAATTTAAATCATGCTGTCAATTTTGCATTTTGATTCTCCAATATTTATATGCTGTTAATTGTATTCTTTAAATTTTTCTTGTTATCACAGGCTTTGCTATTTGGAATTCTGATAATGAAATTGAAGAAAGGGGACAAGGTGGAGGTTATGAACACGAAAGAGATTCCAGTTTCATGGCATGTTGCTCAGATTTTGTCTGGTGATGGACATACGTATCGTTTGAAATATGATTCTTATCCCGGTATGTCAAGTGAACACAAAGTGGAGACGGTTTCAAGGATGTCTGTGAGACCATGCCAGCCTTTGGTGCAAGATCTAGAGGATTATGTAGTCGGAGACATTGTGGAGATATTTTATGAATATGCCTGGAAGGCCGCTGCTATTGTGAACATACTGCAAGACAAAGAGACACCAAAAGTAAGGCTGCAGTCCAGAAACGGTATTTGGTAAGGCTGCTTGGGTGCTCCGTGGAATCTATTGTTGATGGATCAAACATTAGGACGAAGCAGACATGGCATGATGGCAAATGGATTCTGTTTGAAAAGGTAGTTCTCTTTTTCCATAGCTCTGGTATTGCATTTACGTGTCTCCTTTATTGTTGTTTGCATGCTACCTTTGTGAATCCTCCCCCTTTTGCCTAGGGCAAAGAGCAGATCATTACATTTCTTGAAATTTAACATTGATTTTTGCCCAACCTCAACGTTTAGTGATCAATTTCAGAAGTTGACTTATTTTTTGTACCAAGTCTCTGGTTTATTTGTGTTCCAAGCTATTTATTGCTGATATTAAGCATGGTTGTCCAGCAATAATTCCACATTTCTACCTCTGATCTCCTAGTTTCTATTGCTTGCAGAGTTCTCGAGGAGCTGATGATGTTACAGCTAGCAAGCCATCGACTTCAATTTGTCATCAGAATGTGAACTTCAAGATCACTCTACCGAAAGCAAGGGCTAAGAAGGCGCCTCAAAAGAATTGCATCAACAATTTGGATGAAACTCGATTTATGGAATTTCATCATGAATCAAGGTTGCTAAAGAGGATGTCCCCTTATTGCTCTTCTACCAATGAAGCACATAACGGGCCCACCAGAAGTTACAAGCAATTGAGAAAGATGGGAGGAAACAAAGACTGGCTGCAGCTGCCCCATTGTTCGAAAAGGCAAGTTCTGTTTCTTACCCAAGAGACATTTTGGGTGCAAAAACCCTCAAAATCATACCAAGTGCATACAATCAAACGGTGAGGGTGAAAATAAACGATGTTCGTGGAATCGGAAATACGCAATTAAACAGTTCAGACAGTGATGCCTGCTCTGTTGGTAGTTGTAGTGTTACTGATCGGAGTCCAAACAACTTTAACATGCCTTCTGTTTACCTAGTTTCTCGAGAAACAGAGACCGTTTCTAGTGATGCTGAGTCTGGTCATGGTTTGGGCTTTGAGAGGAAGAGTAGTTCTCTTCCTCCAGTCAAGGAAGTAGGAATCAGTATCCGTAGGTTAGAGTTGCAAGCATATCGCAGAACTTTAGAAGCTTTGTATGCTTCTGGTCCCTTAAGTTGGGAACAAGAATCAATGTTGACAAATCTTCGTATCATGCTCCATATTTGAATGATGAACATTTGATGGAGCTGAAGTACCTAATATCTGCTAAAACTGCTGTAAGTGTCAGATAATGGTAGTTTTTTTTCTAATCAGTACATTATGATTCCATCATGGGGAACTTGCATTTATGTTTCAACAATGTAAGAAGCTCTCTTATATTAGCAACTGTATGTTAATTTTTTGGTGTCATATTTGATTCTGTTTAGGAGTTGGGCAGTTTGTTACTAAGAAATATGTATCAAATTTTCCTGTCATCTAGCTTAGATGCTTCTTATATATAAGACATTCTTGTCCCATTTATTTTGGATTCATTAGTTGTTTTTCTTGTTTCCATGTCTTATACAACATCAAACAGCTGACCTTGCTACTAGCTGATCATGTTTTCTAAAGGCGGATTGATGTTTGTCGCATATATATCAACAAATGATCTATAAATCTATTACATAACAGATGTATTTGATGAACCAATCTTGTTCCGTTTGAGACTGCTTGAGGATATGAAGTAATTTTAAACATTGCTTCTTCCTTTCTGCTTCCTATGGCATATGTTTGTTGTATTGAAGTTTGAAATTTTCCGCTGCTGCTTGTGCCATAAACTGAAATTAGTGCTCCTGCACATTTGGCAAAACATAATTTATTTTTGAAGATGGTTATTGATCAATCTTCAAATCCCCAGGGCCAAGTTGGAGGCATGCTTCATTTGCTTCCAAGGCTTAAAGCTGATGCCATGATTTGCACATCGTTCTGGTACCCAGCAGTTAGTCTATATTATTGTTTTATCCGAACTGTATGTACTCTGCTGAGGATGACTTTAGCAGGTACAAGGTTACTTTAATGTGGTAAAGATTGCAAGTTCAATTTGATAGCTTATAGTTTGTGTAGTGTTTCACATCCTAATTTTCTGGCATATACTTTTCCTTTTCCTTTTCCTTTTCCTGGGTGATTAAAATTGGTTTCATTTCTTGAACATTTTGCTTAATTAAGCAAACAAATTGCATGGTAAAATTTCGATATCTGAAGTCTATATTGGGTAAATTCTATGATATTTTTGGCTGGCCGCAAATTTGTTAACGTGATAAATTTTACATTGGTCAAGTATAAGTCACAACTGGATTTAGCGGAAAGTAGTAAATTCCAAAAGTGGAGATTCTATGCTTTTCCCGAAAATGAACATTGCCTAAATAGAATTCCTGCAGAAAACCTCTTCAGCTCTTCTTGTAAAACTATCAGCAAGTGTAATACACACGCGGGTTTTGGGAAAGTTTTAAGATTTTCTTGGCTTAGTTACCCTAATAAATTGTCCAATATATCCTTAATTGTGTAAATAGAATAATAATTAAATTATTCAAGAACCTCTATACATTAGTTAAAACCCCTGATTCTGTCTAATGTAATATATATAAATTAATTAGGCAATCTTCAAGTGTGCGGGATCAACTGTCCAGTCTCACAAGTTTCTATGAAGTCCTTGACGCGAACCTTCGCTTTCGTTTTTATTGTTCCATGTATATATCCCCTCTGCTTGTCAAAAGGGAGTGCAACAAGCTCTCGATGGCAAAGAAGAAATTCATTTTTATTATTACTAAAGAAGATAAAACATACTCAACTATCTTTTCAGTATCATTCAAAGTCCTAGGAAGAACCCCCTGAAATAAAAAAAAAAGTAACAATAAAATACAGGTCTAATTTCGAAACCTAATAATTTAGAGAACTAAAAGTGATTTTCCAGTACAATTTGATATTAGACAATTAGTTACAAACCGTGGAACCAACGCATTCAACATGTTGGTAGACGACATATTAACGATTTGCGAAGTTTGATGACATCCATGATAAAGTGTGTGAAAATGGACATTAGAGAGCTTACTGTGAGATGTGACAGCAACGTGAAACAACGAAAGAGCTCAAGTGAAAATGTTGACTACAAGCAAATCAGATCGTATCAGAAGATAAAATCATCTTCCCACAACCAAATCAAATCACAGATCAAAGCTCTACACATCATTTAATCCGGATGTCCTAAAATCCGCAAGAAAACTTGGGACCATCACAAGACAACTCAGTCAAATGCCTCATCATCATCATCAGGAAGGGGCTGACTAGCCGCTGCAGCAAGCTCAGCTTCATGTCTGCAAAATAAATTAAGATTTAACATATCATTAACCAAGCCGTAAAGTCATCATGTAATAAGCAGAACGGTAGGTATGAGAAACTTACTGCTGCTGTGCAGCCAAATCGATCTGCACTTCCGGCGGGGCAAGGGCAGGTGACTCGACAAAGTGCAAGTTAGGATCCCTGCAACCAGAGAAAGATGTTAACAATATATCCGATTTGCTTCCTACTATGAGCTTGGATTAGCATAAATATTTGCTATGTATAGGTATTTACCCAGCAAGTTTCCTAGCCAGATAAAGGAAGGGCTTCTCGAAGTTGTAATTGCTCTTCGCTGAGATTTCGTAATACTGCAGGTTCTTTTTCCTGTGGAAAGTAACCTGCTTGGCCTTCACTTGCCTGTTCTTGACATCAACCTTGTTTCCGCAAAGCACAATCGGGATGTTCTCACAGACACTAAAATTTACAGCAGAAGACTTTAAAATAGGAAGCTGAGACAAAAAAATGCACGTATACAAACTACACTATTGTGACAACAGTCTAGTAAGCAACACATACCGGCAAAGATCACGATGCCATGTTGGAGCGTTCTTGTAAGTCAACCGAGCAGTGACATCAAACATAATAATGGCGCATTGTCCGTGGATGCTGCATAGTTTAAATTTGTTATCATCAACCAACCAATTTTAATGGGAAAGTATGAGCATTTCAACTCCCAAGTATTCACAATCGTATTACAAATTAAGAATAAGAATGCACACAGACAATTTTATCACCCCCAATTGCATAATAGACGATTACACTACTAACTTACTAGTATCCATCCCTAAGGCCACCAAATTTCTCCTGGCCAGCAGTGTCCCAGCAATAAAATCTGATCTTCCCACAGTTGGTGAAAAAGTCGAGGGGATGAACTTCCACACCAATTGTAGCTGTTTCAAAGAGGTATCTTTGTCAATGAAAAAATAACAAGAAAAAATAAAATTGAAATAAACTGACAGAAAGGACAATGTTAAGTTTCTTACGCTCATATTTCTTCTCAAATTCACCAGTGAGATGCCGCTTTACAAAAGTAGTTTTTCCTGTCATGAAATTACAGAGAGATGACCATCGATCAATTAGCTCTTCATTGTTATCTATTACTAATTGAACTAGACAAGGAGCATATATTTGAAATATCAGACATGAATAGAATAACTTTTTCATACTACGACACTAAAATTTCGAATCACGTTAAAATTTAAATAAGCAATCATTAAGGCATTGAAAGAGAGAACCAAATATATAAAACCTAAGCACTAAATGCAAATAACATGATCTAACCATCAACCTATGTCAAAACCAAATAGAAAAAAAAAACTTAAAATTACTAACAACTGTATATTCAAAACACACCAATTACCCCTCCAATAAAAAATAGACCAATTAAGAATACGTTAGAGATAACCACAATTGCCTAAAATACTCAATGCTAATTGATCTAACGACACACAGAGGCAAACAAGTCGCAGGTTCTCCCAAAAAAACCATCATGTTTCGAATAAAAATCATCGAGTCCAGATGTCAAAGCAAACACATGTACGTAAAAATAAAAATAAGAACCTCAGATTCGAGATTTAAGTTAAATCAAATACCTGTACCACCATCGCCAACAATTACAAGCTTGAAGCTTGGGTAATCCACAGTCTGCTGATTCGGCAACGCCTTAAAAATAAAAAATAAAAAATAGGTAAACAATCAAAAAATAGCAGAATCACACTATTCCAGCAGAAACGTAGAAAGCAAATTTCATGACAAAATAAATCTAGCTGCTTACCATTTTATACTGTTAGAGTAAACAAAAAAACAGAATCGGGAGAGAGATTGTTCTGATATATGCGTTGCGTTTGTGTGTGTGCGTATATATATTCTGGAGCCCTAAAAACGTAGCGTAGGTTTTGCTGCGGACTTTTTGAAATTGTGCTAAACTGGAGTAGCTTTAAGCTGACGCGATGATCTCAGCCGTCGGATCATCACGGGTTTTGGCGAAGGGGATTATTTTTTGAATTTGATGTGAATGGAAGAAGCATTGTTCTAGACAAGTATGAATTCGGCCTCTAGTTTGTTTGGGCTTCTATCCTGTTTTAAATTTGGGCTCACATCCTTTTTGGCCATACGGCCCAAGTTGATGGATCCCACCACCCGCCCGTATTGAGAGGAAGTTCACCATTTTTACATTATTAGTATTTTGAATGGGTATTATTTTGTATGATTAGCTTAGATAGATAAAATTAATCAAATCTAATTAAGTATTTACTTTTAAGGATTAACATTTGAGGATATCCCAAAGTCGGGGATTATTTTAATTATTTGAATTGTTTTCCATTAATTTTAATCCAACTAATATAGGTAGAATTGAAATAATTCTCCAAATAAAAGAAAAATTATTTATTTCAATTATAATCCTCCACTAATCCTTTATAGTAAACATAGTACTGAAAGTAAATACTCCATGAATGATTGATTATTTGATGGATTAAATGTGGTAGTTTTTATTTATCAATCATTTGTTTACTGCAAATGATTAATGGATTGAAATTGGGATAATAACTCTTTTTTTATTTGGAGGATTATTTCAATCATATCTATATTAGTTGGATTAAAATTAATGGAGAACAATTCCAAGGATTAAAATAATCTCGAGCTTTGAGATATCCTCAAATGTTAATCCTTAAAAATAAACACTTAATTATGTTGGATTAATTTTATCTACCCAACCTAATCATATAAAATAAACACCCCTTTAGAGAGAAAGTGTTGAATTCTGAACTATTTTTTAATAGGAGTCAATCCCGATTCTTGGCCTTAGAGGATATTTGGTGAGCTTACATAAAACAAAACAACTTATAATTTGTTTTTAAGTTTAAAAAGCGAACATAAATTGTTTTTTGGGGCTCTCACCAAACACCTCTTAATTCAACTCGAAACTATGATCACTAAATATTCTATACTGAGAATCACATCAAAATGAGAGAATTATAGGATGTATCTTGTTAGAAGTTATCGAAGTACAAAGGTGTGGCCTCTGTAAGGATAAAGTTAACGGTCTAGTTTTTAATTTTTTATCAATTCGACTAAGTTTTCAGGGGCACATGGGAAAGTTAATGTCAGAATATGACAATCCCATATATTGAAAATTTTAATTTTTAAAATAAAAAATAAATATAATTTCTTTTTTAATTTAAATTATTTTTTTTAATAACTGATTTTTTTAAGGATGTCCATATACAGACACTCTTGCCGAAATTTGTGTAGATCAAATTTTGGGATAGTTTCTAAAAGCTAAACAATATGTATTTAATTGTAATTTCGTTACCCACTTCAAAACCAAACTGTAATTCCTTTACCGGTAGTTTATTTTATTTCACTACGCTAACATTGAGGATTAAGTTATAATATATACTTACATAAATGTGCACATTGTTCTGATAGGCGACCGTTAGGCAGTGGGATTTGGACAAATTGCTTTTCCTCTATTTAAAAAGTTAATTGCAAGTGATTTTTTTGCCTTGTATTAAAAATTAATAAAAATTTTAAAATTGGATTTTAATTGATTCATTGTTTAAAAATATACCCAAAAAAAGAATTTAGTGATGGAGAGTTGGAGCTAAAGTCGTGTAAACTACTTACGAGATAACTCACCGTCCCGCATATTACATTTACATTACTTTTATACTTATATAGTGTGAAATTTGTGGGTTGATCGAATAGATTAACAATTAGATAAGGATATGATTGAAAATTTATAAACTTAAAGAAAATAATCCAAATGACTCGAATCGAATAGTCAGACAATGGGTTGGTACGAAAATAGTCCGACAACCCCAGTGGGTTGGCCCGAAAATAGCTCGCACACCCAAATGGATTGGCATGGAAATTTAGTAGGTTAACACGATTAACTAAAATTTTCCTCTTTACATAATTTTCAGATTTCATTACTTGCTTTCTGAAGTTAGTATAATATTATTTTTCAGATATTTATTAAATGTGTTTTGATTAATATTTGAAAGTTATCATTTCATTTTTTTATCTTTTTTACATTAACGTTTAATACAAAATATTTTTTTATAAATTTATATTATCAAGAAAAAATACATATTTAAATTATTATTTTTCTTTGAATTTTCTGGCCCGATTAACCAGTTTGGTTAGCCCAAAACCTGAGTGTTTTGGGATAGGGTTAAAATTTTTAACTCGAAAAAAATATCAATCCGAATGATCCCAACCGAATAACCCAACAACCTGGGTGAGTTAACCCGAACCCGAGTAAATTGGTCTGATTACCATATATATATGTAGCTAACCCATCCCCGTTTAAAGAACTTGTCGTCTGGACACCTCTACTCACACCAAATATTTCCTATAATATTCCAATTTATCCATAGCGTCAATGGTATAAAATAATCATTTTAGATAGTGCAAATAAAATTCCAATTACCAACTTAACAATATGAAAAAAAAAAAAAAAAACTAGCTACTTTTAATGTAACTAGGCAAATTTAATCTCAATAAAAAATTGCAAAAAAAAAAAGAGTAAAATCATCCCCAACCTCTCTTTCATCCTCTCTTCTTTCCTCCATCGACATATTTTCACTGTCGCGAGTTCGCACATCCTTGTAAATACACGAATTATTTCGCGTAAGAGTATTTTTCGTAAGAATAGCTAACTTAACTTTTATGTGTGATTAAGTTTGTAGCTACTGTTTTGCTCTGACTTAGAAAAGTGGCTATAAATAATTTTGCTTCTTTATTTAAATCGCACATACAATAACGAGTTCAAATGCAACTCTGAAGGTAGGAACAGAAACTGCAGCGGCTAATTTCAAACATGAAGATAATTATTTACGTTATTGGCTCATCATTAAATTCTCATCAGCCACACTCTTCACCTAAAATAGATAATAATGCATGTAGATCAATCTCTGCCATTCAAACTCCATGGCAAAATGATAAACCACATCACTCTTTCCTTCCAAATTCCTTTCCCATTTATTGGGCTTAAGATTACACCTGACAATCAAATCACACTCCTCTATATATACTGTTATACCTTAAAAACTTGGATCTGGCAGAGTATTCATAGTAGTAGCACCAAATTAAAAAAGAAATCAGCATCCATTGTAGCAACCCCAGTTACTACTCTCAGTATATCCCAACACTTCAGGCGAGCCGCCTTGGGTTGCGGACACTGAGCAGCTTCACATCATCCACCACCGGGCCACAGAGGGAGGCGTAGTCGTCGCTCCTCATGTGGTAGTAGGTGCTGAGGAACATGAGCCGGGTCCGAGCAGTGGTGGCAACGAACCTCAGCACAGCCCGCTTGTAACCCCCCTTCCCCTTCGACTCGTAGGGGACCTTCACCGTGTCTCTTCCAGCAAACGCCTCGACAATCATGGATCCCTCGCAGGCGTTGCTGGCATCCCCCACTGCAAATGTGAGCTGGTAAGTCTTGCCAATTATAGTTCTGGCCACTTGTGCAATGGCGCTCTCTTTCCCCCCGACGAGCTCTATAGCCCTCTGGCCGTGTGGGACAGAGAAATGAGCAGCGTCAATGTACTTCACGGCCTTGAGGGACTCCACCATCCAGGCTGGGAGGGGGGAGTTGTCGTCCTCGATGTTTGGCGGGATGAGGACTCCCCAGCTCGTGTTGGGAAATATGTAGGCTCCTTCTTCAAAGTCGCCGTTCTTCAGCAGATTCTCTGCAGACGTGCATTTTTAGGACATGATCTTTTCATCAAACAATGACAAAGTTTCAATGATACATCAAAGGATGCCTTATACATTATCCACTTGGAACAAGATAGAATTTCTCGAAATGGGAGATTCTATAGAACGGTACATCCCTTCTCATATGTGATGATATTTTATTATTTTAAGTTATAGAATAATATATTATCATATGAGAGGTGTGTCTAGGGCATGTAGATTTCCTATAGAATTTCTCGTAAATTCATCAAGTCAAAAAAGAGCAAACCCCCATATCCTGTCTCCTTAGCCTGAACAAGTGGGACCAAAACATTTATGGCGCGAGTGCCTACAAAGATTTCATATGCAAATGCAACTTTCGAATGGTGACCACAAAAGCATAGGAAATGGGGAGAAAAAGACATAAAAGTTATCAGAAAAGGATCATTTACAGACAATCGGTAATGAGGAGGATGTGATCAAAATTTTCAAGTCCTAACCTGCCTACGAAGTGAACAGCAATAATTCACAGCTACAAAGGGTTAGGCATCATGTACCTGATCACATGCCAAACTTACATATGCAATTGATGCAACCAAGCATATAATCCAAACCATGAAACCATTGTAAATAATTGGCGGAGCGAATGAGCTTACTATTTGTTGGTCTCGGGGGGTATAACGCCCGAATGGCTATTGCATCAATAAGGGGTCCACAGGCCGGATCCTCCTCAACGCCCGGATTGTGGATGAGGATCTCAGCCACGGTGTAACTCGTCTTGAACGCCCACGCATACGAGTCCCAGCCGTTGCTGCTATACAATGTCTGGATTGGCAGGACTCGAAGTCAGGGGCCACGGACACGTTCACCCTCTCTTCCTGAGCACAGGTCCGGGCAGCGCTAAACGTTAAGGAATAGTACATCCCTTTGTCACGTTGATCACTTGCTTGATCGAAGCCTCGTTGCCCAGCCTAACTGCAGCGTACCCTCCGGCACCACCAGCAGCATGTCTCCTGCTTCTGCCCCGCCTTGATGTACTCGACAAAGCCGGAGGTCTGCCATTTCGGGATGGCGTGGGGCTTGAGCACGATGGAGCCGTTGAGGTTGGAGGCAGATGGGGCATCTCAAAGTTGCCATTGTCTAACAGGCCTACATTTTTTGCACATTGTGATTGATTTCAGATTAATTGAGCAACTCTTAGCTTCATTCAAGATAAGAAAAGGAATAATAATACTAATAATATATAAAATAATAATAAAAAGAAATAGTAACATAACAACATCCCATCACTTTTGAATAAAGATTTTCGATCCACTTTTGGTTTCTTGAAAGGAAATTAGTGAAGTAACATGCTAATGGGGACATCTGCATACATCAAGTATCAGGCCCAGCTGTAGGTATGAGCCCCAATTCTGTATCTCCATTTTGTGTGTGCATGTGCAATCCCATGTGACTGGAAATTGGATTAATATTTCAATTGTTTCATACTCATAGAATAGTCATCCAAAAGAAAAAAATATGAAAGGCCAATTGGCAGAAATCTGTGATTATTGCCTTTATAATTATAATAAACTTTATACTGCAGCATCCCAGAATGTTTGTCATACTAATTAGTAATTAATCAAGAAGCAGCACATGGATTCACATATAATACTGCTAAATCACAGAATTTTATATATAGTTTCCGCTACTCCAAGAATCTGATGCTTTAATTCTAAATCCTTTGTGTCATTCTCAGGAATGACCAAAATTATTTATTTTCCCCAAATGTGAACAAACTTATAAATGTTATTTTGGTTTCTCAAGAAGAAAAACTTATTAAGGTTGATGTGCTATGAAACTTGAATATTTTAGTTGCATTTAGCATATCAATAAATTGCCTGAGTAAAGCATGGATTTTTAACATTATGGTGTACTTGTTGTTATTGCAAGTTTGCAACTTGCAAAAACACACACATACACACACTAAACCCCAGGAGAGGCAAGAAAACATGAACAAAGTCTACAAATCTTGAAATCCACATTTTACAACTTAAACTCCCGAAACCAAGCAGTTCCCATCCACCAAGTTCAAATTTTTAGGAAAGGGTAAAGAAGATAATGCTCTACCGCTAAGAACAACAGCACACGGCAAAATGAAACTCAAAAGAAACGTAAGCAAAGAAAAAAAAACTCACACACACACACACATACACATACACATACACATACACATACACATACACATATAGTTATGAGCTTACCATCTCTGAAGGCAAAAGCATGGTGGCAAGCAGCAGCAACGGACATCAGCACCAACAGAGCAGCGAAGCTCCCCATTTCTTGACTCACTACTGTGCTCACTCTTGGCACGGTGTACAGAAAAACTAAAGAGAAGAAATAGTATTATTGAGTTTTGCTGTCTGATTTCAAATTGAATTGAGAGACACCCTTTTATGCATGCCTGCACTCCAAACTAGCCTCAAATTTTGTTTTAATAACGTTGTTGCCCAAATCTTATGTCGTGTGTCGTCTTTACTTCTAGTTTTAGTTACGAGAAAATCCTATGTTATCGGTATGAAATTTTAAACCAACCAAAAACAGAATTTAAATAAAATTATAATAATACTCTAATTTTTTTATTTTAATAGTATATTATGAAATTGGAATTGGTAATTGGGGATTGGGGTCTGTAAAATCACATGGGCTCATTTAGTGAGTCGGTAGCCTTTTTTGTGCTGAGTTTTTATATTGAATTTTGTGTTCTATTTAGGGAAAGCAAAATGCATCTGATTGGTGATGACACAAAAAAGCTGTTCGTAGCCGCACCATTTCAGTTTCACTTCCCCCAAAATTGTGCACTGCATTCATAGCATCACATTATTTCAATTTCATTTTCATGTCGTATGCTAATATATGAAAGGAATTTATAACCTCTACGTACTTTACTGATTTTCTTGTTATTGCTTTATTCCAGAAGATTTTTCTTTTTTATCTTGCTTAGTTCCTCATTTGACCGATATTTAAAAAAGAAAGAAAGAATACAATTAATATTATTTTCTATTCCAATCTTGGTCACTTTTTATTCAATTGTATCCAACCTTTAAAATTTAACAATTTCATTACGAAATTATCATATATATCAATTATATATTTGGAACAATTTAGAAACTTATGAAATACAAAATCAATAGTTCTTCATTTATGTTTTCAATTATTGTTGTTGGATGTTCATATTTTTGTTTTGTATACTTTCCGATTAATTATTTGACAAATTGAAAAGAAGTTCAGATAACTCAAATTATGGACTTCAAAAACCTTTAATTAATATTGAGTTTCAAAATTCTTTATGTTATTTTGAGGATAGCATTGAAAATATCGAGATAAAATTAATAAATAATAAAGGTTGTGATAGAATTAAAAAAATGTGAAAAATTGGAATAGAAAGCGAAATTATTATTTCTTAAAAACAACAACAAGAAGAAGTTATTGTACTTTTTTTTAATGTCATTACAAAAATAGAATATACACACTCCACACATAAACTCTCCAATGACTTAAACCTCCAATCTATTTATTGTAAAGATAGTGTTTTACCATTATATCATCAAGAAGAAGTTATTGTACCATTTCAAAAGATTTTGATGTCAATTTTGGTTTTCCAAATTTAGAACTTGAAAATTAGTGAGCACCACGCAGACAAAAAACTAAAGAAGTTGTCCGATAGTGAACCCATGTGCTTGATTGAACAAAAGTCGGATTTAGTCAGAAACTTAGCCTCAAATTGCTCTCCAAATGTCTGCACTTGGCGAAAATAAGGTGGATGGGGATCATCCTTTTTTATCTTTATTTTTTAAGAAGAGACTACATTATACTAAAAGGGTGTTTGGCTGAGCTTATAAGTTATTTTTTTTTTTGTCAATTAATACAGAAATTTTAAAGACTGCGTCACGGTGGACTCGAACCCGAGACCTGGCGCCAGGCGTTAACCACTCTACCACCTGCGCCAACACACACACACACTTATAAATTTTTTTTAAGGCGAAAAACGAATTATAAATTGTTTTAAACTTATGTTCTCATCAAACACCCTCTAAGTTATATATGGGTCGTGACAAAATGCCAAGAAATTTAATCAGTTGTAGCATGCAACCGTGCATTTTACGATAAAACAAACAAATAAAAAGCTGACCTGGTGAATGTAATGTTGTGTATTTGAGGCTAAAACTTCAAGTTCCAAGTGAAATTGAAATGAAACACAACTACGTTGACTCCTCGTATTAGAAACGTACTAGTTAAAATACTAAAATTTATCAGATTAATTTATATCTAATTTTTCTCTATTCTACCGGGTCTAATTTTTCAAACAAATTTAGTATATAACATTAGGGATGAGAAACTATTCGGACTCGGTTAACCGAATCAATTTTTGATTAATCGAAACCAAATCGTTTATTAAATTCGTTTAATCAAAAATCGCATCGGTTAATGCGGTTCGTTTTTCGATTAACCAAAAAATTGAAAAAGAACCTATAACTTTTTTATTTTTCTTACTCAACTACATTCGACAATCTAAATATTAGATGGTTATGATTAAACAAAATTTATGACAAATTAACTATTGCTTTTTTTTTTAATTTTACACGCTTGGCTTCAAATAATTTATTTAATTACTTACATATATTAATTAATCATTCAATCTATTATGCACATAATTTAAGTTTTGATACTCTACGACTACGACCAATTACAAGTTTTCTAGCCACTAAAATGAAAAACTACATGCTCACTATACACAAACATATTATTTTATTTTTCTGGTAATTCTATTGATTTTTGCCTACAAACAAAAACTCAACTTTTATTTATTAATCGTTTATGATGAGAATATAATTGTAAAAAGAAAAATAAAAAATAGATTAATTCAATTTTTTGGTTATTAACTGTTCGGTTATCGATTAACCGAAAATCAAAAAAAATAAAATATTTTATCACAAACCGCACCGCATACTGAATATGCGATGCTCGATTAACCGAACATGATACGATTTCGATTCTAATTGGTATTAACCGAAAATCATCTCTCCAACCCTATATGACATGGACTACATAGATTGAAGTATTGAATCCTATAAATACAAGGTTTTATTGTAAGATATAGTATGCTTATGTGGTAATCCATAAAAGCACTCAATATAAAATTAATAATGTAATAGTGAATTATTTTTTGCCAAACTTATATATTATTAGTTTCGTGATATAATAATTGATAGTTATTAGTTTTCATGTTCGAGATTTCAACCTTTTATCTGTACTATTATAAATTTGTAATCTCTCTTCAAATTCTTAATTTTTATGTGAGACACATTTTGATAGGGCTCGTCCTTACCTAACGACGGGTCTTCTCGTGGGTTGACCCGATCGATCTGAACCCATTAATATTAATATGTTAATTCGTAAATAACACATTTATTATATAATTTAATTATTTTAATAATTAAATTATGTATTAAATCCTAATTGAAGATTTAAAAAATCCTATTTAGAGATTAATAAATCATAATTGAAACTAATAAACCCTCATTGTGAATAATAATTCATGATTAGAGATTTAATTAAATTTTAATTAAATAATCAATTAGTGCAGACACTCACACCAAGCTTTGTGTTCTTATAAGATGTACTCCTTCTGTTCACCAAAAACTTATATTTAATTTATTTTATGCCCGTTCATAAAAAACTTATATTTTTCTATTTTGGACATCTTTTTACACTTAAAATGTATAACTCTTTTTTTCACTCACGATAATTTATTAAAACTCATATCACTAAAAGCAATGTAAACTTGTTCAAAATCATAAATTCTAATCAACTCGTTAAGTCGTAGTAGGACAACAATGTAAGTCTTTGATAGATAAAGAGGCTATAATTTATTCACATGCAATATGAACGTTGACGCCAACTTAGGGGAGCTTCAACACTCCAAATCTTTTTTCTTTAAACTTAAATTAATGTATATTTTCGAAAATTTATGATCTTACCAGATGTGGTTGAAAATTTCAAATTTTAGCTCCTCTTAAACTATTTTTGTGTGTCCGTCCTCGACATTCAGTGTCCAAATACCACTCCATAACTCATTCGTAACATTGGCCTAACCTTCCAAAATCAGTTATAACACTCATCGAGTTTATATAAAGATAGGAAGTCACAAAAAAACTTGATAAATCTTGCCTTGTATGTCGCAATTTTTGCACTCTTGTTGAATTATTTCGTGTATGATTGATGGTGACCCCTCGCATAGATAAAACAGGAGAGAGAGATAAAAGGACAAAACTAACCTTTTAATATGACGAGATCGGCCGAATTTAAATTACTTGGGAGAGATAGGGGTAAAAGTCTAAAAGAGACATGCCACGAGAGCTGCGGGGCCCACGTGGTGTAGCAGATGGTACTATTTGTTTGTTTATTGGGCTCGTTTTCCGACAGGTTAGCACTCGAGATTTATGTGGGCCTCCGATCACTTCCTTCAATTAAGATGTGGGCCGTCGACCAATCTCGCCCTCATTTTTTTTTAATTGCTAATTTTCTTCTTAAAATATAATAAGTAGTATATTTTAATTTTTTGAGTGCACAGTAGATTTTCTTTGGATTTGCCATGTATCGGGAGAAACTAGATCTCTTGGAATCGAGCATTTGTACAATATTCTCCCTTTTGAGTTTGACTTCATATGCTCTTATATTTGGTTTTTATTTTAAAGGTTTTCACGAATGGAAATGTGACATCATGTTTTATAGACCTAAAATCACTATTATATATATAAAGTGATCATATAATACCAAGCCTTAAGTAGTATGTAGTATCAATCTCATCCATTCATCTTATTGATCAAATTTAGAGATCTTTTTTAATTTTTTTAAGTTGATGGACGTTGATTTCACTACAATAAAGGTAAAATAATAATTTGATTTGTTATGTTATGTTATACAGAAAAATAAAGCATGTATATTGTTAAACATAAACATGCATATTGTTTAACACAAAAATGCATATGAGATTGATTTCCCCAGAATTCCTTCTCTCGTTTAATGTATGTAGATTTCTGTTTCGTAATATGCACGTTTTTTTAGTAGTAGCATGTTTTTGTTTGCAAATATGCAGGTTTATATTTTTTAGTATGCATGTTTCCTTTTTGTAGGATACATGTTTTTTATAATATAATGTTATGTTTGCAAACATGTAGATTTATATTTATAGTCGTTTTGCAGTATGTATGTTTCATTTTTGTAAGGTGCATGTTTCATATTTGTAGAATGCATGTTACAGTTCCCGTAGATGGCTTCAATCTCAATAGCATAATCATCCATCATCATGCTCCGCTAGCTCTGTTGCTTCCTTCTTTGATTGCCGACGAATTTTGCTATAAACCACCATCATAGCTACCTCTCTCTCGATCCCTCAATCTTATCTCAAAATCTGCTTCTATTTTTTTTCTCAAATTCAAATGAGAACTCGTCATATCAACCATCATCATCTATTGTCGTTGTTGTTCACCACACGAGTTGTGGCGACATCTTCATTTTTGTGCGCAGGGAATAAGAAGAAGAAAAGAAGAAGGGGCTGTCATCCTCTATCTTTGCTCCTTTATGAATTTTAAAATATATATATATATATATATATATATATATATGGTTGGGCTCCCGTAGTACCTGGTCCCCAGATAGTATGTAGTACTCAATCTAGACCATATATTTTGAACATGTGGCCACACCACAAGCCGACACGTGGCAATCCATTTTTCATTTATTTATCTTTTTAATTTTCGTAGGGGTGTATTGGGCAAAAACAAAAACTTAGTCTTTCTTCTTCTTCTTCTTCTTCTTCTTCTTCTTCTTCTTCGATTTTCTTCATCTTCTTCGAATTTCTTTATGGCGGCGGTGACGACGAGCAGCGGCGGTTGCGGTGTGACAGCAGCGATGGTGGTAGTGCGACATCAACAGTGTGAAACATAAGACAATATATTTTGAAAGATAAAAGAAATGAAAAATACGATTTTGAGAAGAAATTTGAGAGATTTTGTGAAAAAATGAAATGTGGATTTTGAAGGATTGAGAGAGATGGTGGTTATTGCAGTAGTTTACGGCGAAGTTCGCCGGTAATCGGAGAAAGAGGAGGCAAAACGACGGAGAGTGATAATGAGGAGTTTTGCCGTCGAAAATGAAATATGCATGCAGCAAAACGTAAAAATGCATACCACAAAACGTTAACATGCATTTTATAAAACATAGACATGCATACTAAAAAATATAAGCCTGTATATTTTATAACAAAAATATGCATACGACTAAACACAAATATGCATGCTACGAAACACAAACATGCATGCTTTAAAAAAGAAAATCATAGGTTTCTCATTCACGATATCTCTCTTTATATCTTCTCCAATATACACAAACACTTATCTTGTTGTTCCTTTGTTTTCTTTATTATTGATCATATGTTTTCTTTCGAATTATGAAGTTAGAAGTAATAGATTTAAACTTGAGAATAAATTTTGGAGAAATCAATCTAATATGCATATTATGTTCAATATTATGCAGTTTTATATTCAATCGTATGTAGTTTTCTGTATAACAATATGCATGTAGTTTCTGGAGAAATAAATCTCATGCATTTTTTTGTTAACATGTATGCAGTTTTATGTTTAAAAATATGCAGTTTTGTGTTCAAAAATATGCAGTTTTAAAACATGCATGAATTTTTTTTTGTATCACATAAAAAATCAAATTACTAATCTACCCTTACTGTAGCGAAATCAGCGCCAAATGGCTTAAAAATCCGAAAAAATCTCCACCATATGATCTAGAGATGAGTGGAGGGACTGTCACTTGTTAATTTCTAGTGTTTCCATATGACCACAATGTGTGGTCTAGATTTGATATCATATACTATCTAAGGACATGATACTATATATATCTTTACTATCTATCTATCCTTACTATATATTAATGGGATGTTTTTTTTAAAGATTGACAATTTGCATGATTGAATGTTTTTATTTCAATCGCTAGAATTTCTCAAATTCTTATCTCTCTTGATAAGATATGAACAAACAAGTTAGCGACTTTCTTTCATTTTGGTTATGGAAAGTGAAAGTAGTCAAGTTGACTCTAATCGCGCTTCGACTTGAGAGGAAGAAGTGGCGAAGGAAGCGACAAATTCCTCAGATAGGCACGGCCCCTCATAAAACTTATTAAGGACTTTAAAATATTTCAAAATTCCAATCTAATTTAATAAATAATATATTAGTCCACATTATTTTATCTATTTAAATCAATTGTTAATGGTAAAACCCCTTTTAAGGGATTTTGGTTTTCCGACCAACAATTCTCACATATACGAAGTTGTATTTAACACACCATTGATGAAAATCTTTGCCTTGATTCTTTTTACCATCCCGATAAGTTTGGAGCAAATTGGCCCGAGTAATAACGTTTTAAATATCAAAGAAAACATCATATTCATCTTTAAGGTGAAATGCTATTTAAAAAAATCTTTTTTAAATGCATGAGATTTCCTAATCCTTGTAGTACTTGTAACTATTCCAATTATTTGTAGCACATATACTGAAACAAGTACTAATAAAAGCGCCAATGGAAATGTAAGTATAAGTGACTAAATGACCATAAGATATGGTTACCCAATTCGATATCAAAACACATACGCCTGGAGGGCCGAGCCTAGGAAAAACATTCACTAACTGAATATAAGTTTACAAAGGACTTATACAATAACACTTTCTCTTACTATGCCTTTGAAAACTTCTCAAATCTTCACCAATAGTAATTTGTTAGTTGTGCATGCACCACACACCAACTTGAATGTGAACAAGATTCGCTCACCGTCCAATTCTTATGATAAGAAACTCACAACTCGTTTACTAAGAATTGGTACTACATTTTTATGCTTATGGCAAGAAGGTAGTTAACACAAAAAAATCATTCACAACTTGAGTAAGTTATGAGCATAAATAAAAAGTCAGTATATTAAAAGATAGTATCTTGAATGCTTTGCATGCTCACATATTTATAGAATCCTGATGTAGAGTCATAAGTCTTCACGTCTTAGCCTTGTCAAGAAAAATCCTTTTCGTAGTAGTCTTATTTAAACAACTTTGATAAGGATATGACAGAACACATATCGGTAAGATATCTTGTGATATAAGCTTAAGAGATCTTCTAGATCTCTACTTCAATTAAGATTATTCTTTAAAAAGGAAACTTATTATAGTTCGCGACTTAAGCTTTGTAGCACTCATCATCGAGGCATTTCTCGTTGATTCGTTAGATCTCACTAAGGTACTCATACATTCTTTTGTTCAAACATAAAGAACATATCTACATAATAACCGATAGGATATGGTCCATTGCCGGGCCCAAGCATCGGGCCCAATACAAATAAAGTCGACATCAAGCTCGGCTGGACAAGTTCGGCCCGAAGACCCTAAAACCGGTGGGGAACGAAGGCTCGGCCATATCTAAAAGAATCCTAATTCGAGAAGGGATAGGATTAAGATCCTATCCAAGATCTCGAATCCTAGTTAGAGAAGACCTCGGATTTAAGATCTAGGTCAAAATAATTGTGTATAAATAGAGGCTAGATTAGACGAAATAGATCATCCACACTCTTTGTAATCGCTTCTTACATATTCAATACACGAATACTCTCTCTTGCCCCGTGGACGTAGATCTAATTCAAAGATCGAACCACGTAAATCCCTTGTGTTCTTCTCGCATTTATTTCCCTAACGAAATTAAGATCGATCACTGGCGCCGTCTGTGGGAACGAAAATTTTGTGTTTTCGATCAACTTTCATTTACAGGGAATCAATCACGACGATGTATACCAGAAGTCACACATCCAGAGTCGCCGCCGGCAACAACAGCAACAACGGCGGTCGGACACGCCGAGCTCAGCTTGGAAAAAGCCCGGTCCTGGAATCGACCCCTGAAGGGCATGTCCACAGCCTCGACGAACAAGGGAATCCCATCCTGCATGAAGAAGCAGGATACCGAAGCGAAGGAGATCGCGAAGAAGTGACGAGGAGAACCTCCCGCCTCGGATAAACCTTGACGACATCGTCAAGGGGTTTCTCGAGAAAAACAAGGAGAGTTTCCTCCAATACCTCGGCTAAGCACAGGGTCGGCCGCATCCCGAAGAAAGGAAAGCCGAAGCCTCGTCTAAACACGAGGCACCGCGACGAGGTGGATCCCCCAGCATCCAAATCATGGGCGCTAAAACCTCCGCACAAGTCGGGGCTCAAACAGACCGCAGGAGGGACGAACAGCGCGGGAAAGGATGTCGCGACCGCCACGAGGCCAGCCCTTACTACCAAAAGGAGTTCGATCGACGAACCCCGTCTCACTCTCCAGAGGGCGGTTTTGACGGGTACGGGAGGATAGTCACCCCGTTCTCAAACGAAATACTCGACACCCCGCTCCCAGACAAATATCGGGTGCCGAGCATCACCCCTATGACGGATGAGGACCCCGAGAACTTTCTCGCAGATTCGAGACAATATGATCAACCAACGCCCGGCACAATTCATATGTGCAAGCTCTTCCGGAATTACTAGTCGACAACGCCCGCCGGTGGTTCGGCGATCTTCCTCGGGAGCATTGGTTCCTACCGCGATCTGATGAAGGCCTTCCATCGAAGGTTCTTCGGAAGGCCGAGTCAAAATGACTTCGACATCTTCTCACTTTGAGGCAAGATCGAAACGAGTCCATCACGACTTTATGACCGAGGTTCAATAAAGAAAGCACGAAGGTCGCAGACGTGAACGACCTCCTCATCATCTCGACCTTCGAGCGACATCCAACCCGGCCTTATATAAAGAGATCGTCAATCACGAACCCCGTCGCCACTTGAGCTATAGCGCATAGCCGATCGGTTCGCCAAGGCGGACGAGGGTGATAGAATGAAGCGAGGTAGAAAAGGCGGATCCTCGAAAAGGAAGAGAGAAGAAGGACGAGGAGATCGTAGCCAAGGCCGACGGCGCCTGGAAAGAATACGCCGCCCATAGAGTCGAGCTCGGACCGCGCAACACCTCCGAACGACCTTTCACCTTAGTACTCCTTTGACGAAGCCAAGGGCAGAAATCTACGAACTCCACGTGGATAAGTTCGAGAAACCTCGACCAATGACGGGTGGGTCAAAGCGCCGAACAAAGGACAAAGATCGCTCCTTCCATGAAGATTACAGGCACGACACGGAGGAGTGCCGAGACCTCATGGAGGATATCGGTGTTAGTGCAGACGGGGTCCCGAGAAAATACAAAGGTCATGACCGACGAGCCGATAAAGACGAGGCTCCTCAACGAAGCCGGAAAGGAAACATGCAAGAAGGGGTGTGCCCTAACAAGAAGGCGAAGCGGTGAAGGCGAAGAAGGAGACGACGAACCGCAATATGACGGAGTCATCTCCACCATTACGGGCTCCCCACGAGTCACGAAGTCCTCCTTGAAAGCGAAGCCGAAGTCCACATACCGCGAACCGGTCGATAAGAGGCTCAAAGGACGGCGATCACCTTCTCCGAAGACGACCCGTACTGCGATAGTGCCCCACGAGGATGCGCGCTGTAATCCGAGCGATGGTCGCAAACAAGTTGGTGAAGCGCATATACATCGACGATGGCGCGTCGGTAAGCATCCTTTTAAGGAATGCTTCGATAAGTTAGGAGTAGAGGAGGCGCGCCTCGCGCGAGCACACCGCCACTCAAGCTTCGTTCGGGAGGAAACACGCCGGAAGGGATAATCGAGCTACCGTCACGGTGGGAAAGCTCGACAAGCTCCACCAAGGTGGTACATTTCTTCGTAGTAAGGCCTACTCGCCGTATAACATCATACTGGGGCGAGATTGGCTGAACGATGTAAGGGCGGTATGCTCAACATACCACCTGACGATGAAGATCCCCACAAAAGGGGGTGTAGCCGTGATCCGAGGGGATCGTAAGTAGGCCAAGGAATGCTTACAAGTCGCCTACGAGTGCGGGGGCTCCAACCCAAGACCCAGGGCATAGCAACTAAAGAAACCCGAGGAGTTGGAAGTAAAAGAGACAACGCCTATCTCTGGCAGCCCGGTGGAAGAGGTCACGCTATACAAAGATGAGCCACTCAAGGTCGTCAAGATTGGCTTTACCGAGGCATCTGAATTGAGAGAACATGTTATCCAACTCCTGAGGGAATTCCGAGACGTATTTGCTTGGTCGTCCCTCGACATGACCGGGGTCTCCCCGGGTATCATCACCCATAAGCTTAACATCGACCCGAGCACAAAACCAGTTCGGCAGAAGCAACGAATTTTTGCAGCTGAACGGAACCAAGTCATCCATGACGAGGTAAATCAATTACTAAAAGCTCGCATATTGTTCGAAGTTAAATATCCGACATGGATAGCCAACCCGGTGATGGTGAAGAAAGGAGGAGGGGGATGGCGAATGTGCATTGACTACACTGACCTCAATAAACATTGCCCAAAGGATTGTTATCCCCTTCCCAACATCGATAAGAAGGTCGACGCATTGGTCGGGTTCGAAGTCTTCAGTTTCCTGGACCTATATAAAGGGTATCATCAAGTCTTGATGGATGACGAAGATGCGGCCAAGACAGCCTTCATTCTGAGACTTGAGTCTTATACAGGAAAATGTCATTCGGACTTAAGAATGCGAGCTACCTATCAAAGAATGGTAGACAAAATATTCCGACCCTACATAGGTCGGAATGTAGAGGTGTCGTCGACGACATCGTAGTAAAAGCATGGAGGAAGCGCATGTGTCGCCGACCTCGGGATCGTCCTCGGCTTACTACGAAAAGTTAACCTCAAACTGAACCCCCAGAAGTGCACATTTGCGGTTCGGTCCGAAAAATTCTTAGGATCTTTGGGTTTCACAAGAAGGGTTAAAAGCCAACCCATCCAAGGTTCAAACCATTCTAGAAATGAAGATGCGAAGACCATTCACGACGTGCACAACCGACGGCGTGCATAGCCGCACTAAGCCGCTTTCTTTCAAAGGCCGCGGACAAACAGCTACCCTTCTTCAAGGTACTCAAAAGGCTCCGGGAGTTCTCACGGAATGATACACATAAGTCCGCTTTTGAAGATCTCAAAACTACCTCGCCAAGCTTCCAACTCGTCTGCTCCGAAAGGAGGAGGTCCTTTCCTATACCTCGCCGCCGGACGAAACAATAAGTGCGATCTTGCACGAGAGGAAGGACGTCAGCTCCCGGTATACTTCATCAGCCGAGCATTGAAAGGCCCAGAAACAAGGTATCAACCTTTGGAGAAGCTCGCCCTAGCATTAGTAAATGCTGCAAGGAGACTACGTCCATACTTCCATGCACATCCCATACAAGTCCTCACTGACCATCCACTTCGGCAAGTGTTGACGAAGCCAGAAGCTTCGGGGAGAATTGCGAAGTGGGCAATTGAACTGGGCGAACATGATATATCTTTCTGTCCCCGTCAAGCCATCAAAGGTCAAGCCTTAGCGGACTTTCTTGCCGAGGCTCACTTCGCCGAGAAACCGAAGCCCCCCGAGTCCGTATCAGACAAAGCCGTAGCGAACCCGGTGGAGAAAACACACGAGGATTGTTTGCAAGTCTACGTTGACGGGCTTGGGGAAAACGGGTAGTGGGTGGCATCTTGCTCCTGGACCGGATGGCAAGAGATCACATACGCACGGTTCTCGCTCAAAAATACGAACAACGAAGTATAGTATGAGGCCTGATCGCAGGACTTCTCCTATCTCAAAGTCTTCGATCTGAAAATAAAATTTCATAGTGACTCTCAAGTCGTCAGTAAGCCACATGTTGGGGAAGACGAGGCAAAAGGCGATGGGATGAAGAAATACCTCGAGAAAGCCAAAGCCTACAACAAACTTTCTCCCACTTCGGATAATTCGCATCCCAAGGAGCAAAGCAGGCGGTGACATCTTAAGCAAATTGGCCTCGTCGTCAACAAGCCCGCCAAGAGAGGAAGTTCAAACCGAAGCATAGATGATGCTAATGAAGGAGCCAAGTCAACGTAGTCTCGACGAAGAGCCTAGTTGGATGACTCTATTCAAGAATACACGGAGAAAGGCGAACTGCCCCATGATAAGCTCGAGGCCAGGAGGATCCTGAACAAATCTTTGCGATATGTACTAGAGCAGGGAGTTCTCTACAGGAAATCATACCTCCAGCCTCTCCTTAGATGCTTGGGTCCGAACCGAGCTGATTACATACTACGGGAAGTGCACGAAGGATCATGCGGAAGTCACATCGGACCCCGAGCCTTGTCAAAGAAGGTCATGCGATGGGGATACTATTGGCCGACAATGTTCGAAGACTCACTCAACCTTGTGAAAAGGTGTCCGAAGTGTCAAATTCACGGGAACGTGCCAAGGCTACCGCAGACCGACCTAGCCTCCGTACAAAGCCCTTGGCCATTTATGCAGTGGGGGATCGACATCGTAGGCCCTTTCTGCAAAGCACCGGGGCAACTCCAATTCCTGATTGTCGCGATTGACTACTTCACGAAGTGGGTAGAAGCTGAACCCTTGGCAAAGATCACAAGCAAAACGCCTCAACCGTGCGGAAGAACATAGTATGTCGATTCGGCATCCCTCATATCCTTCTTCGGATAATGGGACACAATTCAACGATAAGATATTCAAAGATTGGTGTCAAGAGCTTGGATCCAACAAAGTTCACCTCGATCGTCCATCCTCAAGCAAATGGTCGATCAAGTCACCAACAGACGATTGTGAAGGGTCTCAAAACCCGTCTCGACCGAGCTAAGGGTCTTTGGGTGGAAAATTTACCACAAGTCTTATGGTCATACCGAACAACACCTCGGACAATGAACGGAGAAACGCCCTACTGATCGCATATGGAACCAAGCGGTGATCCCCACGTAATCGGAATATCGAGCCCCGCACCATTCACTTCTCCGTCAAGCAATGGGGAAAATCTACGAACCGATCTAGATCCGCTCGAAGAAAGAGACCTCGCCACATCAAGGAAGCTCGGTACAAACAACAAGTAGCTCGGTATTACAACCAGCGTGTCAGGTCCCGACAGTTCCGAGTAGGCGACCTCGTGCTCCGAAATAATGAAGTCAGTAAAGCCGCAAAGCTCGGCAAACTGGAAGCCACATGGGAAGGACCTTACCGGGTCGAAGAAGTCCTCGGAAAAGACTATAAGCTTGCCCATTTATACGGTGAGCAAATACCCAACACATGGCACATCATTCATTTGAAGAGATATTTTGCATAAGTGTCGAATGTTGAGTCTGTTAGTCTTTGAGTCTGTTAGGTCGAGTCAGAGCCTTGTCGTCTTGTTCCATTACCTCTTATCAATAAAATCTTTTCTTTCTCTATCTATTTTTTTGTCTTGCATGTTTTCATTTGTCACTTATGCACATAACTCTTATAAAAATACCCTCTTGGAGGACGAACAATACCCTCGACGGAGACGGACTACCTTCGCTTAATACGAAGACGAACTTCAAACGCCAAAGGGACCATCCTCCCGATAAAACTTGGCAAAACAGAACCCATACCTTCGTGCGAGGAAGGATACCCTCGTTTATTTCGAGGACGGATACCTTCGTACAAAGACAAACTACCTTGGTTTACGGCAAGAACGAGCTATCTTCGCCTAAATAAGGACGACCTACCTTCTTATTGGTTACGGTAATTGTAGACAAGTGCTCTCGAAGTGTTAACGCAAAGCAAAAATAATTTTATTTCAAATTATACATTTTGTACATCACGAGGTCAAGAGGGTCCGGAGGCGGGAAAAGCTTAGCCAATCCCTAGCAAAATCGGGATTCAATGAGCATCTATACTAATCTTACCTCTACCTCGTCCTCGATCTACGCTATGAGCCCCGCCACTCGACCTCGGCCACTTGACGATGCAGCCCGCTAGATCGACCTCGGCCGCCGATGACGCCCGGCCGGCCCTTGAGGATCCACGTCGCTCTTGGGCCATAGCGCGTCTCTCTTGAGCTCGCCACTCCGGATCGTCAAAATTGAAGCATTTATTGTAGTCCGGCGGCAGAGAAGCCCCGATGAAGAAGAGGCCTCTGCGATCCGGTCGAGCGGTTCTTGTTTGTGGTTGTCGAGCAATGACGGTCTTGTATATACTCCGAGCCTTTTCGATTCGTGACGCTCGTGAACTGTCGAGGATTTCTTGCCGTACTCACGCTGTACCTCGCGCAGCAGCGGCGGCCTCAACAACCTTACCTTCGACCTCGGGAATGGTCATCCCACCACTTCGGTGGATGACCTCCTCATACTCGGCATGCTCCTCGCCCACTCTTGTTCTAGCCTCCTCCTCGCAATCTCGAACCTCCTCCAACTCCAAAAGGCGAGCCTGGAGCTCGTCACAGCTCTCCTGGGCAGCTCTATACTTAATATCAGCCTCCACGTGCGCATGGCCCAGCTGTCCCTTTATATGGAGGAGTTCGACCTCTTTCAGTTCAAGAGTCCGCGACAAGTCTTCGATTTGGTTCAACCAACGGGAAGCATCAAGCATTTCAGGGAAAAGCTGAATAAAAAGATAAATTTCTTTACATAAACTTGTGATTTTATTACGCCTTCAGGCAGAAACCAATGTACATGTACATTCAAAAAAAGGAGGGGGGGATCAACTGACCCCTCCAGAAGCTTCGGGCCTATCTACCTCGGTCGCCTCCTGAGCTTGGGAAGCCTCGACCTCATCCGCCCTAACTTCGGCTTCTTTGGCTTCGGCTTCCTCAGGAACTCCCGGGGTCTCGATGCCCTTCAAAGCTTCAGCTGCTGCCTTCCCCGACCCCTTAGATAGATCGGCAATTAAAGCATCGGACAGGGGATCTCGGTCCACGGGGCAGGCACGGACTGACTCCGCCGTCAGCAGAGTCGAGGACGAAGCCAGGCTCTGCAGCACGGGCAGTTCCTTCAGACCGCGGATGAGGACCTCGACATAGGCCCGCCGCATAGCATCTTCCTCTGTCTCCTCATACCCATTCTTGGACTTATCCAATTCTGGGTAATCCTCGGCGACTTCTTCGATGGCATCTGAAACGACACGCTTATTTAGGACCTCGGCCACATCAGAGACCATCACGAGAAGCCCGCAGTGAATGAACCTCTCCACAAAAGCACAAGCATTTCCTGCGAGCTCGCCACGTCGTTCTCCGACGGCGAGCTTCCTCCACCTCGGCCTTCATCAGGCAACCTCGGCCTCCGCCATACAGTCTCGCCGCCTCATCGCCTCGGCTACCCTCACCGCCTCAGCACCGCCGTGTCCGCCGCCTCGTTTGACTAGGTCCGGATCTTTGCCTCGGCATCGTAAATATCTTGGACGAGGAGATTCTTCTTCTCCTCCATCTCACGAGCATACCGGCAACCCCACAAACCGCGTAACGCGCTTTCAAGTAACCCGTTATAAGATCGACATCTTGGCCATCTCGGCAACATGCCATTGCCGCCACCTTCGCCACCTCGGCGAAGCGTCCTCGCCCCACACACAAAACCCATCAGTCGGAAGAACTTATTCTTTATATTACTTCACAAAGTATAAGAATAAGTCGCTACCTCGGGAAAGATACGAGGCGGTCGCTGAACCGACGATCACACATTCCGGTCGGCATCAACCGAGGTCTCGTGAATTGCATGCTTGCCTTCTTCAAGCGCTTAAGTGGGCTGCGGTGAAGGGACTTCAAGCCTCCCGCTCATTTCGGGCATGTCCGGACATCCTTCAAAGTCGGGGACGGAGCTCGACAGGAGCTCGATGCGCCCTCTTCTTCTTTTCCCGAACAAGTTCACTACAAATACAACAAGTCAAGCATGGGCACGGATAATCATAAAAAAAAAAAAGGGAGGGGCCTCACCCTTCACCGACTCCACCTCGGTGGCAGGATCATAAGGGCTAAGCCCCGCAGCTGCAAGCTCGGCCTCGGTAAAGGCCTCGTCCACGAGACCAACTTTGTCCAGTGCCTCCTCCAGGCCACCGTCGATCTCGTCAATAATCACATCAGCGATCTTCTCCGATCGTCATATGAACTCCAAGGATCCCTCGAACCGACAGAAGAAAAACTTCTTCTGCCAGTTCGAGATCTTCGATTTTATCTTCGCTTTGAATTTGCGACGGGGTGATAAATAATACCACCCCGAGCCACCTTTCAGTTGCAAAAACCGAAGAACAAGCCCCAAAGTGAAAGGAAAATTATGCCGATGGGCATAGACACCTAGGCCCGTCAAATGCCGGAAAGAATTTGGCGTAAGTTGGGCGAGAGATATGCCGAACATCTGTTGAAGTTCGACATATACACGGGGATAAGGAAGACGAAGACCAACTCGGAGGCTGTCTTCGTACACGGTGACAAACCCTTCCGGAGGGGCACAAGCCCTATTCTCCGTACGGGGGGCAACATACACAATATCAGAAGAAATACAGTATTGGGAGACAATCTCCTTTATATCGGAGATTTTTAAGATAGAAGAAAAGAAGACACTTTACCAAAATCCCGCGAGAAGGAATATGCAAAACCGTCGGCAAACCGAATGCGGCACGTACACAATCTGACGCTTCGTAAGATTTACTAGAAGAAGAAGAAGCCATAACTTACTTTTGTTTTATCGAAGATGATGGTGATGAACTCGAGACAACAATGGCGGCGGTTACATCGCTTTTTTTTCTTGAGAATATCAAAAGTTTGAAAGTCGAAATTTTGAAATAGCAAAGTGATATGAGAAATGGCGTATCGAGGAAGATATTCCCCCATTAGGCGCTTTATCGGGAATCCAACCACTGCCACATTAAATGCGCATTAAATGCATATCCTGTGTCCTGTACTCGACGACGGCAGAAAAATCCCGTGTTCGGCCTCGGCTTAACGCCTCCTCAGGTGAAGCCAGTCAGAAGACCTCGGATTAATGCCTCGTCAGGTGAAGTCAGTCAGAAGACCTCGGCTTAACGCCTCGTCAGGTGAAGCTAGTCAGAAGACCTCGGCTTAATGCCGTCGGTGAAGTCGGTCGAGAAGACCTCGACCGCGCCTCGTCAAGAAAGTCGATCGAGGACCTCGCTTAACGCCTCGTCGGTGAAGCAGACGAAGACCTCGACAACGCCCCGCCGGTGAAGTCACCAGAGACCTCGCTTAACGCCTCGTCGGTGAAGCAAGCGAAAACCTCGACTTAACGCCTCGGCAAGAGATACTAACAAGACACGACCTCGACGGATGCCTCGCAAACACGGCATTCGATATATGACTTGAAACATTGACACACAGTCGTCGATCCAGAGAAAATGCCGGCGGATCGTTCGCGCCCGCTACCGACATAAACAACCCCAAACCAACACGACCTCTAAACCTGCGTCTTTTTTTTTTGGGGGTTGTGATAGGATATGGCCCAACTACTGGGCCCAAGCATCGTGCCCAATCAAGTAAAGGCGACATCAAGCTCGGCTGGACAAGTTCGGCCCAAGAAGACCCCTAAAACCGGTGGGAGCGGAAGGCTCGGCCATATCTAAAGAATCCTAATTCGAGAAGGGATAGGATTAAGATCCTATCCAAGATCTCGAATCCTAGTTAGAAGACCTCGGATTTAAGATCTAGGTCAAAATAATTGTGTATAAATAGAGGCTAGATTAGACGAAATAGATCATCCACACTCTTTGTAATCGCTTCTTACATATTCAATACACGAATACTCTCTCTTGCCCCGTGGACGTAGATCTAATTCAAAGATCGAACCACGTAAATCCCTTGTGTTCTTCTCGCTTTTATTTCCCTAACGAAATTAAGATCGATCAATAACAAACATATAATGTCTATCCTATTCACTTACAAAGCAAAATCTCTTTTTTTTTGTCAATTTAATACATAAATTTTAAAGGTTACGTCACGATGGACTCGAACCCAAAACCTTTTGGCCTCAGGCATTAACCACTCTACCACTAGGCCAATACATACACAAGCAAAATCTCTTAGTGGTGAAAAATGTCACCCACTTTTTAAAATCTAAAACAATTATATGTAATATAGAACTGTGTTGCCTAAACAACAATTTACCCGTTCATTACAATGAATGTTGATTTACGAAATCAAGTTAGATCTTTGAGCAACGTCTAAATTAAAGAATCTGTAATTGTTTCCTTGTAATCATAAATAATGGAGATATGAAATATGATTTTAAATTTGAAGAGATAATTAAAATAAGAGAGCTAAGTATGGAACTGACAAATAGGTATCATAATTGAAAGTGGATTGTGACCGAACAAGACCAAAACCTTTGAGTCATGTCTTTTACCATCTTGACAGCCAAGATTCTTGATGTCCCCAAAACCTTTTCGATTTCAACAATTTTATCTGCTCGTGATTTGCATATATACCTACTTTCTTCCAATTATCATCTTAGTCGAATATTATAATTCACAATTTGGCCAGTTCTTATAAGGTAAAATAAGTTTTTTTAAGGATATTTGTAATTATTTATATATGCTGTGTATAAATAGAGCAGTATATCTCTCTTTCTCTCTCGTGATGGTCCTGTGCGTGCTGCACATGAAATGTACACATCAATAAGGGTACACACCAGCCGAAAATTGAAACAATATTCATAAATTCGCAGAACAAATTATATCCTCATTTCGGGCATAATTAATAAATATGCACATGATGATGTCTTTCCATTGAAAATGAAAACAAAATTAATCGTGACCCCAAATCATGCTCTAGTCCCCATTTATATTTTTGGGATTTTTTTATGTGAGGTTTAATAAAAATTGTTAAGTGTATTGTGAGTGAAGTAAATGTTTTATGCCAAGTATAATGTTAAATTAATTAGTAGTAAATTATAAATAGTAAAAAGTTTATATATGTCGTATTGTTGAGTGTAATAAGTCGTGATAGTTGTGACCATGAATGATAAAATATGTAAATAAAAAGTATTATTAAACATAATAAGTAAGATGTATTTTATGGAATAATTTCCATAAATGAAATAAGAAGAGATTTTGAAGATATACCAAAAAGAAAAATTGAAAAGATAAATAAGGGACAAATGGAGTATTAATTACCTAGTCCACTATTTGGCTTGTTGCTTGGTTTCTAGTGTACTCTCCCTCCGTCCTACTAATTAGTGCAACACTTTTTGTGACAAATATTAAGAAAAAATGGGTTAAGGGTTTAATGGTGTTGGTCCCACAAGATTTAATGTTAATAAAGTAGAGAGAGAAATAGAATTTGAGAGAGAGAGAGGGTAGAATTTGAAAGGCGTGAATGAGAGAGAGATAAAATAGATTAAGGGTTTAATCTGCCATTTTGGCATGTCTTAGGTGGGGTTGAGACATTTAATTTAATGAGTGTGCCAATGAAATTTGAGACGGAGGAGTATTATTGTTTTATCCTCAATTTCACTTTTTCTTTATTTTCTATTTTAACTAGATTTGTCTCTGTGCAGTGCGGGACAATAATTAAAATAAAAATGAAAGATGATTATAATTGAAATTAGACAAAAATATATCTAAATATGAAACATAAAATATTTTAAATTATATATTTCTTTTATGAAGTATACATAGCTGTATTGCAAAAGATATAGGACATTAACAAAATAAAAGCTCTATGAGCACATTCCAATGTATCTATATATAGGAACAAAATGATAGGTGAACACTAATAAAAGAACTTCATTTGTCCATTCTTAAATTATAATCTGAATTATATAAAATATTTTTCTTTATATTTGGCCATTCTTAAATTATAATCTGAATTTTAACCTTATAATAATTTTTTTACCTGAATTTAGAAAATACAAGATACACATCTTCACTTGGATTACATCCTAATTTTGATTAGTAAACCTTCAAACTTGTTCACAAAATGAAATGATAGCTCGAACATGAAACACTAAAATGTTAATTCGAGATAAAACCTCTATTTATAAGAATTAATTACAACATTAACCAATTAATTTCGTATTTAAGTTCTAGAAGTATACACTATATGAAAAGTCGACTATATTACTTAATCTTTTATGCTCCCGATTTTTGTAAATAGTATTATAGTAATTTGAAAACCATAATGTATGTTGTTTGGTTAAATGATAATCCATAATTATAGATTAATTATATATTGTGTGGTGTAGAAAGCCATTGCTATGTGTATAAACAATATATATGTAAGAGATTGCATATTTATTTATGTATATTAGGTTATATTTCAATCACAGATATATATATATATATATATATATATATATATATATATATATATATAATATTAATAGAATACTAATCAATTATATTTATTTTCAAAAACAAAATGATAATTTTCTTTGGAAAATAGAAGTTACTATTTCGACAATGATTATGCTTATATATATATAGATAGAGGGAGATTGCAAACTATAGATGAATGTTGGTTATACCGTATGATTTATAATTATTTGTTGTTATATATTTTAAAGTGCTAATGTATGTAAGTAACCAAAAACAATAGGAATGAGAGTTTATAACCTATATGATAAAAACATGAGTTTTATAGCCATTTTGGCTTAAAAAGACAAAATTATTATTGGAAAAAATAAGAAAAAAACAGTGAATATTCTCTCTCTCTCTCTCTTGCCCCTACTCTCTCTCACACCAAACCCACTCTCTCTCTCACTCACTCACTCACTCACTAGCGCCCTCCCCAAAGAAACCGTGTCTTCGACATTCAAGAACAACAACTGTGTGCCCTACTCTCACTGTGTGCCTACTCTCACTGCACTACTCTTTCACTCACTCACTCACTCACTCACTCACTCACGGCTCAGTCTCCCCCTCCCCCAAAGAGAAACCGCACTCTTTCTTCATCACTCACGGCGCCCCTTCCCATCAAAACCGTGCACTCTTTCAATCCCACATTAGCACAACATGAGTGATACGGATACGGATCCACAGATCTCCCGGATGCGGCCGAGCAAGCGGCCGAGGAGAGAGCTCTCCAGCGGAAGAAGCTTCTACGGAAAGAGCCACCGCCGCCAGACACAAACACGCCGTCGACCTTACGCTTGGGTCGACGAACTTCCGCACCGATTTAGAGCACCACGACCTCCGGTGAGTAATCGTGCATTTAAAATAGAATTTTAGTATGTACACTATAATTTTCATGTAAGATCGATAGTTTTCATGTATGACACGATAGTGATGAAATTTCGATAGTTTGTGTGTTTAGAAACTTATAAATTGAAATCGATTGCAATGTTGTTGAAATTTCGTGAAAATAATGATCGTTTGGTGTACACGGTCCTAACCGTGTACATATCTGAATACATTAGTTAGCACGTGTAATGAAGAACCATACGGTTTTCAAGACACGGTGCTAACATACTCAGATCAGATGTTAGACGGTATCTCAAGAACCGTGTATGGTTCTTGAAGACACGGTCCCAACAGTGTACAGATCTTGAGTACAGTTAGCAGGTGTGCGGAAGAACCATACACAGTTCAAGACACGGTCCCAACTGTGTACATATATTGAGTACACGGTTGGGACCGTGTACTACGGTTGGTTTGAATCGTATTACTGTTGTTAGAACTTCGTTTAGTGTATCTTGATTAATCTTGTGCATTCTGACCTCGTTATAGGTCGTTACGACCGATATGCAAGGCTACGGACGATCAACCAATACATCCGAATTGATGTATTAGCCGAGGTGAGGACATGTAGAGAAGCAGCGGATGTATCAACGTATTTAGACAGAGCTGCGTTGGGCATCTTCTTCATCTCGGGAGAGGAAAGCGCTAATAATGCGCTGCACAATCTGATGGCCCGACAAATTGTGGATCCTAGTTTTGCGAAGTTCGAGATTTGGTTTCACGTTTGTGGAACCAATATACGATTTGGGATGATTGAGTTTGCCCTGGTCTCCGGATTACGCTTTGGGCCGCCTTCCTTGATCCGAACTTGAGGCACGAGATTCCCGACCAAAGATGTTCCATAGGTTGTTTCGGAGTCGGAGGACTACTATTTCAGAGCTCCGCAGCCGATTCATCAAACAACGGCTGGGTGATGATGCCGCAGACTACTTGAAGGCGGCTTTCATATTAGTAGCTTACCTCATCGTCCTTTGCCGCGATAGGGAAGCCATCGAGCCATGGGTTTGGGCGTTGGCTGAGGATTTTGATATGTGGCAGAGTTTTCCTTGGGGCTCCTATTCATTCCAGGTCCTCTGTCACGGGATTGATGTGCTCAAGAGGCACCCGAGCGAGGTGGCAGCTTCGAGGAAGACGTACCATTTCTATGGTCCTGTTTGGGCCTTACAGATTTGGTCGTATGAGGCCATCCCCGACTTAGGACGTATGTGTGGATGCCGAGACAGTGAGATACGGATTCCGAGATGCTTGATGTGGACTACATGGAAGTCCCCGACCCAGTATACTGGATTTTTTGACGAGCAGGTAATTTTAATCTCATGTTTAGTATTTGCTATATATTTATTAAATACATTATAATCAATAATGTGTATGTATTTTTTTTTGTAGCGTTTATGTCATCGCAGGCCGGAGTCGCCGAGACCGAGTTGTCGAGGCATACTACTTGAGCCTATACGAGGCGATCCGATGGCTATTCGGTTTGTGTCGGGCGGCATGCCGAGGCGCGACATGACGAGCTGCCCGCACAGCCACAAGGTGCCTCGCGTGAGAGAGTGCCCATGGTGGCAGAGCATGTCCCGATCATGCAATGAGTGGCGGCGGGTGGAAAGTCGAAGTGCGGAGATACATCTCGGGTTTTGAGCCGAGTCGACCGGCGCGATCTCGATCGCGATCGAGCGTCGTGAGACATGAGGAGGCGCGAGCGCACCACGTGTGCTGCGAACACGCCAGAGTGTTCGACAGACGAGGCCTCCATTGCCGCTGTGATCGAGATCGTCCGTCGTGCCATTGTGGACGACGATTCGGAGAGGGCCTCGAGCTCGAGTGGCTCGACGTGTGTTCGGCGATTGACGGATTTCTTCGGCGCAGATCTTCGAGACGAGATCTCGCACCCTATATCTGCGTGGGAGCTACGTCGGCTATTCGAGCATATCGCCGGGCGCCGGCCTCCCAAAGATGAGGAGGGCCCGCACTAGCCACCGACGATCCGCTACACGGCGGTCGATCCGAGGAGGTGCCCACATTAGCCACCGACGATCCGCTTCACGGCAGTCGATCCGGAGGAGGTGCCTCACATTAGCCACCGACGATCCGCCGGTCGATCGGAGGAGGTGCCTCACATTAGCCACCGACGATCTGCTTCACGGCAGGTCGATCCAGAGGAGGGGCCCAGCACTAGCCACCGACGATCGGGTCGTCGAGAGTCTAGTCACGCCAGCCAGCGAAGATCGGCAGCTCGAGAGCGGTCGTGCACGAGGTGATGGATCGTCGATGGTGGGGATCTTGATCGGATACCCCACATGCAGCTCCCGTAGAGTATGGTACCCCTGAGGCGCGACCAAGGGCCTTCGAGGTCTTTAGGCGGGCCCAGATGTTTTTGTCGTGGCTCATTTGAATCAGCATGTCATGACTCAAGCACTGTTCGATCATATCACCGACCCAGATTCTGAGTTCACGGGCGAGGTACTTTATTACAACATTTATTCAAATTTTGTTTATATATTTATAATTCAATTAATGGTGTTCTTTTTTTATGTGTGTTAGATTATGGAGTTGTTCACTTTGTACATACATTGGAAAATAATCAACCCACATCATCCTGACAATGTATTATTGCCCACGATCAATGAAGCTCGATGCGTTGTAGCACCGATTGGATTTTATGTAAGTTTGAAATGTCCTTAAATTATTCCAACATAGATAGCTTTAGCTTTATATGGGTATAAATTATTCCTGACTAAATTTATTCATTTATGCAGCAAGCGCTTTTGCGTGAGTTCACCCGGCTTCATCCAGATGATCCTATGGGCTATAGGGTGGTATCAAAGACCACATATCCACGATGGCAAGTACCCGATGACTTGTTAGCGATGGTACGAGGGAGCGATGCAGAGCATAGCAGACCGTGGTTGTGCGCTGATACGGTAAATTTATTACCTCATTTCTATTTTTTTTCTATCCAATTGAATGTAAACTTTAAAATTATCAATGTTGCAGATACTAGCCATCTGTAACGTCGGGGGCAATCACTGGGTCACAGTTCGCATATCTACTGTTGCGTGGACTCTTGAGGTGTACGACTCGCTGTCGTACAACCCTGACTCTCAGGCGTTGAGACGTTACCAGATGTTGCCCATTATTCGGCTTTTCCTCGATCGATGAGGGTAGTGGATTTTGGAACAACAATCCATTGAGGACGCCACACAACGAGCATCGACATTGGCGGAGGTGCCCCATGATCAGCGAAGACAGTGAGAAGACTCGGTGAGTTGCGGTGTCTTTGCATGCCTCTATATGTATCGCCTCATCACGGGTATACCTCGGAGGTTACATCACGATCGGCGTTACATACTGATTCAACAGACAAATGATAGCTCGTAGGATATGGACATTGTCTCGTTTTGATTAGTTTCCTTGACTTTTTGTATTTATAACGGATATTGTAGAATTTTTATCGTGTTAGTGATATTTTGTTTGTATTGGAGGTGTGACCTCTATGTATATGTTGTGAGGCCGTGACCTCTTTGGCTATTGCTTGTTGTTGGCTATTTCTTCGAGTGCGGGTTGGCTTATCCATATTTTAGAGGTTATCTTTGCCTGCTTTTTACATGTATATATAGTTTGTAAGTTTAATAGTTTTGTCGAATTTGCAATTAACCAATAGGGATTGAATTGGATTCAATTAACCGAATTTGCAATTAACCGAATTTGTTGGATTAGGGGATTGCACGGGCGTACCGGCGTGCACGGGCATTGTTGGCTATTTGTCGAGTGCGCGCGTGCCACGGTCGTGCACGACGTGCACGCGATCATGCACGGGCGTGTACCTGCAGCACGATTGTGCACGCGTGTGCACGACCGTGTACTATGCACGACCGTGTACCGTGCACGATCGTGCACTCCCGTGTACCCCCGTGCACGCCCGTGTACCCCCGTGAATCCAATTGAACCAACATAATCCAACAAAAACCAACATAATCCAACAAAAACCAACAACAATCCAACTGAATCCCCCTAATTCAACAAAAACCAACATAATCCAACAAAAACCAACAATATTCAACAAAATCCAACAACAATCCAACTGAATCCCCCTAATTCAACAAAAACCAACATAATCCAACAAAAATCAACAATATTCAACAAAATCCAACATAATCCAACAAAAACCAACAATATTCAACCAAATCCAACATAATTCAACAAAATCCAAAACAACGAATATCATCGATATAACAAATATCCTTACTCACGAGGCCGTTGAGGACACAAATTCCTTGTATGCTCTTCACTCGACAAATACTATATTTTTCCTACGCCGTGTCCTTTCCACACATGTTTCATCACTAATGGCGATAAATGTTGTGCATGAGCGTTTGTTGTGGCATTGACCGCAACGCGTGTGCATATTTGACGACGCGATCTTGACGAACCCTCAACAACCGATTGCATCCTACTCAATCTAGGACGCTTGACTGACGTGTGATGATTGGAGGTCGAATAATGTAAGTCGATCTGAGTCGGTACAATCCATGCACCGGGATGTGATATGATCCAATTCGATAAGAATAAGTCACCGCAAAAACAGATCATCGATATATCGAGCCACAAAGTCGGTGACTTGTAAACCAAAGACGCCTAAAAAAAGAAATTAATCACAAAATAAATTAACCACAACATATGAGTTGGACTTGACGTTTAGATAAATACCGTACCTAATAGCAAAGACAAGCGTGACAACAAGCGGATCTCGTCCAAATCGAACTCACGACATTCACATGTCCCATTCGCAAATCAACCACGATGATGTGTTTTCCTCTCGACTTTAAACATGTGTGTCGTCGTTGAACGAACAACCAAGCGACGCCTTTTCGACAGAGGCATGTAGCTCGACAGCAGCTACTTCAATCAACTCATCGCACCTGCCGCTGCACTAGCTCGTCAGACGTCAAACCATTTCTCGTAATAGATCGAAAGTCTCAAGCAACGAGCAAGCGGTAGACGCCGAGCCCACAACAACCGACTATTGAAACTCTCGCGCATTCAAGTCATGAAACTATATCGTCAGACAGACACTTCAACCTAGACCACCTATGCTCGCCAATGGAAAGTAGATGATGGTGGTCTGTCGGTTTTAGAACATCCACGCAGAAAAAATCTCTCAAAATCCTCGATCGATAGCATATGCGGTGACTTGATAATCAGACAAACATGCGATCCAAATCGCGTCATATTCTTCGCAAATGGTAAAAGCACAACACATGTGCGACGCTCGGATACGGACTCCACAATTTTTCGATGCCCTTATGTTGATCGAGACACAACTAAGAGATCATCGGGATGACCAATGCACGAACGCAATGAGATAAAAACAAAGTCCATGACTCTTCATCCTCAATCGGACCTAACCCAATAGCAATCGGAAGATTCCTTCATTTCCATCATTCGTATAATGACAAAACAAATTCCTTTGTTCTTTCCCTTAAGATGAGTCCCGTCTACAACGACGACCGGCCGTAGGTAATGCTTGAAAGCATACAAACACCTGCCCAAGAGCAAGAAACAAATATCGAAATTCGCCATCATGAGCCGCCTCAATATCATATAGTGTCCCGGTTCGATTCTCTCAACAGATGCAAATATGATGGAAGCAATTGACAGACCGCTCAAATCGCCATATGTCATCTCTATAGCGACGTTTCTTGCTCGGAGAGCAAAGTCGTAATCCATCTCAATGCCAAATTGTCGATGCATCTCCAATCATCTCTTTCGCCGGTACCACACCTTCATCGACCAATTTCCGTGCAAAATACTTGCCAACAATCTTACCAGCACTCGTCGTGGGAAAGGCGATTCAAATCAAGTGACAAGTATGATCATTGTTCAACTTAATTACTCTCCATATCGTTGCCCTCCGGACGGCTCGTAGCTTAAAAGGACAACCGCTGCCATGCTTGCAAACATACCCCAAACGTGTTTTACTTGACCGATCGACCACGCACTCTACATGATTCTCCAAGTGGTACAATCCCATCGCTATCGCCAAGTCATCTTTCGCCTTAAATATCGAATCAACGATAATTGGTCGGTATGAGGTCCACAAGGTTCGACCCAATCTAATGGCAATGCATCGTCACAATCAAGTAATGGAATAACCAGTTGCGTAACTCATGCTACTGTATCATCATCTCGGTTCGTGAAGTTGTAGCATGAGCCTCACCATCATGTCTTTGTTCGGAAGTGAAGTCACCGTCCGATAACCTTATCAAGATGTCCCGGTTGTCGAATCCAAGCACCAAATTCGTGAGCCAATGAATCAAATATATCTCACGCCGGTTCGTGTCTTCCTCTTCATCCGAATACACCACTCGCCTTCCTCCTCATTCAAGACAACGGCTCATCTTCGTGTATAATGAACCAAGACATCTCAGATTAGACTCGGGCAAGATCAGATCATTGTGAACCATATAATACCGGTGTCTCTGTGTGTACCGTGGTTGCGCATCGCTTGCCCTTTTCAATCACATACACAATCGATCATCCTTTTGTTCCACAATCAATCGGAACAAATGTCGGTTTTCAACGATAATTTTATTCTCGTCATATAGAAAAGCATATAATCCGATCCACCATTGTTGCCTACTTGCTCATGAATCTCTCTTAGCAAATTAGCACGTGAAATCTGTTCTCTGACCATGTATACGAGAACCTCGTCGCCGCCTATATACTCTGCTCTGTCCCAACTACCACCATGACGTATAATAAGACGTTGCCAAGACATCTGTTGCAAAATAAGATATAAAAGATAACAATCATATACATAGGATGCACGGCCATGCACGGTCGTACACGGGATGCACGGCCATGCACGACCGTGCACGGGATGCACGGCCATGCACGGTCGTGCACCGTCTGCACCGTGCACGGACCATGCACGGCTTATAAGCCGTGCACAGTCGTGCTTTGTGCACGACCGTGCACGGTGCACGACCGTGCACGGCTTATAAACCCGTGCACTGATGAATTTTGTGCACGGTTTGAAATTCATCTGTGCACGATAGAGCCGTGTACTGTACACGGTTCAGTGTTAGCATCTCATATTTTTAAATTTAACTTATTAAATGATCCTAAATATTAAATTAATCACTTTATTAACATAAAATCAACACAAATGACATATGTGATGCATAATACTTCTACCGTACTCAAGAACGCATTTTGTTTTCTTCAAAACATGAAATTTATAATTCCAAAGAATATAAAAGTATTAAAAAAACATATTTGTTGTAAATGATCAACTGTACAACCGTGTACTCAAGAACACGTAAAAAAAATTCAATACGGATTTAATTTACCTTAATCCATTAGCAATGCTCGATTTCCACCGCTTGATTGAAAAAACGCAGTAACAAATTCTTCTATTAATTATTTTCTCTCTTCTCTCTTTGAAATTGTAATGTTACAAATGAATTCGTTTGTGATTTGAATTCAATGTTCACTGCGTTTTCAAATTAATGTTTACCAACCTTTTTTACAATTAATGTTTACCAACTTTAATTTAATTCCATTCAATTTTGTGGCGGAGAAAGCATTCAATTTGACATTTCTTTATTCTTTTCGCTTCGAGAGAGAGAGAGAGAGAGGATCCAATATTAATTTAGGAGAGAGAGAGAGAGAGAGATATATTATACTTATTTTGGAGAGAGAGAGAGAGAGATAGAAGATAGGAGAGTTATTATTTTAAATGGTGGGCCTGGGACAATTTTATCTTTTAAGTAAAATGGCTATAAAACTCATGTTTTTATGAGTGTGGATATAAAACTTCTCCCACTATTTCTTTTGGTTATTTATAAAACTCCCCCTATTTTAAATATGTAGTTAATAAATGGAAATAAAGATTGATTATTTTATGATTAGTTATCATTTCTATGATGCTATGAATCTATCTATTAATTTTTTTAATGGTAAAAATTAAAACTACCCACTTTATTATGTTATATGTGGAAAATATTCAATTTTAACCTGTAGAAAAAACTTACTTTGACTAAACTTAGCCCTAATGTCTCCATCAAATTGATACTTTTCAAACAAATTCTTACACATTTTTTACTTTTACCCAATCCTTACACACCAACTGAACTTTTACGTATTATTTTGACTAAAAACCATTAAGATTCTCAATCTTCTGAAACGGTTAATCCAAGACTTAGAGGGTGTTTGGCTAAGCTTATAAGCTCTTCAAAACAACTTATAAGTTGTTTAGGAGCTTATGTTTCATGCAAGATGTTTGGCAAAATAAGCTCCTAAACAAATTTTATAAGTTGTTAAAATAATTTCTACAACGAATTATAAGCTCCCTTAAAAATAAGTAGCTCAACCCCAACTTATTTTTTCATAAGCTTGCAAATAACAATGAATTTACCAAAATAACCTTACTATGATTCGTTATAATCTACATATATACTATCGACTTTACCTCTCGTCAATTTTCTCGCTCTAACTCACGATTCTTTCTCTAGCTTATAAACTAAATTATCCAAACATTTTGGCAACTTATAAGCTATTGAAACATTATGTCTTATAAGCTCTTTAAAATAAGCTTAGCCAAACACTCTCTTAGTCTCATGTGCATTCTATCGTACTGTGTGTGCATATGAGATCATGTAATTAATCAACAGTGGTTTCATATAACGAACAATGATTTCTAAATAATAACCAGCGATGATTTTTAGAATTAAATAGTACACACATGAGGCGCACGTAAGAGCGTCTGTCTTAATCCAATTTGTGATCGGCAAATTCGATTTGTGGCTTCATTTTTTTTATTTTTTTTTTGACATTTGAATTCCGAATATATAATAATTAGATTGCATGTGCTTAAATAATTGTGTAACGATTTCACGAATAAAGTCTAATCTCCTAACCATTTTTTTTACAAAAACAAGAAAGAAGGACGTCCACTATTCAGAATGTGTAAGTATGACACAAAAATCTAAGTAAATATGTCAAAATTCAAATGCATTTGTCCATTCACCTAAAACATAGGTAGTTCCTAATCCTTACATGCTAAGTTTTATGTTATAGTCCCTTATATTATACTTTCTTCGTCCCACCTAAGATGACTCGTAGTTTTTTTTGAGTTGTCCCACTCAAGATGATCTGTTTCCTTTTTAGGAAATAATTATCTCTTCAAAAATTGTGGGACCTTCCTACTTTTTATCACTTTATTCATTTTATACCATTCTCCTAAATAATCGTACCGAAAAGAAATGAGCCGTCTTGAATGGGACGGAGGGAATATTTTTTTTAGGATGACGATATATGACAAATTATAGAGATCCCGATTGAATGTGATCAATTTAATTATAATCTCAATCGATCGAGAAACCGACGATTTCCCACAATTTATCACATGCCATCATTTCGAAGGAAGACAAAAAATATACCACTCTACATATTTTTATAAAATTGATTATTTTTCTCTGGTATATCTTTTAAGAACTAGGTAGCATTGGGCATGGACACTTGTTACAATAACATCAGTTTTGTCACCTGTTCTATATTTCTATAAGCAATCTCATATTTCAGATGGATAGGTGCGAAAAACACCACGTCGACAGTATACGCACAAAAATCGATTTTCTCTCTGATGGAGAAAGGGACAGAGCAGCCGACGAATTCACGTATTGATTGAGAAAATTCAGAAATGAGGCAAAATTCGCAGTTTCTTCCCATTCCATGCCCCTCAACTCTCTCTCCTTCTCACGTGGATATCTTTAATTGCTCTTGTCTTCAATTATACATCCATTTCATTTTCATATTCATTTCACTTGGTAGCATTGTACTTGCACCTAATACCTCATATGCCCAACTGTTTTTTGGTACATAACACTTTTCCTTTCATGCAAATTGTATGTATGAAAAACACTAGAGACTATTCATGAGGTATATAATATCGACTTACACTATGTGAAATTAAAATTGATGTCGTTGTCAGAAAAATATGCGTAGATTAGCCGGCCAAACACCTTAAACAAAATCGTTGCAATTTCTATAATTTTTAGACGTATACAACTAGTCTTGCGTATTTTTTCGGCAACCCCATTAGCTTTAATTTGACACACAAATTACAAAGGTCCGTGTTCTTATGCCAAATTTTAAAGTTTTGTTGTAAATAAATAAATAAATGAATAAAAGTGATGTTATCATATGCAATTAATCATAAATTAATATACAAAAATAAATAAAGAAACTAAGTAACGGAAATAAAAGTAAGTGCAGAACTAACTGTCATTTCTAATACGGTAATGGCCGTATCAATTATTTATGAATTCTATAACTACGAAAGTACATGCGATATTTATTTGTTTGAGCTACGCCAATTCTCCAATTACATGTAGCCTTAAATGAACTCATGCTCCATAACTGGATATTTTTTGATCCAACAGAAGCCGATTTGTTGTTTATACTATATTATATTTATCAACTGTACCAAATTAATGTAATTTAACATACGCTACAGAATCCTGGCAAAAATAGCCAGTTTCTATTTTCGAGTTTTTTCTTTCAATAAAGCTTCATGGATCAAATTGATCCCGATCAACAGGGTTATTTAAGTAATAGTCTAAATGAAAATTTACTTTACCTAAATTACCCTTATCAAAATTTGAATTGTTTTCTCTTTCCATTAAATGAATTACTTTTTTTTTTTGGTGTTCCGATATTTTTTCAGACCCCAATTTATGAAAATAATTTGCCAACTCCTCAAACCAAATAACATAAACTTAATAAAAACAATTTTTTACTCTTCAAATCAAATGACTTCGTAAATCCACGACCAATTTTCATGCCCAACAAAAAGAATGCGGCTATAACAATAGAAAACTCCATCGTTATGTTTAAGTAATCCATAGTTAAATATACTTAACAATGGATTGACGATGGAAAATAACTTCCACTGTATCTAGCGGTTGCAGATTAATAAATTGACGGATCACGCTGTCGTTAAATTTTTCGGTGATATGTTCGTCGCAAAGTGACGACGACGATTTATATAGTTATAATCTGTCGTACAGACCATCATCGTGAATTGATGATGATTTTCCAACCTGTTGTTAATTAACGATAGAATTTCTATCTTCAATCAACAACGGTTAAATATATGTCGTTAATTTCGGTTATTACATGTTAGCTTTACGATGTCGTTATCGTCGTTAATCCATGTTATATTTGATAATAATTTTAGATTTTTATTTAATTCCAGTAAAGCCAAACTTGTTTCAAAAAGTATTCATGTCAAACTTGTACATTGTAGCATAATATAAATATAGGAAGGGAATCAAATAAAAACTTTTCCAATGTCAGTAACTACAAATCAATCTGGTCTATAGATCTTGATTGATGAATTATCTAAATTGATTTTCTCCAAATGCAATGTGATTTCTTATACATAAGATCATGAATGATTTCTCATTATGAACCAAATGCATTTGCTATAAAAGTTAATGTATCCATCAGGAAAATTATTGAATCTAAAAATTCAAAATTTTGGCATAGATTTAAATACCATGAGGGGCGAAAATTCTATTTTTTTTTAATTCAATAACTTTCACTGTGAATTCATTATTTTATGGTTCTAACAATAAAATATTTTTACGTTAACTCTTATATATATATATATATAATGGTTAACGTGAGAACCACTTTTATCGTGAGAACAAAATAATAATAAATTCACTGTGAAAGTTGATGAATCCGTTGGAAAAGTTACCGAATCCAAAAAAATGGAATTTTTCGCACTCCATGGGATTCAAACCCGGGTGAAAATTTCTGAAATTTTAAATTCAGTAACTTATTCAACGGATTCATCAACTTTCATAATGAATTCATTTAATTCTTAGTTTTAGGATAAAAGTGGTTCTCGTTTGAACCTAACTCTCTCTCTCTCTCTCTCTCTCTCTCTCTCTCTATATATATATATATATATATATATATATATATATATAGGGTTCAATTCTCGTAGTATCCGATCCCGGATAATATGTAGTACCAATATAGACCACACATTTTGAACACTTGGCGCATCACAAACCGACATGTGACACGGCGATGGCGATAAAGAATGCAAAGACCGTGAACAACAACAATATAAACAAACAACAACAAACAATAGATTTTGAAAGAAAGAAAAAGAAGAAAATTGAGAACAAAATTGATGGATTTTGAGAAAAAATAGAAGATAAATTCGATAGATGATTGAAGAATCGAGAAATATGGTGGCTATGACGGTGGTTCACGGTGAATTCGTCGGTAATCAGGGAAAGAGACGACGGAATTGACATAGAATGATGAATGAGAGATTTACTGTCGAAAACTATAAAAATGCATTGAACAAAACATGAAGCGCATTGAACAAAACATGACAATACATTGAACAAAACATAAACCGCATTTTATTAAAACACAAACATGCATTGAACAAAGCATGTTCATGCATTGAACAAAGCATGTCCATATTGATCAACACATGTCAATGCATTTAACAAAAACTAAAAATGCAGGCCAACGGGCGCGTGAGCGAGCGCCGGAGCGACGTGCGAGCACGAGCGCATGCTGGGCGCTGGGTGCGAGCTTCCAACCGCATGCATTATTGTGTTCAACTGCATGTATTTTTTGTTTATTTGAATGCATTATTCAGTTCAACTAAATGTATAGTTTGTTTTCGCAATCACATAACAAATCAAATTACTAATCTACCTTTACTTTTGCGAAAATCAACGAAATTAAGCTTAAAAAGTCCGAAAAAATCTCAACCATAGGATCTATGAGATGAGTGGATGAGATTGAGTACTACATACTATCTCAGGCTCGGGTACTATTTGATCCATCCTCTATATATATATATAGGATAACGTGAAAACCATTTTATAGTGAGAACGTGAGAACCAAAAAATGATGAATTGATTGTGAAGTTGATGAATCCGTTGGAAAGTTATTGAACCTAAAAAATGAAATTTTCGCTCCTATGAGATTCGAACCACGGGGAAAATTTTAATTTTTGGATTGAGAACTTTCCGTGGTACATTAACTTTCATAAAGAATTCATTTTGTTCATAACGAATTTTCGTGATTCTTAGTTCTTACGCTAAAATGATTCTTATTTAGACCTTAAATATATATATATATATATATATATATATATATATATATATATAGGGATGATTCTTGTGAGAATGGAAATAAGTGTAGGAAATAGGAATAGATATGTAAGTCAGCATATCTTTCATATTTATGTAGCACAATCGTAATTACTATGTTGCACATATTAGTTTAGCACATATTTCATCTTTTCGTAGACATATGCTAAATATATTAGTTTAGCACATCTTCATCGCAACTGAGAGCACACGAAGGGTTCGGTCTTTGCACAATAATCCACGAGCACACACAACACAAAAGCGTAGACAATTGAAATTAAATCTCAACCATTGATCCAAAGATATCAAAGGCCCGATTCATTCTTATTTCCTACCAAATTATCCATTCCTACCGATCCATCTCCTATATATATATATATATATATATATATATATATATATATATATAGTGAGGTTCAAATAAGAACTAATTTTAACGTGAGAACTAAGAACTACGAAAATTCTTTACGAACAAAATGAAAATGCTATGAAAGTTAATGAATCTGTTGCAAAGTTAATGAATCAAAATTGAATTTTCACGTGGTTGAATCCCATGAGAGGCAAAATTCTATTTTTTATTCATTAACTTTCGCAGCAGTATTCATTAACTTTCATAGATATTCATTCTCATGTTCTCACAATAAAAATGGTTCTCACGTTAACCTCCCTATATAGAGTGAGGTTTTATATATATAGAGTTTGGTTCAAATAAGAACCATTCGTATCCTAAAACTAAGAACCAAATGAATCCGTTGTGAAAGTTGATGAATCCGTTGAGAAACTTAATGAATTCAACAATTCGAATTTTTCACCGGGTTCGAATCCCATGAGGACGAAAATTTTATTTTTGGATTGATAACTTCCCACGGATTCATCAACTTTCACCGTGAATTCATCATTTTTGGTTCATGTTCTCACAATAAAATGGTTCTCACGTTAACCTCCCTATATATATATAACCACCATCAATCCCAAACCCTTTATAAATAAAAAAAAATTCGTACATATATACACACGCAAACACAAAACTAATCTTTATCTGAATCACTATCTGCTGACTCTAATGTTTCTAAAACATTTTCATCTTGGTCACTATCTTTGTCATCTTCAACGTCATCATCTATGATGTACATCAAATCACTATCTGGATGAATTAGCTGTGGATCATCATCTATTTCTGTATGAGGCGTTCTATCTACAAGTTTATCGTGAAAAGGTTGAGATAGTATTGGAGGCAAGTCATTATTCTAGACTTCTACAAGTTGTCTTGCCTTTACTTTACAAGCTGTTAACTAGTCGCAATTAACATTACTTTTACATAGATAGGGACAATAATAAACTTGAGTAGCTTGACTTGCTAGGATATATGGTTTGTTTTTGCTATATCGGCAACTCTAGTTGATGAAAACTAACTTGAAGTAGCGATCCACCGACGTACCTAATGGAGAAAGGTTAAACCATTGACACTTGAACAATGTGGCTTTTGGTTGGTATACACGAATACTCCAGCACCACTACCTCAAACAAACGAATATCGAAGTATAACTGAACTCTTTCCTACATCACACTCTTTATGTACAACCCATAGTTGTCAGCTGGGGACTTACTTTGATTCGTATTCCATATTATGAAACTTAAAACCATTGACAAAAAATTCTTAATAAGTTGTTACTCGTTGCAATGGTTTTAAAGATAAGTCACGCAAGAAAATATTGACCACTCCATTATTTAGGTTTGCTACTTATTAGAATGAATTATAAAGTTAATTAGTTAATATAACATACGAATACACATCTTTTACGAGTTAAACACTCACATATGATTTGAACCAGTTGGCGAACTCCGTGTCGAGCTTGTGTTGGAGCTTATTTGATGAAATGTAAGGAAATTAGAATTTGACTTCATCGACAAATAACTTATAAGAATAAAAACATATGAATTTATTGTTCACTCATACTTATTTATTATATATGAAAATAGGCATATAGAGTTAATTACCTTATATAATTCTCTGTAACTTTTGGACAATTGTTGATGACATAAAATGTGTTGCATCATACTATTTCATATGCAAAAATCGTGTTGACTTCTTCCCGAATGGTCTGCCGGCATCACTAAAAATTAAAATAATATTAGGATGCACTTCAGCACCACACCACTGGATGACGGAATTCTGACAAAGTTTCTGGGAACATTACGTTTTGTTCTTACATGATCTTCAAAATAATAAGCAGTTAAGCACAAAGGTTCAAAGCCTCCTCAACAAGGTGTGCATTTGTAATTGATCCTTCTACTTTGGCTTTATTTTTCATTATTTTTTCAACTTTCCTAAATACTTGTGCGGATGTCAACATATCAAATACTAATTCCATATTATAACCAATATTAAAATCAATGATTTAATTACCTCTCGAATGAGTACATCCATCTGTACTGAATCAGGCCTATCAAAAGAGCTTCATTAGCTAAATGAATCGAAGATGTCCCACGGAGTAGAAAAAACTTGGTGAAAATATACATTCCAATTTGCAAAGAATGACTGGAATATTTTGGTGCATTTGACAAATGTTTTCAACATGAAGATTTGGTTATATCAATTTGAAGAACAAGCAAAGATCCGTTATTGCCTTCCACATATCAGGTGGGAGAAGTTTCCTAAATACAAAATTGATAAGATCCGTTGTATCGTGATATGACAATTGAAGTTATAAAGATGAAAAAGTTTCTTGAAATTTTTAACCTTCGAAGTATATTCAATCAAAGATACAAAATTCAATGCGCCATGAAAATAATATATCGTGAGCTCATAAGCTAATCCTCTAAAGAAAGAAGAAAACTCCATTTGTTTATGATTAAAGATCTTATTTCCAGCAATTACAACTATACTAACATGTATCATCTTAACGATTTGAATCCCAAGAACCCATTTTGAAAAAGATTCGACTTCTTATCTACTTTAAACGATCTTATAAGATGTAGAGCTTAAGCTTAATCAAATACACTCAAAAGTGGCCTTTAAGTGTGTGTTTGTTGGCATAGTAGTAAATTGTTAACGCCGAGATCAATAGTCCGGGTTCGAGTCCATCATGATATAATCTTTAATTTTTGTATTTAATTGACAAAAAATAGTCTTTAAGTCTCATGGCGATATAATCTAATAAAACACTTACTCTAAAATGCACACGTGCATTGCTGAAAGGAGGAATTCCATATATTCATGATCGTGACGGCAAAATGTGTCAAACTCCAGATATCTATGTGAAAGTTCCTACAAAAGTAAAATCTAACTCCAAAGTGAAAACGGTAGCATTTGGTTTTACCACCAAATGTAGTTCTCAATTATGATCTTACAATACTATGGACATATTTGATATTACAGATGAGGAGCGTTTATTTTCATGATTAGTATTTGAATGATTGAGTATTTGATGGATTAAATATATAATAAGATAATTCTTATCTATCAATTCTCTGTTTACTACAAAAGATTAATGGAAGATTACAACTGGGGTAAATAACTCTTTCTTTATTTGGAGGATTATTCCAATCTCATCTATATTGATTGAATTAAATTCAATGGAGAACAATTTAAAGGATTAAAATAATATCGGATTTTGAGATATACTCAAACGTTAATTCTTAAAAGTAAACACTTGATTAGATTAAATTAATTTTATATATCTAACCTAATCATTAAATTTATATATCTAACATAATCATTAAAGTAAACACCCCTAATTGTATATGGATAAATGTGAATACTTCATGTTTCCTCTATATAATTCGTCACACAAAGGACCTATTGGCTACTCGTTTTAGTCTCACAAGCAAAATGACAGGAATATATATTATGATATTTGAGGCGACGTCTTAACAACCAATAATTTGGAGACAGCACTGATCCCATGCTTTGAAAAATTGTACATCCACAGCTGACTATTTTATTTTATTTTCTTTTTGGTCAATCGCTCAAAATACATGACCAAATTTGTAGTAATTTTTTTATTGCAGCATGAAATTTTTTATTCCAACAATTCATTCATGAACTTGTAGATTCTGTCAATGGATACAATAATGACGTTTCCGACCCAAAATCAAGAATGTGAAGACTAGACCTTGTGTTCATTCTTGTCGTAGGGTTGTGGTGTTTCTGCATATGATCACACTGCAAAAAGAGGTATAATCACATACAAGAATGAAAACACTATAAGAAAAATACAGAACCATACGCTGTTGGTGCTGTAGATTGACCAAAAGTATACAAGAGTTATAACTTACAAGATACAACCAGTTTAAGATCACAAATGAAATACTGATACTAGGATTAAAAAGAAAAATCTGAAGATTTACTAGTGTCGTCACCAATGTTTATGTCACGAAATTCGTATATTATTAAGCATCTGCTTTCGATGGAAGATGTCACTTTTTGATAGCGGTTAATGTAATTATTCACAACGAAGTAGAAAAAAAATTCGTTCTGTATATACAGAAATCAAAATAAGAATTCCATCCAATCTCCATTCGGGTTGAGGAGCCTATAATAATAAAATTGAACAGACAAAGAAGGAGATGACCTCTAATTACAAGAGCCGCTCCATCACTCCATAAATTAAAGCCTGGCCGGCATCACATGTAATGTCCACCAATAGGAAGTCAAGATTAATTTTCTTAGATAATGTAGTTCCACCCACAGCAGAGCTAGAGCCTCTATGTAATTTCATTTCTAATTCTCTTGGCCTTATTAATTACTTCATCGTCCATAAAAAATTTATATTGCTTTGATATCATGAGTTTTAATAAATTATATTGAGTAAAGTATATTGCTTTGATGTCATAAGTTTTAATAAATTATATTGAGTAAAGTGAATAGAGATGAACCTTATTAATTACTCTATGTCTACCAAAAACTGATATTACTTTTAATAACACCAATTTTAATAAATTGTATTAAGTGTAAAGTGAATAGAGATAAATAAATAGATTAATGGATACAATAAAATTATACAATCACATTATGAGACCACACGAGAATACTTTAATAATTACCAATATAATTAACTAACAAAATAATAATATTAAATTAATGTGTTAATTATGTTTACATAAATATTCTTTTCCCACTTATTCTAAAAGCAATTAAATTTATTAGTTTTAAATTTTAATTTTGAAATTAATCACTCTCCACATAAGTATCATTTTTCCACACATTATGGCCGACCATAATGTAACCAAATAGCATTACTCGTTTTATTGTAATAAATTGATGGATTAAAGATTAAAATTATAGAATTGATTTTTTCAAAAATAAATAAATAAATACAAGTGAAAGAACCTAAATATCATTAAATGCAATTTTTTAGTGAAGGAATGTGGGCATTATTTTTGCTAATGCATCAAAGAAATAAGTGTGTAAACATGAGAATATGAGATGATAGTAGTATTAAACAACTCATATATACCTGCGTAAAAATGCCATTACCCATATATCATTTTTTTTTTTATGTTTTCAGAACCAAACAAAATCTTGGCAAATAAAATTAAAATCAACGAAAATTCTAATAAAAGTCTCGCAAAGTAACGAGAGAGGGATGTGACAACTCCAAGATGATATAACAAGAAGCAAACACATGATATATCATCCCATTCCCATATAACTACTATTAAGAAACACAAACATCAGTGCAAATTTATGCCGATGCAGTTAATAGAAAGTTACACAACATTATGTTGATAACTTGAACGAGTAGCTAAAAAACAAAACGAATCTCTTATTAGAAATCAACACATTACAGTCCTCAGAGAGGAGAAGACCAGGATAACTTTGCCCTTGTTCAAGTATATCTAATTCAGTTCAAGGCACACAGTAGCAAAAAATAACCTCTTAGGGAATGGAGCGCTGATAAAGGGGCAAAGCTCCGAGTGCTTCACGTTCCGCTTGCTCTCTCTTGACCTACCATCATAACCATACATAAGAGTTTAGAAGGAAACCGGGCATAGAACATGACTTGCAAAAAAGGACCATATAGCTGCAAGAATTTAGGTGGCAGATGAGCCACCTGTAAGTCCATGTGTTTGAAACTACCTAATAGGCACCAATCAACTGATTCAATTTCGGAAAAAAGGTATAAACAAAAGCCAGTCTTGGCAATGAATTGTTATCTGTTGCTTAAATGTATGGATGAAACACATTTCATTGCTCAATGAAGCATAAAATGCTCCAGAACTGTTTTTGTAAAACGCTAAACACTTTGGAGCATAGTGTTGAGATATAGCATTTAGGAACTTACAAAAGCTAGCATCTCCTGTAAATAGCTCCGGAATGGTGTCTGCATAGCCTGTGAAAGAAAGTAGAAGAAAATTAATTGACTATAACGCTGGCAACCGACTGCTACTAAGAAATAACCATCATGGCGACCTACTAAGAACTGCCACAAGTGATTTCCTAGCCATTAGAATGGGACCCTACATGGATGCTTGACCAAAGGGAATTTATAGCTTGAATGGTATTCTGATTCATTAATTAAGTCGACCCTCCAAAACTCTCAATGATGGGGAAATGAAAGTGATTCCCCCTATTATACAACCAGTTCCCTCCATAAACCAAGCACCGCCCATGATTGAGAATCAGATCTCATGCACACTAGGCAACTGACATGTTATTCTTTCTAATTTTGCATTTGCCGACAGCATATCCAGATCAGTTACTCCATCGCGTATAAGAGAATGAGATTGCAGTGACATTCACAAGAAAGCATAGGAATTCAATATAAAAAATTTAGTTGGCTTCCAACATAAAAAGTTTATGAAGGGCTATAAGTCAGTCACAACCTTGATAGAAGAGATATTCGACAAGCATCAGAAAAATATGTTCATCCTTAAAGCAAGATAAATAGAAGTATTAGTAATGTCCATACAACAAAGAATTTCAATCAACTGCAACAAAATCAAAACAAATATCAACTTAAAATAACTTACAGGCAGACCAAAATATTAAGCTAAGGAGCTGATCAGCTGACAAACATTACATTTTAAGAATAAATACGATTAGCAAAGTTTAAATATACGTTTCAAGCACCGAGATGTTTTCCAGTAGCCTCGCGAGGCAGTCCGAGGCGTAAATCATAAAAATGCATAAAAATTATAAATAATATAATAAAACACCTAAAAACATGTAAATATATAATATAAAAACACATAAAAAAATTATAAGTTCCTAACTACTTAAAAATTATAATAAAATCTTTAAAATCTTAAACTCAAATCTAATAATTAATTAGTCATAATTACATGTCCAACTAAATAAATAAGAAATCTGTAATTTCCAACTAATTAACTTGAATTTTGTCAAGTTTGGGTGCAGAATAGTAAAAAAAAAAAAAGAAAGGAAAATATATTTCACTGTTGTTGGCATGATGAGTCGTTGTTGTTAGCACGCCGCGCCTTGAGTCGTCGGAGAACGGCAGCAGAGTCGCCAGTGAAAGGTGGTGGTGAGAGAGAGAAAGAGAGTGAGAGGGAGAGACTAAGAGTAAGAAGGAGATGGGTTTTCTAAAGGTTTCTAAGGTTTTTTTCATCTTTTAATTTGTTAATTAAGGTTGTTTTTTAATAACCCACTACAAATTGGGGCCAAATAAATAAAGCCCATTGATTTTCGGACCTTCAAAGACCAAAAAACTGGAAAAAAAATTACACAAACTGAAGAATTAAAGAGGCGTGCGCCTCTGTCCGCCTCTCAGCGCCTCAGTGCGCCTCATGTCTCTCAATAGTTACTCAATAAGCAGTTCAATTTTATTTTTTCTCAAGGAATAGACATCCACTTCACATGCTTTGCACGAAAGATCAGACAAAATACAAATGTAGCAACAAATCTGGGATACGACACTCAGACTAGTTCAACTGGTTAGCATGTGTAGAAGGCCAACATCACAAGAATCACCAAGCAAGAGGGTAAGGACAAGATTTATGACGTATCAGATTGGTTTGAAAGAATAGTCTGTTTGGCCACATTTTTATAACCTCTTAATTACATGAGCTGAAAAAAAAATGCCATACAAGAGCAATATAATAAATAAACACGTTATCTGTTTGTTTTCACAAAGTACAATACAAAAGCATTTGTACTAACAATGGCTGTCCATTGAACGCAAAATCTATCAGTCTATCTCCTACTGCACCAATAACATGAAGCTTAAGGAATGCAGGATAATTTCTGCAGGAATGTGTAACAACAGGGTATACGCATAGCAGGATGGATTGCAAATACGAAAAAAAATTACCCCTATCAACTAATTTAAGACCAATCAGCTCTCATAAGCTAACAAAGAAATATACACTTGTCAAGAAAAACTAAAAAAAATTATCCAGTGCATAGTAACACTATCTCCATTTCCAAACATACCGAGTCACTAAACATAATAAAATTCAGAATTCAAACTTCAATTCACACATGAAATATAAAACTCCCCCAAACCCACACGCACGCACATACAAGCACGCGCATAGAATATATATTCAGCTAGCTTATCACGTGTCCTGTACAAAATCGAATAACTCAAAACGCAGAATCCAAAAAATTATATTTAAATATCATCGTAAATGAGTACCTGTAGATCTTCGGAAAGATACTCGTGCTTCATAGAAAGGTCCATTGCGCGCTTCAGCCGCTGATTCCTGGCATCCACGATCTCTCTTGGGAGACGATTCAGCGCCTCCTTCACATCCAGATCGTACATCGGGTCGTACAAATCGTCATGCCGAAGACCTAATTTTCCAAATCGCATTAGAGACAACTAAAACTCGAAATTTCTGCACACCTCAGAAAATACTCATCAAATGATTACCGTATCTCCGGAGGCGAGTGGACACCGCTTTCATGTGCATGGCGGCGAGAGGGTTCCGGTTTGGGTCGACCAGCCACTTGGATAGAGCCGCTGCCATGGATTTTCTCGCTCTAGAACTTTCTCTATCAATGTTCCACGCTGTTAACCCTCTGTCCTGGTAACTGGTTGCTGTTTTGAACCGAGATAAATATACTACGACCATAGGTCGAATTGCAAGGAATTGTAGGATAGCATCGCGAAGAAACGGGCCGCTGTCTAGGGCTTTCGTTGGGCCAAAAGCGGGTTACCCGATATTAAAAATGGATAACGAAAAACCCAATATAAAAGAAACCGTGTTGTGGTCCTCAACTTTCAAATAATTTTATTTTACTTTATTCTTTCATAAATTTTTTAGTTGCACAATTTATTTTACCACCGTGGACTCACCAAATATAAGAAACGACCCCTTTTTACCGGATCATGCTACGCAAGAATCACAGTAAAAATAGGAGGAGAAAAGCTAGCGCCAACTGAAACAAACGAAGAATCCTACTGCTCCAAAATCATAACAGGAAAAAAAAAAAAACTCACTAAAACATGAAGATCGCCTGAGCAGAAAAACAGATTCACGCAACGGTGATGCATAAGCAGATTGATGGTAGTAAGAGGTAGACGTTGAAGGCGAAGGATCAATGACTCAGATCAAACCAATCGACGCCGAATTCCAGCGGAACGCGTCGAGAGGGGCGCAGAGCTTGCAGAGCTTTCCCGACGGAATTCTTCCCCCCCTCGGCGCCCACACCGCCTCCAATCACAAGCTCCGCCCATTCATCGTATCTCCCTTTGATCACCGCTACAGGTGTGTGTTCATCATCACTGTCGCGTGTTAATTTTACGTGGATTATAGGGCTTCATATTGGCCCCATTACAGCAATTTGCCTTAATTTTGTTGTTTACGCAGAGGCTGGCAGGCATTGCTGGTGGTATTAGTCTTCTACACGGCGTGGGTGTCCCCGTTCGAGTTCGGTTTCCTCTCGGAGCCTACGTGGCCGCTAAACATCACGGACACCGTCGTCAATGGCTTCTTCTTGGTCGACATCGTGCTGTCGTTCTTCGTTGCTTATCTTGACAAATCGACTTATGTTCTGGTCGACGACAGGAAGCTGATCGGTTTGAGGTATGCGAGAACGGGGCTGCTCTTCGATGTCATCTCCTCCATGCCTTACGAGTTGATACACAAAATTCTGAACATCATTCTGAACAATGTCAATGCGTATGGCTACTTCACTATGCTTCGCCTCTGGCGTATCAGAAGAGTCAGTGCAATGTTTGAGAGGTACACGTTCTGTTTTGGAAATGATAAAAATGCATCCATTTTGTCAATAATGGTACATTGAATTAGAACTGTATTGTAGTCCTTTTTGTTGACTATAAATGAAGTTTTCTTAGTATAACTGCAGAATGGAGAAAGACACGAACTTTAACTACATTGTAGTTCGAACCATAAAGCTTATGTGTGTGAGTATCTTGAGACACTAGCTGCAGAGTTGATGGTGGAATTTATCAAACTGAAGCTTGTGATTTGTGTTGTGTAGGGCACTCTTTTTTCTGTTCATGTCGCTGCATGCGGCTTCTATCTTCTTGCTAACAAGAATAGGGACCCGAAGGACACATGGATCGCGGCTGCAAACGACAATTTTCATCAAATGCCGGTGAGGGACAAGTATGTTATATCTATGTACTGGTCCGCCGTCACTGTCGCATCACTGGGCTATGGAGATTACCATGCTGTGAACAGAGGGGAAATGATTTATAGCATCATCTACATATTGTACTTCCTTGGATTGACATGCTACATCATAGGAAACTTCACCAATTTGATTGTTGAATCCACCACCAGAACTAGGAAATATGTAAGTTTATATGGGCACAGAGTTCATCCATCATCTGTAATTGTGAATTTCTTTAATTTCCAGTGCTGTTTAGTTATGGACTTGTATATAAATGCTATAGGAACAACTGGATTGCCTTCTGCAGTTTTTTACCTTTTCCAGTCTTGCATATGTGATGTCTATACTCGAATGGTTGACTGATACAGTACTGGTTCTCTGAATTATCAACTTAAGGCAGCTCATAGTTCACATTTTGCAGAGAGAAACTATAAATGCTGCTTCGAGCTTCGGCAAAAGGAACCAACTTCCTGCGCACCTGCAAGAACAGATGATAGCGCACTTGAGCCTCAAGTACAGAATCGACTCTGAGGGGGTGCAGCAGCAAGAGACAGTTGATTCACTTCCAAAGGCGATTCGTTCAAGTATCTCACATTTTCTGTTCTACTCTCTTGTTGATAGAGTGTATTTATTCCAAGGGGTGTCCAATGACCTACTCTTTCAGCTGGTAATGGCCAACATTTTATTTTTTTATACTTTTATCTTTTCGTCCCTCCTTTTTCACGCACTGGTCTTTGTTTCTTTTCTTTTACAAGTTTTGCTAAGTGAAGGATTCCGTGATCTTTACTTCTTTTCTGTCACATTATCATTATCTAGAAATGGATGTATAGTAATGTTGCACGTCTAGATTGTTCAATTTCATTTATTTTCTTTCTTGTTTATACTTATATCAGAACTTTAGTTTTTGTCTATGGTATCTCAAACGTGGAAAAGAAATCACAACTATGGCGGTGATGATGATTAGAAAATAGTGTATCATAGATGTAAACTAGTGCTGCACAGTTCACATAACCTTTTTTTAGCTAAAATAACACTTGTTATCTATTTGGCGCTCACATAGTTACTAATAATGCATTGTGAAAACAAAATTTTGTGTTTTTTACGTCTATGCTTGCAGGTCTCAATCATGAAACCTGAGTATTTCCCCAATGGAGAAGATATTATTTTACAAAATGAAACACCCACGGATATGTATATTCTGGTTAACGGGGCAACCGTAAGCTCTCTCTCTCTCTCTCTCTCTTGTGTTGTCCATCTTTTTCCTATATTATGCATGTATTAATTTATGCTAATGTTTCAAGTAGTAACCCCACATTTTTCTTGATGACAGGATCTTATTTCACACATAAATGCAATGGAACGGGTAAAAGGCCAAACATTATTGACGAACATATTCTGATTTATTATAATAACCGAGGATTAGTAAATGCAAATGGTCCTAAAATATGTGTGTAACGAATTATTCTAGGTTGTCGGGTGTATGAAGACAGGGGATGTTTGTGGTGAAGTAGGTGTTCTTTGCTACAGACCACAACTTTTTACTGTTCGAACAAAGAGATTGAGCCAGCTGCTGCGGCTGAATCGTACTGCATTAATGAACATTCTCCAGAATAACGTTGGAGATGCAACAATAATCATGAACAATCTTCTTGAGGTAAATGAAAATCAGTCATTATTTGTACAGTGACAATCTTGATGAGATTAATGTTGTACCTAACTTAAGTAATGAGCCTCATGACAATAAATTTCTAGCAGTTAGGCACTCCTGGTGAATTTGGTCCTATGCAATTGTGTCTGTCTTTTCATTGCAGCATCTGAAAAAGCACAAAGATCCTGTGATGCATGAAATCTTGACGTATACAGAGCAAATGCTGGCTAAAGGAAGATTCGACATCCCTCTGAGCTTATGCTTTGCTGCAGACAGAGGTGATGAGCTGTTGTTGAATCAGTTGCTTAGACGAGGTATGGATCCGAATGAGTTGGACACCAATGGCCGCACAGCTTTGGTAATGGCTAATCTTCATTTTCTGAGTCTTTGTTACACGTTGCTAGCTCAATAGTTCATGAAAAGTAGATGCATTGTGTATGTGCAGAATCTTGCAGCATCAAAAGGATTTCTTGAATGTGTTCTTCTCCTTCTTGATTCCGGCGCAAACCCCAATAGGAAAGGTACTTCTATTTGGTTAACTAAGACCTACAAAACCATCAATACTTTGTAATCTTGCCTGAATATTACAGCATTCTCATGCAGATTCTGAAGGAAATGTTCCATTATGGGATGCAATAGTGGGAAAACATGAGGCTGTGATAAAGGTGCTGAGTGACAATGGGGCGATATTGTCTTCTGGTGACGTAGGCCACTTTGCTTGCTTTGCAGCCGAGCAGAACAACAAAGATCTGCTTCAAGAGATAGTCAACTTCGGTGGGGACATAGCGCAGCCTGACAGCCACGGAACCACTCCTCTGCACAAGGCAATATCTCATGAAAATGTTGAGATTTCCAAGTTCTTGATAGAACATGGAGCTGATACAGAAAAGCCAGACGCGGATGGCTGGACGCCACGAGCCTTAGCTGATTATCAGCGCAATGAGGAGATCAAAGCTTTGCTGCAAACAAACACGCAGTCCAGGGAGCACAAGGGACACCAAGGAGGCAAGACTGCTTCGCCTCAGCCGCCTCCTCAGAAGAGGGTAGGTATTAGAGATGCGAGGTTAGAGAGAGATGATGTTAAGACGAGGAGAAGGCAGACACATCTGAGAAGCTCCCTTGCAGGGATAATCACAGCTGGCCAAAGACAAATTGAATGTCAGTATTCTTGGAATTTGGCCTAGTACAGTAACTTAGAATGAGAGTAGCCTTAACATGATCAAACTGTGCAGGTTCTTACAATCTTGGGATGGCACAGAGCTGCCCTAGAGTGACGATAAGTTGCCCGAGAAGGGTGACACTGCTGGGAGGCTGGTGCTTTTGCCTGGATCCATTGCAGAGCTGGTCGAGGTCGGGTACCAGAAGTACGGTTTTCGTGCTGAAAAAGTCCTGATGAAAGATGGTTATTTGATTGAAGATTTGGATGCAGTGCGAGATGGTGATCATCTCATCCTGGCTAGTGAAGATGAAATGTCGACTGTCGAATTTTAGCAGGAAATGTTGTTGTCATGTTTTGGATTGATTTGTGTTTGTTTGTAGGAACATGAGGGAATGGGATCCCAAGAAACATGGATCAAGTATGCGTACCATAGCAAATCCCACTGTTGCATACATTTTGTTCTTCACTTCTACTGGCCCAACAATATTGAAAATTGTTTCACGATAAATATATATTGTGTTGGAATTGCATATTACAAGAAGATATAGATCTTAAAATTGTATGGTTTATGCACTCAGAAAAACTTGAAAGCTTTGTGAAGAGTGAGAATTGAGTATTTTATAGCCTGCTGAGTTGAAGAACCTTGTGCTGTCACGATTGTACGTCTTACTACGAGCTTGTTCCATTGTGTTCGAATTTGCTTATATTTTCATGTATTCTGCTTCTTCTCATATTTTCAAGCACATTTTAATTTTTAAAGGAAAGTGAGAGAGAAGAACAAGTGAAACCAACTCATCACTTGAATATGTATTTGATATGAGGTGGTCTTGCCTCATGCGTAACATGCAGGCGGGTCCCACTATCTTATTTATTTTTGATGAAATAATAAATTCTAATTAATCTTTAACATAATAATTCATTAATAATTGCGCACAAGTATTTGTGAATTAAGAAAGAATTTTCAATCCATTCCAATATTAGAAATTAGTAATGTATGAGGTGAAAGGCCAGAAGACAGAAAAAGTACAACACCAAATGCTGATCTATATAGTTCATCATCTGGCAACACCATTTATACGTCGACAAAGACTTCCCTCTTCCAACGAATTGCCTCCTTTCTGCAATCTCTCCTTTGACTTCGCCAATTGAAATGCCAGAAAACCTAAGGTCTTCTGCACCTAATGATTTCTGTGGAGAAAGAAGAGTCTATTTACTTCTCCTATAATGCGTTTCTCACGACGTCCTTTCTTCCATTTTCTCCACGCGTTGCTGCAGATGGTATGCGAAGATGATAACTTGTGTTTACGCTCCACCTGACCCTTCTGGTACAGTCTGCAAAACACAATCCGTTTAGGTTAGTTTCGCGTGATCAACTCAAAAGAAAAGGCCATTGTGGATTAAAGAAAAACAAACCTGAAGCTGCCTGTCGTTGAAGCTCACTGACCGGTGCTTTAGTTCACCTCTGCGCGTCGTCATCTCATCCAATATCTCAGCAGAAGATACATCAGGCGAACTTCCATCAGTATCCATGTCAGGCATTTCCCTGTCCTGCTTTCCACAAAAACAGACTCAGTGTTACGAATGGTGCAACGAGCCTTCAAGAGGTGAAGATAGAGATTTTTACTTACCTTGATTGATAGGCTCCGGTTCCTAAATGAGCGTCCGATGATTTCTTCGTACTCAGCTGCATCCAACTCCCGAAGATAGTGAGGAGGGAACACCTTGGGAAGAACGTGCTCTCGAATGCTTATCAATAGGAAGAAAGGCAACGGAAACAATATCCCAGCAATCGGTATCCACGTGATTCCGAAGCACAACAGGAGATAGGCGAGCTGAAAGATAGTAAACATGAAGATGTACTTGAACGGCACCCCCTCCACATACGAAGCATGGAAATCCTCGATGACTCTGCCGGAGGAATAATCACACGAATAAGTTAAAACAAATACCAATCTTTGATTCGTAGAATGCAATATTCGAGGCTTACTTGAAGCGACGGCCTGGTGGAACGAATAGCAGCAAAATCCTCTCCCAAAACTGATTTCCTGGGAGACTATCGATGGCCATGTAGGCAAAGTATCCCCACAAGACAGAGGTAGGTATCAACTTGAGCACGGGCGTGGCACATATGGCGAGCCCCACAAGTACGGACTGCAACAAGTTGCTGACCCGTTGCTCGTTCACTCGAACAGGCAAATAGAGATCGATGCACTTTTCAGGATCGAACGCACTGTCTGAATCCGTATCATCGTGGCTCAGGACGGCCTCCTTCAAACTCGCCAGGTCTTTGTCCGCAGCGTGCTGCAGCAACACAAAATTAGATTTAAACTACTATTCTCATACTTAGATGGAAAGAGACAGACACGAGCACGTACTGAGGGCGCGCCTCCATCTCAACAAACACCGCGTGCATCCGCCCATAGATCTCCATGTTGCTCGCTTGCAATTTCATGCCTTCCTTTGCAGACTTCACCATCTTCCTCCGTATCAACTGCAGTGAGCACTCGATTATTAAACAGTTTTTTTGCTCGTATGACGTGAAAATTTTTGTGAGTCGTGCATCCTACTTGCTTCTTAAGGACTGCAAGACTCCGAGTGTGCATAGGCGACTGTGGAAGAACACCATTCGAAGGCGGTAGTCCGAGTAATCCACAAATCAAAGTCTTGAAAAAAAAAGTACAACTCTCAGCATACCTAATTGAGAAAACATAAGAATTTAGTCAAAGATAGCAACTTGAATTTTATATACCATCACTCCCAGCAAAAAGATATCATAATGGTAAGCAGTTGGCTTTTTCAGATTAAATTCCTTTTGTTGTGACAACTGAGAAGCTACACTGTGATCGAAAAAGTATAGGCCCGCGATCATCAAAGCCGGTATTATCGCAGCAAAAATGTACGCTGCCGGCACCTTCCCCATGTCCTGATATTCCATTACATGAAACATTAGCACATGCAAGACAAATCACAAAAGCACTATGATTGTTTGAGCTACTTACCTTCATCACAGTCCAGTGATACAAAGACTCAGAATCCCAAGGATCGGGCAGAAAAGGCGCCTCGGGACTCCCGAAGGACGTTGCGTGGTATGCTATAGGATAACGCAGTCCACAGTATAACGGCCAGTGGAACTCCATAGTCTGCAATTAGACTCCTAAACATGCCTGTCTCGAATAGGCCGGAGGATAAGAATCAACATAATGTAGTTAATGCCACGACACCTATTTAAGTTTGCACTTCGACAAACTCACCATACCTGAACCATAACGCCAGGACCTAGCTTGTGTGCTCTTGAGGGAAGTGATAAGGACGCCGAAAGAAAATATGACAGCGAGTAATCCGTTAGTATAAAGCCACTGGAATTGGAATTTCTCTTCGGAGGTGTTTTCGCCCTTTGGAATGCGGAACTCACTCACCACACCCTGTTTATTCAAGCAATAGAAGTGTTACAATTACAAACGCAATTACGCTAGCAAATGCTACAAGGCAAGAGAGGAGTACAAGCTTACCTTGATGGCCTCTTGAAGGAAAAGAACGGTGATTAACATGCCGAAAAGCTCCCCTGCTACTCTTGTGAACCGACTGATGATGGTGCAGGCATTGTATATAGCGAGAAGAAACAACATCAGAGCAGTCCAGACACAAACCCTGTAAAGAAAACCAAATGCAAAAGGTTACACAACATGCTAAAAGTGCAAGCAGAAGATTAAACGGAAAGAAAATATCGAGGGTAGTTACACTTACCACCCAGCCCAGGCTAGATACAGCTCTGTTCCCACGGTTTTTTTAGCAAAACTATACAGGTAGGAGTACATAATTATGGTTGGTTCCGCAACCCCTAAGATCAACAATGGCTGGCCACCGAAGATCGCATGAATGACTCCACAGATAGCTGTGGAAGCCAGAGTTTCAGGGGTGCTCAAGCTTCCATCTGTTACAAACGCAACAAACTTATCAGAAGTTGAAAGTTTGCTATTCGTATAAGGAAGCTTGTTGGCCAACAATTACTTCAATTAGTAGGAGAATTCTTACTCTATGGGGCTCAACTTTCATTTCTTAATAAACTATTGCTCAAGCAAATCAGAAGGATACATCTAGTGTCCTTGAAAGTTAAAACTGACCTGTTTCTCGACTTAGCTGCTCCCCAAATGCAATCACAGGGAGAGCAGAAGCAAAGAAAATGTAGGCTGTTGGAGCAAGAATCCTGCAATGGTTAATGACAATAGAGATCAAATTTAGAGCTTTGTTGAAATAGAATATCATACAATTATACCCTCCATTACTCAATTGCAAGGCGAAAAAAAGGCAGACCTTGCACCGAGCCACATGAATCGAGCCAGTCCTTCTTGTAGCATGCCAACCGTCCTTTGAAATCCTTCTCGACTCCTTGAACGGAGTCTTGAGGCCATCCATGGTGCTTGGCTTGCTATAATGATAATCAAGAAAAACATGAAGGTAAATAATATTTCAAAAATGCAGGAATGCAACAAAAGAAATAACAGCATTGATGCATAAATCATTGGGTTTCCTATAAAAGTATCTGTATCAGAATCCAACCAATTTAAGATTAAAAAGCAGAAAATTACTTTAGGGCGCATATACGATCGCAAAAGCCGATCTTTATCATTTCCATTTGCAAACAACATTTATGAGATGAATAATACAAATGAATAACCCATTTCCTGAATCAAACAGATAATCAAAACTGCATTTTCCATAATCAAAAAATGTCTTAAGTGGTGGGTTAGATTCGAACCGGAACGTCCACCTTTTTCCGCTAATGCACGTGATGAACCACACCAGACATCAAATTTATCATAAGATTGTGTTTATATACGTAGACGTAGTCTGTGTTTGTAGCAATTTTGTGTAAGTATATGTACAGCGTTGATGGTCCATATCCAAATCCAGAAGCAGTTGCAAAAACAATTGAATCTCGCTCTCTCTATAAACCGTCCAATATTCATCAAGCCCAAAAACGTCACCAACTAACTACATAACCTATGAAATTAAAATAGGCCAAACATTTTTTTTTATTGGATAGGACACAAAGTCTGAAAAAAATACCACGAAATTGCACCAACGCTGCCAATGTGCTGATCTGATTCGAGAAAAAAGCCAATGCGGGTGGCCTTACACAAAAATAGTCGAATAAAAGATAAGAATAGGAAAAATGCATCATTTTTTTTCCGGAAGGCAAGACGGCGTCGGAGAAGAAGGAGCGCCGATTTCGCGAAGGGGGAGAGAGAGAAAGTACATACCTCTTTCTCTATCTCTCTCTTCCGCTCCTATTTCGACTCTTGTTCAGTTCACGAGAGAGTGAGGAAGGATGGATGTCGAGCATCGAATGTTGTGTGAATTCGAAATATAAAACATGGGACATTGCGATGTTAGTGCGGTCCACTGTATCTGCTGTTACGAAAAAATATTTTCTGTCAATTTACTCGGTAAATATCTTTCTTCTCTATTTTGGAAATTGGATTTCGACATCTCATAATTCTCAAATACAGAACTATCCCTGTGCTTTTAGTGCTTGTTTGGTAGCCTTTATAAGGCCTAGATAGCAAACATATCTTGCCTTATCCTTTGTTTGGTATCCTAGTTTATTAAACTCTCAGACCCGTCATTTAACCCAAGCCCGGTGTTAAATCACTATTTCTCCTATACTACACATCTCAGGTCACCCCTCGGATACCTAAGCTTTCTTTCAACATTACCTCTGATAATTCCAAATTACCCTTTTGAAACACAGTATACCAAATCAGCCGCAGCACCATACCTTCCGAATCGAATTCGATTGAAGGAGTTCCATTCAACTATGTTCAGCTCAGACACGATTTCGAGAGACTTTCTTCACTCCAATCCCTCTCACCACAGCAATTTCAAGCATGTTTCAGCTGACGCCCAGTTCTCAAAGAGCAGAGAAGTCATGGGATCGGATTTCTTCAATAATCATCATCAACATCAAGAACAGCAGCAGCAGACCTCCGGATTAGCTCGATATCGATCGGCACCGAGCTCGTTCCTCGCGGCCCTTCTGGATTCCAACACTGACAACAGCAGCAGCGGCGATGAATCCGACGCTTTCTTCTCGGCGTTGATGGAGGCGCCGTTGCGCGATCTGAATCCGAAGAGTAGTGATCATCAGATTTCAAGCGGTATGAAGCGGGAAGATGGGGCCGAGGCGGAGCCTTCAACGTAAAGTTGATGAAACTGGATTAATTTTTCTCCAGTTTTGCCTTGGTGTGAGTGGTTTGTCTATGTTAAGCTTCAATTTGTTAAGAGCTTTCTGTAGTCTCGGATTTCTGTAAGTGGTTTCATAGTTTGTTAAGCTTCAGTTTGTTGGTGTGAGTGGCTTGATTGTTTGTTAAGCTTCAGTTTGTTAAGCTTCAGTTTGTTGGGGAATGAAGATGATTATTGCACACAAGGTCGATGGAGGAAGAGAGAAGAAGACCCGTGAATGAAGGATATACTTGTCCTCTTTCAATAGTCAGCAAGGTTATAAGTGTAAATTTGTTGACTAATCCTGATTTTAAACTAAGGTACCAAACAAGTTTTTAAGTTATCTATACTATGTATATTGTCTACCAAACACCACGTTATAATAATAATCTAGGATACATATCTATGTCTAAGCTATCTCAACTTATCTTATCTTCCTTACCAAACGGGCCCTTAAGGTATACTTTAATTAGGGGTGAGTATTCGATTATTCGATCGGTTTAGGACGCAAAAATAATCGAATTGAATTAATCGAAATTTTTAAAAAAATAACCGAATCGATCCGAATTTTATTCGGTAACCAAACCGAAATAACCGAAATATTCGGTTATTTCGATTAAACAAAATTTTTAGAAAAAAAAATATTTTTTCCAAATGAATAAATAAATAATATTATATATTGATATTATAGATATAAAAAATGGTTTATTTTTAGCAAAAAAAATATTTTTTTCAAATGAATATATAAATAATAGTATATATTGATATTTATATATAAATACATTTTATATGTTATATATATACAAAATATTTTCAAATTTTTTTGATAGTATTATATAATAAATAAATAATATTATATTTTACAAATAATAGGATTAAGGATATTGATATATTAAAATTATAATTCTAAATAAATAAATAATATTATATATATATATATATATATTTGGGGTTTTCGGTTGAAAAAATTCCGAACCGATCGAAAACCGAACTACCGAATTTTAATTCGATTTTAACCGAATCAAATTTGATTTTCGGTTTGGTTCGATTCGGTTATTCGGTTTTTCAGGTATTTTGGTCACTCCTAACTTTAATACCCAGCCTGTTCAAGGAGAGTTGCAATTATTTATGTAATGGCGATGCACTTTTTAATAGAGTACATCGTATTTTTTGATAACTACATAGAGTTTCCTAATATTATTAATAGTTCACTTAATTTTGTTAGCTTACTATATTTTTGAAGTTATATGAGTTTGTACTTACAAAGACTAAATCGATGTAAGTATTGAGGTTATTGAAAAAATTAAATGTCATTTATCATAAATATATAGAGAAGGAAATCATATTGTTGATAAGCTAGCGAATGTCACTAACAGGGTGTTTGGTTGTGCTTATAAGCTCTTTAAAACAAATTATAAGTTTGTTTAAAACTTATAATTTGCAAAGTATTTGACAAAATAAGTTCATAAACAAACATAATGTTTGTGAAAATAATTTCCAACAAATTATAAGTTCCACTAAAAATACGTTGGTTAACCCTAACTTATTTTTTCATAAACTTATAAACAATCATGAATTTACCAAAATAACCTTATTATAGTTCGTTATTTCCTCACATACACTATTAACTTCACATCTCGTCAATTTTATCTCTCTAACTATGATTTTCTCTCTTTAACAATTCTTTCTCTAGCTTATAAGATCAATTATCCAAACACTTTAACAATTTATAAGCATTTGAGATATTACCTCTTATAAGCTCTCTAAAATAAGCTTAGCCAAACACGCCCTAACTCACTATGGACGATGGTCAGTTGCCTTATGTTCATCCTTTCATTCATCAATTAAATATAGAGATGTGATCACTTTTGACTATTTATTTTTTATTATGTATTTTCGTTAATCCTTTCATTCGATGGTCTTATATTCACCCTTCCATTCATCAGTTATTACATAAGGATGTCGCTGCTTTTAATTTTATTTACTTAACTTGAATTTTTTAATGAGGCCTACTTTTGAACTCTCATTTCGTAAATGCCTTTCATTTCTAACTTGTGTACTATTTTCATTTCTTTTGTGTGTATAATTTACTCTTTTAAGTTTTTTATAAAAAAACAAGTACAAGCTTGTTCTCCTCAAATAGATTAGATCGCTTAGTCGTAAAAAGTATTAAATTTATATACTTGTCACGAACAATAATATTGATTCCATCTAAACAAATAATGGTTTATCACTTTTTAGTGTTTATTTGCGAAATTCTTGATTGAGGAGGGTTTAATTGGAATTTTCAACTATGACGGAGGACTTTTGGTATACAACTATAATATGGTGTCAAATCCGAAAGCCTTTTTCCATGCAAATCACTAATTCATTTTATTGTCTCACTCGGAAATTCTATAGAACATATTAATAAAATATTATAATATAATAAGTATAGTATATCTATATATATTATGGAATTTCTCCCGTCTCACCTCACCTTGATTTTCACATGGCAGCGGAGAAACCAAACTCCGTCGCACAAAATTTTAAAAAAATTATAACTCAAGTAATTGAATTAGTAATTTATATTAAAAAATCAAAATTGTCTCAGTTCATGTTATCAAATGAAATATCACAATAACTACTGTTAAGACGTATATACTGTAGAGTTTTAAAAGTGCCATTTATATTTGAGAGTATTACATTATCTTTTATTTTGTAACTAAAAAGTGTCAATTCTTCTAAATAAATATATAATTTATCTGAAAAAATATCAATGTCATAAAGCGAATATTCTTACAGAATCCACTTCATAAAATATTTAGTGTTTATCTTATTATTCTAGTTAATTGTCAATTACTTTAAGCCCTAGTTCCAGTTGAGCGTATGGTTTTGATTTTGTTCATTAGTTTAATTGAATCATGTTATGAATTATTGACATTGTTTTATATATTATTTAGTTAGGACATCCCAATTCCCAAATATGACATATTACTTGTTATAGACAATAAACTTTTGAATGAGATGGTTATCTGACATGATTATATGCATGCATATCAATACATTCACCAACGTAATAAAGTAAAACAGATATCATAATCAATTATCAAAGCAATATTAATTCTGTAGGGTAAGGCATATTTAAATGTACATTAGATTCTCTGTAACATATTCCAAAAAAAATTCTTAGGCATCATCCTACCTTAATTAACACTCACGGATTTTCTCTAATTATCTTATCCACCTTTAAACAAATGGAAAATCCCCTTTGAATTTGCCCAATTTTCGTGATATATTTGTCGTTTTGTTTTGTAAAAAAAGGAAATTATGTTGTCGTTTAGCATAATATTTGACGAGAGGTCCAAGACTTCAAGCGAAGTTGATAGCTTGATTGAGGTAAGCAATAATCTCCATGGTAAGTAATGCAAATAGAATTATCAATTATTCTAGGAAATTCGGTCATAGTTCGATCTAAGGCGATAATTTTCGACGAGGCGAAACACGATACTAATACCCACGAAATTAACGTGTTAGTGTTCAAACCTTATCGTGTTCGTGTCCTTATCGTATCAACACGATAAGGACACAATAATTTAATATCGTGTTCGTGTCGGATCGTGTCGTGTTCGTGTAACCCAATATTTTTCGTGTTGCATTCGTGTTCATATCGGATCGTGTCGTTTTCGTATAATTCGATAATATTTATATATATTTAATATTAATTTAATTATATTTTATATATTTTATTTCTTTTATTAATTTATTTTCTAATTTTGATTTAAATTTATTGTTTCGTGTAGTGCGTTATCGTGTCGTGTCAACACGAAAAAATCGTATCATGTTCGGTGTCGGCTCGTGTCCGTGTCGAGTACATTTCGTGTTGTGTTCATGTTCGTATTGGATACACCTTAACGGGTCGTGTTCGTGTTTGACCTTATCGTGTCGACACGATAACGATCCGACACATACTAATTGTCGATACTAGTTCGATCCATGGATCTTTTTTTCTCAAAAATGTCAATACTATATATAAAAAGTAATTATTTAAACTAACTCTATAAAACATTGGATAATCTTGAAAGTGACTTTGAATTGTGATCAATGATCTTGAAGGCCAAAATCATCAATAAAATATTACGAATTTTCATTTTTTTATGTCCTTTTCAATTGCCACCTACTAAAAAAATCATACTTCATTCATCCCTAAAATATGTTCTTAAGAAATCTTTGGTGTGGATTTTAATAAAAGATATTGAATATTTTGTGAGTGAAGTAACCCCACATTAGTATAGTGTTAAATTGATTATTGGTGATCATGTATTGTAAAATGTGTAAATAAGTTGTGTGCTGAGATAATAAATTGGGATAATAGTGGGTCATTATAAATAAAAAGCATTGTTGATGGTAACACGTAAAGAGTATTTTGTGTGATAGTTTTCATAAATGGTGATGGCATCTAGGGGTTCGTCTTGGTATATAGGAGGAGAAATACATCGATTAAGATAAATTAAAACTTTTTTACAAGGCGCACCTTCTACTTTATCGATAGTTGTCACTTAACCGAAATCGGTTCAATACTATTGATCAATTCAAGTACGCGGAGTCTTGTTTAGAGTGATATCAAATAACAAATCTATTGAATTGTAATATCCCGAAGTTTTAAAGCTAATTACGATAATAAAAATTCGTAAATTAAGGGTTTTGTCTCGGAAATTGAATTAGTAATTTATCGAATATTGATTTCGACTATTTATGATATAATGGATTCTTATATCATATTCACTAATGATTAGTGAATTAAGGAATATAGTTTATATAATTCTTTCGAAAGTATTATTCTAACGTCGATTGAATATCGATAGTTAATATTACGTTATTATTTTTCTAAGTAACGAAGCTTAGAATTAAATTTCCTTATTAATGGAATGAATTAATAAAGTGATTACGAACATTTTGAGATGGTTCGATTGTTAACGTTTTGAGACGTTTCGAACGTCAACGTTTAGAGACGAATCGAAAACTTAGTCTAATGATTGATGAATTATAATATTTAAATTCCTATGATTATTTTATAACAAGAGCATTATTTATCATCAAAATAATGCTAGAGAATTAAGGAATAAATATTGAATAAAGTAGTTATTTTGAAACCCTAATTTCGAAAATTAGGGTTTGACACATGAAATAATTTTAATTATTTTCCTATGATTTAATTTATCATCTAAGACTTATATTATGTCATATAGCTACTAATAGCATGAAAATATAATGTTTAGCACTTATATCACCTAAGTGCCGTGAGTTTAGTGATAATAGGATAAATTGAATGAAATTTTGCTATCTTTCCATCATGCATTGTAATAAAGGTAATAGTAGGATATTTTACACATAAAACAAGATCATTAATGAAGTGAACAAGTGGGAGGTGTTTTGTGCAAGGGTGATGACCGTGTATGTTGACAAATGAGGTTAAAAGAAATTTTGGAATTCTTTAATGGATTTGCTTGTATATGGTAGTGTGTAAGATATTTTGTATGTTAGTATAAGACAAGAAATAAAAAATACTCCTTTGTGCAGTGTGAGAGGCCGACGTATGTAATGAGGAAAATGGTGAAGATTTGCTTCACTCATTAATTGTTTGTAAGGTGCATTTACTATGTAATAAAGTGATGTCTTATAATGAGTGAGTCACCAAAATAAAAGTCTTGCAATTACTATGAGATGACCGAGAGGTATAGGGTGCATTAAGTGTATTGCTTGATTTTATTCCTTTAGCTTTTGTGTATTAAGTGATAAGTTAATAAAACAAACCATCTCTCATTTCCAAAACCATATTACAAGTGAGCAAAGTGAGGAGAAAAAGAGAGTGTTCTTCAATTAATTTCCTAAACCTTTGATATAAAACCTTTGCACTAACAATCGGCGGTTAAAGGTTAGGAATCGAACAGCTTTCTATATCGTTAAAATTTTCGATTTCCAACCGTTTGATTTTAATATATATGCTTATGTTTTAATGCTAAAAATATGAGAATAATGTTATCATGTTTAGTGGCTTGTTAATAATGTTTATTATGTTAAGTATGATCATATGTATTGATTTAATTACAAGCTAAGCATGTTATGAAATTATTAGTAGTAATGAAAATTTCTAAAGTTCAATTGTTGATGGATTAATGATATATGATAGTAATGGAACTCATAGTTATTTATTTGGAATTTTGGAAATCATATGTAATTTATTTATAATTACCAAAAATGTTGTGGTATAATATGTTGATGTATAAATCATGTTTAAGTAATATTATATATTATTGATGTAGAGCCTTGATTTAGTACTACATGAATTTATTAGATTTAAAAAAATGTATGTTCATATGTTGGAAAATTTCGAGAGGCTTAAGTATGAGTATGTTGATGTATGAATTGTAATTGTTGGATATTATGATATATTAATGATATAGGATGATGATTAAGTGATGTGAGATTTTATTAGAATTTTAGAAAAATATTTGGTTATATTTGTAAAACAAATCGAGAGCCTTAAAGTATAGGAAAGTGATGTCCGATTTTTCTATAGCTAATGTTATTACATATTAATGATCATATGTTAATATAGTGTATTATGTGAATTTATAAGAATTTTTGGGAGAATTTTGAGAATTTTATGTGTAAGGGCCGAGAGCTTAAAGTGTAGGATTAGGGGTTTTAATTTCATTTTATCAAGTAAAATTATGTATTATGTGCTTAGAATATATTTTAGATCTATTAAGAATTTATGGGATTTTAGAAACATAGTATACTATGTTTACGCAGACGTTATGTTAAATGACGAAGCGTGAAGAATGATATATAATGTACAAGTTAGGTCATACTTTAGTAAAATATTGATCATGTTTGTTGATTAGCGTGAAAAATCGAGACTTAGGATTATATGATAAGAAATCGATTGAAAATCGATTTATATGAAAATTTGTTAACATATATGTGAATAATTGAAAAATATGTTAAGAAAAGTCAAAATCGTTGACTTCAGACTAAACGTATGAAATACATTAGTATGTGATCAATGTTGTCGTATACATTGAATAAATACACTAATATGTGTAAAGCGATTAAATTTATAAGAATATCTCTTTTGAGAAACGATTTCATAATTGAAATTATTTTATCGAAGAGCGTTAGTATAAGTTCGACGTTTAACCTAAATGGTTAAAATGAGACCGTAGATCATAATTCGTCTCTATCAAATACGAAGTTATTAATTAAGATATGCGATTAAACGACGTACTAATTTAGTTAAAAGGATGCAGTATTATTATAGAAAGTTATTAAAGCTTATTAGATTTGGACGTTCTTGAAAAGCGTGATCGACGTACTAAATTAGTTTTTACGTAAAGGTGGGCGGACGTGATCAATTGGCGTGAAAGAAATCATTTTAAGAAAGTCTACAATCCGGTGGGTTTTACTATACTTCTCAAAGATAAAATGTTTATCAAATGATTTATTTACGATGTTTTATTTGCAAGAAATGGTGATGAAATGTTTTATTTAATTACACCCAAATGTTTATGTTTTTATGTATGTATCATATCCATGAAATGTTATGAATGTTGTTGGTTACGCTACCAACTTATGAATGAAATCGAATTCGGATCCTAAGTCGGAGGGTAAGTTTCTGGCTATGATTAACGTGTACACATTAAGGGTGATTGTGTCTTGAAAGGATAATTCTTGGCGGTCACAATGACGTGAAGGCCTACTTCTCTGGCGTTAATGGAAATGTTATGAGGAAATGAAAGGATATGGATCGACATAAGGAAAATATGTCGGCGAGACAAATGTTTATGAAATGATGAAAATGTTTCGTAAGTACAAGGCCTTTTCAAATAAAACCCTTGTGTCTTACTGTGATGGGGCAATGTAATGTAATGTTGATAAAATGTTTTGGCATGAGTCCACTGAGTGCATTCTTGTACTCAGCCCTGCATGTTTGTTTTTAAATGTGCAGGTTGAGCAGATGATGGAAGGAGGTGTGTTGAGCAGTCGGAACCCTTTTTGTCGCTGATATGTTAGAACCTTGACTACACATCGTCATATGTGTTTTCACATGTTTTTCCGCTGCAATAGAACACTAAGTTTATATTTTGATGTTGACTGTTAGATACCTTCAGATCAGTTGAACCATTTTGTTAAGGATTTGTTGGTCTAGTCTCACATGTATATTATGTGTGTCTTGTATATAATGGTTTGAAGTTCCTTAGTTTACTTGGTATATGTCTTTCATGTCTTTTAATTACTGTTTCAAGTGATAGTCCCTACTAATCCGTCATTAGTAGTAGTGGGCTGTTACATGAATGCTGAGGCAGCTGGTCAGTTGGACTGATAACTGATGTACTTGTGAAATGTGATGATTACGTGTTTGCTTTTACTGAAAACTCAAGTGGTGAAAAATACTTAGTCAAATATTGATTTAGTCAATTTTCAGTTTATCTCTCCAGTATCAAATTGATATTAATAGGCGTTTCAAAACAGAAATGTGTTGCGTGTCTTTGGTGATGTTGATTCGATAATATGCAAAGTAAATCACGATCTTGAAAGTAAAAACACTTAGTTCTTCGTGGTTCAAGAGATCGGTTCTTACATCCACGGATGATAAAACAGTTACTCCATTACTTGAGATTTTATCTTATTTACGAGTACAAGAGTAAACCTAGATATGCACTTTAGCATTTTACGTATACCGCCAACGGCGTTCCTCCCATGCTTGCTTGGTGCTAGAAAGCCTCTAAGCGCTAACGGGTGCGGTCGTTCTAACTTCTTGCTTATAGGTGCAAAACAATCAAGCTTTTACCAACTAACACTTTGTTGCTTACTTGTCAACTTCTACTTAAACTTTGAGTTTTTGAGTAGATCGGGCTTTCCAACTAAAGATTGGTGTCACAAACGATAACTCGAGAATTCTAGACTTAAGTACAAAGTATGGACCTAGAACATAAGGGTGTATCTGAAAAACTTGGTGATAAATATATTTGAGCTCAAGATTTTACGATAACACTTTGAAACTCATTTTTCGATATCGAGTAAATGTTATTGAGATATGAGATCCGGGTGCTTTAGAATAATTGATTGCGCAATGTTTGATTACCTTCAAATGTTGGATTATAGTGTATATATAGATGGAAAGATGAATATTGTCATTGGAAGGAGCACCAATCACATTCATTCCATTTTTCGTTTGAATTACGCCTGTTTGGTCCTCGTACGTCGTTTCGGGTTCTGCATCATTATACTGCTGTAGCTTTGCAACTCTAAATAGTAGTTCTAGCATGTCGGGATCTTCAGTAGATACGTTACGACACGTGACAAGTAAAATACTCAATATTTAAATAACTTTGTGTTTTCTGATTAAGTTGACTTCCTATTTTTTAGTACGTTGAGCTCGGGTCATATCGGTTGAGTGCTCCGAGTTTTATCGGCAGGTGGACTCAAAATCTTTATCGGTTTGGTGACCCGAGTCGGTATAATGCTTCATTTGACATAGTTATCGGTAACTTCAACTTCTCATTCTTTGGTATGACACTTAGTCATATTTTCGACTTCTTTGTTTTAGCAAGACCGAGTCTTGATCTCGATCTTGATTTTCAACTTTACTCTTGATATCATTGTTCATCATTATCGTTGTACTTGGTCTTAGTCGACAACTTTAGTCTTGATCTGCGATCTTCAGAAGATTTTCTTTAGTTCTACCGCTATGAAACTTGTTTGAGACAAGCGGTTTCTATATTGCTTGAATGCTTGCGATTTTGGGCATGTCCAAACTAGTAGTTCTTCCGTTGAAATATGTAACCAAAAGGCTAACTCCTCGAAATGAGTAGTTCTATGTTACATCGATAGAGGCAATCATTAGTGGATTTTGGAATCTAATCAAACAAATGAAAATGGAACAAGGAATGTACCAAAAAAGGAAAAAGAAATTGGAGACACATGGAATATTACAATGTGGTTCTCATTTATCAATCTAAAAAGCGTCTAAAATTAAATAGCTATGAAAATGACACAATTAATTAATTCTTTCATGTGGCTGTTTAAATGGTGTTTGATTTTTGGTTAGAATCGAAGTTAATTGAAACCGATCGAGAAATGAGCTGCTTTTTTTAATTATTATTTTAATAATTAATTAATTAATTAAAATTCTTAAAACCTCAATTTTAATTATTATTTTATTTGTTAATTGATCATTTTAATTATTATTAATAAGCACCAATTTTCATTTATTATTTATTTATTAATTAATTTTTCAAATCTTCGATTAACTAAAAGAACCGTAATAACCGATCGATTTTCGGTTGAAAAAAAATCAAAACCGATTTAATTTCAATTATACTTTTCAAACAAATTCAGTTCGATTATTCGAAATCAAACTGTTTCTCAGTCCTACACTAATAATTATATATCAACTTCATACTACAACATACATCATAAAGAACTAATAGAAGCTTTCTCTGTGTGCGTGTGCTAGCCTAGTACTAGAATGGTTAATGTATGAGGTCAAAAGTTTCAGGTTCAAGTCTACCGTGACGTGATCTTTAAAATTTCTATATTAATTGATAAAAATAAAATAGAAGCTTCCCATATTCATTTTCTTTTTCGCAATTCATTCAAAATGTACCATATTAAAACATTTTTCGAACAAACACATGCACGATAATTATCAGATCGTGAAAATACCAAAATTTCCAACCAGCAATTTGGTATTTAATTGTGTGAGTCCCACTCTAATTAACGTATTTTCACTGAGTTTGGTATACACTGCGTTTGGTGTTTTGGCCAGTATTTAAGCGATAATTGACACTCGCCTACTCGGTTGGTGGCGCCACCGCGCTTTCATTCGTCATTTCTTCTCGATATATATCGATACACGATTATGTATATCAGCGCATAATATTTTCAAAGAGGATCGTAACACACTAATTTTGTTATCTCGTGTTTTTTTCCTTTCATTTTACAATTTGAATTTCCTTTTGTTTTTAAGTTGAAAGTAAAGAAACATATGTTGTAAGGTTTGATCGAGTTATCTGTGAAAAAAATAGATGTATCTTTCATAAATGAGTAGTATATTTAAAATTGTTGAAATCACATATATATATATGTTTATTATATATGTGGTCAAGTTGCCGGAAGCTACTTTGATCAAGATTTTGAGTGACGTAATGTTTAATTTTGTGAAATTAAACGGCATAGGATCGATCTACGTTCGAGTAGATGATCGTGGTGTATTCACATTCTCAAATCCGATTTCGGTGAGTGAGAAATAATGGATCAAAGTTTGTCACTAAACATGGAGTTATGTGATTAAGGGATAAGCATGGATTAATTAATCCTTATCCACATTGATTAATGTACCTTCGTTAATTGTCTATATAAGTGGTTCATTGAACACTTAGTATAATTATGTGCACAAGTGATGGGTCGGAAGCTCACGCGCACTTCTGTGCCGCCGCCGCCGCCGCCGCCGCCCGCCCGCCCGCGCCGGTGCCCGACGCCGGCGCCCGCCGCCCGCCCGGTGCCGTGCCGGCCCGGCTTGCTCCGCCCATTCGTGGATCGTGGTCCGTGGATCGTGGATCGTGGATCGTGGATCGTGGATCTTGGATCTTGGTCTTTGGGTGGTCTTTGGGCCGTCGGTGGGCTTCTTGCGAGCCCGGTTCCGCGGCCCATTGTCCTTATATTTTGGATCAACGTTTGATCGAGCTCAAAGATGGAGTTGATCCGAGGCCCACCCGTAGCCAATCCGTTGGGCTGCTGTGCGATGGAGTTGGTCCGAGGCCCAACTCGTGTGGCCCAATCCGTTGGGCTGTTGTACTCGAAGAGACGCCCGGATACGTCCAATGAACCCGGACGCACGCGTTGTCCGATTCGCCGTGAACCGTCGATAACGCTCCGGCATGATGGCTCTGCGGAAGCGTGCCCACGTTGTCTTCAAGAAACCGCCGCACTCAATAGGGAACATAACTCGTAACACCGACATCAATCGGGTGTTGACCAAAGATGTTTCTCACGAGGGACGACGCCTATAAATAGGACATGTCTCCCAAAGATAAGCTACCCACTGTAAAAGCATTCTAGCATACCTAAGAGCACTCTGCATTCATATTTTGTGTCAAGCTCATCCCTCGCTTCGTGTCCGTTCGTGGAGCTCGTTGGTTTGCGGTGTTGCACCACGAGACGCCGCTGCTTTATCTTTGGGGACGATACGCCGTAACCGAGAGCACTACAAGGCGTATCTCGTCTTGCGGAAAGAGGCCTCCTCGACTCGGCATCTAGAATACGGTTTTTAGTTTCAATTGTATTTCAATTACATTTTAAGTTCATTGTTGTTTGATCTCCTACTACATTTGTTAAGTTATGTCACCCGGCAAGTCTGTACTATTTTGTACACCTTTTCCAACAATCGCAAGACGAGATAACACTGCCAAGGAGTCCAGACATTAAAATTGAATTAAAACTTCTAAACTAATACCTTTGCTTGGAGATGTCGATCGTGACATCGCCCACTACTCTCTTGCTTGCCTTCTTCGCCGCCGCCCTCACGCCTCGCATCGCCGCCACCGCACAATGACTTGGTCATGTTTGGTTCGATTCTTCGAGGTCAACCATGGGACCTTTGGGTCGACTGCTGGTTCCACTTTTAGTGGTTCAACAATTGGTTCCACTTTTAGTGGTTCCTTCGTTCGACGATTGCACTTTTCAACGGGTCGATTGTTGGATCCATGGGATCTAACTGCGGTGGTTCTCATTCGAGTTCCATGTTCCAAGACACTTCAAGTGGTGTTGGTGGATCCGGTTTGGGATCGATCTCGCGCGCTGCTCATACCGCGAGGATGATGCCGCCGAGAAGCCGCCAAAGTTTGGAGGATCCGACTTGAGATGGCGACAAAGATGCCGTTTCACCACGACGTTGAGCCGCCAACTTCTTGGTGGAAGATGAGCCCGCCGCAGGGGCTGAAGTGGCGGACTTTCACGTCCAGAGCAACATATGATAATCGCGGACGGCGACTATCTTTGTAAAAACTTTATACTGGTAGTTTAGAAGTTAGTTTGTATAGTGTATATCTTTGTTGTAACGACATCCAAATGTATGTGGGATGCGCTGAAAATAAGTACCGTAGTGATGATGGTGTACTAAGAAGTTCATTAGCCAAATAGTTGGACTACAAGATGGTCGATTCTCGACCGATCATGGACCAAGTGCAAGAGTTTCAACTCATTGTACACGAGGTTTGTCGGGCACACTATTTCGAGACGACTTTGTCGTCGCCATGATGATTGAGAAACCACTGGTGGAGAGACTTCAAGGTCTACCTTAAGCACGCGAAAGGATATGACACTTGAAGACTTGATCGTCAGCTACCGCATCGAGTGCGGACGTGAAGAAACAAGATTTAAAAGCGAAGGCGATCGATGTTAAAGCCAACCTGTTGGAGAGGCGGTCCCTCCAACAAGCGTGTTCGTCCCGATGTCAAAGACAAAGACAAAGGGAAGATGGTTGCCGTAAATTTGACGAGGGCTGACATAATTATGGCAAGCATGGCCACACGAGTAAGGACCGCCGAAGCAAAGAAGAAGCGCTAAACAAGTTACCAATGTTGTCGAGAAGGACTTGACAAATGGGACAAGGATGACTTAGCCGCCGTGGTGCACCGAAGAAGTCAATCACGCCGAGAATCAAGGTGGATGGTTCATCGACATTTGGCGCAGCTCGCGCACGTCTGCGTCGAAAGATCGTTTCTCACCTACAAGCCTGCTGGGGAGAAGCTCAACATGGAGAACCAAGCTTATTCCGAGGGTTCTGGAGTTAGTGATGTGGTGCTCAAGATGTCGTCCGGCATTGAGATCACGTTGAAGGATGTCTTTGCATGTCCGGACATCCGCAAGAATTTGGTGTCGAACTCTATTCTAGTTAACAAGGGGTTTAGACTAGTTTATGAGTCGGACAAGTTTGTCTCGACTAAGTTTGGGAAGTTCCTTGGTAGGGGTTATCTTCTTCGGGGTCTTTTCAAATTGAATGTAATGGTCACGTGTACCCAAGATTGCTATTAATGAAAATGCATCTACTTCCTCTTACTTGTTGAGTGCTCGATTTATGGCATTGTAGATTAGGACATGTTAATCTAAATGCAATAAAAGATTAGTAAATTTAGATTTACTAAAGTTAAATGAAGTTAATACACAAACGAAATGTGAGGTTTCGTGGAAGCTAAAATGGCTAAGTTACCGTTTCATTGGTAGAGCAGAGCACTAAGCCTCTAGAACTTATTCACACCGATGTGTGTGATTTAAAGTTTGTACAAACTAGAGGTGGTAAAAGTATTTCATCACGTTTATTGATGATCGACAAGATATTGCTATCTTTACCTTTCAAGAAGTAAAGGCGAGGCTATGAAGCTTTTAAAACTTCAAGAACGACGAGCGAGAATCAACTAAGTCGTCGAATTAAGGCTCGCTTGAGTGATAGAGGGAGAATATGTAGCTCTGCTTGAGGCATTATCGATGAAAGTGGTATAATACATCAAACGATAGCTCCTTATTCACCTCGGCCTAATAAGCGTTCTTTGAGCGTAAAAATCGAACACTTAAGGAGATGATGAATGCTTCGTTGATTAGTTGAGTTGCCCAGAACTTGTGGGGGAAAACTTTTTGACCCAACTACATCTTGAACAAAATTCCCCGAAGAGTAAGGATGTCACTCGCATGAGTTGTGGAAAGGAAGAAAGCCATCGTACAAATATCTCAAAGTGTGGGGTGTTTGGCGAAGGTTGAGGTGTTTCTTCCTAAACAAGTTACAATTGGACCTAAAGCGATTCGATTGTATCTTTATTGGGTATGCACCTTTGAGCAGCGGCACTTATCGTTTCGATCCACGTGTCGAGGTACGGATATGACCGTGGGGACGACGATTGAATCAAGGAATGCTATATTCTTTGAAAGTGTTTATCCACAGTAAAGAAAAGGATAAAAAGTGAAGCCGACTAGCAATAGAGCTGATGGTGGCTTTCGAGTTCTAAACGCTTTGAAGGAAGAACCGATATCATAAGCAATCGAGGTACGATCCGGAGGGTCGAACCGAGGCGAGGCGAGAGAGTCGAGCGAAAGATTTTGGTCCGACTATATTGCGTTCATGTTGGACGAAGAACCAATGTCGATCAGTAGCTATGCTCGGCCAGACGGGATGCTCGGCGAGAGGTCGCCAGTGAGATTGATTACTATTACGCAAAACCACACTGGTCTTGGTTGATTGCCGAAGGTTGTAAGCCCTTAGGATGCAAATGGATCCTTAAAAGAAAGCAAGCGCGATGGATCAATTGAAAAGTATAAGGCCCGTTTGGTTGTCGAAAGGTTTAAACAAAGAGAGGGTATGATTTCTTGATACCTATTCACCGTGGCGGATTACGTCTATTCGGTGCTTCTCGCAATTCTGCGCTGCGCATCTTGAGATTCATCAAATGGACGTTAAGACTGCGTTTTGAGCAGTGACCTCGAGGATGAGGTATATATAGAGCAACCAGAAGGGTTTAGTACCGGTCAAGAGGCAAGAGTATGCAAGCTCGTGAAGTCTCTATATGGTTTGAAACAAGCGCCGTTGCAATGGCACTGAAATTTGACAATATAATGTTGGCAAATGGTTTCAAGATCAACGAGTCGACAAATGTGTCGTTAAGAACACCGATAATGGTTATGTTATAGTGTGCGTATGTAGATGACATGTTGATCATGGGTAGCAATACTCGAGTCATTAATAATAGAACAAGCGTGTTAAAAGAAATTTTGACATGAAAGATATGGGATTAGTGATGTGATTCTTGGAATCAAGATTCTAAGAAGATCGACGGAATTATCTTGACACAATCTCACTACGTCGAGAAAGTGCTTAAGAAATTCAACGTTTGACGGTTTACTGCTAAGACCCCATGGAGCTCAATGTTCACTTGAGTAAAACAGGGTGAACTTTGTTGGACAAGAAGACTATGCTAAGGTCATCGGTGTTTGATGTATCTTACAAATTGCACCCGACCCGACATAGCTTGCGCCGTGAACAAATTGAGTCGTTACACGAGCAATCGGCAAGGAGCATTGGAAGGCTCTGGTGAGAGTTTTGAGGTACTTAGTATACTCAAAATCATGGGGTGCATTCACGAGATATCCCCGTGCTTGAAGGGTGCCGTGATGCCAGTGGATATCTTACACGAAGATTCACTTTTACAAGTGGGTGCGTGTTCACGATTGAAGTCTTTGTTTCTTGGAGATCCACGAAGCAGGCGTGTATAACCCGATCTACCATGGAATCGTAATTCATAGCTTTGGATAAAGGCGGTGAGAAGCCGAGTGGCTCCGTAATTTTTGGAAGATATTCCATGTTGGTCTAAACGTATACCGGTTATGATTCATTGTGATAGCAGCGGCTATTGGAAGAAGCGAAAAGTGGTTTGTATAATGGTAAGTCTCGACATACACGTCGACGACATAATACCGTGAGGCATTTGATCTCAGTGGGGCTATATCGATTGACTATGTCAAGTCGATAGATAATCGGCGGATCCGATTAACCAAAGGGTTGAATCGGGATCAAATGATCAAGTTGCTGGGGAATGGGATTAAAATCACATCTTAAGAACAATCATAGTGGTAACCCAACCATGATGACCTGGAGATCCCAAGAACTTGGTTCGATGGGAGAACTAAGCTATAGGAGTTCGTGTATAAACACTCGAGTTAGTCGCATTTCTATAAAGCAAACGAGTGTGAAAAACTTGCCTAGTGGTGAGGTTGAGTCGTTGACTCTTAATGATTCTAAGATACCTCGGGAGGTTGAGTATGGCAAGATACTCGGTAAAGAATCACCTATGTAAGTGCAGTGGGGGGCTTCAAACAAAACACTTATGAATCTAAAGTGAATGTCCATGGCAAAATGGAATCAAGCGTGAGCGGATGAGGTTGAGGTGTTAAAGTGTTAATACCATTGTCTCGATTGCACGTTGTGGGGAATAGTTCAAGGCATCGTGTCCACTAATCCACTGTGTACTCGATGGTACTAACTATGGAAGGTTGAGGCCATAAACCACTGTCCAAATATTTTAACATCTCTTGAGGGCCGAAATGCGTCATACATACGGCTATTTCCACTCATGTGGGGATTGTTGGAAATCACGCATATATATATATGTTTATTATATATGTGGTCAAGTTGCCCGAAGCTACTTTGACCAAGATTTTGAGTGACGTAACGTTTAATTTTGTGAAATTAAGCGGCATAGGATCGATCTACGTTCCAGTAGATGATGGTGGTGTATTCACGTTCTCAAATCCGATTCCGGTGAGTGAGAAATAATGGATCAAAGTTTGTCATTTAAACATGGAGTTATGTGATTAAGGGATAGCATGAATTAATTAATCCTTATCCCACATTGATTAATATCGCTTCATTAATTATCTATATAAGTGGTTCATTGAACACTTAGTATAATTATGTGCACAAGTGATGGGTGGAAGCCCACGCTTGCTTGCAACGCCACGCGCCGCCGCCTGTGCGGGCAAACTGCCGGCTCGGCTTCCCGGCTCGGTTCGGTTCGGTTCGGTTCCGGTTCCGTGGTCCGTGGTCGTGGATCGTGGATCGTGGATCGTAGATCTTGGATCTTGGATCTTGACAATTGGTCTTTAGGGACACATTCTTTGGGCTCATTGGTAGGCTTGCTTCGTGAGCCCGGTTGCTCGTGGCCCATTGTCCTTATATTTTTGGATCAACGTTTGATCGAGCCCAGATGGAGTTGATCCAGAGGCCCAGTTGTAGTGATCCGTTGGGCTGGCGTGCGATGGGTTGGTCCGAGGCCCAACTCGTGTGGCCCAATCCGTTGGGCTGCTTGTGCACTGAAGAGACGTCCGATCGTCCAATGAACACAGACGCCGCGTTGTCAGATTCGTCGTAACCGTCGGTAACGTTCGACATGATGGCTCTACGGAAGCGTGCCCACGTTGTCTCGAAACCGCCCGCACTCAATAGGGACATAACTCTCTATAACACCGACATCAATGCGGGTGTTGACTCAAACATGCTTTCGCCATGGGGGACGGCCTATAAATAGGACATATGCCACGGCATAAGCTACCCTCGCAAAAGCATTCTAGCATACCTAAGAGCACTCTCGCATTCACATTTTGTGTCAAGCTCATCCTCGCTTGGTCCGGTTCGTCGGAGCTCGTTGGTTTCGATCTTTGCCACCCACGCAGACGCCGTTTATCTTTGGGGCGATACGCGCGTAACCGAGAGCACTAAGGCGTATCTCGTCTTCGGAAAGAGGCCTCCTCGACTCGGCATCTAGAATACGGTTTTAGTTTCAATTGTATTTCAATTACATTTTAAGTTCATTGTTGTTTGATCTCCTACTTACATTACATTAAGTTGTAACACGCCCGCAAATCTGTCTTGTTTTGTACACCTTTTCCAACAAAAATTTGTAGGATCTCAATTTCCATTTCACTAAATCACGATAAAATGTTCCGCGAATTGATTCAATAATTTCAATTCCCATAGAGCTAGAAGTTATGAATTAAAAGTATCTTGCTTTAAGAAAATAAATTTTTTAATGTATGTACACGAAACCAACTTTGCATGTTCACTAATAGATAAAATATAGAAAATATATTGAACTTGCAATCTTGCACGTGTGATGCATCATGAAGCACATCACGTGGTAGTTACAAATTAACGATCAAACATCAATATGTTATTTGACACTTCAACTAAATGTTAATCGCAATATATCATATGGTATAAAAATAAAAACATTTTTAACAAGTACAAACTCAATGTTACTAGTTTTATTAAGGTGCATTAGTTTGCAAGCCAAACTAAAAAGCAAACTAACTTATGCAATTTATGTGCATGAGACAAACTCATCCAAAAAATCTTTATGTAATTTGAATTATAATTTTTCGTTGATTTTTCGAGTTGGTTTAAGTAAATTATACTATATAAAATGATTGCTTTAGGCTAAAATATACAAGATGATTTAATATACGGGCAGTATATGCTTTTAGATATAGTGGGATCCAAAATCATTGTTTCTTGGCCCTACCAACAAATTTTATGTTGAGGCCCAAATTGAGGAGCGCTGCTCTATAAATAAAGCATGTTACAAACTTACACGGATTAGCTATAATATCTAGGAGCAACCTAATTTAGTTCTATAAAGCAATATATTCCTTAATATATGTATATATATATATAGTAGAGAGTGTCAGTATTATAACTCATCCTTATATGCAAAGGGTTAGGATCATGTAGTACCATATCCTCGCTAGTGAGTAGTTCTAAATCGCATCACATATTGTGATTATATGAATGTTCCGATATAAAACTTGCAACCACAGCTTGGTTAGTTGTCTCCTCTCACCACATCACCATCCGCAGCGAAGATCGCCATCATAACAAAGTTTTTCCGAGCAATCAGATCAATGCATATATGTGTTCAATAATATGTATTTTTTCATGTTTAACATCAAGCGTAAAAATACGGGTATACACAAAATATTGAAATGGATTTGTAATGAATAGTGACTATATACATTAAATCCACCCAATGTGTACAAAATGTACATCTAATCTAAACCAAACCATTGTATTTTTTCATCGACACAAAATGATCGAAAATAGAAAATATTGTCTTGTTTGTTTGCCATTAAAACAAATCATTCACTAGGAAAGTAGGAGTTTCAAAGCTCCATCTTTACATGTTGCTTTGTAGTGATGTCTTTTCTCTCGAGGTTGTGATCTTTTAACTCATTGCATTCTCATCGGATATATGCACAATATTTCATCTTGAATCTCATGATTTAGTTTTTGTTGCGTTAGAGATGCATGAGTCATGACGTCCATTTGTTGTTTTCTCCCATGTAAGAATATGCATGTTAATGCAAACATATAATTCATTGTCTAAGAGGTAAAATGTATATGCATGAAGATAAATCTCTATACATCGTGATAACCTATTACGGAACGCGCGCATACTAAAGTTACGATGTATGCATGTACTTTATTAGGTCAATGCTTAAAATCAATTATGAAATACTATTCATATAAAGCTATTGAATATTGTATACGATCCTTAGTATATATGCATGTATGACAAACACATGCATCAACGCACACGTTTTTGAATCATCTTTCAACAAATGCTTTAAATAGTAAAAATGCATAATCCTACCAAAATATATAGTGTGATTGAGTTGAAATCTTAAAAGAAATACTAACTTGGAAAAAAAATTGCGACCATAAGCACTATAACTTTATCAACTTTATGTATAAAAGTTAAAAACAAAATAGAAGTTGCAGTTGTATACTATATCAATTGCATGTTTGATCTGATGAACTTTCAGAATCTCAATAAATATTGAACCAACAAAAATCAAGAGATTTAAATGGCTTTGTTGTTTTGTTTCACAATATCCACAATAAGTTAAAATGCATAAGAAGTTGAATTATACCTTCATGATCCATTTATTTACTCTTCACTTTTCTCGGTCGAAGTCACATTCTTCGAAACAACTCAAAGATTCTGTAGTTGTATAAGAGTTTCTCTTTGCTGAATTTCAGTTACGAAGTTGAAGAGGGTTTTATTTCAATTATGAGTTTTTGCAGAAGAAAAAGGATCTCAAGAAGAAAGTTAACATAACTTTTTTATATTTAAAAGTGACGGTATAAATCTAGAAATTACTGGGGTAATTTTACAAGTTTTTATATAAAAATATAGAATGCGCTGATATGTGACAGTGTCCATATAAACATAATATACGATCCCGATTCGATACTACATACTATATAAAAATAAAATATTATATATATTTGCACAAACACATATACATATCATGTATAACTAATTACATTGACTAATGTAGAATTATACATAAAGAGAGAGAAATACAAAAAGTAATTAATTAAAATTTGTTTCGAGAAACAAAAGATATAAGTGGGCGGGGAACTAAAGTTACTAATTACGAAAATTCGTAATCATTAATTCATTATGAGACGCATTCGTGTACGCCTTCCTTACTAGGAACCCATTCGCATTTATTTATAAACACTATTACTTTTACTGAAAAAAATATAAAAGGAAAACACTGCTATTTTTTAATGAAAACTGTTAGTTTTTTATTCATAATAATTGTCACTTATATATTATATAATTAACAAAAAAATTGGTTTTTATAGAATAACTATCACTTTTATTCATAAAAATTATCATTTTAATAATAAAAAATCACTTTTATTCAAAATAATTGTTATTATATTTATAAACATTTAAAAAATCGTATGCGGTACGGATATAGTTGATTCTTCAAAGGAAAGAAATTTCTCATATATATTGCCTACGAAGACAATTCAAATACGTAGTCCAATCTTGCACACCATAAATATGTTAATTGGGTGA